>OX421981.1:28838275-30038275 GCA_949128135.1 Parasteatoda lunata | reverse complement strand
TTGGAATTCTTTTCTAACTAGTGCAATTGGTTCTTCAAATTTATAAGGGTATATAAGCCACAGTTTGCAATGTGAACACAAACCTGCTTATTTATATATAACAATAAATAAATTAATAAATTTCTTCTTCTGCTATACAATATTATTTATGAAATATAGCACTCAAACTGCATGGTATCAAACTACGGAAATAAATCAATCTACATACATATTGAGCACTGCCGATACTTCTAGTGTTATATTTTTCTAGTTTATTATTTATAGCTCATGCTATAAAAGTTCCAAACTCGATGTCCAGAAAGCAATATAAAGTCGGAACTCCCAACTCATATCTTGAAGAGCTCTTTCAGATGGATGGTGGAACTGTAGAAATTCAAGTCAGTATATTTATTTTAGTGATGAATGGACTACTTGCTTCTAAAGTGAATTCTCTTCTTTTATGTTGGGAAATCTTAACAACTGAACATTTGGGGATCAATAATAATGTGGGGATTCAATGTGGGGCTGCCTTGCAATAAAAGAATGCTTGATTTTAGCAGGTAAACTACCAACATCAAAAATTATCAGTTCAATTTTCGCCTATACATTACAATTTAATGCTAATCAAAGGGATAAAGATTTGTTCATGTACCTTCAAATATTACAGTTTATCAAAAAAAACAAAAGATTTATTAATATAAGGCTAAGTAAACAAAATAAATCTTAACACATTGCTGACCGGTCACGAGTTAACTCGTGTTTTCGTGGCCAAGCGTTGGTGACAGGTAACGAGTCATAGCAATTATGTTAGCAGTGACCTCGTGGCGACTATTTTAAAAAAGTGGGTTTAATTTTCTTTACTTTTCAAATTTTACTATTTAATTCTCTTCCAATTTATTATAACTTCACGAAACCCGATATATTTGCAAATCTTGGGGTGTACCATTACACGTAGGTGATTGTTATACTTTTTATCATACGAAAAAGAAATATTAAAAGTTGAATGATAAATAAAAAATTTTAAAGTTTATTTATATTGATTTACTTCCCCATCCGTTCCACAGCACAGTAAAGTTGCCGGTCAGCAATGTGTTGAGACATGAAAAAATATTAATAATGATATACTTGCTACTTTCTGTTCACCGTTTAAACACCAATTTTTCCTTTTTAGAGCATGCGCTTTTTAAAAAACGATAAAGACTGGTTAACCCTTTGACGTAGAAATTTAATCAAACATATTTTTCATATATTTTTCATTATTTCATATTAATTTAGGTCAAAATAAATGAAAAATATTATATTCAGCATTTTAACAATTAATGGTTATGAAATACAGCAAGTAACGCCGCTGTTTTTCTCCGTTAAAGGTAAAATCTTCCGAACACGGCTTACTTCCAAACAATAATTTTTCGAATTTGTACGTATTTGCAGTTATTCAGATCTTAAAGAAACAGTTCACCGCTGAAATTTAGTTTATTTACAAAATCAATTATTTATGCATTTTTGAATATGAATGAAAAAAAATTCAAACTACTTTTTTTTTAAATTTTACATTTCAGTACAAATAACAGATTCCGACAATAAAACAGATTGTTTTTCACTTACAATTAGACCGTTTTTTTTTCGTAATTAAAACAAACTGTACCATACCAAACCAACCACATTTTTGCTTGTAATTAGAGCATCAGAAAAAAATATATAAAAGTGACACCGGTGTACCATCTGTGTCAATGGGTTAATTTAATTAGTTGATTGTCAACATTAATCTTGGAGAATCAAGATTCTTCAAAATATTTAAATAAAACTAAAACCCTTATTTGATTCTAAAATATTGCCGTTGTTATATTTCTAACTCTATCATGACTGACGAATAGAGAGATAAGCTCTACCTAAGGCCCGCAGGCTCCTAGAGTATACGTACTAATACGAGAGTATCAAATTGAGATCTTCTTCTATAGATCTAATGCTCCTTGTAGGCTCTGGTTTATTCTACAGTTCTATTCTATATACCCCACTGTTTTGACTTCTCCCTCCACTTAACGGATCTTCGTTATTTCCAAGTCGTCAACAACGTCGTCCTTCCACCTTTTCCTTGGGCGGTCTCAGGGCCTGGTTTCCATATGTGTCAAGTTGATGATCTTTTACAAGCCGTAAATATAGTCTCTCCTCTTTATCTGCCCAAGTCATAGGAGTAGCTGGAAATCAATTTGCCTCTATCAGTAATAGGGAGCCGTGATGGCTAAGGGGATGGAGTGTTAGTCTTCCAATGACGTGAACCGGGTTCCAATCCCAGGGATGCCTGGTCGGTACAAATTCCGCAGCCGGCTCTCACTAACCGCAGTGCTGACTTAAAATATCGTCAGTGGTAGACGGATCAAGGGTTAGAGTCCCCTGTCAGTCTGACTAACCGTGGAAGGTTTTCGTGGTTTTCCTTTCCATGTAACGCAAACACGGGTTAGTTCCCTCAAAAAGTCTTCCACGAAGGCAAATTTTTCCTAATACTTGCTGAACGAGTTTCCTTATCTTCAGGATTGGTTTCAAAATTACAAGACTCCGGAGTTGTACATTAGTAGTAGTAAACCCAAAAAATAGGTCGGCTGCTCAACGACTTTCATGAAATAAAATAAGATATAATTAATTCATATGATTTTCCTCTAGAGCTTTCTTCAAGCACCAGCAAGTTTTGTTTCTTCATCTTTTTTGTTTACTGTGCAGATTTCACTTCCACATGTCACAAATATGGTATGTATACTATGTCATTTCCATATGCCAAATTGAGATCAAGTTCATATAATCATGGACTGCTGGAATCAGAAAGATTGTGAGGATTAAAGCAGCAGAAGCAGCTGAAATAACAAAATAATTCATTTAACCACAAAAGCGCTTTTCATATTGTAGCGAAATGTAAATTCGGTGACTAAATAGTTAACCTATTAATGACCAGACGCCAAAAGTTGCCAATATTTGAAAAAAAAAGAACCTACAAGAAAAGAATGTGTTACAAATTTTTTTTTTATATTTTTTATATTTTTTACATTTCTTGCCGTTATCTATCACTTTAAATGTGTGTGGGATCTTCAGATCCAAATACATGGTAAGCATACTGTATAACATGTTTACCATGTGGTATAACATTATGGTAAACAGAAACATTTGAGATATCACTTATTCTGTTTTTGTAATAAAAAAAAAAACCTTTTAAAAAATCTCTAGGTACAAATGGGTTAAACGCATAATCAAAACCAAATCTCTGTATTTGTTTAAGAACTTTTACTCAAAAAGGCATATGGAAACTAATTGTAAATATCCTAGGGATAATTAGCACTTATAGTGTTAAGATACTGTTAGATCAAAAGAAAATAAATTGATCTGTAATAAAAGTGGTTTTGCGTTTGGTGGTAAAAGTGGTTGCCGTTTGAACTCGAGAGGTGCTCCTTCTCAACTGTCAGTTAAAAATACTATGATGTCATAATAAGCATTACATATTTCCTACCATTTAAAATTAATTTAATTTCCAAAATTTATTTTTCAATCATTTTATTTGAATTTTAATTAAACTAAACCAATCATTTAAAATTGAATTCACTTTACAAAAAACTAATATAAATATTTTATTATTTTCTTAACAATCAATATAACGGCTAAATTTTTATTTCAATACAAATGTAAAAGTCATTCATTCACTGTAGCAACTAAATTCAACATCAAAATCTATTTTTAACTCTTTATTCTTTATTTCTCTCATCGTAAAAATGTTTCAGTTAGAGGTTTACACTAATTCTCACGATCCTTCGTGGCGATTAGCTATAGCCTTTCTTTTTTAAATTTATTTTAATTACTCGGGGTTGGCTTTGTTTTTGGCTATTTTATCTTTTGATAAATCCCCAACCACGGATCTCTTTCCATGCTCCTAACTGTCCGTTGGGAACTATTCACTTTATTTTTAATTTTGAGTTCTTGGCATTAGGACTGGGAGCTTCGGTACTCAGCCCAACCTCTCAATTTTAATTTTTTTGAATTCTTGATAGGAGGAATGAATTTTCACATCCCTTTAACGAAGCACCTTCTATTTATTTTATGATTTTAATAATATGGCCATATTCTTTACAATAAGATTTGATAATAAGTTAATATTTCTGGGATAAATCATCACCTCCTACATCAGAAAGCCTCCAAGCAGTTTTTTGGAAGTAGTTTGCGCAGACCTTTGTTTAAAAATATTATTTAAAAATACTATTTTAATAGTAATTAAAAGAATTTTATCATACATATCAGAGAACTGAATCTGTAGAGAATTGAATTCTTATAGGAAGTCCGATCAGACAACTATGTAAGCGCACTAGTTCATGAAAGAGCCATTTAATAGATAATCCAATAAAAATAAGAAAGTGGTAGCAAATATATGTCTAAAAATTTGTTTAATTTGTGAATATGGCCGTTTTGTCTTATTTACTTGTCAACCTCAGCAGATTCAATTTTCAACCTCTACAGATTCAATATATATGATTAATTTCTCTCAATTACTTTTTAAATAGAATTTGGGTTCATGCGCACTTTTTAAATAGACTGCGCAGACTGCTTATAAAATACCGTGTCGTGTGGAGGCTTTCTGATGTAGGAGGTGATTGCAATACCTCAATCTTTTCCTTTTGCACGATTCCTTTCTCCTAATTCCTGCATCGAACCTATAGCCCCGCCTCCTATTACTGAAAGCCTATACATAGTTTCTAATAGGTTGTCCGATCTGATCACTAAAAGGTAACCCAGTTTACGAAGAAGCCATTAAATAAAAAATCTAGTAAAAATAAGAAATAAGATAATAAGAATAAGATAAGGTTCTAAATTTTAAGTTATTTATTGCCGTCCACATATACTTATATGGTGAAATGGGTTATAGGGACTTATTTATACTAAGAAGTCATACATTTCTGTTGCCTAAGACTTTATCTTAAAAAATATCATACTTGAAATACATTGTATACATTGGGCCCAGATATAAGCATATTGCCAAAATAATTATGTAAGCAAAACTACCTTGCTTCTGCACATTGTCAATAAAACAAATACAAATTAACACATTGTGGACCGGTCACGAGTTAACTCGTGTTTTCGTGGCCAAGCGTTGGTGACCGATCACGAGTCATAGCAATCATGCTAGCAGTGATCTCGTGGTGACTATTTTAAAAAGTGAGCCTAATTTTCCCAACTTTTCAAGATTTTCTATTTAATTCTCTACCAGTTTATTATAACTTTACGAAACCCGATATATTTGCAATACTCGTGGTGTACCATTACATGTAGGTGATTGTTATGCTTATAATCATACGGAATAGAAATATTAACACCTTGAATGCCGCGCTAATTTTACATGGCTTGCTCGTCTGGCCACATGGTAAATAACTACAAACTAGACAGATTTTGCTAGTTAATAAAAGGTTTAGCATGACATATCTGAAAATAGTGATGCCTACGAATATGACATATGCCTACGAATTATTTCAAAATAATAAAAATCTATTAAATTGAATTTATTAAACCAAGAATCGCAATAATTAAGTAAATTTTAAATAAATTATCTGCAATTCCATAAAAGAGTGTAAATTTTATAGTTCTAAATCATGTTATACCCTGTCAGCCAGCTGTTTTTCGCGGCCTGACTGGAAAGTCCAGTGTCAGCCACCGATGGCTGACGCGGTGCTCAACGTGTTAAGAGATGAGTAATAAATAAAAATTTTAAAGTTTATTTATATTGTTTTACTTCAACAACCGTTCCACAGTAAAGTTGCCGGTAAGAAATGTGTTAAGAAACATATTTGCTAGCGTTCGTTTCTCTTTTGAAGAGATTAAGCCAAGTTCTGGGAAAGTTTGTATTAAAATGCTGGAAGTAATTGCTCTTAAGTTTAAAATTTTGGCATAACATTTAATGTTACGCCTTTAACGAACATACGAAGACACACCACTAACGACATATCGTTAACCTTTATTTCCCCTTTTTATTGAAATTCTTTTAACTTGAAAAAGTGGTAGATTCAAAATACTTATATCAAAAATTTATTTTTCGTTGAAACAGAAGGGTTTAACACGTTCACGCCGGCGTGACCCACCGGAGGCCCACGCTAAATTGTCTCATCGGGAGGCTCACCGGAGTAAAAACTGGTAACAACAAATTTATTTTTTTAGTTTTTTTTTCCGGGAATAATAAAAATCTATAACTACCAATTGCTTTTAACGGATGCAATTTTTATATTGAATTGCTTCTTCGCCGTGATAAATTTCCTTACAGTGAACTGTTACTGTTGAGAATAGATTCATGGGTGAACGCCCTTACATAGCAAGACGGAAAAGAGAAAAACCTGGTACGTAAGACATTTCATTCCAGCATTTTTTAAGAAAAAAAAAATATCTGTAACTATCAAGATTTCTTTTAAAATTTTAGCATATATATAAAACTGCTTCTTTTCAAAGATAAAGTAGATATTGCTGAATAATTTAAAAAAAGAATAAGTAAACTCCTCCCCAAAACTAACTATAACTGAAAAAGTTTCACTACCAGCCTTTCCTATTTTCCGTCTCGCTTTCACCCCTGAATAGATTAACTCTTCCTGAATATTATCTAATATTGAAATTGTTCTTCTACCAGTATTTTCTCTTTTCCGTCCCACTTTCAGGCCTGAACACCCGGCGTGAACGTGTTGTGGTGTACAGTCAGCAAAAAAAAAAAAAAGATATCACCCTGAATAATTTTCGTTCTAATGATCGGATTTTCACGAACTAAGTGTCAATCTTAATGGTTCCTGGGGGTGACCTCAAATATGCTAATTAGTTAGTGCTAACTATTAATTAAGTTACGAAATCAGACACAAAAACGTACTTTCTCTGAATAAACATATAATTTTTTTACATATTTGAAATCCAGATACTTGAATTAGGGGGGGTAGACAAAATTTTGAAAAAAGTGGGTGGTAAATAGGGTCGCAACAAAGGTTTATATATTTGGCGAAAACCGCCAAAAAAAGTTGCCAGCGCAAATGAATATTTTAAGATAACCGATTGACTAATTCAAAAGAAGAATGCTTAATTTTACTAGGTTGCTAAGCAACCAAGCTCTGAATGGAAAAAAAATTGAAATAATGTTCTGTGATTACTCCGAGAAGTTTAATTAATAGTTAATAGAAAATATCTCGAAGTTTCTAGGTAATAGACAATTTTTAAGCTGAGTTCTGTCCAAAAAGCAAAGTTTTTTTATTTTAATCTCCCTTGAAAAGAAAATTTGAATCGATTATAAATTATTTATGATTTTAGAATTTAAATTCATGAACATTTTATCTGATATTATTTAGATTATGTTGTTTCTGCTATATTTATTCGAGGATTTCATACTAAAATCAAATTAACATAACTTATTATGGCTAAATACAAAATTTTAGGGATAATCACTTTTACAGCTTTAATCAAGTCTTCTAGGCAAGAAAGTTTGAAGAAAAAAAAAGTGCTTGAAAAATAAAATGTATATTGTATAGTAATTCTAATGCGCATTCACAAGTTTTTCTATAATTTACGATATTTCTTTTTTTCTATAACTCAAGGAATTTCTGAATGTTTAGTGGTATTTTAAAAGCATTGAAATAGGTTATGTTTAAGAATAAGATATTGAAATAATATGTTGCATATAGTATGATTCATTGTTTCAAAAATCGCTTCATTCTGCTAGATATTTAGATTACAAGGTTTTTTTTGGATAAAGATGATTAGCAAATAGCATCCTTATGCTTCGATACATTTAGAAACTTACGTTCGCAAATTCACCATGAAATATCGCACAGCATATTCTTCAATTACGATAAGCTACATTTACCACCAAATACTGATACTATGATTATTTTTGTTTTCTTATATATATCTGATATGATACTCTCTTTTTAAACAGAGCTTGTAAGGTCCTTAAGATACTGAAAGGGGGGCACGAAAACTTAAAAGTTAAAATATTCAATTTCATTAACTCAAAATATCTGGTCTCAAAATTTTAATTTTAAACCAAGTTAAATATAACTTTTACAATATTGATGCTCTAATGTTTTTAAAGACCACATAAATCCTGTTGAAATATGAAAATGCATATTTTTACTTTAACGAGTGCAAAATCCTTATCAAAATAATGATCAAGACCTAAATGTAAAACAGTAAAATTGATGATAAAAACTCAACTGGCTTCAAAAAATATGAAGAGGGAAGTAAAAGTCGACATGTTTTGAGCGTTCAAATATATTCACCCATTCTCAAAACTTGTCAAGCTTGAATAACTTGTGACTTTTATTATTGTGCTCAAAACATGTCTATTTTTATCAACATCTATTAATTTTTAAATCAATGAAGTTTTTATATTTTCGATTCAATTTCTTGGGATTAGCTATTTAGTTACACAATATATTAAATTATTTCACTTGATATTAAAAAAAGTTTTACTTAAGTTATAGGCACAGGTTCTTAGATTAAAAAAATAATAATTCACTAGTTAGTAAAAAAATCAATGCAGTACAATTTTTTTTGCTGAAAGCCTTAACATTTTAATTTAAGGACATGAAAAAATTCCGTTTACAATAGAAATTTCAAAAGTCGAATGTGAAAATGGAATGTCCCTTAGCACCAGAAATCGAAATTAAATAGTTACAAGGACAACTATTTTAAACTAGTTAGCGTTTCCGTCCTACTCGAAGTTGTTTGAAAAGGTATTTTGTATATATAGATTCCAAAGTTTATTCTACAAATATTTTACGGTATACTTTCGGAGTATTTTGATCGAGTTTATTTTTACACCCTTATTTGCTTAAAATTATTAAATAATATGCTTAAAATAAATTATTCAAGCAACATGATTTAACGCATTTATATTATAATTGTAAACGGGGCTTCTATCGCATATCCTTAACCTTGATACCGCTATCATTAATGAATGGAATAAGCTTAGATAAATAATAAAAGTTAATTTTTTCCCTGTTTTAATTTTCAGGGAAATATGTTTCGATCAAACAGATTTCATTCTGGAAATAGCGAAATTATTGAGTAGGTCCCTTGGAGCAATATCATTCTTATCCTCTTTTGACGAAATATAGGAAAAACTGGATTTCACAGTTCTGCAAAAAGTATGCTAGCCTTCTTGCCACGTTTTTTATAATTTTTTTACGTATTTTTTTATTTTTAATCAAAATAAATTTGGATATTTACGTATTTTTTATTGAATTTTTTTAAATCAGATGATTCTAAAATTCGCACGGCTTCGGAAACTTCTTACAAATTTCAATTTTTAGTGTTTCCTGCTAAACAAAATAAGGCATTGTTCCTGATAACAAATTATACTACAATAATATCTTGGGATTGGTGCTAAAGTAAAAAATTAAACAAAATAGTTTAGATATTATCCGTAAAAAAATCTACATGTAATCATAAAGAAAGAATCATTTAAGATACTGAGATATTTTAAGACGCTTAAAAGTTTTGGCTACGTATTTGACAGCTTTTTATGTTCGGTATCTTTATACTCTTTGTAGTGATTTATAAAACATGGACACTATTTTAGATAATCTATGTTTAAGTCACAAGAAACAAAACAAAAAAGACAATCAATGATTTATATTCTTTTTTCGAAAAAAATAGTATGCTTAGTAAATAATCAGCTGTTTTGCATTAAATAATTTTAAACAGAGGAATGTTTTTAATTTCTTAACAAGGCTTTATTCTTAGCTAGCAGACAATAATTCTTTTTAAAAAAACTTGACTATAATGTAAAAAAGAACTTTACTTTAAAGAAAACCTAAATTAAAGTACTAAAAAAATTGATTAGTATATTAATGAAGAAATAATAAATATAGTAGGGTAAAGAATAAAATTTTTAAAAATGCTAAAATTTAATTAAATAGTTGGTAAAATAGTTCTGAACACTTCCGGACAGGTGATTACAAAATTACTTTTAAGAATAACACGATATATAAGATGTTGAGAAATTTGCGATAATGTGAGATATGCTTAAATATGTTTACAACGTATTTTTATTAATATTCATAAAAAATATATACAAGAAACTGATAAATATTTTATTCCAAAATAGTTCTAAATCATGTTATACCCTGTCGGCCAGCTGTTTTTCGCGGCCTGACTGGAAAGTCCAGTGTCAGCCACCGATGGCTGACGCGGTGCTCAACGTGTTAAGAGTTCAGTAATAAATAAAAATTTTAAAGTTTATTTATATTGTTTTACTTCAACAACCGTTCCACAGTAAGGTTGCCGGTAAGCAATGTGTTAAGAAACATATTTGCTAGCGTTCGTTTCTCTTTTGAATAGATTAAGCCACGTTCCGGGAAAGTTTGTATTAAAATGCTGGAAATAATTGCTCTGAAAGTTAAAATTTTCGCATAACACTTAATGCTAAGCTTTCAACGAACACAGGATATAACCGCGTGCATACGTTTCGTCAACCTTTATTTTCCATTTTATTGAAATTCTTTCCACTTGAAAAAGTGGTAGATTCAAAATATTTATTTCAAAAGTTTATCTTGCGATGAAGCAGAAGGGTTTAAGGTGTACATAAAGAGTGCGCGTCTGAACAACGAATCGTATAACTGAAATCCTTCAAACGGTTTTTAAGAGGCAGGGATACCAACTTGCTGTGGACAGCGGAAAAATATTTTCGAATGGTAGTCTTTTAATGTACGATTCTTTGTTTAGTAAATTCGGTTCATAGTTTTTTTTTAGCGCTGCTTTAAAATAAGCCAAAGGCTTATGTAATCTGTGTCTTCTCCAGGATATCTATTTCTCTAGGATAATTAAATTATTTAAAAATTGAACAAGTTTTGCACATGAACCCGATCACTATTTTAATGTTTCGTTCGTTCGTTCATTTTAGTGGAACTGGGCGTCTGAGGCCTTACGGCCCTTTTTTCATTCATCCTGAAATTAAACTAAGAAACATACATGGCAAAATTAAAGTTTGGGGAGCAAAATGTAGTTACTATTTTAATGTTATCAAGAGAAATTTATCATATATATCGGAGAATTCAATCTGTAGTGGTTGACAAGTAAATAAAGCAAACCAATTATATTCATAAATTACACAAATTTTAAGACATATATTTACTACTACTTTCTTTTTTTTACTAGATTTTCTATTAAATGACTATTTCATAAACTGGTTTATTTTCATAGTTGTCTGATCGGACTACCTATAAGAAACAGTGGGGACGCTTTCAGTTAAAAAAGACGTTGGATAAATACCATTCCTCCCTAACAAATTAGAATGTATCTGATACGGCCAAAAATATGCATAATACTACGGTGATGCTACCTCCACTATCCACTAAGATGGACTAACCCAACGCCTCCTATAACTGACAGCTTCCACACGGTTTTTTATAGATAGTCCGATCAGATCACTATGAAAGTAAACTAGTTAATGAAAGAGTCACTAACTCTTAACTCATAAAAGTAATTACTTCACTTTTTTTTGTAATATGGCACTGAATAAAATTAATCGACTAAAACTCCTTGCTTGATAGAAAAAAATCTCTATTTTAAATCTATAAATGTGGTGATTACTTAGTCCGAATAGAATAAGAAAAACTAAGGATATTTCGTTTCTTTTATTATCCAATGCTTATATTTTTCTTCGACATTATCGCATTTGTGTCTGTTTACATCTACTTATATCTAATAGTAATTCCTTAATCACGATATCCCAATTTTTGATCAAAAATTTTCGGTGTTGAAATAAATAAAACTATTTAGTCCCTCTAGAGCTAGAAACATCTGAAGAATTTCTAGCTGGAAAACGCTTATATAGTTCTAAATGTTCTTAAAAAGTTGAGGATTTAGTTGAATTTCTGTATTGATGCTATCGTTTCCAGCAGTAATAGATTTATATAAAAGGAAAGCTCTTCCTTCAGATTCTGCGTTATCCAATATCACAGTAAACCCATGGGATGGTTCCGTCGCTGTAAAGTTTTAACTATTTGTTTTAGATGCCTTTTATTCCAAGTTTAATTAGCAGTTAATTGCACCTCCAGAAACATTTCATTAAAAACATCTTTAAATTATCAAGAGATTTATATCGTGACAGTACTACTTTCCAAAGAGCTTATCTAGAAATAAATAGAGTTAGGTAAGAATTTATTTCAAGTTGTCGAAATCTTTTCTCGTCGCCTTAACTCGTCTGTATCTAACATCCTTTAAACCTTTCAAAGGAGGTGAAATATTAACGATTCCAAATATATTTGGCAATAATCTAAACCACGAAACTCATTGATGCCCAGCTATTAAAAGAAAACCGTATGCGAAAAATATGGCTTTATGAAAAATAGCTGCTTTCAACTTTGAAACTTTGAACGTTCGAATATCATCGTAAGCCCATGTATGTTTTTATGCTGTAGTTCCCTAATTTGCGATACATGTTCTTTTATGGGTCCTTAAATTATCCTTTTGAAGATCAAATTAATTATAATTCAATGAAATGTTAAAATTTGTGATTTTAACTATTTCTTTCAAGATATGCTGCCACCATTTGCAACGTTTATACATTTACATAAAAGGAAAATTTTTTCCTTCGAATCCTGCGTTATTCTATATCACAGTAAGCCCATGGGTTGGTTAAAGTTTTAACTATTTGTTTTAGTAGCCATTTATTCTCAGTTTAATTAGCAGTTAAATGCACCTCCAGAAACATTAAAAACATCTTTAAATTATCCAGAGGTTTGTTTCATGACAATACTATTTTCTAAAGAGCTCATCTAGAATAAGAGTTAGATAAGAATTTATTTCAAGTTTTTAACAACTAATGTTCAACTTCATATTCTTCGAATTTTGAACCTAATGCAGAAGACAAAGGAACTCCTGGATCAAGTATTGGGAGAAATTTGCCTTAGAGGAGAACTTTTTAGTGGAACTAACCAAAGCTTTTAATAGAAAATCGAGTAAAAGTACGAAAGTGGTAGCAAATATATGTCTAAAAATTTGTTTAATTTATGAATATGACTGGTTTGTCTTATTTAGATTTAGATTTAATTTTCAAATATATATGACTAATTTCTCTCAATTACTTTAAAAATAGAATTTGGGTTCATGCGCACAGCGGGCTCACTTTTTAAATAGACTGCGCAGACTGCTTACAAAATGGCGTGTCGTGTGGAGGTTTTCTGATGTAGGAGGTGATTGCAATACCTCAATCTTTTCCTTTTGCACGATTCCTTTCTCCTAATTCCTGTTTCGAACCTATAGTCCCGCCTCCTATTAGTGAAAGTATATACATGGTTTCTAATAGGTTGTCCGATCAGACCACTAAAAGGTAAACCAGTTTACGAAGAAGCCATTTAGTAAAAAATCTAGTAAAAATAAGAAATAAGATAATAAGAATAAGATAAGGTTCTAAATTTTAAGCTATTTCTTCCAGTCCACATATACTTATATGGTGAAATTGGTTATAGGGATTTATTTATACTAAGAAGTCATACATTTCAGTTGCCTAACACTTTATCTTAAAAATAACATACTTGAAATACATTGTATAAATTTGGTCCAGATATAAGCATATTGCCCAAATAATTATGTAAGCAAAACTACCTTGCTCCTGCACATTGTCAATAAAACAAATACAAATTAACACATTGCTGTCCGGTCACGACTTAACTCGTGTTTTCGTGGCCAAGCGTTGGTGACCGATCACGAGTCATAGCAATTATGGTGATCTCGTGGTGACGATTTTAAAGAGTGAGCGTAATTTTCCCTACTTTTCAAGATTTTCTATTTAATTCTCGACCAATTTATTATAACTTTACGAAACCCGATATATTTGCAAAACTTGTGGTGTTCCATTACATGTAGGTGATTGTTATACTTATTATCATACGAAAAAGAAATATTAACACCTTGAATGCCGCGCTAATTTTGCATGGCTTGCTCGTCTGGCCACACGGTAAATAACTACAAACCAAAGTTGCAAATATAGACATATTTTGGTAGTTTATAAAAGGTTTAGCATGACATATCTGAGAAAAGTGATGAATTATATGTGCCTACGAATTATTTAAAAATAGTGGTGGATAAAAATCTACTAAATCGAATTTATTAAACCAAGAATCGCAAAAATTAAGTAAATTTTGAATAAGTTTTCTGCAATTTCATAAAAGAGTGTAAATTTTATAGTTCTATTTCATGTTATACCCTGTCAGCCAGCTGTTTTTCGTGGCCCATGTAAAGTGTCAGTGTCAGCCACCGAGGGTTGACGCAGCCTAAATGTAATTTCAGTGTCAGCTACCGATGGTTGACGTGGCCTGACAGGAAAGTCCAGTGTCAGCCACCGATGGCTGACGCGTTGCTCAACGTGTGAAGAGTTGAGTAATAAATAAAAACTTTTAAGTTTAATTATATTGTTTTTGTTCCACATCCGTTCCACAGAAAAGTTTTCGGTAAGCAATAAGTTAAAAAACATATTTGTTAGCGTTCGTTTCTCTTTTGAAGAGATTAAGCCACGTTCTGGGAAAGTTTGTATTAATATGCTGGAAGTAATTGCTCTTAAGCTTAAAATTTTCGCATAACATTTAATACTACGCTTTCAGCGAACGGTGGAAACGTCACCACTTGCAGCAATTCGTTAACCTTTATTTCCCATTTTATTGAAATTCTTTTAACTTGAAAAAGTGGTAGTTCAAAATATTTATTTTAAAATTTATCTTTCGTTAAAGCAGAAGAGTTTAACACGTTCACGCCGGCGGCCCACGCAAGATTGTCTCATCGGGCGGCGCACTGGAGTAAAAACTGGTAACAACAAATTTAATTGTTTAGTTTTTTTCTAGGAATAATAAAAGTTCGTAACTACCAATTGTTTTTAACGGAAGCAATTTTTATATTGAATTGCTTCTTCGCCGTGATTAATTTCCTTGCAGAGAATTGTTACTGTTGAGAATAGATTAACTCTTCCCGAATATTATCTAATATTGAAATAGTTCTCCTACCTGGATTTTCTCTTTTCCGACCCACTTTCTGGCCTGAACACCCGGCGTGAACGTGTTATGGTGTACATAAAGAGTGCGAGTCTAAACAACGAATCGTATAACTGAAAGCCTTCAAATGGTTTCTTATAGGCAGAGATACCAACTTGTTCCGGACAGTGGATAAATATCTTCGAAAGGTAGTCTTTTAATGTACGATTCTTGGTTTAGTAAATTCGGTTCATAGTTTTTTTTACCGCTGCTTTAAAATAATCCAAAGGCTTATGTAATCTGTCTCTTTGTTGCAGCCAAGCCATGTTGAGCGTTTTGAAAAATTTGCAAGTTTCATATTCTTTACAATGAATGAGATTTGATGATCAATCAATTTTTCGTAAATGATTTAGTTTATTTTTCTAGGATATTTAAATTATTTAAAAAGTGAACGAGTTGTGCACATGAACCCGATTACTATTTTAATGTAATTAAGAGAAATTTATCATATATATCTGAGAATTGAATCTGTAGTGATCGACAAGTAAATAAAGCAAACCATTTATATTCATAAATTACGCAAATTTTAAGACGTTTATTTCCTACTACTTTGGTATTTTTACTAGATTTTCTATAACCCCTTAACGATCGGTTAATTTTCAAGAAGACGGTCATTCTATGCTATGTCATATAATTATCTAAGTGTTGGCCCCGAAGGGGCCCTAACTCATTCATCTGAGTGGGGTTGATTAAAAAGTTTGAGATGATTGGAGAGTTGTTAAGTCCAGAATTTGGGGGAGAAAAGTTCACAAGTTGAGTGTGTTGGCGTCTTGAGCGGGTCGGAGAAACATCAGAGTTCAGGGGTCTTTCCCTGTAGGATGGTTTGAAGAAGGGAAACCACTTCTTCATTCTGTGAAAGTTCTTGCAGTTCTTTCACAATGGAGACAAGACGGTGAGCTGAAGATTTCTTAGTAGGAGCACTATAGCGATGGGAGGATGTTTTTCTGCTGGGGCGGGCCTCGCACCCAGAGAAATTTGCAGTATGAGATTTGCCGCAGTTGCAGCACTTTGGAGCTGAACTTCTGTCCTTCTGACACTCGAAAGAGCGGTGACTTTCCGCACACTTGAGGCATCGGGGAGGAGCAGAACAAGTTCGTTGTGGATGGCCGAATCCCTGGCATCTGTAGCATTGCAGAGGTCCACGGAAACGATCCACGATGACCGGAAACTGTTGAATCTTACTGAGGGTGAGTACTTGGAGATGATTGGTCGATGCTTTAATGATTGCGGGAAAAAGTGGGAGGAGCCTATAGGCCTGGATGATTTTAACCAAATTTAAGTTCAATTTTTCTATCTGTAGAGAAATAAAATCTGAGTTGAAGTCTGCTGGGAGGCCTCGGATAAGAGCTCTGTAGTTTCTTTCAGGGTTTGCCGGAGTATCAGCAATGGGAGGCTGGGGAGCATCTGTGAAGTCTTATCCTCTGATGGTAGAATGGACGCTGAGATCGTAGAGGAAGCAGGGGGGAGAGAACTTTTTCTTCCTCTTCTTTTCAGGTCTGTTAGAATCTGCGTCAAGCTTAGTTACGACTTCAGAGGCTTGCGCCTCTTCCATCGGTTCAGCTTTCTGATCCGTCTCAGTCGTTTCAGGCTCAGAGGCAGTGATTTCTTCAATCTGAGGGGTGGTGGCAGTCTCTGGTATAAGAGCACTGGGCTCGGGAACGGGCTCAGAGTCTTTTTCAGTATCCATGTTTACATGGATACTAGCAGTGATGGGTTTGGAATCAGACAATTTCTTTCTTTCACGCTTTATCTCAACTAGTGCTTGGTTAGCAGCATTCCACAACTCAATGAAATAGTCTATTTTTCGTTTCGTGCCTTTCTTCAGCATTATTGGTAAGAAAACGGTCTAGTCCCAGTGTTTTTATTTTATTGGGCACCTGGGCCGCGAAGCGGTCCCTATCCCATTCATCTGGAATTTTAACACAGTTTTGGTTGAGTATTGAGGTAAGCAGGCAGTGGAGTTGCTTTTATGAATGTTTCAAACACTTTGCTTGAGTAACTAAAAAGGAATCAAAAATAAAATAAGAAGCTTGCTCTAAACTGTGTGAGTTTGATTTTGGAGTTGTTCAGAACTGCCTATTGTTTTGGCTTTTGTAAATAGTATTTTCTAGTGGTAGCGAAATTTAAGTTACTTTTAGTTTAGTATTTTTAATTATAAGTAATTTTTTCACCACTAAATATCAAAAATTATAAGTATGATATAAAATGCAAAGTTAAAGCATCAAACTACTGGTTACTATATTAAAAAGTAGGCGTAAATATCTTTTTTTAACGAATTTTACTATATAATTTACTACCGCTTTATTAAAACTATTACAGAAATTTAAACACTCCAGCCCGTCAATATCACGGGAGCGTGAAGAAAGTGGTTAAGTGGCTGTTTCACAAACTGGTTTACCTATAAGAAACAGTGTGGGAGCATTCAGTTAAAAAATATATTACATTCCTCCCTAAAAAATTCGAATGTATCTGATACGGCCGAAATATGCTTAATACTACGGTGATGTTACCTCCACTATCCACTAAAATGGACTAACCCAACGCCTCCTATAACTGAAAGCTTCCACATAGTTTCTTATAGGTAGTCCGATCAGAAAACTATGTAGGCACACTAGTTGGGTGGTAGGGCATCTCTGCTTCTCGCTTTTATCCCCTCTGCTGTTGAATGGAGTTTTAGATGAGTTGAATTGTCAGGCACACTAGTTTATGTAAGAGCCATTTAATAGATAATCTAATAAAAATAAGAAAGTGGTAGCAAATATATGTCTAAAAATTTGTTTAATTTATGAATATGACCGGTTTGTCTTATTTACTTGTCAACCTCTGCAGATTTAATTTTTAAATATATATGATTAATTTCTCTCGATTACTTTTAAAATAGAATTTGGGTTCATGCGCGCAGCTGGTTCACCTTTTAAATACTCTGCGCAGACTGCTTATAAAATACTGAGTCGTGTGGAGGCTTTCTGCTGTAGGAGGTGATTGCAATACCTCAATCTTTTCCTTTTGCATGATTCCTTTCTCCAAATTCCTGTTTCGAACCTATAGCCCCGTCTCCTATTACTAAAGGCCTATACACGGTTTCTTATAGATAGTCCGATCAGACCACTAGAAGGTAAACCAGTTTAGGAAAAAGCCATTTAATAAAAAATCTAGTAAAAATAAGAAATAAGATAATAAGAATAAGATAAGATTCTAAATTTTAAGTTATTTATTCCCGTCCACATATACTTATATGGAAAAATTGGTTATATGAATTAATTTATACTAAGAAGTCATGCATTTCTGTTGCCTAAGACTTTATCTTATCAAACATCATACTTGAAATACATTGTGGTAGATTCAAAATATTTATTTTAAAATTTTTCTTTCGTTGAAGCAGAAGAGTATAACACGTTCACGCCGGCGGCCCACGCAAGATTGTCTCATCGGGCGGTGCACTGGAGTAAAAACTGGTAACAACAAATTTCATTTTTGAGTTTTTTTCCGGGAATAATAAAAATCCATAACTACCAATTGTTTTTAACGGATGCAATTTTTATATTGAATTGCTTCTTCGCCATGATAAATTTACTTCCAGTGAATTGTTATTGTTGAGAATAGATTAACTCCTCCCGAATATTATCTAATATTGAAATAGATCTTCTACCAGTAATTTCTCTTTTTCGTCCCACTTTCAGGCCTGAACACCCGCCGTGAACGTGTTATGGTGTGCATAAAGAGTGCGAGTCTAAACAACGAATCGTATAACTGAAAGCCTTCAAATGGTTTCTTATAGGCAGAGATACCAACTTGTTCCGGACAGTGGATAAATATCTTCGAAACGTTGTCTTTTAATGTACGATTCTTGGTTTAGTAAATTCGGTTCATAGTTTTTTTTATAGCTGCTTTAAAATAATCCAAAGGCTTATGTAATCTGTCTCTTTGTTGCAGCTAAGCCATGTTGAGCTTTTTAAAAAATCTGTCTGATCAGACCAATATGAAAGTAAACAAGCTTACGAAAAAGCTTTTAATAGAAAATCTAGTAAAAATACGAAAGTGATAGCAAATATATGTCTAAAAATTTGTTTAATTTATGAATATGACTGGTTTGTCTTATTTACTTGTCAACCTCTGCAGATTTAATTTTCAAATATATATGATTAATTTCTCTCAATTACTTTAAAAATAGAATTTGGGTTCATGCGCACAGCTGGTTCACTTTTTAAATAGACTGCGCAGACTGCTTACAAAATACCGTGACGTGTGGAGGCTTTCTGATGTAGGAGGTGATTGCAATACCTCAATCTTTTCCTTTTGCACGATTCCTTTCTCCTAATTCCTGTTTTGAACCTATAGCCCCGTCTCCTATTACTGAAAGCCTATACACGGTTTGTTATAGATAGTCCGATCAGACCACTAGAAGGTAAACCAGTTTAGGAAAAAGCCATTTAATAAAAAATCTAGTAAAAATAAGAAATAAGATAATAAGAATAAGATAAGGTTCTAAATTTTAAGTTATTTATTCCCGTCCACATATACTTATATGGGAAAATTGGTTATATGAATTAATTTATACTAAGAAGTCATGCATTTCTGTTGCCTAAGACTTTGTCTTATCAAACATCATATTTGAAATACATTGTATACATTGAACCCAAATATAAGTACATTGCCAAAATAATTATTATGCAAAAATATCTTGCTCCTGCACATTGTTAATAAAACAAATACAAATTCACACATTGCTGACCGGTCACGAGTTAACTCGTGTTTTCGTGGACAAGCGTTGGTGACCGGTCACAAGTCATAGCAATCATGTCAGCAGTGATCGCGTGGTGACTATTTTAAAAAGTGAGCGTAATTTTCCTTACTTTTCAAGTTTTGCTATTTAATTCTCTACCAATGTCTTATAACTTTACGATTCCCGATATATTTGTGAAACTTGTGGTGTGCCACTACACGTAGGTGATTGTTATACGTATTATCATACGAAAAAGAAATATTTAGAGTTCAATAATAAATAAAACATTTTGAAGTTAATTTATATTATGTTACTTCCACATCCGTTACACAGTAAAGTTGCCGGTCAGCAATGTGTTAAGAAACATATTTGCTAGCGCTCGTTACTCTTTTGAAGAGATTAAGCCTCGTTCCGGGAAAGTTTGTATTAAAATGCGAGAAGTAATTGCTCTTAAACTTAAAATTTTCGCATAACACAGGGATGCCAACTGCTCCGCTTTCTGGAATAGTTTTAATAAAGTGGTAGCAAATTACATAGTAAAATTCGTTAAAGAAAGATAGTTACGCCTACTTTTTAATACAGTAACCAATAGATTTATGCTTTAACGTTGCATCTAATATCATACTTATAATTTTTGATATTTAGTGGTGAAAAAATTACTTAAAATGAAAAATACTAAACTAAAAGTAACTTAAATTTCATTACCACTAGAAAATACTATTTTACAAAGCGGAGCAAGTTGGCATCTCTGATAACATTTAATGCTACGCTTTCTACGAACACAAGACACTACCGCGCGCATACGTTTCGTTAATATTTATTTCCCATTTTATTGAAATTCTTTCCAGTTGAAAAAGTGGTATATTCAAAATATTTATTTCAAAAGTTTATCTTGCGTTGAAGCAGAAGGGTTTAAGGTGTGCATAAAGAGTGCGCGTCTGAACAACGAATCGTATAACTGAAAGCCTTCAAATGGTTTCTTATAGGCAGACATACCAACTTGCTCCGGACAGCGGAAAAATATTTTCGAAAGGTAGTCTTTTAATGTACGATTCTTGGTTTAGTAAATTCGGTTCATAATTTTTTTTACCGCTGCTTTAAAATGATCGAAAGGCTTATGTAATCTGTCTCTTTGTTGCATCTAAGCCATGTTGAGCGTTTTAAAAAATCTTCAAGTTTCATATTATTTCAAGTTTCATAAGATTTGATGATAAATCAATTTTTTATAAATGATTTAGTTTATTTCTCTAGGATAATTAAATTATTTAAAAATTGAACAAGTTTTGCACATGAACCCGATTACTATTTTAGTGTTTCGTTCGTTCGTTCATTTTCCTTTTCTCATTCATCTTGAAAGTAAACTAAGAAACATACATGACAAAATTGAAGTTTGGGCAGCAAAATGTAGTTTCTATTTTAATGTTATTAAGAGAAATTTATCATATATATCGGAGAATTCAATCTGTAGTGGTTGACTAGTAAATAAAGCAAACCAATTATATTCATAAATTACACAAATTTTAAGACATATATTTACTACTACTTTCTTTTTTTTACTAGATTTTCTATTAAATGACTATTTAATAAACTGGTTTATTTTCATAGTGGTCTGATCGGACTGCCTATAAGAAACAGTGAATAATTTCTCTCGATTACTTTTAAAATAGAATTTGGGTTCAGGCGCGCAGCTGGTTCACCTTTTAAATACTCTGCGCAGACTGCTTATAAAATACTGAGTCGTGTGGAGGATTTCTGATGTAGGAGGTGATTGCAATACCTCAATCTTTTCCTTTTGCACGATTCCTTTCTCCTAATTCCTGTTTCGAACCTATAGCCCCGCCTATATATTCGAATAATGCAAGCAAATATATGCCTATAAATCTTTTTAAGTTATGAATATGATTAGTTTGCCTTATTCACTTGTCAACCACTACTGATTCAATTCTCAAGTATATATGATAAATTCCTCTCAATTACTTTTTTATAATAGAATTTGGATTCATGCTCACAACTTGTTCACTTTTTAAACAGTCTGCGCGGACTACTTATAAAATACTATGTGGAGGCTTTCTGATGTAGGAGGTGATGAACTAACCCGCATCTGCCTTACATGGAGAGGAAAAACCCCCATTGTTAGCCTGACTATAAGAGGAGTTTAATCCATCTACCACTGAGGATATATTACAGCAGCACTGTTGTCAGTATGAGCAGGGTGTGGAATTTGTATCGAATTTGTATCGAGGGAAACGCTCTATCCCCTGAGCCACCACGACTTATTGCATAGTTTAAAGAAAAGAATAGATTTACTCTTCCCGGATACTAGCTGCAACTTATTATAAATCTTATTATAGATCTAACCAAAATTGACGAATAGATAAATGGTGCCTCGTGCCAACAGCCAGTTGGCAGGAGGCACCATTTACAAAAAACATCCTGAGATTTCTACTTACACACTGATACAATTTATTTGGTAATTACTCAATAAAAAAATCATATTATTCCTTAATGAAACTTTTTATTTCATAACCGTCGTTGAACAGCCGACTTAATTTTGGGTTTACGACTACTAATGTTCCACTCCGTAGCCGAGTCATTTTGAACCCAATCCAGAAGACAAGGGACCTCCTGGATTAAATATTGGAAGAAATTTACTTTCGTGGAAGACTTTTTTTGAACTAACCAACATTTGCGTTACATAAAGAGGAAAACCACACCAGCCCTTATTAGTCTTCTAGTTGAATGGATATCAATATTCTTATTTTAGAAAATCTGTTATTTAGGTTGTTGTATAAAAGAATTATGAAATCTGTAGGCATATTTATCAATTTATTTATTAGACCGGCATGCCAGGCTCGGTCAAAAGCTTTAAATACATTTAATAATAGGAATGTTGAAATTTGTTTATTTCTAAGCCCCTGCCCAAATGAATTATATCATTCTTGTGCGTTGTTTTGCTCTATCACGCCTCTTTCTGAAACCATATTGTTCATCGCGGAGCACGTGTAAATGATTTTCAATTCTATTGTAGATAATGCGTTCAAAAATTTTGCTGGAAGTTGGTAGTAGGCTGATTGTGGTCTATGGTTATGTGGTATAGTTGGATCTTTAAAGGGTTTAGGAAATAATATTATAGTGACTTTTCTTTCCTTTGTATAAAAAAAAATCGCTATTTTTAACACGTTGAATGCCATGGGGTCACTGGTGACTGGCCCTGAGTTTGTTCGTAGCGTGTTCGCTCACCAGGGACCGGCGAAGCCGAAATTATTAGAAATACATAATTCAAGTAAATTTTTAATTTTTTTTATATTTTTATCGTTAGTAAAATAGTTTGAAGAAATTAATTTAATATAGAACACATAAAAATAGTTTTATTTATATACACAGAGATGCCAACTTGCTTCGGACAGCGAATAAATATTTTCAAGTGGTAGTTTATTAATTATGATTCTTGGTTTAATAAATTTAATTTAATAGATTTTTATCCACCACTATTTCTAAACAATTCGTAGCCTTATATAATTAACCACTTTTTTCAACTAAGTCATGCTAAACCTTTTAAAAAAAATCGCAAAATCTCTCTAATATTTGCAAATTTAGTTTGTTGTTATTTAACGTTTATCCAGACTGGCAAGCCATGTAAAATTAGCGTGGCATTCAACGTGTTAAGAGATAAATTTGTTATAATAACTAAGTGATGTAAATATTTATCAGGAAGTGCTCTGTTCATTTTATTTGTACTTTTATCACCACCGCTTTTCTGAGTTTTAATTTTTTAATAATATTATTTAGGTCGTAAGTTTTAGTGGATGTTTTGTTGAGAGTTGGGTTGGCGTTTCTAAGAAAATAATAATCATCTCTGAGAATTCGCTCTTCGAATGCGTCATTAGTAAAATTATTATTTTCAGAGAATTGCTTCTTCATAGTTTCGGCGAAAACTTCTGCTTTGTCTTTAGAAATAAATAGAAGCCCATTATTCTTTGAAATTCCATGTTTGAATCCAAATTATGTGTTTTTGTTAATTTGCAGAGTAAGTGATCCTCAGTGTAAAGTGATTCAACTTTATTGATCCAGGTTTCATTACGATGGTATTTGCATTGTTTTTTAATTTGCTTATTGAGATTACTAATTTGTGTTTTGAACTATGAATCAAATGATTTGCGCTACTGCTTTCTGATTCTATTTCTATGTTGAGTAAGTAGTTTAATATGAGATGGCAGTTTCATATAATTCGGGATAAGTGTTTTTTTCATATGTTGCTTCATTGATGCAGTGGAGTACTTTTGATTTAAATTAGTTTTCAATCATCTATATAATGATTGTTATTGCGTTTAGGATCACTTAGATCATTATTCATAAGTATATTAGTGTACAATTGCCAATTGGTTATTTAAATTTTTTGTTGTGTTTTACTGATGTGTTCTGCATATGTTGTTATCATGCTGAAATATGCATTTTTCCTAACATTTAAAAACCAAATTATTATCTTGTTTAATACTTTTACAATAAATAAAAATCATTAATACTATCGATCTTAAATATTTCTATACCACAGTCTTAAATTTAGTAAAATCTATTTTTAGAGATGCCCTTCATCAGCCTAACACATTAGCAAAGAATTCGAAAACAGTTATATGGTTGCTAATGTTTTGGATTCATTAAAATTCTTTATTATTTTTCAAGCTTTCTTTTCCACCAACACATTTGAATGGGTAAGGCTAAGAAAAAGAGCCTTGGCATTAAATTTAATCAATTAATTAACTTTTTTTGGCGAAAAGTATTTGAATGTATACATGACACTCGCATTTTTAATTTCTTGGTGGATGAAGGTGTTCTGTGGGATTACAGTCGCAACCTCCGGACCATTTTCAAATTATTTTAACTTATATGTACACAAAAATGAGTCATATTTTTTACTTGGAATCACTTTTATTATTTATATTTGATTCTTCATTTAAGCAGTTTATTATGTAATTGCTAGTATCGCTCTGGAATAAAATACGAACATTTGGAAATTCTTCAATATTTTCAACTCATGGTAATTCATCCAACATTTTTAAAAAATAGTAATTTCTTCAAGTGCTAAAATTTTTCTGAATAGTTGGAATGTCTGATAAACGATTGGTTGACTGGTATATTTAGAAGATAAGCCATTCAGAACATCTACACAGAAGGCAATTTTAAAGGTCGTTAAAAAATAATCTACTATACCAGGTCTATGTGTTGTAAAGCATGAATAGTAAGTATTTGTTGACGTACCACCACTTTTAAATATTGATCTTTGATAATATTATGGAGAGCAATTCCATTTTTGTTATTATTACGACTCCCCCATATCGTATGTTTGCTTTTGAAATCTCCAGATTTTATCATTAACGAGTTGCATTATATCAGAGCCAGTCTTAGTGTGTTATTAAGAGGATTGTACAGGGTGGAGTGCACTTAATTTGTTTACCATCTAGGTCTACTATTACAGTTGTTTGTTCAAGCCATTAGTATTATCAATGTTATAAAGAGCTGCATTTAAATGTTTTTTTGGTTAAAATCGATACTCTCTTCCTTTATAATTAAGTCTATCACATCTAAAAGTGCTATAGTTCATACATTAAGTTTATATTGAGGGGTAAGACGGGTTTCGGTTATTAAGCAGATATCTACATCAACTTCAATAAGAAAATCTTTTAGTTCTTCCGTTTTATTTTTTACGCTATCTGCATTCCACAGGGCAGTCGTTATTAATTTATTGTTTTTGTGTATATTAAACATTATTGCTAAGTGTAGCCAAATTAAGTAATGATTGTAGAATTTGAATTACATTTTACATTACTATTTTTGATATAATTAACAAGAAGTTTTATTTGATCCATCATGAATTCAACCTCATTTATAGTTCCTATGAACTCCTTTTTTAATGTTACTGCCTCCACTTTTTCTTTTTCTATGAGTGTGTCAGCAAAAGATTTTCCTGTTACTACTGTATTTGAGTAGAATTGTGGTCTTGTGTTTTTGGTAGATTTATTCATTTTTCGATCAAATCTCGGCCGCTTAGGGCACTGGCTATAAAAAGCCGGGTTATCACCAATATACAATTCACAAGTAGCTTTAGTTTCCGTAGTTTTATTGCATGTGTTGGTCACAGGATTTCCTGCACATTTTATACAATTTGGTTCATGCCTACAGAAATTGAGTGAAATAATTGTTGGTACCTGTGGCATTCTACAGAGCCAGGTTTACCATCATATTTTTCTACTTTTATAAATAGGTTGCCAATGTGGGTTATTAATTTCTTTTGAATGATTGCATTTAGAAAAGGTAGATAACAAGAATTGTAGGGGAGTTTTTACCCCATTCCAGTCATTCGTGTTTGATTTAAATCATTAAATTGTTAATCGATTAATTGCTCTTTTAAGGTTTCCATTTCAGCATCAATACGTACTTTTCTAATAACGACTCTCATTTGCTTGTCGTCAGGAACTATGAATGTATGATAGTTAATATTATTATAATTAAGATAATTAATAATTTTATGGCGAGTAGATCGGTCGATTGGGTAGATTTTGATACTATCGTGCAACAGTTTTGCTTAATAACAAGATGTTAGGCCTTTTTCAAAGAGTGTTTCAGTAAACATA
Organism: Parasteatoda lunata; assembly: GCA_949128135.1. NCBI lineage: Eukaryota > Metazoa > Arthropoda > Arachnida > Araneae > Theridiidae > Parasteatoda > Parasteatoda lunata. The sequence continues at coordinate 30,011,924 of OX421981.1, read as the reverse complement.
GGATATTTTGTTATCTTTAATAATTATCGGAGGAATTTTAGGGTCAGGAGTATGAGTGTCTATTTGATTATCTTCACTTAAATCAACATTATCATTATTGTTTTCAGAATTGGTTTGTAATCATTTGATAGAATTACAATATTTATATCAGAATGCTTTTTCAAATTGTAGTGGTATTGAAAAAGGAGAAAAAAATTTTTTAACAACTTTTCCTCATTTTGGTTGATGTAAATTTTTGAATGGGTAAAAGGACACCATAACTAAAAGCTTCAGGCTTGATCTTTCCAATTGTGCAACAGTTTTTCCACAGAAAATCTACAAAGATATTTGCTGTTATAGAATTTTTTTTCCATAGTGTCAGCTTAGAAAAGTTTCCATAGTTTTCCCCAGCCCCTGTATTCGAACTTTCATTTTCCCCAATAAAATACATATAACTCAAAAGGGTAAAATTTGTACGTCTAAATGTTTTGCAATTTAGTGGCATCCAGGTATTGTATGGTTAGTAAGCAACATTAAAGTACCCCACTACCTCTTAGTAATTTTGTCAGTTATTTCAACCATTCGAAGAGCCTCGAAAGCAAAGAGATACTTAACACGTTGAACGCCATGGGGGTTATCGGTGACTGGCACTGAGATTGTTCATAGCACCATGGGGTCACCGGTGACCGGCGAAGCGAAAGATTATTAGAAACACATAATTCGATTAAATTTTTAATCTTGTTATATTATTATCGTTACTAAAATGGTTTGAAGAAATTAATGCAATATAGAACTCACAAAAATAGTCTTATTTATACACACAGAGATGCCAACTTGCTCCGGACAGCGAATAAATATTTATAAGTGGTAGCTTATTAATTGTGATTCTCGGTTTAATAAAATCACATTAGTAAATTATTATCCACCACTATTTCTAAACAATTCGTAGGCTTATATGATTCACCACTTTTTTCAGATATATCATGCTAAACCTTTTAAAAAATTAGAAAAATCTGTCAAATTTGAAAATTTAGTTTGTAGTTGTTTACCGTTTATCCAGACGGTCAAGCCATGTAAAATTAGCGTGGCATTCAGCGCGTCAAATATCGTAAAATAAAGTCATTCATAAATCTTTTAGAGAAAAGTAAGAAGTTTTTGAGTATTGACTCCCTCTCTTCATTTTACCCTCAATCTTTGTAAATGTTAGTTTTCTAGCTGGATCAGAATGAAAGCTAAAAGTTTTCCAGCTGGATCATGACGAAAAACGTGTCCCAGCTATCAGATCTTATATGACTTAATAACTCTCAAAACGCTCGGTTGTCCATATTTATGATCATCTTCATGGTTATATAAACTATATAACTAACAAGGTTATATAAAACATGGATTACTTTAAAAGCACGCGATATAGCGTAATAAAATTCCTCTTTACAGTTAGTGTCAATAAAGCATATTAAGTTATAATTAGTAAGCTGCATACTAGCATCCGACTTTATTTGCAGAAATTATGATCTTTTATCTCAAAAATAACATATTGTTTACAAAAAATGGTTGCGAAATAATGAAATTTAAGTAATTTAGAAGCTTGTACATAAAAACCCCATAACTATGCATCGATGTATACCCTCCAATTACAATGGATTTTCCTTAGTTACTGAAAATATTTTCCCTAGTCCTAATAAATGTAATGCATTAATATTTAAACAAATTAGAAAATAAAAAGAAACTAACCACCACTATATATGTAAATAATTTTATTGTAATATGATTTTCATGTGCTTAATTAGTAATAAATATGATTCAATTCTTAGATATTTAATTATTAAGTTTCAATTACAAATTGTTTTTAAAATATTCTCATTTCAATATATAATTTATCAAGCAATTGTGCTTGACCTTTGAATAGCTACCACAATGTTGCTAAATTACAAAATGTTTTTTACTCAATGTATTATTACATGATGAATGGGTTAGGGGCCGCTGCGCGGCCCAGGCACCCAGTTTTAGTTAAATAAATGAAGAAAGAAAATTAGTAATAAACTGCGTGGCCCAGGTGCCCAGCTTCTTCTTAAATAAATAAGGAAAGAAGAATTCGTAATAAAGCAACTTTATCTAAAATACAAAATATTTAATATCTTTTCCCTTCAGTTTGCATTCCAATTACCAGAAAGAGCCACCTTAAAAATAAAAATTCAAGGTGGATGGGAAAGGCGCTGCTAACGGCCTCAGGCGCCCATATAGATTTTGATGATGTAGTCCGAATAAAATTTAATAAAATTTCTATTTAATTTAAAAATATTTTGTAAAAATGTTGAATGATATATTTAATGTGTTATGCACAAGCTAAACCAGAAAAATATTATAAATTGCTTTCACCAAAACTTTAAATATTAAAGAAAGTAATGGAAAAATCAGAGCACTTTGTACATGGGAATTACTACACCATTATTCTGATCTTTCTTATTTTACGTTTCTAAAATTCCCCCTAAAATTCAAACCCAGCAATCAATAAATCTTACTAAAAAGAGAAGTTCAGCAGCCCCTAACAACATAGCCATTTCTGAGTCGTTTGTTCGACATTAGAAAATTAATTCATTACAACACCCTTTTCTTCCCCTAAAATGGCAACTTTGGCGAATATGATGCATCTGATTTCGCAATAGCGGCGATGAATATCCCCAGGGTACGCCAAAGTGAAGCTGGTTGTACACTTCACCGGATTAACCCGCTCATTGTAGGAAATCAGAACTGCCTTCCATGTGTAAAGGGACGCGATATAAGCTTCTGTGCAAATATCAAACTCTACACACCATCACACTTTCCCACCCTAGCTAATAAGTCACCGAGTCGCTTGTTTAATACCCTCTGTAGTTTCGTACATTTAATTTTGCGACGGTTTAGTTTTCGGGGGTCTGTGGTAGGAGGTTGGCTTCTTATCCGATATCATTTCCTTTCCCAACGATAATTATACAAGCTTTCCCAGCTTATTAAAATAAAAGTACAGGGACCGTACCTGTACACAGTTGGTAGGGCTCTTGTCACGTTGTTCGATTTTGTTCAAAGTCCACCTCTAATGTTTAAGTTACTCTTTTTAATCAATTCGTTGATTAGATTATGAGGGAGAATATACATTCTCTTCAGCGTCGTCAATGTAATAAAAACTACGTAAGTTGATAAATTAAGATGTTACCTCATAAACATAGTTGATCCTATCGTCTTTTTTACAATATTACCTCATAAACCCATCTTCACCTAGTGTCTTAGTCAAAAACGGATTCTTATAAAAAAAAAAAAAGTTTTTTACCTAAACAGTTTATTTTTAGCATCAAATGGGCTTTTATGAATTTAGTTATGAGTTAAAATATTTTTCATCAAAAACAATTCACAGTTTGTTATAAAGCAATTAAAAATTTCTTGCACTTCTTTATAAATATAAATAAATAAATAAATAAATATATATATATATATATATATATATATATATATATATATATATATATATATATATATATATATATATATATATATATATATATATATATATATATATATATATATATATATATATATATATGCCTTGAGAATCACTAAAGGAAATTTAATAACTATTTAAAGAGTGGTTTTTGAAATAATATAAAAATATTATAAAGATAATTTGGGAACAAAATATAGTATTACAAAATGAATTTTTTTAAATTTCAAATAAAATATGTTCTTTGGTATATAGAGTTAAGCAAAAACAGTTTCCTCTTTCAATTAATATAATTGGTATTTTTCTGTTGAAATTCTATATTTGAAATACCTGAAATATTTTTTTTTTCATTCTATAAAAATAACAAAGAAAGATTGAATTTAAAATTTGGAGAAATAATCTTCAGGATTTCAATTCTTTTCTTTTTTTTTTCCAGTAATCCCGTTCTCTTAACATGCTGAACTTGTTCTGAAATCTGATTCTGGACCCTGTTGTTTCCTTGTTTCGATTTCAAATATTCTTTTTCGCTCTTCTTTTTATTTACTTTTTTGTGAAACTAAAAAATTTTCTTACAGAATGAGCTCCCTCATCAGAAAATATTAAACATAAAATGATCCGTAAGAACTTTCTCAGAAGCTGAATTAGTAACAGTTTTCATGTGAGATTTATTTGAAAGAAATTCATAGTCTTGCATGCTTTTTTAAAGATTTAGTTACATTATAGGGTAAGGAGCGACAATTTTTTCCTGCTATCCACAGTTAACATATACATGTTATGTTGAATCCACTATGTTATCCACTGTTAATATATTCTGAAGTTAGTCTTCAGAAGGAAAAGAACTTGTGTTGAAATGTGAAAATTCGAAAAATCTTACTAAATGTTATTTTAAAGAAGAAGAAATAAGTGCACACGAAATTATATATCTAAATTCATTAAGAAAAGTAATTACACTGTCATTGATTTAATTGCCATTTCTTCTGATATCGTGTGGTTTCCTGGACAATAAATGATTTGGAGGTTTTAGTCTGTGAAACGAAAAGCAAAAGGACTTTTAAGTACTTAAATTGTATGCCCGAACTCCTTTGAGGCGTGGCAAAAGGTGACTTTTTTATTTGCTTATACACCACTCGAGCAGTGCATTTTCTCACCCCAATCCGCTAATTTGTCCGGCTTTTAAATTTTTTTAAATTTTAAATTTGTAGTTTTTCTAATAGATGTTTCTAGTATTATAATTGTCTAATTTTGATACAGCATAGTACTAAAAAGCAACAACGCCCCATAGAAACAAATGAGTTGTTAAGTTTTCTCCAGGGAGGAATTTTTGAATTTTTTTTTCAGTGATAAAATAATTTGAATTCTTTCTCATTGATATTCAAAAATTAAACAATAATTGATTTCAAAAATTAAAAAAATTTCAGTGATAAATAACTGTTTCTAAATGATCTAAGTAACTGGAAATAAGTGCAAATTTAAAAAATTATTGTTTGGAAGATTTAACCTTAATGCAGAAAAAGACACCCTATCTCGCTATACTTCATAATCATAAATTATTGAAATGCTAAATATAATAATTTTCACTTATTTTGACATAAATTAATACGAAATAATATTATAAAAATATCTTTAATAAAAATTCAGCCACAAATATGTCACTGACTTTTAGTAGGGAAGAGTGGGGTCAATTGTAACAGGGTACGATTGTAACAGAGCAAAAATTTCGAGTGTCGGGCTCTAGATTTGGTTCCTAGGTGGCGCACAAGGTGTATTTAATAAATCTACATGTACACCCCTGCTGGCAACCATTTTCATGTACTTTTGAAAGAGTTACATCACAAAAGATATTTTCACGCCACGTAAGTACTTTTTTTGGTATTAGAATATTATATTGTTACAAAGTAATTTTGTTCAAACAAATAAAAATTATTAACCGAATATGTAAGTGGACACCTTAATTAACATTTCAAAAAAAAAAAAGATTAGTTTTGTTAATTAACTAACATTGTTTTTAACAAATGAAGCTGAAATGGTGTCTTGGGGACGATTCTAACAATAAGTAAAGGGACGAATGTTATGTTTACAAACCATTACTTAACTCTTTAAGAACCACCAATAGTTTCCTATATCATTTATATTATGTTGCATGTACATTATTTTATTTGTCACCTTTTACAGCATAAATTAAAATTTTTAACCCCTTAAAGTTAATAGTTTAACCCTTTAGGTTTCTGCTCATTATTATTTTTACTCCTAAAATAACACTACTATTTTGATCAATAAAAAAATACAACTATGATAATATGTATAATTAACTATGTTTTAGTTGAATTTATGAACTGTTACAATTGACCCCGTAAGTGGGGACAATTGTAACAAGTGCACTACTGTCAAAAATTGTTAATAACTAATATAATAACATTTAAAATAAGGTATTTATTTTTTTTTTCTAGTAGAGGATAGTCTACTTTACTCGTCTGTCAATTAATACTAATAATATATTGGATTTTTTGTTAGTTAAAAATAGTTAAGTAAAAAATGTTACAATTGACCCCACTCTCCCCTATTATTTAAATTATTACAATGAACGTTTTGAAAATATGTTTGGCAAGTTCGCACTTTTTTAGCGTTAAATAAAATGATTCAAAGAAAAAAGGTAAGAAATTATAGTTTTAACTAGATGGATAGTTTTTATTGTTAGCTACTACTTTAGTTAAAAAAAGATCTAATAAAGATATTTATATTTATATATTATATTGGATATGAACGCTTTGTTGTTGTTAAAGATGAAAGCTAAATATAAAATGATAGCTGTCTTTAAAAATAAATATATACTTCGTAATCTCATATTTCAAAATTATCATATTTCTACTTTCTTTGCTTTCTAAAGAAAGAAAATATTAAAACTTACTGTAAATTCAGTTTTATTTGTTAAAAATTTCCAGTAATTAGCAGTCAAAAAAATTTTTTAAAGCATAGCAAAATTTATTTTCAATGTTATGTTCTTCAAACTAATTAAAAATACACCCTGAAAGATTAAAATTCGAAAAAAATTATGAGCATTCTAACTGACGTAATTCATTTCAAAATATTCTTATGAAGAGTCTAATTAAACCAAAACTGAAAAGGACTAATTAGACTTTGAAACACTTGTAGACTGTTAGGCTTAGACCATCTGAGGGATTTAAAATTAATCCCCTTATAACAGGTATCAGTCCCTGAGATTCAATTTTGTTGAGTGGGTTGTATAGGAAAATCCCTTGCATACTGAAGCTTCAATTCCCAAAAGCAGGAAAGAGGGCTGCAAACGGTGCTAATCAATCTGAACTTCTTTCACCGCTCTTATGGACTTCTGCTGATTGCATTCAGCTTTTAACAAAGTCATCATAAATCAATATGCTTTCACAGATATTGAATAAATGTCGGGAATTTGAGACAAAATTTGAGATATTTCTATAACTACGGAAGATCTATGGACGTCAACACATTTTGTGGTGTAAATTGAAACTTAATATCCAATAATTATTTCTGTAAATTATGAAAATTCTTTTCAAGATCCGATAAAATTCATGTTGTTTCATAAATTGCCTCAAATTACTGCTGTAGCTGTCTGATTTCCGGCGATATGTTGACAAATGACAGCTCTAACCATCCTCATAGTGTCTTACGTCTCAAACAGAAATTTCTCTTAGTAGATCTTTTAATTTCCTCTTCTTTTAACTAATTCCTATTCCTCAATATCAGATTAAAATACCTCCACTGAATAGGTATTGCCCATCAAACGCTGTTTGAAGGCCGACCGGCCTGTTTAGGGGTCAGGGAACTGGCCTTGCATCAGAAATGTTATGGGTTCGAATACCGGGCAAGGCATGGATGCTCTTTCATTCTCTGTACTATCTGTCCTTACTGTGGGAGCAACGTTCGCCGACCTATGGTGCCCCTGAAAGAGTAGTCAACAAATCTGCCCTTTAGATGCCTGTATGACCTAGGTTATTCTCCAGGTGGGCATTGGAGATAAAAACTATGTGTGGAGCGTGGAGGTTGCTGGTTTGAATCCCGCCGTAACCCAGGACATATTCTTCGTAATGTCCTTATCTAAATTTTTCTATTTGTCCTTCTACTTGACAAAGGTTTATACGCCTAAATTGAGCACACAAGTCTGCACATGTATATAATTTCAATAAATCCAATAAATAAATCCAGCACTATCGTGGTGAAGCTCTTAAAATGCTAGCAAAATGACCAAAAATTCTGAAAGCTTTGGTTTTTTAAATGCCCGCCACTCTATAAAATATTTTACAAAAAGCGTAGTAATTATAGCAGACCTGGATTTGGAATATAAGTGACGAAAATTTTCATGACCGGTAAGAACTCGTGTCCTGCTTATTTTAATTAATAAAGAAAGAAGCATTGTTAGTGCGAAATGTTGTTAACTGAATTTTTTGTTAGTTATTTAGTAATACATAAAAAAAGATGTAACATTTCAGATAACATATTGTTTTTTGCTGTTTTGTTTGGTTAGGAAGAAAAATCATACCGTAATTAGCAAATGACAGTTACGGCCGTCAAGAGTTTCCAAAAAAAACTGAGATAAAATGCGAAAGATTTCACTTCCAAAAATACAACAGACGCTCAAATTTATATGGCAGTCATAAAGAGCTGGAAAAAATATGTTTCTCAACATGATCCTCAAATTAAAAGTGTACGGCAAACATTTGAGACAACTTCTGTGATATTATACAGTATATGTATTACACAGTGATTTTCTATAACTAAATATATTATTTGAAATAAAACTCTTCATTTCGAGAAAGATTGTATTTCACTGTTTTATTTTTCAAACCTAGAATAATTCTTTTAGAACTTGGAAAAGAAAAAAAACTGGAAATATTTTTCACAAAATATCTTATATAGGTATTGTTTTATTTACCATTAAATAAACCAACCATCTCCAGGTTTTACAACCAGATTTACGATTGGTCACCGCCAGTGCATCTCGTAAAATGTTTGCTTTATTTCACACTCATATCTATCTTTCGCTATTGTTTTGGGGTTCCGCTCAACTCAAACATTCCAGAGTATTTAATGCGTTGACAAAGAGTAAAGAGACTATGAACATGTCATAAATGTCTGCAGCTGTATCTAGTGACTATAGATCGCCAAGAAAGAAAAAAAATTCCGGGTGAAGACACAAAAGAGAAAGTTTTCTTTTTATCAATTCCGTTATCTTTCACTGCTAGAATGCATCTAGAAGGCAATAAACAAAGACCAAAAAGAATATTCGAAAATATTCTTTATTGCTGGTTCCATTCGAACATTTCGAATGCCGCATTGAATATTTCTTCTTTTTCGCTATATGAAATCCATTGGAATGGAAGTCCTGGAAAAAGTTCCGTTTTTAAGATTTGGTGTATGATCATAGAATAGGGGGTTGGTAGGATTTTTACTTTAAGAAGAGGGGTAGTAAAGCAGGAAAGAAGATTGAGTATCAGTCCCCAAACATACATTTACATAAAGCCAAAAACTCAGTTTTTGATTCGGCCATATGTAGTGTTTGGAGAATTTGTAAGACGGTGGGGAGGATAACATATTTCAGACGTTACGCTTTTTCTTATTTTTTCTAGATGAATACAATTTCCGCAAGTATAACAACAGTGTTGTTTAGTTTTTGCTGTATTTGAAGATGAAAATGAATTCAATTTTTCAAGCCGATGGATCAGTGAAGTGGGTATAGATATACATTTCTTGAAATTGATATTCATGTCCTTCACCGATTTCGAAGTATCATTTTTGGTTGAATGATAAAAGTAAAATAATGAAATTCAGAACTATTTTTATTATGTGAAAATTATTTGACGAGTGTTTTCTTAGAAATACAAAATTTTTTTTTATTTTCTTGCATTTTTTATTTATTATTTATTTTTTTACTTTTTTTTAAAAAAAAAACAATAAGTTTCGAATAGTGGCTTTAATAGATTGAAGAAAATAAAGTATAACATTTCACCTGAAAACAGGGCTTATTTATATAATTTAAATTTAGTACTACTATTTCGAACTAAATCAGAACTATTTATATTATGAAAAAATTATTTTATCAGTGTTATCCATGAGTGTATCTATGAATTTAATGTAGCCATGAAAGTTTCTTTTCACTACGAAAATTGTTTCAATACGAAAATTGAAATACGAAAATTTTTCAAAAAATTACGAAAAATTTCAATACGAAAATCTTTTCAATGCGAAAATTGTATTTAAAAAAAACAAAAAGAACAATAAGTTTCGAATGAGGGCAGTGATAGATTGATGAAAATAAAGTATAACTTTTCACCTGAAAAACAAGGCTTATTTATATTATTTAAATTTATTACTATTATTTCGAAAAATTTATTTTTTAAATGTTATTTTGAATTTTTTTTTTTTCTGTTTTCAGGTTTATTTTCATGGCATGTTAAAGTGTCTTGCAATGAAAATTATTGTGTCGCAAGATGAAATATTTTGAATATCAGTAGCATATTTTCATTGTAAATAAATAATTTGTTGAAAGTTATTCATATTTTTTTTTTTACTTTTTTTTTGAAAAGCAATAAAACTGTTTTGAACTTTAACAGCTATTATTTAGATAAGTCTAATTGCTATTACTACTATAATTGTGAATAAACTACCTAATGAGTATTATTTTTCAATTTTTTTTCACCCATTTGAAGATTTATTTTTATAACTTATTTTAATTAAGTAACAATAATTCTTAAGGTTGTCAATGACAGATGATAAAACAGAAATACTGTGCCCAAAAATAAAAAATAAAAAATATAATAAAAATATTAAAAGAAAAAACGAAACACCCTGAATAACTTCACACCTAATGATATGACTTTCATATTCTGGAACTCAATTATTTTAGTGGGTGACCTCATATATGCGTTATTTTAAGTCACAAAATCAGACAAAAAAACATTTTTTTCCGAATAAACACACCATAAAAAAGTAAAAAGTTGGCAGTCATGCCTTTAACATCAATATTTTCATCAGTTAAGTCACATGCATTCAATAAATCCTTAGTCAAAATCTTTGTTGTTGTTTTTTTTTTTTCAAATATGTATGCACCTTTTATTTATTTGTTTCTGGAGTAAATGCTTTCGTTATAATTCTATATCAGATTTAAAGAAGTTCTCCTATTCAACATATTAAGTTTGAAAACAATAAATTTCCACTAATCAAATGAGAACAACTTATACATGTATTACTCAAGAGTATTTCTTTCAATCATTGTAAACCCAATAAGAGTTGAATATTTGAAAAACAGATATTGTTCAGTAACGTAGAAATTACATTTTTTTTTTCATTTTCGTTCATAAACTAAATCAATTTAGATTTATCCAAGATTGGAACAAAACAAAAGCTCAAAAGATATATTTGTATCCAAATAAAGAAAAAAAAACAGGAATTGTTTAGAAACAGAGAATACCTTGTCACTAAAGATAGCAAAGTTCTTTCAAGGGGATTGATTACTTCGAACCATGACGGAATGTGCAAGATTCAGCAAAGTGAATTACAGTTTCCGTCGACCCTGGAGCAAAGAGGTGACGGAGGCGGATGGGTTGCAATCAGAATTGAAATCTCAGGAGAATACCTTCATAAATCCGAGAACCATTTCTTCAAATATGAGCGTCATAATTTTGCTGGTACCATCTGCAAATCGGATTTACTAGCCAATGTTGCTTACCATTGCGTAAAAAAGAAGGATTTTCTGATAGGTACATAGCTGGGCGAAGACAGCAGGATTCTGCTTTTGGAAGAATCGACAATAGAAAAATGATTATGCTTCCGTGGTAAAGGGCTTATTATTGCTTATTGCTTCGTTTTTTCCCTTGTGTAAGAAGAATCATGGTAATAACGAATGCTTTGGGTTGTTATCATGTGGTCTTTATGCTACAAAGATAAAACATAAATTTGACATTCGAACTTTATGTAATTTTATTTATATTCGAATGAAATAAATGTAAGTATGTAAAGGACATATGGTTAGTTAAATACTCAAAAATCTTAGATTCTGTGCAACTCATTAAACAAAAATTTTGTAGATATTGTTCAGAAAATCAGAACTCAATAGATTAGATTAAAAACAGTGGCTTATTTCTACTGCAAGTTAAAATTATTTTCACAAAAAAATGAGTGAATTTCCAGCCACTTAAAAATTTGTAAAAATGGCTGCTATGCAATGGTTATGATGACAAGACTGTGTTTTTATTCAAAGGCTTTTCTAAAAATACTTTTTAAAAAATGTTTTACTTGAAATAAACAAATAAAAAGTTTTTAAATTAAATTGTTTGTGAAGATATAATTATGACGTAACCTTGACGGAAGAATGCGCAAGATTAAGAAAAATGAACTACAGTTTCCGTCGGTCCTGGAGCAAAGAGGTGACTGAGAGGATGGGTTGCAATCAGGATTGTAATCTCAGGAGAATACCTTCATAAATCCGAGAACCATTTCTTCAAATATGAGCGTCATAATTTTTCTGGTACCATCTGCGAATCGGATTTAATAGCCAGTGCTGCTTACCATTGCGTAAAAAAGAAGGAGTATTTTCTGATAGGTACATAGATGAGTGTAGGCAGCAGGATTCCGCTTTTGGAAGAATCGACAATGGAAAAATGATAATGTTTCCGAGGTAAAGGGCTTATTGTTGCTAATTGCTTCGTTTTTTCCAGTGTGTATGAAGAATCATGGCAATAACGAATGCTAAGTACTGATATAATGTGGTATTTATGCTAAAGATAAAACATAAATGTCACATTCGAACTTTACTTATTTATATTTATATTAGAATAAAATGTAATTATGTAAATAAAATTATGCTGGTTAAACATTCAAAAAATTTATATATACTGGGTAACTTATGAAATAAAAGTATTGTAAATATTGTTCTGAAAATCAGATCTCAAAATATTATATTTAAAACGGTGGCTTATTTTATCTGTAAAAGATAGCAGTTATGCGGTAGTTTTGATAACAGGATTGTGTTTTTATTCAAATGATTTTGTTAAAATACTTTTTTTTAAAAAATGTATTAATTGAAATAAACAAATTGAAATTTTTTTAAACAAAATTAGCTATGGTAATAAAACCGTCGGAATGTGCAAGATTCAGCAAAGTGAATTACAATTTCCGTCGACCTTGGAACAAAGAGGTGACGGAGGTGGATGGGTTGCAATCAGGATTGAAATCTCAAGAGAATACCTTCATAAATCCGAGAACCATTTCTTCAAATATGAATATCATAATTTTTCTGGTACCATCTGCAAATCAGATTTAATAGCCAATGTTGCTTACCAATGCTTAAAAAAGAAAGGTTTTCAGATAGGTATAATTGTGGCATTCGAACTTAACGTATTATTAACTAACTTAACGAACGAACGTAACGAAAATTTGTTTTATGGGTAACGTATTAAACAAAATTATAGTACATATTTCAGTGAAAATCAGAGATTGAAATATCATATTAAAAACAGTAGTTTATGTTTAAGTTATTCCCATCAAAATTAAGTAAATTTGCAACCACTTATGTAAAAATACAATCTAATGAACAATCCGTAAAAGATAGCAGCTATACAGTAGTGATAAGGCTATGCTTTTATACTAATGTTTCTGATAAAATGCGTTTTTTTGAAATAATTATTAATTGAAATAATCAAATTGGAAATATTTTAAGTTATATTAGTTGTGGAAACAAGAAAAGAAACAATTACTTTATCCTCTATAGTCCGCCACACTTAAGAGATAATCACTGCAGTGTTCTGAGTTGCCCTGACAAATCAGGACAATGATTTAAAAGCGGTGATAAAATTGCTTTACGATTTGTCAACATCTGGTTTCAGAGTTTAAAACTGCTCCACTTTCTAAAAATATTTTATGAAGTGGTAGTGTATTAAACACAAAGATTTCAGAAATCCGTTTAATTTTAAAAACACCTTTAGAAAGTTCACCAAGAAAAAGTTGATATTAAGTTGCATTTTATATATGAGTTTAATTTATTTGTATATAGTGATAGCAGATAATCAACTACTTGTTCAGCAATTGCTTTACAAATTAGTTATTTTTGCGTAGATATACTATCACTAAATGGAAACACTTCTGCATTAACACGTTCACGCCGGCGTGACCCACCGGTTGGTCACGCCGACGTCGAATATTATCGAATATTGAAATAGTTCTTCTACCAGTATTTTCTCTTTTCCGTCCCGCTTTCAGGCCTGAACCCCTGCGTGAACGTGTTAAACATGGCAACATTACAACAAACAGCCCAGCCTTTTTACAGAGCTCTCGTATTCTAAAGCTATTTTTGATGCTATTTTATATATGCTATTTTATCATGCTATTTTTGATGCTATTTTATATATGCTATTTTATCATGCTATTTTTGATGCTATTTTAGAGCTATTTTTGATGGACATTTTGTTTTTAAGAAATGGCCAATGTAACCCTAGATGATAGCACAGTATCTGCAATTTTTTCAATTTTGATATTCTAATGTCTAATAATACATTTTGCTAAAACTAGGAAAAATTTTCAGGAAAAGCGGAAAAGTTGCTAGCTGCGAAGTACATGTTCGAACCATAAATTGGGAGAAAGATGACTTGCAATCAAGAAAGATCGAGATGATAGTCTCTAATATACCAGGGAGACGTTTCTTTTTCACTCACATGTGCATGATTGCTTCGTATTCAGCAATCATTCCTTAACCTCTTCGAGGCGGGTGAGATCATATATGCATTCTCAAGGTGTCGATAATCAGGGTAAAAAAGATAAAACTGGTATCCAAACTATTTTTATAGCAGTTTATTTGTGGGCGTGGTAGTAATAGTTTGCTTTATTTAATTCCCCACTACTTAGTTCGAATACAAAATTGTGCACTACACTTTTAACACACAAGAATTGGATGTGTTAGATTTAAAGTGAAAGCAAAAATAAGTCTGTCAAATTAGCTATGTCCAAACGTAAGCTACCACTTTTTACATTTTGCTATCCTGATTCTGATTCCGTACGAATACATTTATGATTCGCAAGGCCCGAAAAGATTAATAGGTCAGCGAAATACCAGCAGGTTTATTGGAATTACAACGTTGCAGGCTTGTGTGCTCAATTTAGGCTTATAAACCTTCATCAAATAGAAGGACAGACAGCACATAACAGAGAAAAACAGCACGAAGATTTTTATTTATTTATTTGTCAAATGCCAGTTATTTAGCCGTTAGGCCATTAAATTTCTTCCTTGCCAATAGCGTTGAAAAATACAAGTAAAATCTGTCAGTGCTTCGCACTCGTCCAAATGTTCTGCCGCTATTGGCCGTCCACTATCACATAAAACACACAAAGGTGAATCGGCTTGTCCAATGCGAAATAAATGAACAGCACGAAGATAAATCCAGAGTAACAGGGATACGAACCCGCTATCTTCTCGCTTTGCACAGCGTTTGGAGGGAGATACCGCTTTTAGCTAGAAAGCATTTTACAAGCTTAATTGAAAAAATTTTCTCGAATCTAAAAAGAGGTAATTTCAGAAATCATTAGTTTGATAATGTATTTTAAAAGATAAAAAAAAAAAAGCGCTTTCGACATATTTCTCAGTTTTGATATTTTAATGTCAAATAATGCAAAGTAAACATTTTGCTGAGACTAGGAAAATCTTCAGAGAAAATATAAAAGTTGATAGCTACGCGTATAAGTTCAAACCAAAAATTGAGAGATGGGTGACGTGTCATCAGGACAAATTGAGATTATAGTCTCTAAAATATCAAGAAGAATTTTTTTTATTGTTATACTCTGGCATGCATACTCGCTGCATATTCAGCAATCATACTTTAACAGAATAAAAAAATATCTGCAGCAAAGACCCAAACCTTATTCTGGAATTTCTTAATTTAAACAATTTTCTCGAATCTAGAAGCTCATGGATGCAGAGATCATTAATTTGATAATGTATTTTTAGAAAAGAAAACGTTATCGACATATTTTTCAATTTTGACATTCAAATGTCAAATTATGCAACATATCCATTTTCATAGCTGTTTTCCTTAAATTTTTATTTTCATATTATTAAGGGGTGGCGAAATTCATGTTATTCTATTAACTTTAGAATTTTATACACTTATACTTTTTGAATTTTAATAATAGTTTTAAATGAGTTTGATCACTACAACCTCTAAATAATTACAACAAATAAATAAAACAATCAAAACGATAGAGAATTTCAACCTGATCAAAATAAAAATATGTTTGTGAATAAGATCGCTTTTCAGTAATTGTTTTACTACCGCTTGGAAAATCAATTCACGGAAAAAGTGAAAGTTAGAACGTATGCATTTTGCAATAACTAGAAACAACCACTTCCGAAAATGTAAAATTTGGTAGCCATGACTATAGACGTGATGTCTATAGTCATGGCTACCAAATTTACTCCTACGCAAGTAAATCTCTACGCGGTTTTTGTAGGTATTCTGTGCAGGCTATTTAAGAAGTGAACTAGTTGTGCGCGTGAACTCAAAATCTATTTTAAAAGTAATTCAGAGAAATATATCATCTATGTTTGAGAATTGAATCTGAAGTAGTTGACATTTAAATATAACAAACCAGTCATATTCATAAATTAATTAAATATTTAGACATACGTTTGCCACCACTTTCTTATTTTCACTAGATTACTATGAAATGGCTCTTTCGTAAACTGGTTTACCTTCATAGTGATTTGATTGTATTCCTTATACAGGGATACCAACTTCTCTGGTCAAGACAAAATAATTTACAAAACGGTAGGAACAATAAACCGAAACTTGCAGATTTTTTAAGACGCTCAACATGGATCAGCTGCAACGAAGAGGCGGATTACATAAGTCTTTGAATTATTTAAAAACAGCGGTAAGAAAAACCCTATGAACCGAATTTACCAAACCAAAAATCGTACATTAAAAGACTACCTTTCGAAAATATTTATCCACTGTCCGGAGCAAGTTTCTCTGCCTATAAGAAACCATATGCAGGCTTTCAGTTTTACGATTCGTTGTTCAGACCCGCACTCTTTATGCAGAGATGCCAACTTGCTCCGGACAGCAAATATGTATTTTAAAGTGGTAGTTTATCAATTGTGATTCTTGGTTTAATAAATTCAATTTAGTAGATTTTTATCCACCACTATTTCTAAAAAATTCGGTGGCTTAAATAGTTCACCACTTAATAGTACTCAAGTCATGCTATACCTTTTAAACAGCAAGCAAAAATGGTCAATTTTTTGGAAAATTTACTTGTAGTTATTTACCGTTTTTTTAATTATTTTGGCATGTCCGGAGCAATTGGCATCTCTTATTATGTACACCTTAAACCCTTCTGCTTCAACGCAAGACAAATTTTTGAAATAAAAATATTTTGAATCTACCACTTTTTCAAGTTGAAAGAATTTCAATAAAATGGGAAAGAAAGGTTAACGAAAGGGGTGCTTCACGCAGGACATCGTTAAGTTCCGAGAAAGCATAACAATAAAGGTTATGCGAAACTTTTAAACTTTAGAGCAATTACTCTCAGCATTTTATTACAAACGTACCCGGAACGTGGCTTAATCCCTTCAAAAGAGAAAAGAGCGCTAGCAAATGTACTTCTAAAGTTGTATTTCTTTTATTGACAATGTGCAGGACAAGGTGGTTTTGCTTACATGATTTAATTGACGTCGATAGGGCGCTGGGCCCATATCCAAGAGGTCATGGGTTCGATCCTTGCCGGCCGAAGACTCATCGTGTAGTAAATGGTGACTGATGCACGTTAAATCTGTCGAGTCTCAAAGTCCTCCATGTTCCCATAGCAAATCAATACCTCTGGGGGTACTGATCCAGGAGTTTCCTTGTCTTCTGGATTGGTTCAAAATTACAAGGCTACGGAGTTGAACATAAGTAGTCGTAAACTCATGAAATTGGGTTGGCTGTTCAACGACGGTTATAAAATAAAATATAAGTACTTGTATTTAGTTCCAATATATATATTTTTCCGGCAAAGTATGAAATCCGGCATTATATAGAATGCCTTGGCATTGTATATTATGCCTAACACTAGCCGGCAAAGTATGAAATGATTTATATTTCACACATTGCCTAAGCATTCTATAGAATGTCAAATGAGAAACCGGCAAAGTATAAAATACATCTCCGATTAGTCAAAATGTCATTAAAAAATGACAAATTCAAAACGTCATTCAAGCCTGCCATGTAGCAACAAGTAGGTTAATTTCTTATTTTTTATTTATATTTTATATTTTAATACTTACTGTCGATAGATTAGAAGAAACATCAGTGTTTGGAGTATCGGGTAAATATATACCGGGCAATGACACTTGACTTTAAAAAATATCAATGTAGAGTATACCGGGCAAATCTATATCGGGCAGAGGCACTGAACCTTAAAAAACATCAGTGTAGAATATACAGAGCAATGTCACTTGACCTTAAAAAAATATCAGTGCAGGGTATACCGGGCAAATGTATACCGGGCAGTGACACTGAACCTTAAAAAAACATCAGTGTAGGATATACCGGGCAATGGCACTTAACTAGACAATTAGACTTAGTATATATTTCGGACATTTACCAAAGGTCTAATCATACTAGATCTAGTTAAGTGCCCTTTCCCGGTATACATTTGCCCGGTATATCCCACACTAATGATTTTTTAAGGATCAGTGCCACTGCCCGGTAAACATTTGCCCGGTATACCTTATACTGATGTTTTTTTTAAGATCAAGTACCATTGCCCGGTGTACATTTGCCCAGTATATCCTACACTGATCTTTTCTTAAGGTTCAGTGCCACTGCCCGGTATACATTTGCCCGGTATACCCTGCACTGATATTCTTTTAAGGTCAAGTGCCATTGCTCGGTATATTCTACACTAATGTTTTTTTAATGTTCAGTGCCACTGCCCGGTATATATTTGCCCGATATACCCTACACTGATATTTTTTAAGGTCAAGTGCCGTTGCCCGCTATATATTTGCCCGATACTCCAAACACTGATGTTTCTTCTAATCTATCGTCAGTAAGTTTTGAAATATCGAATAAATGTAATTATATCCACGAATAAATTAATAACAAATCAGATGTAATAAATATTTCGGAAATTCACCAAAGAGACTATGTGATAGTGAACATTCACCGGTGAAAGTCAATAACCACTGATTTCGGTCATTCACAGTGACATGTACATCATTTACATAATAACCTCATCAGGGCGTTTATTTCATACTTTGCCTAAATAGCATCCGGCATTCTATAGGATGCCTAGGAATTATATACAATGCTTAGAGAAAGTATGTAGTACTTCTCATATTTCATACTTTTCCTAAAATCGTCCGGCATTATATACAATGCCTAGGCATTGTATATAATGCCGGCGTTTCATACTTTGCTGGTAACATATACAATGTATTTTAAGTCAAATGTTTTTTAACACATTGCTGACCGGTCGCGAGTTAACTCGTGTTTTCGTGGCCAAGCGTTGGTGACCGATGAGGAGTCATAGCAATCATGTTAGCAGTGATCTCGTTGTGACTATTTTAAAAAGTGGGCGCAATTTTCCTTACTTTTTAAGTTTGAATATTTAATTCTCTACCAATTTATTATAACTTTACGAAACCCGATATATTTGCAAAACATGTGGCGCACCATTGCACGTCGGTGATTGTTATACGTTTTATCATTCGAAAAAGAAATATTAAGAATTGAATAATAATTAAAAATATTTTAAAGTTTTCTTATATTGTTTTACTTCCACATCCGTTCAACAGAAAAATTGCCGGTCACCAATGTGATATGATTAAGACTTAGGCAACTGAAGGGTATGACTTCTCAGTATAAACAAATCCATAAAACCAACTTCACCATATAGGTATATGTGGACGGGAATAAATACCTTAAAGTTAAGAACCTTATCTTATTCTTAATATCTTATTTTTACTTTTGACTAGATTTTTTATTAAATGGCTCTTTCTCATTCGGAATGCAAATATCCATATAGATCTAAAACACCCAACTCTTTACCAGCAGATATATAAACTTCATGCAGATTTTTTCGACAGAGCCACAAAATGCAGTACAGCCAATTTTAACGCAATATTCAAAACTTTGAAACCTTCAGTAAAGACCAAAAATATAGACAGATAGCAGCACATTTCACTTCCGATGCCTCATATCACAACTATCAAAACAAATAACAGTTTCCAACTTCAAACCAGATTTGAAAAATGAATATTCAACGCGTTTCCTCATGCTGACATATTTTTACTCACCTACAACAACAACAAAAATTTTTAAGCATACATAGTTTAGAGCAAGCTACTTTTATTATTTTCATAAATCTTTAGTTACTCAAGCAAAGTGCTTGAAGTAAATATAAAGCAGCCCCACTGCTTGCTAACCACAATGACGCGATGCAAACAGAACCTAAATTCATGATGAATGGAATAGGGGCCGCTTGGTGGCCCAGGTGCCCAGCTAAATCGTACTACTAGAACTAGTTGCGTGTTCTTCAGTTTTGACATTCTAATGTCAAATAATGAAAAGTATACATTTTTCTAAAATTAGAAAAATGCTTTCAATAAAAATTAAAACTCAGTATAAGGAGGTTATGACCTCCTACATTGGAAAGCCTGCACACGGTTTTTTAAGTAGTAATTAAAAAGTGAACCAGTACTGCGAATGAATACAAATTCTAATTTAAAAGTTATTGAGAGAAATTTATCATTTATATTTTAGAATTGAAGCTGTAGTGATTTATCAAGTAAATAAGACAAATCAATCATATTCAAAAATTACACAAATTTTTAGGCATATATATTAGCTATCACTATCTAATTTTTCTCTATATTTTTTATTAAATACTTCTTTCGCAAACCACTACTCAAATAATAATCTATGTCATATATTTTCTCTCTGCGACTGTAAATATGTACTAATTTTTTCGCTTTTGTTATTATACATTCTGCTGTAAATTTGAAAATTATTACTTTCTCGATTACGTAAATACTTTATGTTATTTCCATATTATTCGGGCTTTTCGTGTTCGTACTTCTATTTATCAATTATTATTCATTTTACTGTACTGTATTTTAATCTTTCGACCGCATACGTCAGTTGCTCAGATGAAAATAATAATTCTCACATAAAGAGGCTAGAACTTGTACCAATACGCTTACATTAAAGTATTTAGCTTGTATACCTTTGTAGTGGTCTGATCTGACTACCTGTAAGAAATCGTGTGGAGGCTTTCAGTTATAGGAGGCGTTGGTTAGGTTCGAGCAAGAAATAAGCAAAAAAGTGCTATCAGAAAAGATCGAGGCGACTTGTCTCTTAAATATCAGAATTACATTTCTTCCTAACACTTGCATGCATGCTCGCTTCATGATCAGCAAGCTTGCTGCTTTTAAACAACAAGTTAAAAAATTTTATGATTATGCAATGTTTTAAGGGGAATTTCTTAATATAAAATATTTTCTCGAATATAGAAAGTGGTAGATTCAGAAAACATATTTTAAAAGATAGAAATAAAAAGATATCTACATATTTTTTTGATTTCGGCATTCTAATGTCAAATAATGCAAAATATGTATTCATTTTGCTAATACTTGAAAAATTCATGTGGAAAAAACGAAAATTTAGTTGTTACGAGTAAAAATTCCTACCAGGAATAAGAAAAATGGAAACGTGGAACCAGAAATGTTCGAGGTGACTAGTCGTCAAAATATTAGGATTTAATTTCTTTATAGCACTCCATGCATGATCGATTCATGACAAACAATCATGATTTAGTAAAACACAGGGGTGCCAACTGCTCCGCTCTCTGGAAAAGTTTTAATAAACTGGTAGAGAATTAAATAGTATAACTTGTAAAATAAGCATAGTTACGCCTACTTTAAAAAACAGTAACCTAATAATTAATGATTTTAGGTTACATGTTATATGATTCTTATAATTTTTGATATTTAGTGGTGGAAAAATTATTTAAAGTTAAAAATTCTAAACGAAAAGTAACTTTAAATTCGTTACCGCTAGAAAAAACTATTTTGCAAGAGAGGTGCAAGTTGGTATCTCTGAAAACAATGCAAATACTGTATGATTACATTGAAATTTTAAGTGGAATTCATATACATACCTGCCAACTTTTAATCCCTTCCTTTGTGATTTTTCCCAGTGGTATTAAAATGGAATTAAAATTTTAATTTTAAGCAAAAAAATAAATTGTATTTGAAGGTGCTTAAGCTGACAGCTATGATAGTTACGCATATTTATATATATGCTTAATTTTTTTAAGAATAGTTGTGATCAAAATCATTTAAAAATTAAGTTTATAAAAGAAAAAATAGTATATATTTACAACCACTTTAATTATGAAAATAAAATTTTACGCCAAATGCGTAAAAGTTGGCAGGTATGCATATATTTAAAATATTTTCTCAAATCTAAGAACTGGTAGAGTCAGATACCAGTAGTTTGATAACACATTTTGAAAGGTAGAAAAAACGTTACGCACATGTAACAAGAAGCGTTCGATATGACGAGTCATCAAAATATTTAGGATTTCATTTCGTTATAACACTCGATGCATGATCACGTCATGACCAGCGATCATGCTTCAGTAAAAAGAGAGAGATACTTTCCAAGAGGCCAATTATTCCGAAATTTTAAGTAGAATTTCTTTATTTAAAATATTTTCTCGAATCTAAGAACTGGTAGAGTCAGATACCAGTAGTTTGATAACACATTTTGAAAGGTAGAAAAAACGTTACGCACATGTAACAAGATGCGCTCGATATGACGAGTCATCAAAATATTTAGGATTTCATTTCGTTATAACACTCGATGCATGATCACGTCATGACCAGCGATCATGCTTCAGTAAAAAGAGAGAGATACTTTCCAAGAGGCCAATTATTCCGAAATTCTAAGTGGAATTTCTTTATTTAAAATATTTTCTCGAATCTAAGAAGTGGTAGAGTCAGATACCTGTAGTTTGATAACACATTTTGAAAGGTAGAAAAAACGTTATGTACATGTTTTTCAAATTTGATAATCTATTGTCTAATTATGCAACAAAAAAAAAACAGTCTGCATCTGCCATCGATAAAAAATTTTTATGAATAACCTAACGCATGACAGATAGAATTGTTCAAGATTTGTCATTCACGTAAAGCATCACAATTTTCCCCAGGCTGCAACAATCCTTTTTCCTCGATTTAAGCAAGAGCTTTTTTGTGGACATTTAAAGTTAAAGCAATTTCTTAGATTCTTCACAGAGCTTCTACTTTGCCAAAAAAGATAAAATTGCAAAAATATATAATTTCTAACAAAGTAACTATCGTTGTCTACCTGTTATTTATCTTGTATCTCACTTATAGTCACAAAGAATATTATTACAAGGAAATATACGTTATAACTTTTAACTCTTTCAGAACTGACGAGTCATAAATGTATCCGTAAGATATCAGTATCAGTTTGGGCATAGCTAATTTGACAGATTTATTTTTGTTTTCATTTTAAATCTAACAGATCCATCCACGTGCGTTAAAAGTGGAACTATACAATTTTTAATTCGATCTAGATAGTGGTGAATTAAATGAAGCAAACTATTATTACCTCGAATACAAAAAAACTGCTAAAAAAATAGTTTGGCTACCAGTCTTATCTTTTTTACCCTAATTATCGCCAACCCTGAAAATGTATATATGACTCGCCCGTCTCGAAAAAATTAATATGTAACAGCAGTTGAGAAAATAGCATTTCTACCAAATAAAAGACATGAATTAAATATACTTTCTACTATTTCCCGTAAGATGCTGATCTGTTAACATTTTATTGCTGAATAAATTAGATTCAGCATTATTTTTTTCTATGCTAAACATAACAGGGAAGTTATCTTGTTATTAAATTCAGTTTCGTTTGGTATCTTTAAAATTAAATCACCTGTAAAGGAAATTTTAAAATCCGATCTTTAGCTAGCTTTTAAGAATCGGACTACGGTCCGGAAGTTTCGGGGTGCGATCCTAGACTCCGCTAAAAATCGCGGTGTACATACGACATACGTGCTCTTAAAATCTGTGGAATCAAATGTCCGGTGGTCGGTTGCTGAGCGATTCTATGGGTACAGGGATTTCGAGATAATTTCCTTCCACTTCAGATATATGTCTAAATTGAGGAACAGGGCCTAACAAATTATGATAACAGGTTTTGGAATCATCCTCAGTTAGGATGTTTTGCAGACAGTCACCAATAGCCCATTGTGCATTTCGAGTGCGACGGAAATAAAGTGCTTACAAACCTAAGAAATTAAAAACCACTTTACACAGAAAACAACTTGAAAAACAGGTTACTGCTCATTGACGTCATTTATTTGTAGTCAAGGTAAGCAAAAGAAGATTTTAGATTTTTCTACCTTAATATTTTAGTATTATATCGAATAATAAGGGTAATTAGATATTGTAATGATATAGTATTGTTATTCAAAAACGTCAGGCTGTAAGCATTCCAGTAAAAGTTTATTTACTATCCCAAAAAAGTATTATATAAGACGAAACTGGTCTAAAACTTTTAGAGAAAATTGGCTTGTGTCTTATAAACTAGGCATATCTGATGATGAAAAAGGTAGGTGCGGCGTATATTTCTCAACATGGAATAAAAAGATATGTTGTTATTAATGTAGGAATTTCTTCAATAATTAAAATGTCGATGTTCAATTCACAGTTCAAGTTTTTATTAATTTATTTAAGAATAATATAAAGAATTTATAGGAAAGAATAGGAAATTCATATTTCTACTTATCTAACCTCAAAAGCTGACCTATAAATAATATTACATATTATCATAATGAAATGGATTGTTCAAAAAAATGAATAAAACATAAGAAAATATAAAGGCCGCCGCCTTTTTTATATATTCAATTCTTGTGTTACATTTTTGTTGTTAAAAAAAAAATTAAGACTTCGAAATTGTAGTGTGAATGGTAGTAAAAAGTAAGTAGAAAAAGTACCATATGGGCAATGAAATAAAAAAAACATTCCATAATTAACTCGAGAAGTATGAACTGTTAAACCTGTAGGGAAAAGTATACTCTACAAGTCGCAGGAATAACGGGACGCAGAATTGATGTTCCGCATGCTGCAAGGAGCACTTTTGTTTATGAACTAAATAAATAAATTTCGAAATTCCAATTTGTTAAATTTATCTCGCTTTACGTTACAGTTTTTTTGTTTTTTTTTTTGCTGCTAAAAACATAATTAAAAAGCATAAAATACAGAATTTTTAGTAGAGAATAAGCAATTCATCGTTTTCTTATCTAATCTCTAAACTTGGTAGCTACGTAGGTAGTGTCTAATCTAAAGTTGAAACCAGAAATTGGGAGAAAGGTGACGTGTCATTAGGACAAATTAATATCATAGTCTCTAAAATATCAAGAAGAATTTTTTTTTCTTTTTTTACACTGGCATGCATACTCGCTGCACATTCAGCAATCATACTTTAACAGAAAAAAAAATACCTGCAGAGATCATTAGTTCTATAATGTATTTTTAGAAAAGAAAACGTTACCGACATATTCTTCAATTTTGACATTCAAATGTCAAATAATGCAAAATATCCATTTTCAAAGCTGTTTTCCTGGAAATTTTTATTTTCATATTTCAAGAGGTTGCCTAACCCATGTTATTCTATTAAACTTTTTGAATTTTAATAATAATTTTAAATGAGTTTGATCACTACAACCTCTAAATAATTACAACAATCATATAAACAATCAAAACTATATTGAATTTCAACCTGATCAAAAGAAAAATATGTTTTTGAATAAGATTGCTTTTCAGTAATTGTTTTACTATCACTTGGAAAATCAATTCACGGAAAAAGTCAAAGTTAAAAAGTCTGAATTTTATCTAAAACTAGGAAAAACCATTTGTGAAAAAGTAAAAATTGGTAGCTATGACTATAGGCATCTCCTCCTACGCGGGTTTTGTAGGTATTCTGTGCAGGCTATTTAAGAAGTGAACCAGTTGTGCGCGTGAACCCCAAATCTATTTTAAAAGTAATTCAGAGAAATATATCATGCATGTTTGAAAATTGAATCTGTAGTAGTCGACATTTAATTATGACAAACAAATCATATTCATAAATTAAACAAATTTGCCACAACTTTTATTTTCACTAGATTATCTATTAAATAATTCTTTCGTAAACTGGTTTTCCTTCATAGTGGTTAGATTGGATTACTTATACAGGGATACCAACTGCTCCGGTCAAGACAAAATATTTTACAAAACGGTAGAAACTACAAACCGAAACTTGAGTTTTTTTAAGACGCTCAACATGGCTTAGTTGCAACAAAGAGGCAGATTACGTAAGATTTTGGATCATTTAGAAACAGCGGAAAGAAAAACGCTATGAACCGAATTTACCAAACCTAGAATCGTACATTAAAAGACTACCTTTCAAAACATTTATCCGCTGTCCGGAACAAGTTGGTATCTCTGCCTATAAGAAACTATGTGGAGGCTTTCAGTTATACAATTCGTTGTTCAAAATTGCACTCTTTATGTACTCCTTAAACCCTTCTGCTTCAACGCAAGACAAATTTTTGAATTGAAAATAATTTGAATCTACCACTTTTTCAAGTTGACAGAATTTCAATAAAATGGGAAAGAAAGGTTAACGAAAGGGGTGCTTCACGCAGGACATCGTTAAGTTCCGAGAAAGCGTAACAATAAAGGTTATGCGAAACTTTTAAACTTTAGAGCACTTACTTTCAGCATTTTATTACAAACGTACCCGGAACGTGGCTTAATCCCTTCAAAAGAGAAAAGAGCGATAGCAAATGTATTTCTAAAGTTGTATTTGTTTTATTGACAATGTGCAGGAACAAGGTGGTTTTGCTTACATAATTATATAGACAAAATAAATACTTATGTTTGTTTCCAATGTGTATTTCACCGGCAAAGTATGAAATCCGGTATTATATAGAATGCCTTGGCATTGTATATAATGCCTAAAACTAGCCGGCAAAGCATGAAATGATTTATATTTCACACATTGCCTAGGCATTCTATAGAATGCCAAATGAGAAACCGGCAAAGTATAAAATACATCTCCGATTAGTCAAAACGTCATTCAAAAATGACAAATTCAAAACGTCATTCAAGCCTGCCATGTTGCAACAAGTAGGTTAATTTCTTATTTTTTATTTGTATTTATATTTTATATTTTAATACTTACTGACGATAGATTAGAAGAAACATCAGTGTTTGGAGTATCGGGCAGTGGCACTGAAACTTAAAAAAACATCAGTGAAGGATATACCGAGCAATGGCACTTGACCTTAAAAAAATATCAGTGCAGGGTATACCGGGCAAATGCATACCGGGCAGTGGCACTTAACTAGACCTAGTATATATTTCGGACATTTACCAAAGATCTAGTAATACTAGGTCTAGTTAAGTGCCCTTGCCCTGTATACATTTCCCCGATATATCCCACACTGATGTTTTTTTAAGGTTCAGTGCCATTGCCCGGTGAACATTTGCCCGGTAAACCCTACGCTGAAGATTTTTTTTTATGATCAAGTACCATTGCCCGGTATACATTTGCCCGGTATATCCGAAACAGATGTTTTTTTAAGGTTCAGTGTCACTGCCCGGTATACATTTGCTCGGTATATTCTACACTGATGCTTTCTTAAGGTTCAGTGCCAATCCCCTGTATACACTACACTGATATTTTTTTTAAGGTCAAGTGCCATTGCCCAATATATATATTCTCCCGATACTCCAAACACTCATGTTTCTTCTAATCTATCGCCAGTAAGTGTTGAAATATCGAATAAATGTAATTATATCCAGGAATAAATTAATATCAAATCGGATGTAATAAGTATTTCGGACATTCACCAAAGAGACTATGTGATTGTGAACATTCACCGGTGAAAGTCAACTACCACCGATTTCGGTCATTCACAGGTACATGCACTTCATTTACATAATAACCTCATCAGGACAATTATTTCATACTTTGCCTAAATAGCTTCCGGCATTCTATAGAATGCCTAGGCATTATATACAATGCCTAGAGAAAATATGTAATACTTCTCATATTTCATACTTTTCCTAAAAACGTTCGGCATCATATAGAATGCCTAGGCATTCTATATAATGCCTATATAAATTTTCTCGGGAATTTCTTGATTTCAAAATATCTTCTCTCATCTAAAAAATCATCGAATCAGATACCGGTAGTTTGATTACCCATTTTAAAAGTTAGAAAAACAGTTCATACATGTTTTTTAGTTTTGATAATCTAGTGTCAAATGATGCACTCAAAAATAGTCTGCGTCTGCGTTCGGTAAAAAAATTCGATGTGTAACCTAACACAAGGCAA
The DNA here is from genome assembly GCA_949128135.1 of Parasteatoda lunata. Lineage (NCBI taxonomy): Eukaryota > Metazoa > Arthropoda > Arachnida > Araneae > Theridiidae > Parasteatoda > Parasteatoda lunata. The sequence goes on along the minus strand of OX421981.1, from coordinate 29,984,033 downwards.
ATAGAATTGTTCAAGTTTTGTCATTCACGTAAAGCATCATAATTTTTTCTTGGCTGCAGCAACCCTTTTCATGGATTAAGCAAGAGCTTTTCTGAGGACATTTAAAGTTAAAGCAATTTTTTAGATTTTACTCAGTGCTTATACTTTCCGAAAAATGTAAAATTTTAAAAATATTGAATTTCTACCTAAGTAACTATCGTTGACTACCTCTTATTTTTTCTTCAATATTGCTTATAATCACGAAGAAAATTATTACAAGGAAATATAGGTTATAACTTTTAATAGTAATAGCAGTCCCGAATATTGCATTTCGCCCAAATACAAGTCATAAATTAAATATACTTCCTTCTATTTCCCGTAAGATGCAGATCTGTTAACATTTTATTGATGAATAAATTTGATATAACATTATTTCTTTCCATGCTAATTATAATAGGAAATTCATCAGCTTTTAAACTTAGTTTAATTTGGTATCTTGAAAATTAAATCACCTGTGAAGGAAGTTTTTAAATCCGATCATTAGCTAACTTTTAAGAATCAGACTACGATTCGGAAGTTCCGGGGTGCGATCCTAGGCTCCGCCAAAACCCACGGTGTGCATGCGACATACGTGCTAATAAAATCTGTGGAATTGAAAGTCCTGTGGTCGTTCACTTAGAAGTTCCATGGGAACAGGGATTTCGAGATAATTTCCTTCCACTTCAGATCTATGTCTAAATCGAGGAACAGGGCCTAACAAATTATGATAACATGTCTTCAAATCATCCTCTGAGATGTTTCACAGACAGTCGCCAATAACCCATAGTGCATGTCCAATGCGACGGAAATAAAGTGCTTACCAATCTAGGAAATTAATATCCACTATACACAGAAGACAAATTGAAAACAAGTTACTGCTCGTTGACGCCATTTATTTGTAGTCAAGTTGAGCAAAAGAAGATTTCTGCTTTAAGATTTTAGTATTATATCGAATAATAAAGCTAATTAGATTTTGTATTGGTATAATATTCTTAATCAAAAACGGTAGGCTGTAAGCATTCCAGTAAAAGTTTAATTATTATCCCTAAAAACGATTATATAAGGCGAAAGTGGTATAAGACTTTTAGATTAAAGAGGCATTGAGTCTTTTGCGTCTAATGGCATATCTAATGATGAAGAAAGTAGGTTCACCATATTTTTCTCAATATGGCATAAAAATATATGTTGTTTGTACTGCAGGAATCTCTTCAATAGTTAAAATGTCGATTTTCAAGTCACATTTCAAGTTTTTATAAATCGATTTAAGAATAATATAAAGAATTTATAGCAGAGAATATGAAATTCATAGTTCTGCTTATCTAACCTCAAAAACTGATCGATAAATAATATTAATTATTATAATAATGAAATAGATTATTAAAAAAAAATAATTATTTAAAAAAGCTAATATTAAATTATTATTTAAATTAAATTATTAATATTAAATTATTAATACTAAATTATTATTAAATTATTATTTAATTATTAATTAATATTATTTAAAAAAGCTAATATAAAATTATAAAAAAATGTTAGGACCGCCGCCTCTGTTTTAAGTATTCAATTCTTGAGTTACTTTTTTGTTTGTTTAAAAAAAATTGTAAGAGTTCGAAATTGTAGTGTGAATTTTAGTGGAAAGTGTGTAGAAAAAGCTTCATAAAGACAATGAAAAAAAATAGCATTCGATAATTAACTCGAGAAGTATGAACCGTTAAATCTGTAAGGGAAAAAATACGATACGGGCCGCAGGTTTAGTTTGAATTTTATTAGTCGCCACCTTTTACATTTTTATGAAACCGCGGCAGCCTTATTTTAATCAATGTAATTAATTTTTATAAATTTTTATACTCAATATAAGTGATTTTTTACGGATAAATAAAAATAGTTTCATATTGTTCCTGTATGGTTTTTCAATTTATTTTACAAATGAAAAATACAGAATTAATTAATAAAAAATGCAGAGTTAATAAATTAAAAGTTTAATCAGTATTTAAACCAAACAGAACAGTAAATTACTCAATGCTATTTTTTTTATTTTATGTTACTCTTCATTAACAAATTTATTTTAATCTGTTACTTAAAGTAAAGTAATATCTTAAAACTCATGAAACAAATTAGTTATTGAATATTGTGTCAATCTTCCTATAAATTATTTGGATACCATTCTCTTTGAAGTTGTTCAATACCTTAAAAGTTAAATCACATATTTGCTAATTTAGTAAACTTAAAAGCTTTATTCCTTTTCAATAAATCCATATCTTCCTGGATTTATTTCAAATAAGCAAATTGGGATAAACGAAACATGAAATTATTTATCAATAGTCGAATAAATTAAAGCTTCATTTGAATAAACATAATTCAACATTCTTGTGAAATCGATAAACATTGAAAACAATAACGTGCTCTTTTCTACATTCTCTTATTTCATCGATTATGCAAACTTCTGTGGATTACACGAGTAATTTTAGCATCATACCAGCCAACAACAGTGAAATAGAGCCAACAAGTAATTCTGTTGTACACAAGGGACAGATCTAAATTAGATTAATAAATATCGACCATGGTGCCAACGAGCTACCTCTCTAGAGTCTAATTTGTCAGCTATAAATTGAGATTGAATGGATCTGTCTCCGAGTAAAATAGGTTACGTACCAAACAATTTAGAAGTAGATTTTGTTCTTTGCTAAATTGGCGACTTTACCATTAGAGTATTATTAAATGCTCATTTGCTTAATAATAGGTGGGGAAAATGGACTCTAATTAATGAGATTTCGTTTTCCATAAAAACAATTATGGAGTAACTAAACAGTTTTTAACAGCATTCCCTAATTTACAATGAACAGAGCTTAAAAAAAACTTCGTCCTAAATAACTTCTGTCTCAATGATCGTATTTTCAAAAAATTCAATGCAATTTTAATGAATTGTGAAGCAAAACTTTTAACATCCAATTTATTTTTTGTTTATGTATTTGTTTATTTTTTATTTATTTATTTATTTTAATTTATTGATTTATAAATTTATTTAATGATTGATTTATTAATTAATTTACTTATTTTCAATTTTAGCGTATATTGCTTTTTGATGGAGCCACTGGTGCGATGGACAGTACCAGCAACTTACCCAGTCTGGAAAGTGGCCCCTTGACCCTTTTAAAATACTTTTAGTGGCTAACTTTACCATTAGATTATTATTGAATTCATTTGTAAAGTATTAGGTCGGGAAAAAGGATTAAAATTGCTTTACATAACAAACAATTTAGAAGTAGATTTTGTTCTTTGCTAATTTGGCAACTTTACCATTAGAGTATTATTAAATGCTTATTTCCTTAATAATAGGTGGAGAAAATGAGCTCTAATTAATGAGATTTCGTTTTCTATAAAAACAATTATGGAGTAACTAAAGGGTTTTTAGCAGCATTTCTTAGTTTACAATGTACAGAACTAAAAAAAACTCGTCCTAAATAACTTATGTCTCAATGATCGTATTTTCAGAAACTACAAGGCAATCTTGATGCATTGTAAAGCAAAACTTATAACATCCTAATTTTTTTTTGTTTATTCATTTGTTTATTTTTTATTTATTTATTTTTTTTCACCCTTTAGTATCCCAATTTATTTATTTATTTTTCCTATTTATTTATTTAAATTACGGGTACGAATTTTAATCCTAAAACTCTGGAGTGAAGCTGTAGTTTGGAAAATATGATCCCAGTAGTTTAACCAGTGGAATAGTTGGTGGTTCAAATCTATTCGAGTAGCGTAGCATAACTATCCTGATTTTATATATTTTTATTTTATTATTTGTTTATACAAAGGGATGTTTGATTCTCAAAATATAGATTGTCACCACAATCTTCAAAAATTAGTTTCAGTTTAGTCAGGAGAGTGGCTGGTAGTTTGAACTGCTTCTTTCTGTTTTTCATACAGTTTTAAAGTTTGATAAATAACAGAATATTCCTTGAAAAACTAAATCTTGAAAACCATTTAGTACTTATTTTTCTCTATTAATGCCTGAATTTTAATATTGCATTGTTATAAATGATGAGTTCGAGAAAAGTCGAACATTTAATTTTAAGATTTTCTTCCGTTACTACAGAATATTTTGATTTTTTTTGAAAAGTACAAAGTTTTTATATTCTCTTAAATAATATAATTTTAAAGAAAAAATCGGAAAATTGAAAAAGTTGGTTGAATAATTTTTAAGCAAATTTTATTTCAAAAAAGTTCTTTTTTATTAATATTCTGAACTTACGTTGTTTTAATTTTTTTTTCAAGCTTTTAAAAGGAAGCTCTATACGCCAAAAACTTAATACATTTTCATTAAATAAATATGTTTAATTATTCTGTCGCAACTACCACCATGGTTTACATTGTAAATTATATATATTTAAGGCGAAAATATCTCTGCATTGGTAAACTTAAAAAAAAGATTTACTGGGAAAAGTTTCTAATTCTAATCTATTTTTCATAGATGTTTGATATTTATTACTTACTCTTCTTTTTTACAGTTTTAGGCTCTCGTGGCATGCCTGTATTAAACCCTTTGCACTCTTTAAAATTGTATAATAATACTATATTGTTCATTTCAATTGCTATAGTGCTGATATTAGATCAAACAGCTTTTAAAAGCACTCAGAGTGCAAAGGTTTAATATTTTAAACTTGCTTAATGCCTAAGAAAATTGAAAATATAATTAAACGAAAAATAAATTGAAATGACTCGTTTTTTTTAAAAAAAAATACTATTTTATAAGCCCATAAACAGGGTTCATACTAGTTGGAAAAAAATAATATCTGGTTACAATTTTGTTATAAAGAAGCTGAAAATTCCTTAATATTAGTTTCAACTATCGAAATAAAAGTTCACATCTGCCACCTATATATACTAGATTATGCTCACTTAAAGAAGAGAAAATATATTGTTGGCTACAAACATAATAATATTAAAAATCTATGTTAATATTACTTCCATATTTCAATTTTTTCCTGTTGCGCATGAACCCTGTTCTTTAGTTTTTACAAGAAGTATAGTGAGGAATTAGGTCCAACCTATTTAGTATAATCGCATAACGCTTACCATTACGCTTTCACTGAGAATCTCGAAGGCCAATCAAAAAAAAGAAGAGAGAGATTTTACTGTTTTTATATCCTTTTATTGAAGCACATTCAAAATCAAAAAGTGGTAGACTTAGAAATAAATATTCCCCAAAAAAAGTTTAAATAATTTATTTTCAACATTTGAATGTTGTTCTAATTTTATTGCACTTGAAAGAGGCTGGCGAAGTCACCTAAAAAATTAACTAAATGAAATAAAATTAGAAAAAAAAAAAAAAAAACTGCGGATTTACCGTAAATTATACATACAGTGTACATAAGTTACGATAGATTGCACTGTAATGAAAGCAATTATATACTTGACATCTCTATAGCATATTTTTTCAACAATTAATTCTAAATATAAACTAAAGGAGTTTTTAAATATCAATAAAATAAAGACGGAAAACAGCATAGAATGATTTTCTTGCAATTCACTAAGACATTCTTTTTTAGGGTTTGAAGAGCGTTTTTCATATTAGATGAGTAGTTTTAGTATATATTATCGAATTTCATTCTGAATAATAGACCTCAAGTAAAAGAAAAAAAAAACATTTATCAATATTCCGTTAGCAGAAAAAGGGGAACAAATTTCGCAAACAAGTGTTCCCACTACTTAACCCTTAAATATGTACTTTAAAAGACCCGAGGAAACGAGGTATTTTAAAATCCAAACATACTGCCAGCAGTTTGAGAAATATTTCCGGAACATTACTAGAAAGTTTACAAATGGAAGGAAGTATAAAATTCTAGAACACCCTAACCTTAAATCCAACAACAGCTGATATTACTGCAATACTTAGAACAACACCTGCATTCAGATTCATGAGTTCATGCATATAAAAATGCAAATACAAAGAGAGCATTATTTATTTGATCCATAGAATTCCAGCACAAAGGTACAGTTTAAGTAAGCCGTCTTCTTTACTGCTTAAAACCCATTTTTGTTTCTTATTCAATAAGTACTTCTTAGATAGCTAAAGGGATTGCAATTTATCCCCTCCCCACTTGTATTTCTTCTATTTTCTTTCCTCTTGAAAATCAAGTTGCGACGTTTATTAAATTTCAAACGTAAGAAAGAAATGATTAGCATATTTCTTGATGTAATCGCTTATAGGGGATGTAAATGATATGTAAACAAGCAGCTTAAAGCTGTTTGAGGGTAAGAAAGGCGTGTTTTTGCCCTCTGAATTATTGAACGGTTACTCTAGTCTTCTGTTGCTATGGAAACAAACTGGTATATTTGAAATTGTACTAGAATTGTTCATCAAAATGAATTAAATTTCTATTTTTATGCTTGAGTTAACATTATTGGAATTAACTGGAACTAACAGTTCTGTGAAGATTAATAATCTTTAGCTAAAGGGAAACGAGTTCCATCCAGAAAGCAATATAAAGATAATATTTAGAAAACTCGTTTGTCTCTTTGGAGTGAATTTTAATAATAAGCACTGGAACTATTCATTAAAATGCATTTCTAATGTAATGTAACTCTTTTGAAATAAGTATAAATAATTTCGATTAGCATAGTTGCTAATTTTTTTTAACAGCAGAAATATTTAGGTTTTAGGAAAGTTGATTTAGAGGATATTTAGAAAACTTGATATTAGAAACTCGATTTTATTCTTTAAAAACAAGAACTATTTAAAGAAAACTCACTTGTCTCACTGGAGTTATTATGAATAATAAGCACTAGAAATATTCATTTAAATGCATTTCTAATGCAATGTAACTCTTTTGAAATAAGTATAAATAATTTCGATTAGCATAGTTGCTAATTTTTTTTTAACAGCAGAAATATTTAGATTTTAGGAAAGTTGATTTAGAGGACATTTAGAAAAATCGATATCAGAAACTCGATTTTATTATTTAAAAACAAGAACTATTTAAAGAAAACTCACTTGTCTCACTGGAGTTATTATTAATAATAAGCACTAGAACTATTCATTTAATTGCATTTCTAATGTAATGTAACTCTTTTGAAATAAGTATAAATAATTTCGATTAGCATAGGTCCTAATTTTTTTAACAGCAGAAATATTTAGGTTTCAAGTAAGTTGATTTAGAGGATATTTAGAAAAATCAATATTAGAAACTCGATTTTATTATTTAAAAACAAGAACTATTTAAAGAAAACTCACTTGTCTCACTGGAGTTAATATTAATAATAAGCACTAGAAATATTCATTTAAATGCATTTCTAATGTAATTTAACCCTTTTGAAATAAGTATAAATTATTTCGATAAGCATAATTGCCGACTTTTTTTAATAGCAGCTTTATTTATGTTTTACAAAACTTGATATAGAGCATATTTAGAAAAATCGATATTTGAAACTAGATTATATAAACTCGATTTTAGTATTTAAAAAAATACTATTTAGAAAACCGTTTGTCTCTCTGGAGTTATTATTAGTAATTAGTACTAGAGCTATTCATTTAAATGCATTTCTACTGTATTTCTTCTCTTGATTTATGTATAAACTATTTCGATTATTATAGTAGCCAACTTTTTTTAACCTCAGCAATATTTATATTTTACAAAACTTGATTTAGTGAATATTTAGAAAAATCGATATTAGAAACTAGATTATATAAACTCGATTTTAGTACTTAAGAACATACTACTTTGAAAACTCGTTTGTCTCTCTGGAATTATTTTTAGTAATTATGCCATTCCTGCTTGAAACCAAGTGAATTTTTTAAGGCAGAGGGAGCGTTTCTTGTTTTTCAGTGGTGCCTATAGCCAAGAATACCATTTCCGTCAACACACGTCACAGCCCGTTTTACAGGGAAAACCCATTCATACCTCATTCATCGACAGATCGTAATTTTACCTTGAACCAGAGAACGATAAATCTTCAATTCCCCCAGAGGTATAGATTTTATATGGGAACTTGGAGGACTATGCGACCCCGACAGATTTAGTGTGCAATAGTCACGATTTGATACAGGGGGATTCTTTGGCCGGTGGGATTCGAAGAATCAATCTCACGAATACAAGCGCAAAGTCTACCAACCAGTCTATCCCGACCCTAAACATCCTAACAATTCCTGGTTTTCGCCAAGTATGAAACATGCTTTGCTGGTTATAATCAATGAATGGATATGGTTGGGTTCTATATACTTGAGGCTTCTGTTTTAGTTCTATTAGGTTTCATAAGTTAGGTGCTTCAGGTTTAGTTCCGTTAGATTTCATAAGTTTAGTGCTTTAATGTTAATTTCATCAGATTCCACAAGTTTGGGGTGTCGGTTTTAGTTCTATTATACTCTATAAGTCTGGTGCTTCAGATTTGGTTTCATCAAGTTGCAGAGGTTTCGTATTTTAATTTTAATACATTCCATAAATTTTGTATTTCTGTCGTAATTCCATTAAATTCTCAGACAAATTTGTTCAACGTCTAACCCTATATTTACGGTGCAACTTAGTTAAGACATTAGTGAATATATTAAGTTTATCTATATATCTGTGTTCAAGATAACCAAGTAGTTAAGATACATGATAATATGTTTCAGCTTAGCGCTACATTCAGGTTTTGGATCACTTGAACCATATTATGGTTCAGCAAGCTCCAAAATCTCTAAAAATCAGTACATATTCTTTCTTGAAACAATTATGCATTGTCTTTCATAACATGACACTATTCGTTAATAGATGAGATAAAAAGAAAATCAATACTTATCGTCAAGTAAAAAACACACTTCGCTGGTTTTAATCAATGAAGGTATATGGTTCGGTTCCATATATTTGGGGCTTCAGTTCTAATCTAATTATTTTACATAAGTTTTAGTTCCATCAGGTTCCAAAAGTTTGGTGTTTATATTTTAATGTCATTAGATTCCACAAGTTTGGTATACCAATTTTAGTTCTATTCTGTTCCATAAATTTAGTGTTTCAGTTATAGATCCACCAGGATCCGTAAGTTTAGTGTTTTTATTTTAGTGTCGTCAGATTTCACAAGTTTGGTGTGTTAGTTTTAGTTCTATTAGGTTGCACAAGTTGGATGCTTCAGTTTAGTTCCATAAGTTTGATGTTTTTATTTCAATTTCATTCGAATCTACAAGTTCTGTGTATCAGTTTTAGTTCTATAATGTTCCAAAAGTTTAGTGCTTCACTTTTGATCCATTAAGTTCCATAAGTTCGGCGTTTAAAATTTAATGTACCGGCACATTTAATGTAATTAAATGTACCGGCGGAGGGCGTGACGTATGTCAGGACAGCAGATATAGTCATTTGCATAGGTGTCCAAATACTTATTGGTAGATAGTGTATAGTTCAAAGTAGCACTGTATATAGCTTTCGGGTAATTTGAACCGTATTAAGGTTCAACAAGTTACAAAATTTCTAACACTGAACACCTAATCTTTATTTAAATATTTATTAATTGTAGTTTATAATAAAATACTGTTCGTTACTAGATGAGATAGAGGGAAAACATATCCTAATAATCCCTGATCCTCGTGAAGTAAGAAACAGATGTACAAAAATATAGTTCAGCTTAGCACTATAAGTGTTTAAGTAATTTGAACCATTTTATGGTTCAACAAGCTCCAAAATCTCTAACATAAATTGAACATATTCTTTCTTGCAACAATTAGACATTGTTGCTCATAACATAATACTGTTCGTTAATAGATGAGACAAAGGGAAAACCTATCCTAATAATCCCTGTTACTCGTCAAGTAAGAAACACGCTTCGCTGATTCTAATCAATGAATGGATAAGGTTAGGTTCCATAAGTTTGGTGCTTCAGTTTTAGAGTTGGACGGGTGTTTCTAATTACATCACAGCACGAAATCTTTGCATCACTGATAAGGCTATAAGGCATGACTTGTTCTAGACAGGTGTCAAAACTTTCGATGTGCTTACATACTAACATCAAAATAATAAGATATTTTAGCATAAAATTAGCAGCAAGTTACTATGTATCTAGATTATCTGTTACATCGTATTAGAAACTTATAGTTCAAAACTTTAACTTGATTAATTTATTTTTATTTACCGAGACAGGAATTGGATTAAGAAAAGATTTTAAATATTTTTGAAATTTTAAAATAAAATAAAAGGAAAAAAACTTTTGATATCATTGATAGTAGTTGATTGCAGATTACTATATTGGCTTAGGTAAATATATGATTATGAACTCTACTTTTTCACATTAAATTAGCTCATATACCCACCAGCTACTATCATTTTTCTGTAGTTTCCGAAAATATTTTACCTTGTAGTAAAAAAGGAAAGGATTAGTTTTTTAATAGATTGCAATTAACGGAATTCTATCTAACACTACATGTTCAGGTGTTGGAAAAAAACATGTAAATACTTCATAGTAACTCTATGTCAACAATTTATATTTTAGCAGCAAATGTTTTGGAGGATTATATATGGCAAAAATTTGGCGCAATTGGAATGATCATGCTTGAAGCTTATGAAAATGGTGTGCCTTTTATCCATGCAATACTTGCATCTCAGGGGATGGGGCGTTCGCCTTCCAATGAGGTGAATCGGGTTCGATCCCGGTGATGGCTGGTCGATAGGAATTCTGCATCCGGCTTACACCGGAGTTACACAGTTCTAAAGTGAAATATCCTCAGTGGTAGACGGATCATGGGTCAGAGTCCTCTTGCCGCCAAGCTAACCGTGGGAGGCCCTTGTGGTCTTCCCCTCCATGTAACGCAAATGCTGATTAGTTTCATCAGAAAGTCCTCCACGAAGACAAATTTCTCCCAATATTTGATCAAAGAGTTTCCTTTTTTTCTTGATTGGATTCAAAATTACAAGGCTACGGAATTCAACATTAGTAGTCGTAAGCCCAAATATTAGGTCGGCTGTTCAACGACGGTTATAAATAAAAATAATGAGCATATGAAGTTAAAATCTTTTTTTTTTCTTTTTAAATACCACTTTAATTAAAAAAGTATTCTAATATAAATATTTCTATCAAACAGTATGATTTCAAAATTGGTGGTATTAAAACTAGAAAAAAAGTTTTAACTTCCTCGCCTCATTAGAGTCAATCCGAATTTTGCATGAGAAAAATTGAAATCATTTCTAAACGCTTCAAGCATGATCTTTCAACTTTGCAATGTAAAATAGTCCAAAAAATTTTTTGTTAAAAGATTCTTTACCAGGAGTTAGTAATGAAGACCTTAATGTAGTAATAATGACCTTAATTTTTGTCCTACCCCTGTAAACGATTTAAATATCAAACAAATACAAAAATGATGTAAACACCAAGCGATGATTTTAAAATCAGATAAATATTTGTTTGCTTTTTAATTTCAGATTGTTCTTAAAATTTCGTCTAGAAATATTTCGAAAATATTTCCTATAAAGGAGAATTTGCATTAATGTACAGTGAGCTAACAAAAAAAAATAATAAAAAAAAGGACCACCTCGAATAACTTTTGATCTAATGGTGGAATCTTCCTGCTCTAGGACTCTATCTTAATGGCTCAAAAGGGTGACTTCAAATATGCTAACTAAACGATGCAGACGATATTTAAAGTTACGAAATCAGACACAAAAATGTACTTTCTGTGAATAAAAATAGTTTTTTTTTTTTTTTTTTTTTTTTTTTTTGCGCATGTATATTTCTGACCCCAAAAATATGACGAGTAGCTACACTTTGGGAAATATGGTCTCAATAGTTTGGTCAGGAGAGCGCTTCAAATTTGAGACCCTTCATGCTAATTCTAATTTTTGCGTATTTCGCTGTCTCAAGAATATTTTAAACGAATTGAAAAATCTTTGCACACAATTATAAAATTTGTTTATCCAAAGATAATTCTGTGCAAAAATTAACTTTTAGTAAGTATATAATATTTTATATTATTTTATTTAATAATAGTCGAAAAAACTTTTAAATCTAAGGTCAAAATTGGTCGAATAGTTCCTGAGAAATCGAATTGTGAATATCCGACTTTTTTAAATTCATTTTCTCAGGAACTATTCTACCAATTTTGTTCAAATTTTTTATTTTGCCATGCAAAATTATATTCTTTAACATGAGGCCAAAACTGTATACCTTACAATTCAAAATTGTTTCAACTATTAAAACATAAAAAAATAATAAATATTTAATAAAAATTACTTTTTGCATGGAATTATTTTTCGATAAATGAAATTTATAATAGTGCGCAAAAGTTTTTCAATTTGCTGAAAAAGTTCTCGAGATATAGCGAAATGCGCAAAAAAAAAAAAAAAAATATTAAGATTAAGCAGTCCAATTTTTGGAGCCTGACCAAGCTATTAGAACCATATTTCCCAGATTTCAGCTACCCCCTATATTTTGGTGGTTAGAAATCCGAATCCGCCGAAAAAAAGGCATGTTTATTCAGAGAAAGTATGTTTTTGTGTCTGGTTTCGTAACTTAAAATATCGTCTGCACTTATAATTAGCATATTTGAGGTCACCCTCTCGAGCCATTAAAAGTGAGTCCTAGAACATGAATATCCTATCATTAGATCAAAAGTAGTCCGTTTATCAGATCAAAAGTAAAGTAGTCATTCTAACATACCTGCCAACTTTTAATCCCTTCCATTATAATTTTTCCCAGTGGTATTAAAATGGAACTAATATTTTAATTTTAAGCAAAAAAATACGTTGTATTTGAAAAAGCTCAAGCTGATAGCTATGATGCTTGCTTTATTTAAAATAACTGGGCACCTGGGCCGCGCAGCGGCCCCTATCCCATACATCATGAAATATACATTGATTTAAAAACATTTTGTAATTTTGCTACTGTGTGGTGGCAATTGATAGCTATGATAGTTACATATATTAATATATATGTGCTTCATTTTTTTTTTTAAGATTAGTGGTGATCAAAATCATTTAAAAATTAAGTTTATAAGAGAAAAATAGTAGGGGAGAGTGGGGTCCATTGTAACAGGGTACGATTGTAACAGAGCAAAAATTTCGAGTGTCGGGTTCTAGATTTGGTTCCTAGGTGACGCACAAGTTGTATTTAATAAATCTACATGTATACCCCTGCTGGCAACCATTTTTATGTACTTTTGAAAGAGTTACATCACAAAAGATATTTTCACGCTACGTAAGTACTTTTTTTGGTATTAGAATATTATATTGTAGCAAAGAAATTTTGTTTAAACAAATAAAAATTATTAACCGAATATGTAAATTATTAACCTTAATTAACATTTAAAATAAGAAGATTAGTTTTGTTAATTAACTAGCATTGTTTTTAACAAATGAAGCTGAAATGGCGTCTTGGGGACGATTCTAACAATAAGTAAAGGGACGAATGTAACAGCTGAAACTAAATAATCTAATGTTTACAAACCATTACTTAACTCTTTAAGAACCGCCAATAGTTTCCTATATCATTTATATTATGTTGCATGCGCATTTTTTTAGTTGTCACCCTTCACTGCATAAATATTTTTAACCCCTTAAAGCTAAAAGTTTAACCCCTTAGGTCTCTGCTCATTATTATTTTTACTCCTAAAATATCACTACTATTTTGATCAATAAAAAAATATATCACAACTACGATAATATGTATAATTAACTATGTTTTAGTTGAATTTATGAACTGTTACAATTGACCCCGTAAGTGGGGACAATTGTAACAAGTGCACTACTGTCAAAAATTGTTAATAACTAATATAATAACATTTAAAATAAGGTATTTATTTTTTTTTCTAGTAGAGGATAGTCTACTTTACTCGTCTGTCAATTAATACTAATAATATATTGGATTTTTTGTTAGTTAAAAATATTTAAGTAAAACATTTTACAATTGACACCACTCTCCCCTATATATTTATTACCACTTTAAATATGAAAATAAAATTTTACGCCAAATGCGTAAAAGTTGGCAGGTATGATTCTAAGTAGTCCGTTTTTTTTTTCGTTTTTTTTTCTTTGTGTGGCTCGCTGTACAAGGCGCAATTTTTCAATAATATAATATACTCTATATTAACATAATTTTCAAAACATCAACGAAACAAGTGCAGAAATATTGATCAATCCGTTCTATAAGAGAGTTTTCATGAATTCAAATGAAAAAAAAGAAAAAAAAAAGAAAGAAAGAAAGAAATGCAGAATGTTTACGAAAATGTCGCTGTAAGTTTCTTAATTTCGGGTACCTATTGGACTTTTAACTGATTTCGCTTTTCACTTTCTCTTAGGTAATGAACTTAGAGTGTTCATTCTTCCAAAGAAGATATTAGAGTTTTTGAACACCAGCTAAAATTCATTATAAATTTTAATCGAATACACTCCGTTTGTAACGCTTTGGGTCTAGCTTATGAGCCAAGAAATGTCTGGCCGTAACGCTTTTGCACTAGATTATGCGTCTGAACTTATTACTTCGTAACGCTGTATCGGTAAAAGCTTAGATCTAGATGAACTCATCTTATAAATATATTTTTTCAGAAAAATAATACCTATAATCCAGAAGTTAACATTTCAAGATTTATAGGTTTAACTTTAAGTTGACTGTTGAGTTAAGTGCCGAAATATTCGGAATCTATTGTACTACGCCAAGCGTGTGTGATAATATATGGCACAGTGCTGAATTTGAAAAATTATAAAGTGAAGCACAAAGTCTCTAAAATATATTTTATTAAATTTCTTCACGTTGCAGAGCATAACAGAAAATAAGCTTAAAAAAATTATTCAGATTTATTTTGCCAAACTAAATGATAATAGCGTATTTAGTCAACGATAGTAGCGTATTAATTTTATATTTACATCTGAAATAAATTATTAGTGCATTTTTAAAAGTTAATGAGATAAGTAACAGATAGTTCTGTCACCAATAATGGCAAATTTAATTTTATTAATATTTATATTGAGATCTTAAAAATCAATGATGAGTGCATTTTTAAAGTTGATGAGATAAGTAAAAGATAGTTCAGTCAACAATAATAGTATATGAATTTAATAAATATTTATATTTAGATCTGAAATCAATGATGAGTATATTTTTAAAGTTGATGAGATAAGTAAAAGATAGTTCAGTCAACAATAATAGTATATGAATTTAATAAATATTTATATTTAGATCTGAAATCAATGATGAGTGGATTTTTAAAGTTAATGAGACAAGTAACAGATAGTTCAGTCAACGATAATGGCATATTAATTTTATAAATATTTATATTTAGATCTGAAATTATCAATGATGAGGGCATTTTTAAAGTTAATGAGACAAGTAACAGATAGTTCAGTCAACAATAATGGCATATTAATTTTATAAATATTTATATTTAGATTTGAAATCAATGATGAGTGCATTTTTAAAGTTAATGAGGGAAGTAACAGATAGTTCAGTCAGGAATAATAGTGTATTAATTTAATAAATATTTATATTTAGATCTGAAATCAATGATGAGTGCATTTTTAAAGCTATTGAGATAAGTAACAGATATTTCAGTCAACGATAATAGCATATTAGTTTTATAAATATTTATATTTAGATCTGAAATCAATGATGAGTGTATTTTTAAAGTTAATGAGGGAAGTAACAGATAGTTCAGTCAGGGATAATAGTGTATTAATTTAATAAATATTTTGTTTAATTATGAAATCAATGATGAGTGCATTTTTAAAGCTATTGAGATAAGTAACAGATAGTTCAGTCAACGATAAGAGCATATTATAATTTTAAATATTTATATTTAGATCTGAAATCAATGATAAGTGCATTTTTAAAATTAATGAATTAAGTAATAGTTAATTCAGTCAATGATAATAGTATATTGATTTTATTATATATATATATATATATATATATATATATATATATATATATATATATATATATATATATATATATATATATATATATATATATATTTAGAATGATCAGTGATTTTGTTTTAAAGTTAATGAGATAAGTAACAAAAATATCCAATTAGTATAAATTATCCGCTATTTTATATAGGTGCTTCACATACATACACCACTTTTTATAGCCGAGCTTTGACGGGTTTAAGGACTCAAATAATTACGATTTATTTGCTATCTCCTTAAAATTTCCAACAGAGTCACTACCTCTTTTATCGTGTTAATCTTCTCGGGGTGCCCCTATAAACCTATATATTTTGATATCCAAAACTTTTCCCCAACCCTTATCTTTAAGTTGTTATTTCAAAGCCATCGTTGGAAAAAATTGCCCTATTTACCACATTCTCAACACTTCCCCATCCGCGATTTGTGTGTATCGTTTAGAAAAGTTGCATGCTTTCTCCATAGCCTAAAACTCTTTATGAAATCCACGTACAGCATATATATCAAGAACAGTATGGAGGGGTGGAAGATTTCTTCAGAATACCAAATACGAAGGGTGGTTCGTATCTCGGGTAGACCACTGATCTAGGAGACTTTCTAAAAGATTTCATGGGATTTTGAGCAGACACCAAAGAGCATACGAATATCTAAGACCACTTTCTTGTTTTGAAACAGCACTTAATAGCGGAGCTTTCGACATTTTCTACGTTATAGATTTCGATAACGAATTATGTGGAAATAATGGGAGACTTGTGTTTTCATTTTATATTATTTATAATCTAGAAAAATACAGTGCATCATTAATGAGCTTCTGTATAGAATTATTTGCTCTTAATGGCATGAAAAATACTTAATACTAAATGAAAATATGTTTATCACCGTACAGATATAAAATAAAAACAGTGTTATATAGAAAATATATTAAAGCATTTACGAGCATACAAATATCTAAGACAACTTTCTCGTTTTGAAAAAACATTTAATAGCGGAGCTTTTGAAAGTTTCTATGTTTTAGATTTCGATAACTATTTATCTGGAAATAATGAGAGGCTTGTGTTTTTAAAGTATAATATTTATAACCTAGGAAAATAAAGTGCATCATTAATGATCTTTTTACAGAATTGTTTATTCTAATGCTACTTAATAGTGCAAAAAACTCTTAACAGTACATGAAAATATGTTTACCACTGTGTAGAGATGAAATAAAAACGGTGTTAAATGAGAAATATATTAAAACATTTAATAAAAAAAATAAAAACATCCAAAACTATAAAAAAAAATATAAAATAATAACTTGTTAGCCTCCATTTCTTAATAAATTGCCTTGTATAATCGGTTACCTTAGCAACTTAAAATCATGAGAATTATATAGATGGGAAAGGGGCGTTACTTTAATTACAAAAGAATGAAATTTCATTTTTTGTTAGCTAAAGTATGAAAACCCATCGCTCTCTTAAAATTCATTATTCAATTATGATTGTTCTTTTTGGGTGCCTATATTATTGAATGCCTGACAACATTTTCCAATTTATCAACATGAATGGTTTTTATTTGAATGTTTAGAGCGGTAATAAAGTTTAATATTTGAAATTTTATGATTGATCTAATAAGTATAATTTAGATCAAAATGAAGCAATTTAAATTTTTCTCAATTTAAGCTGGCCAGCACCTTCATGAAACTAAAGAACTGGTAGTAAAATTTAACAGCGAATGATCAAAAGCTAAATGCTTTATCTTTCAAAATTAATATTCTCAGAACAGAGATCCCTAGCTGGAATTTTTTATTATAAATATTTTTTTCGAAGATAAAGATGTGAGTTTAGAAATTTTGGTACCAGTTTTTTTAAATTTTTTTGAGGACGCTTTTATTTTGTCAATCAATTTAAAGCAATTTTTTCTAAGATAACTATAGTTCCACACTTAAAAATATAGTTTTCTTCAACACCAAAAACTGTGGCATCTATACAGCAATTTTTTTTTCTTATAGTCCAGACGCAAAGGTAATATACATAAGTAGATCAGCGTAAGCAAGAAACTAAACTGGTAGTAAAATTTCTATACGAATGATTGAAGACTTAGTCTTTATCTTTCCAAATTAATATTCTTAGATTAAATATGCTCAACAGGGATTCTCTCACCGAAATATCTTTTTAAAGCGTAAAGGAGTGAGTTTTTTATTTTCTTTGTAATTTTGCCACCAATTTTTTCGTTCTGTTAAGGACGCTGGTCACCTTACTTTATTATTTGACTGCGACTTTAACACGTTGAATGCCATGGAGGGGGGGGGGTCACAGGTGACGGGCTCTGAGTTTTTTCGTAGAGCCACGGGAGTCACCGGTGACCAGCGAAGCCAAGATTATTAGAAACACACAATTGGAGTAAATTTTAAATTTTTTTTTAATATTATTATCGTTACTAAAATGGTTTGAAGAAATTAATGCAATATAGAACACACAAAAAATAGTTTTATTTATATACATGGAGATGCCAACTTGCTCAGGACGGCGAATAAATATTTTCAAGTGGTAGTTTATTAATTGTGATTCTTGGTTTAATAAATTCAGTTTAGTAGATTTTTATCCACCACTATTTCTAAGCAATTCGAAGGTTTATATTATTCACCAATTTTTTCAGATATGTCATGCTAAACCTTTTAAAAAACTAGCAAAATCTGTCAAATTTGCAAATTTAGTTAGTAGTTATTTACCGTTTCGCCATTCAAACAAGCAAGCCATGTAAAATTAGTGTGGCATTCAACGTGCTAAATATTCAGAAAATCTAGAAATAAGCTCACATTCACCCCTTGAATGTGGTATCAAACATATCTTGATACAATTCATATCTTGAATATCAAACAAATTAAGCACATATATATTATTCTGGTTTATATAAATATATTTGAGTCTTGGAATTATTGTAATGATCAAGTACGATTTATTTTAATCTTTTAAAAACTAGAAATATATTTCATGGTGTAAATTTTACTAGCCCTTTGTGATAAATTTATAGTGCTGTTGTGATCCCTGCTAGTTCTGGAGAAATTAAAGTAAAATTTTTCATTGTAGCATCTTTATAATTTGTTTTGTTTTTTAAGAAGATATATATTTCTAAATCTACCACTTTATTACTTTGAATGTGTTTCTATAAAGATATATGAAATGTAAGTAAGTTCGTTCAATTCTTCATGTTCCAAAATTCTGGCTGAAAGCGTAACGGCAAAAGTTATGCAATTATATATTTATTAGTTTCAAACCCTGTCTCTTCATTAGGGAAGCCACTGACGACTTGATATGCAAAAAGTGATGACCAATTAAAGTCAGAATTTTATTAAAACAGATTAAAATAAGCAAGCTTTCTTAGTTTACTGTTGAAAGTGAACGCTAAGAATGCTTTTATTTTAAGTATAAATAATTTAAGTTCTAGGGATAGTTACGATTGAATACTTAAAAAGGTAAAAAATAAACAAAAATTAATTGAGTTTCTACCACTTTTAACAACTATTGTCGCCTGTGGTACCTTTGCCCGTCGTACCAAGCCTGTATCTTATCCAGATTTTTTTTTTTTTTTAAGGTATCTCACTAGTATAAAAAGGCCATTTTCGATGAAATCATCGAAATTTTTTTATTGTAAATTCTAGTTGCCTGTTCTCTAAGGTTTCCGAAAATATTTTACTTTTGTTTCTACGCCAATTATTTGCAAAGTTATAGTCGTTTTCACGTCAAGTGACAGCAGTGAAAACAAACCGGAAGTCTTCATTAAATTGCCAATTTTTTAATGTTTTTTCGTATTTTTTTAGAATATTTGACGAAATTTTGATGGAGGAAAGCTTTTATAATGAATATAAGGTGAATTTATTGAAAATATTTGAATTGAATAATCTTAAAACCTGGCAACAGCATATTACATTTGTTGTTTACGTTTGATTTGTTGCTGTTTCACATTTAGCTTTGAATTAGATTTTTATCTTCAAACTTTGACTAATTTATAGAATAAAAACTGTCTTTTTCAAGACAAAACATAAATGTCTAAAGCTAGATCAGTGCGTTCTAAGAAGCGAAAGTTCTGCAGAAATCGCTTCACTGTTAGTAGTTCTAGCAGCAGTCATAAGAATAGTGAATCGTCTGATATGTCAAACATAGAGTCGGCTAGCTCAAAAAAATTGAAAACTAGTCTTACATTGATGGAAAAGGACCTTCAAAGTAAAATTGAAACTTTTCAAGGTAACAGAATCATAAGCTTGGCTACTTTAATGTCATTATTTGCTATGGTTTGCTGTCCAAACTGTTATTCTCAGGGATTGGATCTAATAGAAGACTCTGTTAGTGGATTGTGTTCAAATATGGTCATAAAGTGTAAGCATTGTACTTTTTTGAAAGCATTTTCTACAACAGATAAAGAGAAAAATTCTTGCTCCATCAACTCTTACATTACTTTATGTCTAAGGATAATCGGAAAAGGCTTTTCAGCAGGGAAAAAATTATGTGCTTATCTTGGCTTACCTTTTATGTCAAATCTTAGTTTTCGCAATCATGAAAAGAAATTGCTGAAAATAGTTCAAACAAGTGCTCAGAAAAATATGGACAATGCTTTGAATGAGATAAGAGATAAAAATGATCTTGTTAAATGTGGAATATCTGTTGATGACACTTGGCAAAAGAGAGGCTACTCATCTTTAAATGGTTGTGTAAGTGCTATCTCAATTGATACCGGAAAGATATTAGATATAGAAGTGATGTCTCAATATTGCCGCATGTGCTCGAGAAGCAGAACTCAAAAATCAACAAACCATGTTTGCGCAAACTATAAGGGTTCTGCCGGAAACATGGAGGTTGTTGGTGCGTACCGTATTTTTGAACGCTCCAGTTTACGAAATGTCCAATATATTGAATACTATGGTGACGGAGATTCAAAGGGATTTGAAAAGGTTAAAAATTTTTATGGAACTGATACGGTTACCAAACTTGAATGCATTGGTCATGTACAGAAGCGTGTAGGGGGACGACTACGTCAGTTGAAGAAAACAACCAAAGGACTGAGTGGAAGAGGTAAACTTACCGATAATTTGATTGACAAGATACAAAATTACTACGGCATAGCTATTAGAAGCAATGCCGGCAATCTTAAAAATATGATGAGCCCTGTAGTAGCAGCATTTTTTCACAGTGTCTCTGGTTCCAATAATTCTCTGCATGGTCAATGTCCTGAAGGCCCTTAAAAGCTGGTGTCGGTTTCAAAAATTAAAAGCACTAGGAAAACCATTCCAAGAAAAAAAAACCGGGTTTATCCAACAAAATTATCAATTTAATAAAACCCACATATTTAAAATTGTGTACGGAATCTTTATTGAGAAAATGCTTCCACGGAAAAACGCAGAACTGCAATGAAAGTTACAATAACATTTTATGAAACATTTTACCCAAAGACACACTTATAGGACTTGAAACTTTTCGCTTTGGTGCATTGCTGTCGGTTATAATTTTTTAATTCAGGATATTGTGGTTTGTTATACGTGTTACAAAATACTACATATCCGGTCCATAAAAGCCTTTTGAAGGAGTTTGTAAGTTTTGACAGAATACGCATCTCAACTTCAAAACGACATTCTTCAGCTTCGACAAAATTATCTCGAAAAAAAAGAAAAGCGAATCGCAAAGCAAAATTTACTAGCGATGAAAAAAAAGAGGGTTTAGTGTATTCCTATGGAGGGTTTTAAGGTGTCTTTGTATTATTTTTAATTGTTGTTTACATATTATTATTATTTTTTTAACCTATATGATAAAATTTAGTGAATCAAGTGATTTTTCTTTATTATTTGAATTGTGTTCTGGTTTATATAGTCCTAAATTTTATTATGATATATAATTGAAACCACATATTTTTAAATGCTTAAATTACTACATATATACAGCTATTAAAAATGTATATATATGTTGCTTTTCAATTGTGTAATATGTGTATTTAAAAATATTTGCATCTTTCGGCATTAAAAAAAATGTTTTTGCGTCTAATGATCATTAAATGAAATTAAAAAAATATTTGTTATTTGAACACAAAACATTGATATGTTTCAAAGAAAGGTTTGTTCTTTTGATAATGAGTGATTTCAAGTATTTGAATTCATATAATGTTTGTTGATAAACATTTTCAATCTTCAAAAGTGTTTTCTGAGAAATAATTTTTTTGCATATCTTGTGCCACCTTTAACTTGATATCTCAAACAGTTCTTTAGATAATTGTCCAAATTTTTTCAACAATGCATAGTATAGTACCGTACATGCTTTGAACTAAAGAATAAGAAATCTGTTGGCATTTTCATTTTTTATATAGGTTTTTCATAGCTAATAGTCTGAAATTTTTTAAAAAATACCATTTTGTGACTTTTTTGTGACCTAATTTAGTTATAAGTGTAAATTATGAAAAGATAATAGTTCAAAGCATAGTTAGTTATCTTCAGAATGACATTCTAAAAGATTTTTTAATTTGTTTCAATAGAGCGTCTGCCGCAATGATCGAATCACGCTAAATTTTTGTCCAAAAATGGCATTTTTTAAAAAAAAAAAAAAAAAAATTAATTTATCATCATTTCTTTAAGTTTCTGCACAAAACTAAACAAAAAATTAATAAAAAAATAACTTTCTAACATTATTTCAAAAAAAAGTTGTCGCAACTACCTTAAATGCTAGTAAGAACATTTTATTAATATTTTTCAGTCATGAGAAATACATTCGCCAAAATTAGAACTACTTATTAATAAGTAAAATATATATTAAAATTAAAAATCTGTTACCATAACTGCAAAGTTGTAATAGACACTAAAAGTTTTTCTTCTGCTGAAAGAAAGATAAAATCAGAATATTCTTGTTACTGGTTAAATTTTAAGTATAAGCCCTGGTGTTCTCGAACAAAAAAATAAATAAAGACTCAAGTTTCGAATTCATGAATATGATATAGGAGAAAAGTACATTTATGTTATATTATTTAACCCATTCTTGACTATGAAAGGAATCCACTTTCAAGAAAATTTGAAAACTTTCGAAAATGTAGTTTGTTATCATATAAATATTTTTGTTAGAATTTTGGGAACCTCATATCGGCCAAAAATATTTTTAACCATTTAGTGGGACATTTATTTCTAGTAAAGGTAAATTAAAGAACTTTTTGAATTGAAATTCGTACAAGAATAGTAATTGATATAAGAGAAGAAAAACTCATTTAGCTTATAAAAAATTTATTTAAATTTTAATGCCATTTTTTTTTGCGGTAAGTATATTTACCACGACCTATTAGGAACTTATTGACTTCAATTTTCTTTATTTTTAAATTAAATTTTATAAATGCTACGAACTTCAAAAGGAATTATGCATTTTAAAACTTTTATACGTTTTCTTATACTAAAAAATAGTTGCCAACTTTAATCAAACGCACTTCTAGAAAGCTGAAGTTATTAACAAATGGAAACCTAAATTAAAAGTGGTAGAAAAGTTAACATGGACTTTAAAAATTGGTGGTAAGTATACTTACCACGGCTTTATAAAGGGTTAAGCAATATCACCTCTCTTTTCCAAAAGCACGTTCCTATTCTTCCAATTCCCCTTTCGAACCTATACTCACAGTTGCCAACTTTTTTGTTTGTTCCAAAATATTATTTCCAGTATTAGCAAAATGTATACTTTGCATTATTTGAAATAAGAACGTCAAAAGTAAAAAATATATAGATACCGTTTTAGTTTCTGTTTTTGAAATAAGTTAGCAAACTATCAGTCTCTGACTCTACCACTTCTCACATTCGAGAAAACTTCTTATATTAAGACATTCAAACAGGAACATTATAAGTCTTTATCTGATATTCCGTTGTTCTACCATCGCATGATTGTTGAATATAATACGATTATGCAAAAAAGGCTTTAAAAAAATATGTAATCACCCGATATTTTGGATACTGCACCCAACGCCTATTACAACTGAAAGCCTCCACGCGGTTTTTATACTGGTAGTCCTATCAGACAACTAGGTAGGCACACTAGTTTATCCTCTTCAGACCCAATGTATCACCAACTTGGGAAAAATTATAGAGTGGTGACGAACTTTTCTCAAGACTGCAGAAAATTTCATTAACTTTACTTCCAATTAATTTTATAAGATCAGTTTTGAATTTTTCAACTAGCAATAAACGAAATGAAATTATTTTTCAGCAGATATGAATACTTTAAAGTATGTATATTTTTCAAAATATAGCTACCACTTTAACAAATTGATAATATCAGGTCTGAAGAGGTTAAGAAAGAGCCATTTAATGGATAATCTATATGTCTAAAATTTTTTTTCAATTTATGAATATGACTGGTTTGTCTTATTTACTTGTAAACCACTACAGATTCAATTCTAAAATATATATGATTAATTTCTCTCAATTTCTTTTAAAATAGAATTTGGATTCATGCGCACAACTGGTTCACTTTTTAAATACTCTGCGCAGACTACTACCGTGTCGTGTGGAGGCTTTCTGATGTAGGAGGTGATTGCAATACCTCAATCTTTTCCTTTTACATGATTCATTTCTCCTAATTCCTGTTTCGAACCTATAGCCACGCCTCCTATTACTGAAAGCCTATACACGGTTTCTTATTGGTAGTCTGATATGACCGCTAGAAGGTCAACCAGTTTACGAAAGGGCCATTTAATAAAAAATCTATTAAAAATTAGAATAAGATAAGGTTCTAAACTTTAAAGCTATTTATTCCCGTCCACATATACTTATATGGTGAAGTTGGTTATATGGATTTGTTTATACTAAGAAGTCATACCTTTCAGTTGCCTAACTCTTTATCTTAACACATTGCTGAACGGCAGTTTTTCTGTGGTACGGATATGGAATTAAACAATATAAATAAACAATATAATAAGCTTTTTATTTATTATTCAACTCTTACTATTTCTTTTTCGTATGATAAAAAGTATAACAATCACCTACGTGTAATGGTGCAGCACAAGTTTTGCAAATATATCGGGTTTCGTATAGTTATAATAAATTGGTAGAGAATTAAATAGAAAAACTTGAAAAGTAAGGAAAATTACTCTCACTTTTTAAAATAGTCACCACGAGATCACTGCTAACATGATTGCTATGACTCCTGACCGGTCAACAACGCTTGGCCACGAAAACACGAGTCAACTCGAGACCGGTCAGCAATGTGTTAACAAACATTGGACTTAAAATACATTGTATACATTGGAACCAAATATAAGTATTTATATTGCCAATATAATTATAGTAGCAAAACCACCTTGTTCCTGCACATTGTCAATAAAGCAAATACAACTTTAGAAATACATTTGCTGGCGCTCGTTTCTCTTTTGAAGAGATTAGGACACGTTCCGAGTACGTTTGTGATAAAATGCTAGAAGTAATTGCTCTGAAGTTTAAAATCTTCGCATAACCTTTGATGTTACGCTTTCTACGAACAGACAATTCGTGCTGTGTACCGCCTGCTTTTCGTTAACCTTTATGTCCCTTTTTATTGAAATTCTTTCAACTTGATAAAATGGTAGATTCAAAATATTTTTATTTTAAAAAATTGTTTGCATTGAAGCAGAAGGGTTTAAGGAACACATAAAGAGTACGGGTCTGATCAACGAATCGTGTAACTGAAAGCCTCCACATGGTTTCTTATAAGCAGAGATACCAACTTGCTCCGGACAGAGGATAAATATTTTCGAAAGGTAGACATTCAATGTACGATTCTTGGTTTAGTATAATCGATTCATAGGATTTTACTTACCGCTGCTTTTAAATAATCCAAAGACCTATATAATCCGCCTCTTTGTTGCAGTTGAGCCACGTTGAGAGCTTCAAAAAATCTGCAAGTTTCGGTTTGTAGTTCCTTCCAATTTTTACACTATTTTGTCTTGACCGGAGCAGTTGGCATCCCTGTATAAGGAATCCCATCAAACCACTATGAGGGAAAACCAGTTTACGAAAGAGCCATTTAATAGAAAATCTAGTAGAAATAAGAAAATGGTGGCAAATATATGTCTAGAAATTTGTTTAATTTATGAATATGATTGGTTTCTCATATTTTCATGTCAACTACTGCAGATTCAATTCTCAAACATAGATGATATATTTCTCTGAATTACTTTTAAAATAGATTTATATTTTCTTTCTTATTTTCCCTAAATATTTTCCTAGTTTTAGCAAAATGGTAACTTTGCATTATTTGACATTAAAATGTCAAAACTGAGAAATATGTCGATAGCGCTTTTTTTAAATCTTTTAAAATACATAATCTCTGATCTCTGACTCTACCACTATTTAGATTCGAGAAAATTTTCTAAATTAAGTTTGTGAAATGCTTTCTAGCCAAGAGCAGTATCTCCCCCCCCCCGAATGCTGTGCAAAGCGAGGAGATAGCGGGTTCGTATCCCGCTGCTACTGTGGATGTATCTTCGTGCTGTTTTTCTCTGTGTTGTGCTATCTGTCCTTCTATTATTTGAAGGTTTATAAGCCTAAATTGAGCACACAAGTTTTTATCTGTGTTGTGCTATCTATCCTTCTATTTGTTGAAGGTTTATAAGCCTAAATTGAGCACACAAGTCTGCAATGTTGTAATTCCAATAAACCTGCCGGGATTTCACAGACCTATTAATATTTTCCGGCCTTGCGAATCATAAATGTATTCGCACAGAATCAGGATAGTATGACACATGAACGAATACATTTAACAGCACTTACAGAGATGCCAACTTGCTCCGGATAGCAAATACATATTTTAAAGTGGTAGTTTACCAATGGTGATTCTCGGTTTAATAAATTCAATTTAGTAGATTTTTATCCGCCACTATTACTAAATATTTAGTAGGCTTATATAATTCACCACTTTATGGTACTTATGTTGAGTAAAAAGCTAAAGACTCTTATTAGAGGATTGAGTATCGACTCTGATTTGCAAGAATTAGAAAAATACCTGAAAAACTTTGGACTTTTTCTGAGAAAATAGTACAACTTGAAAGAAGGAGTGGTCAGGAGCTTAGGCCCCTCCCACTTTTTCTGGTCATCCAATCAGACGACAGTGACTCCAGAAAAATCTTCAACATCAGCTCAGTGTTAGAAAAACCTGTGAAAATAGAACTCTTTCGTGGAGGAAGATACCAAATACAGTGCTATCGTTGTCAGAAATTCGGACACACTCAACGGAACTGCCCTTCTACCAATCCAGCCTGCATGAAGAGTGCAGGTGCACATTACACGTACCAATGCACAAAGCCTAGGACTACTCCAGCCTCCTGTGTGAACTGCAACGGTGAGCACCCAGCCTGTTTTACAGGCTGCGGTGCAAGACCCAGAAAAGCCCGACCAGCAAAAGCCACTGATAATGCTACCAGATTTTTGCAGCTCTTCAAGGAGATGAAGGAACTTCTACAAGACGAGGAACTTATTAAGCTCCTTCGTTCACTTCTCCCATGAACTGTGGACTCCACACACTCAGGACATTCACTATCCATTTCGTGCACCCTGATCTAGAGACTACATTCCCACCACAAGGATATACCACATCGACCATCATCACATGATGAAGGGGTAAAGGGCCGTTCCGGCCTCAGGCACCCCAAACCACCGATAAGACTAAGACTAAGGTACTTATGTCGTGCTATACCTTTTAAAAAGTAAGCAAAAATAGTCAAATATTTTCAAAATTTACTATGTACCGTTTTTTTAATTATTTTGGCGTGTCCCGAGCAGTTGGCATCTCTGCTTGCATAATTGCTAATTCTTCCGGATTTTCTTGAAGACGTTTTTTTCGTATTTAAAATTTTCACTACGATGGAATATTTAAACAGAATAAATAGATTAAAAAAAAGAATAGTTTTTCAACCACTTCTTACATTTATAGACGCCTGTGGTATAGCTACATGATCACTACCTTAAAAAAGTGGTAGATCTTGTTTTCTTTATACCAAGTGGATATTTCTTTCTGTTAACTACCTCTATAGCTATAAAACGGTAACGTCTTTTGTCTTCCAATCTAGTTATAAGTATTAGCATCATGGATAGCTAAGCTGAAAGTTGATATTTATCAAGACGTAAAAGAGCAAACCTGGTAAGAAGATCATTTCATTCTGACTTTATTTCAGGAAGAGTGAAAAAGCTCTTTCTGCCAAGATTTATCATTCTGACTTTATTTCAGGAAGAGTGAAAAAGCTCTTTCTGCCAAGATTTTTCATTCTGACTTTATTTCAGGAAGAGTGAAAAAGCTCTGTCTACCAAGATTTATCATTCTGACTTTATTTCAGGAAGAGTGAAAAAGCTCTGTAAACCAATATTTATCATTCTGACTTTATTTCGGGATGAGTGAAAAATCTATGTCGACCAAGATTTTTTAACAATTATAACGTAAGACTATAACTCATTCAAGAAAATGTAAACAGTGATGAATTGTTTATAATCAAGAAAAGTAAGGGCTAAATTTACTTTTCTAGGAATCCAATTATAATTTAAATGATTTTGCTACCAGCTTTTTTCTTGTCGATTGTTGGATTGTCCACTTCACCTGCAGAAACTTCTCCACATACTAACCATAAGACCGATAGCCACTAATGCTTCACTATGATGGTGCACAGCAACAGATCATTTGATAAAAAAAACTTGACATTAAACAGAATAAAATATTACG
The DNA here is from genome assembly GCA_949128135.1 of Parasteatoda lunata. Taxonomy (NCBI): domain Eukaryota; kingdom Metazoa; phylum Arthropoda; class Arachnida; order Araneae; family Theridiidae; genus Parasteatoda; species Parasteatoda lunata. Next base: position 29,955,490 of record OX421981.1, on the reverse strand, counting down.
ATCCATTTCAATTGCTCAGTACTACGTTAGACATCAAACTTTATAGCAAAGTTATTTTGTAGTAAAGCGTAAAAATGTGACAAGGCGAAATGTAATGATATCTTCAGCTAAGAATTCTTATATTAAAACATTACACACAGCCCATTAACAGCCTTTTTCCTAATTAATGGAATACTATGCAAGAAATATTGCAAACATTAAAATAGAGCCGTAGTGGCCCAGGTGATAGAGCGTTCGCCTTCCAATGAGGCGCCCGGGTTCGAATCCCATCCATGGCTGATCGATACGAATTTCACACGCGATTCGCACCGACCACAGTGCTGACGTAAAATATCATCCGTGGTAGACAGATTATGGGTTAGAGCTCCCTTGCCATCTGGCTAACCATGAAAACTGTTCGTGGTTTTCCTCTCCATGTAACGCAAATGCAGGTTAGTTGCATCAAAAAACCCTCCACGAAGGCAAATTTCTCCTAATGCTTGATACAGTAGTTTTCTTGTTTTCTAGATTAGGTTAAAAATGATAAGACTACAGAGTTGAACATTAGTAGTCGTAAACCCAAAAAATAGGGTCGACTGTTCAACGACGGTTATAAAATAAAATAAAAAGATAGTGTACGTAATCTTTCTTTTCATTTTAATACCATTCACATACATCAGGTTGGTGTAACCAGAAAGCAACCTACCAGTAGCTGCGTTCAGCCTCGGGGGGAGGTAGGTTCTCCGACCGAGCACCTATATTGCCATTATTATTATTTTAATGTTTGTGCCTTCTGTATACAAGACTATACGTCTAGCCATGCCATTATCTTATCACTCTGAGTCATATCAAATTCTGTGAATCAGCGAGAACCCACCAGGGTTGGCACTGAGAAACCAGAACAATACTATTGTTGGGTAGTCAGCAAAAAAAAAAAAAAAAAAAAAAAAAAAAAAAAAAAAAAAACATTTAATGTGATGGAGAAACAAAAACTAAAGATTACAGAATACAAAGATTTTAAAGACCCTTTTATAGATACCTGAGTAAAGTTGCGTCTCGTTTATAAGTATGAAATTGTTGAGGTAAACAAATTTGCATTTAATTATTTATTCTATCAATAACTGTTCATAAAACTAGAAATATCTAATAACTACAGTTAGAAATATTTGTCCCACAAAGTGATTCTACAAAATTTCAAGTTTCTTTGTGTTTTTGCTTTCGGGAAAAGAAATTCTAGTAATAAAACATTTATGCTCTCACTTTTTTTTTCTTTCTGAAGAAAAAATATATTTCTGTAAGGACACTAAACACAAATGGGTGACAGAGATGCCAACTTGCTCCGGACAGCAAATATATATTTTAAAGTGGTAGTTTATCAATTGTGATTCTTGGTTTAATAAATTCAATTTAGTAGATTTTTATCCACCACTATTTCTAAATAATTCGTTGGCTTATGCAATTCAGCACTTTATAGTACTTATGTCATGCTATACCTTCTAAAAAGCAATCAAAAATAGTCAAATATTTGCGAAATTTACTTTGTAGTTATTTACCGTTTTTTTTTTTTTTTTTTAATTATTTCGGCGTGTCCGGAGCAGTTGGCATCTCTGGGGTTAACCCAACAACTACTAGAATTCTCGTATTGACCTACCATTCCGAGAAAAACTCCTGGATTGTAAATGTAAATGAGATAAACCGGTAATATAGTCATTGATTTCTCTGGTTCCTACAAAATTTCGGGTTTCTTTGTTTTTGGAAAGATAAATTCTAGTAATGAAACATTTATACTGCCCCTTTACTGCTGTTTGAAAAAGAAGCACGTTTCCATAGGAACGCTATACACAAATGGGTTAACTCGCTAGCATCTTGAACTCTCGTATTGAGTTACCATCCCGAGAAAAACTCCTAGAATGATCCGTAAAAGGAATTGAGAAAAACTGGTAATAAAATCATTGATTTCCGAACTTACTTTCGGGAGGGTTAAAATATTGTTGAAAAAACAATTCTTTGTCCTTTTAAGATCTGATGCAATTTTAAAGTGCTCATTTATTTTTTTATTTTTTTGTATAAGTAGCTCAAAACGCAAAATTTGAAAGTTATTTTGCGATGACTTTCATCTAAAAAATTAAAGATAATCCATGCACTCTAGAATACATTATTAAATATAAGATCTAATCTTATGTTTATAGTGAAGCAGCCAGAATATTTATTAAATTAAAATATTAGCTAAAAGATGAAACACTTTTCGCTGCGTAAACTGGTTTAAATTGAAAATGTTACTAATATACACACAGGTTGTATTAATAACTAATCCTTTCCAGAATAGGAAATTTAGATTGGTGCCATATTTCGAGTATATTCCAAGCGAAGCGGCCTACTTTAGCTCATTGTTTTTAAATGAATAGTGGTTGCTAAAAGTTTAAAAGCAATTAGTTTTACATTTCTAGTGCTTCGTAACATTTTTGAATTACTGTAGCCATACTGGTTGCACTGCACCAGAAAGGGTTAAAAGGTTAACCTTATAGTAAAAAAGTAATAACAAAGCTAGTAACTTTGGAAAAGACAAGATGCTGGTAGTAGAATGTTTTATTTCTATCCTTATTTTTTAAAAAAATCGTTTTTTTTTTCCGAAAATGAAAAAATTATGCTAAAAATGATGTTCTACAATTGCTACAAATTCTTTTTTCTCATTTCCGGGTGAGATTTATATTAGTACTTTTTTTCCTAGAAATAGTTATCGTTGAGTTTTTTTTTTTTTTTTTTTCAAAAAGACAAAAAATTCTTTTATTTTCTAAATTTATTTCGGTGAAAACAGATATTCTTTTTAACCAAACTATATAAATAATATGAGTAGTTGTATTTTGCATTTTCATGAAATAATGTATTCTCGAAATATTTTATCACCTAGTGTTTATCACATTAGAAATTATCAAACTTGCTTAAGCTCCTACTCAATATTCATTTTTTCAAAAATTAACTTTGTGCATCAGTTCAAGTTTTGCAAGAAAGCAACGTCAGTGGGTAACAGTTTAACCAATTTGCATTATTTATTTAAACTAATTATATTCCTTTCAAATATTTTGAAAAAGATTAATAAATATTTTTTTTATTAAACGCACAGTAATTTAATAATTTTTCACTCAGTTTTAGATTAGCATAAATAAAGTTCACGTCAGATTATTTTTTAATTAAAACTAAGAAAAATAGCAAAACGCTATAAAGATAAACATAAAAACTCAATCAATAAAAACACTCGAACTATGTCAGCGAAAATATGACTTAGATTAAATTCAGCTATAACAACAAAAACTCTCTCAACAGACTATTTAATATACATATGCATACACAACTTTTTGCCACTTTATATCTTATTTATCTTGAAACTTTTAAAATTTTTTTTTTTTGCTATGAAAGGGTTTCAGTTCTCTTGAAATATCATTATTTCATTTCATAACTCAAAAAAAGTATACTTCAAACAACATCGCATCAAAAGAAAACCTCAATCTTAAAACTATTTCTTCGAATCAAAACTCTTTGAAAATAGTCTTGTTTGCGTAGAATGTTTGAACAATATCTTTTGTCATAATCCAAACAATGTCATTTTACATGAACAACATGCTCCCATTTTGAATGCAAATTACTCTCCATTGTGATGTTTTTAGTTTTGGGGGAAAAAAAGAAAAGGGGTTTATCCTCAAGGAAGTTTTTTCAAGAATTGAGAGACTCATTTTCATTTGAATAAAGCTTTTTGACATTTGTTCAGAAAGAAATATTTTTGCGGCTTTAAGTTAAAAAAAAGATTGAATACAAACAGAGATAATGCATCTTTCTAATTTTAGAGTAAGATAAACTTTTTAAAAAAAAAAAAAAATGTCAAATAAGATGCCAATGTTTTATTTTATGAAATTTTTTAAATAAGGGGAAAATATAAGAAATTGATAGTTATTATTTTTTTATAATTATGATATGAAAATCGAAAAATTTAAATAAAAAAAATTAAATAAGCGTTGACTAGTTTTTTTTTTTATTCTTTTAGAAAGCTTTTTTAAAGTAGGTGGTGATAAACTAAGGCCAAGTCACATGACACAATAACAGATATGATATGTATGGCTTATGAGAAAAATATAAATACAATTCATAGGCACAAAGTTATTTAAAATAAATTAAGTATATATTGGTATGGTGTATTTTTATTGGTATGGAGACTTTTGAAAATAAAATAAAATTGTGTTTATACAAGTAACCAGTCAATGCGTCGATACATATAAAAAGTACCCCATAAATATGAAATAAATATTGCCAAGAAACTAAAGCAGAAAGAGTTTTTTGAACCTATAAAAATTTTCTTAGCTTAAGAACTTGCTAAGATGGAAAAAGCGTCGATACATATAAAAAGTACCCCATAAATATGAAACAAATATTGCCAAGAAACTAAAGCAGAAAGATTTTTTTTATTCTATAAAAATTTCCTTAGCTTAAGAACTCGTGTTAAGATGGGAAAGGTAGGTATGTTTCGAGCGCTCGAATACAGGCACCTATTATTAAGACTATTTAGTCATGAATCCGGAAAACAAAACAGATTTGAAAAAGAAAACTCGAAGTTGCCAACTAAAAAATGAAAAAAAAGTTAAGGGGAAAGCATAGCTAGAAAATTCATAGCAGCCGAGGGAGGCAAATCTGTACAGGCAGTATTTCTTTGGAGAGATGGTGAGGAACCAATGTTGTTAAATCGGCATTTATGAGATTAAAACAAGATTTTAGAGCATAAAAACTAGCTGATCTAAGGAGTGGAAAGAATTTTGGCTTTTGGGGGGTTACATGAATGCACACGGTTCCAACCATGTACGGCAACAGATGATTTAGCGAATTCTTGGTCCCGCACCTAAATTTCGAAATTTTAAAGCACATCTATTTTGGGCGATGTAGCCACGGTTGCATCATCAAAGTATGTAGCAAAATGTTCCAGTGATTATCAGCAATAAAAGGATCTTTAAAAGACCATTTGTTGGTTGATGAGTGTGTGTTTTCTTGTTCAGATCTGTTTTGCTTTCTTCATTCACATCTGGTAAATCTTGAGAATAAGCACCTGTTTTCCAATGCTTGAGATGTATTGACTTATTCCACCTTAATAATTTTTGAAGGTAGTGAAACTGTTACATTATCAAGTATGCAGAAACACAGGTCAAATGAAAGACTACTTTTTTCATATTATAAAAAGTATAGAAATAAACAAGTTTGAAAGGAAAACTGCTTTTTCTCCATTGCAACATGTTCATAAATAACCAAGTTCGAAAGTAAGACGACTGTTTTTATATAACTGCAAATACACAATCAAATAAGCTAGAGAATAAGACGACTGTTTTAATATTGCTACAAGTACACAATTAAACAAGTTAGAAAGTAAAATCGATGTTTTTGTGATGCTTCAAGCTCACAATTAATAAGTTTGAAAGTAAGACGAATTCTTGCATATTGTAATAAGTCAACACCAGAGCATAAAATAAAAAGAAATGGAGAAATATTGTAGACTTAATTCAGTTGAAACAAAGGCTTTGTGGGGTAAACAGAAACCAAAGAAAATAATCCTAGCATAAAAAGCCTAATCAAGGCATTAACCCTTTCACGGCAACTGTCACAAAAACGTACTAGCATGAAACGTTATCAATCAGGATAAAAGGGTAATACTCGTAACCAAAGTAATTTTTTCCTCTTCAAATCTGTATAGCATCAATAATAAGGGATGCAAGAAAAGTCATTTATCAATTCATTAATATTTTTTAAAGAGATTGATTTCTAGATCTATTTCAAAGTCTACAGACCTAGAGCAGATATTATACCTTTCAAATTTAGAGATTTTTGAAAAATATTTTTAAAAAACATAATTTCTATAAATTTTTTATCAGAAATAAAAAGCATGACTTTTTATCTATTAGTACATGGCTCAAATCTCAGAGAGCTGCCGCGAATCGGCATTAACTGATTCGTCAGATTTTTGAGACATGTAATGGGGAATTGTGCGAAGTGGGAGTAGAATTAGGGTGCGAGGGGTAGTAAGCAACAAAAAGGAAATTCACGAGTGGGAAAGCAGCCTGTTGAACATATGATGAAATCAATAGGAAATTAAACATAATTGACATTAAACAGGATTAGAATATAATAATATTTGCAGGATCAGAATAATATTAACACATTGCTGAACGGCAACTTTTCTGAGGAACGGATGTGGAAGTAAAACAATATAAATAAACATTAAAAATTTTTATTTATTATTCAACACTTAATATTTCTTTTTCGAATAATAAAAAGTGTAACAATCACTTATGTGTAATGATACACCACAAGTTTTGCAAATACATACCTGCCAACTTTTAATCCTTTAGAGGATGTTTTTACCCAGTGGTAGTAAAGTGGAATACATATTATTTTTGGAAGGCTTCTGCGGACTACTACAACAGTAACCCATATTTATATATATACTTAATATTTTTAAAAATAGTGGTGATTAAAAAGATTATAAATTTAGTTTATAAATGCAAGGAGTATATAGAAAGAATACATTTTACTACCACTTTAAATATAGAAATAAAATTTTACGTCAAATGCGTAAAAGTTGGCAGGCATGCAAATATATCGGGTTTCGTAAAGTTACAATAAATTGGTAGAGTAAATAGTAAAACTTGAAAAGTAAAGAAAATTACGCCCATTTTTTTAAAATAGTCACCACGAGATAACTGCTAACATGATTGCTATGACTCGTGACCAGTCGGCAACGCTTGGCCACGAAAACACGAGTTGACTCGCGACCGGTCAGCAGTGTGTTAACATTTACGTAGGTGTAATCAAATAGAAAATAATCGAGAAAATATGTGCAACTATTTACATATTCACACGAGATTGATAAAAATCTGTCAACGACAAAGATAAGGTTATATAAGCTATAGATAGTCCGGCACCTACATTATCTGTAGCAGTTATAATGATGAACCACTCGTCCTGGTACTTGCCACTCGTTTCTGGGTTGCTCGTCACTCGAATTGCCTCGTTTTAAACTATAAATGCTTGTTTGAGATTATCTTAATGGATTGATATTTTAGGGAAATGGGCTATGCCTGAATCACCTCAGGAAGAACTCTGTAAAAAGGCTAGTGCATCAACTTCTACATCAAAAAGCCTCCACCCGGGATTTTATAAGTAGCCTGCACGAACCACGATGACTTCTAGAACAAAGCGTTTGCCTGCCAAGGAGGTGAACTGGGTTCGGATCCCAGTGATGGTTGGTCGATACGAATCCGCATCCGGTTTGCACCGACCACAGTTCTGACGTGAAATATCCTCAGTGGTAGACGGATCACGGGTTAGAGTCCCTTTGCCTTCAAGCAAACCGTGGAAGGTTCTCTTTATCTTCCTCGTCATGTAGTGCAAATGCGGGCTACTTCATCACCTCCTACATCAGAAAGCCTCCACACGGTTGCTTGTAAGTAGTCTGCGCAGACTATTTAAAAAGTGAACCAGTTGTACGCATGAATCCAAATTCTTTTTTAAAAGTAATTGGGAGACGTTTATCATATCTATCTGAGAATTTAATTTGTAGTAGTTGACAAGTATATAAGACAAACCAATCATAGTCATAAATTAAACAAATTTTTAGAGAAATATCTGCTACCACTTTCTTAATTTTACTAGATTTTGTATTATGCAGCTCTTTTGAAAACTGAATTACATTCATGGTGGTTTGATCGGACTATCTATAAAAAACCGTGTGAAGGCTTTCAGTTACAGGAGGCGTTGGCAAGTTCCATCAAAAAGTCCCGCACGAAAGCAAATTTTTCCCAATACTTGATACAAGACTGCCCTTGTCTTCTGGATTGGGTTCAAAATTACAAGGCTAAGGCGTTGAGCATTAATAGTCATATGCCCGAAAATTGGAATGGCTGTGCAAAGACGGTGATTTATTAAAATAAAAATTAATATGGTCAGATTATTTAAAAAGCGAATCAGTTGTGCGCATGAACTCAAATTATATTATAAAATAAGTTGAAAGAAATATATCATATATATTTCAGAATTGAATCTGTACTGGTTCACAAGTAAATAAAATAAACCAATCATACTCTTAAAATAAGCAAATTTTTAGACATGTATTTGCTACCACTATCTTATTTTTACTAGATTTTCTATTAAATCTGTTAAATGGCTGTTTCAAAAAGTGGTTTACCTTCATAGTGGTCTGATCAGACTACCTATCCTATGAAAGTTAATTCGAGCTGCGTTTTATTTTATGCTGCTATAATTTTTTACATTCGAATCTAATCGAGAATTGAAAATAACAATGTGAAAGCTAAGAATAAAATCTTTTTTTGATATTTACCATTTACATAGGGTTGTAAGCTATAACACTTATTTATTCAAGAATAAATATATAGCCTTTTTCCTTGGAATAAAAGCACAGTATATCAAAATTGTCCACCAAAAGAAAAGACAATGTTCTAAAGTGTGTTTTTTTTACATAAAAAAAGTGATTTTTTGTTTCTCTTGGCCGGTTTTTTTCAAAAATTCTGTTCATTAGGGGGTTAAACCCTTCTGCTTCACAATAAGAGAAATGTTTGAAATAAATATTTTGAATCTACCACTTTTTCAAGTTGAAAGAACGTCACTAAAACGGGAACTAAAGGTTAGCGAAAGGGATCGGCTTGCCCTGGACGGAATGCTTCTAGAAAGCGTAACAATCAAAGTTATGCGAATATTTTAAACTTCAGAGCAATTATTTTCTGCAATTTGAAACTAACATATGTAGCTTAATCTTTTTAAACAAGATAAAGCGATAACAAATGTGTTTCCAAACACATTGCTGACCGGCAACCTTTCTGTGGAATTAAAACAATATAAATAAACTTTAAAAATTTTTTTATTTATTCTTCAACTCTTAATATTAATTTTTCGTATAATAAAAAGTATAAAAATCACCGACGTGTAATGTTACACCAAAAGTTTTGCAAATATATATGGTTTTGTAAAGTTATAATAAATTGGTAGAGAATTAAATATTCAAACTTGAAAAGTAAGGAAAATTGCGCCCACTTTTTAAATTAGTCACCACGACAGGGGTGAAAGCGAGACGGAAAAGAGGAAAGGCTGGTAGTAAAACCATTTCACTTATTGCTAGTTTTTGGCAGGATATTAATTATTTTTCTTTAAAACTATTCAGCAATATCTACTTTATCTTGGAAAAGAAGCAGTTTTACATATATCTTAAAACTATAAAAGAAATCGTGATAGTTACGGATATTTTATTTTTCTAGAAAAAAATGCTAAAATGAAATGTCTTTAGTACCAGTTTTTGCTCTTTTGCGATTCGCTATATAAAGGCTTCCAGCTTTGCCCCACGAGATCACTGCTAACATGATTGCTATGACTCCTGACCGGTCACCTACGCTTGGTCACGAAAACACGAGTTACCTCGTGACCGGTCAGCAGTGTGTTAATTTGTATTTGTTTTATGGACAACACACGGGAACAAAGTAGTTTTTTGTGCATAATTATATAATCATTACATGACATAAATATATTAACATATTTTCATAGTGGTCTGGTCGGACTACCAATAAAAATCGTGTGACGGCTTTCAGTTATAGGAGACTGTGATGCCACTATTGACATTATATATTTCCTACCATTTAAAATATTTTTAATTACTTAAACTTATTTTATTAATCAAATTACATTCAAATTAAATCAAAGAGTTAATCTATTAAAGCATAAAATGTTTTATTCATTTCTTAGCGATCAATGTAAGGGTAAACTTTTTATTTCAATACTAATGCAGACACATTAATTCACTGCCGCACCTAATCAAAACAAAAATCTTTTTATAACTCTTAATTCTTAAATTTTTTACCACAAATATGTTTCAGTTACAGGGTTATTATAATTCCCACAGTGTTGGCGACTGGTGATCGCCAAAGTGTTTTAAAACCCAATATTGATTTTGCGGGGTTGGCTATGTTTTGGCTATGTTATATTTTGATAATTTGCCAATTTTGGATCTCCTATCTATGCTTCTCCTGTGTCCGTTAGGAACAAATACAATTAGTTTTTAAATTTGGCTTTTGATTTGCCAAGTCATGGGGATTTGTCTCCCATGGCCTGTCCTTATTGATATTATTATGCAAAATTTATACAACTTAAATGTCATATGGATAAAAATACAATTTTGAATACTATACAATTACAAATACTACTATAATATAAAAGTTTTATTAATTGTTATCCAGTTTTCATCTTCAACTGTCATTTTCATTATCCTGTTTTAATCACAATCTTCAATTGGTCAATACAACTTCCAACAATACCCGAATTTCGGTCTCTACAGAGATGTTGTTTTATCTGGTATTTGGCACAAAGCGCCACCAACCGATTCATCTACACAATGTTATCATATACCATCAAGTCATGTAGAACAAAATTCTTAAGCTTTTTACCTTACCTTTCACAAATCTGTTTAAATTATTGATACGTATGTAGTGATGGACAAAATTACGTTTATTGTTAAATGTACGTATACTGTAGTGGAGCTTAACAATAATTAGAATATCTATTTTTTAACCAACGTATTTCTATTTTTAAACTACCATGTCTTATTTTATTTATTATTTTAATTTTATTTCATTATATTTATTTTTCTTTCTTATTTAATCTTCATACTTTAACTAATTTACAAAATCTTCATATTTTTTATTTACTTCTCTTAAATTGAAAAAAACTCATTTTCATTTTTCCCTAATTATTTAATTATACATTTCCACTAGGAAAAATTTTATTTTCAAATAATAATTTAATCAAATAATAAACCAATCTTACTTTTTATTCACTTCTTAAAATAAAATTGAAACTCGTATTTTTAATTATTATTATTTTACTTTCTTATATTATTACCTTTATTTAATTTTTTGACTATAAAAATATTTTCATATATTATTCTTTTCGAACATTACTAAAAATTTTACCTGCTTTTTAATTAAAATTAAGTCTATCGAATCTACAATTGATAAAAAAGCAAAATCAATACGAAAATTTTCTTCTCCACCTTGTATTCATAGAAAAAATAGCAAAACAAGCAATATTTTTTTCATTTTTCCCGTTTTAAAACCACCAGCATAAAAAAAAATTAAAATGTTTCCACCACTTTTTCCTTAGCACAAAAGCATGCTCTATATTTTAAAAATCTATACCGTTTCTTGAAAATTGACCACAATCCTTTTAAAATAAATCCGCAAAAGTGTTGATTTTGGAATGACTTCAAAGTAAATTTTTTGCTTACTTTAAGTTCAACTACCAGAATGGTAAGAATATCTTTCGGTTTTTGGCAACAAATATTTGACTAGGTAAGCACATAGAGTTTTTTCAACTCTTCCCATTGACTTTATAAGTCTATTCACTATTCAGTTGCGAATAAGAGCTCAGGAACCAAAAGTAAATATCATCGGATAGAAAAAGGATACTTTAGTTAAACTAAAGAGAGAAATATACGGTTACCGGAGATTTGAAATCGATCTGCAACTGGATGTTTTTGCTTCGAAAAAATAAAAGTGTTGATTGTATATGTTTGCATGTAGAACCTAGTTTCAAAATGTAAACAAAATTTCAAAGCTGTGAAAATCAATTTATCAGACATTTAAAAAAAAAAAATTTTTTTTTTTTTTTTTGGGGGGGGCGCTTCATTATTGTATAAATTTAGAAAAATAGCGAAAAGAAAATGCTACATTTGTGAAGTTTTCTAAAAATTGTTTATTTATTTCATTTTTAAAGATTTATATAATTTGATTTTTATATACTTTTTGCACGTGTTTTTTACTGAATATTTTAATTTTTTTACGTAACTCTAAACATTTCTTCAAATTACATGCTAAAACAAAGAAGTACAGCTCAAATGTGCGAGTTACAATGTAGATTATGGAATGATTTCAAGAAATTCAACTCGATGGACAAAGAGCAGTGCTTGATGTTTCATACATAATTTGTAAACTTTTTTTACGCAATTTTTTACTTTTTTACTTAATTCCAAACATTTCATACAATTACACGCTAAAACATATCTAAGTGAAAGAAGTACAGCTCCAATGTACGAGTTACTATGTAGATTATGGAATGATCTCAAGAAATCCTATTCGACAGGCAAAGAGCAGCGCTTGATGACTTTCACGCAATTTAGCACATTACGTTAAAATTACAAGCTAAAACATATGTAAATGATATAAATAAGCACAAATGCAGAAGTCACATTATAGATTATGGAATGGTTTCAAGAAATATAACTCAACTGCATAGTCTGGTCAGATTATTTAAAAAGCGAATCATTTGTGTGCATGAGCCCAAATTCTATTATAAAATAAGTTGAAAGAAAGATATGATATATATTTGAGAATTGAATCTGAACTGGTTAAAAAGTAAACAAAGTAAACCAATCATTCTCTTAAATTAAAAAAATTTTAGACATATATTTGCTACCGCCATCTTATATATAACTTATATCTTATATACATCTTTGCCGTGTAAAGAGCACTGGAAAAAATTGTGTATTTACAGGACTGCAACTTTCTACGCTTTTGGAAAAAATTTCTTCTAGAAGATGTCAGTTTATGTTTTAATGTATTATTTATTGTTTAGTTAATTTGATTTGCAGTTATTTTTCATACCACTACCTGCAAATGATTCGAAATTTCATATGAAAAGCTACTTAGTATTACGGTAAAACTTTTAAACTGTTCGCAAAATTACCAAAAACCAAGAAAGCTATAACTTTTTACACATTGAATGCCACGCTAATTCTACATGGCTTGTCCGTCTGGCCAAACACTAATTAACTACCTTGGCCAAAGGATACTTGGCCAAGTTAACTACAAACTAAATTTGAAAATATTAGACAGACTTTGCGAAGTTTTTAAAAGGTTTAGCGTGACATCTCTGTTCTTTCTTTCTTTCTTTATACAAATTGGGCACCCAGGCCGCGCAGAAGGCCCCTATCCCATATATGCGTGACATCTCTGAAAAAAGGGGTAAGTTATATAAGGTTACGAATTGTTTAGAAATAGTGATGGATAAAAATCTACAAAATTGAATTTATTAAACCAAGAATCACAATTAATAAACTACCACTTGAAAATATTATTCGCTGTCCGGAGCAAGCTGGCATATCTGTGTATATAAATAAAACTATTTTGTGTGTTCGGTATTGCATTAATTTCTTCAAACCATTTTAGTCACTATATTAATATAAAAAAAATTTAAAATTTACCCTTATGTGTTTCTCATAATCTTGGCTTCGCTGGTCAGCGGTGCGCTACGAACAAACTCAGTGAGGGTCACCGGTGACCCTCATGCCTTCAACGTGCTAATTACTTAACAATCTTAAAAAATGTTTTTAAAAGGAAGTAGTAGCTGGTAGTTTTGCATTTATATAAGTACTTGATATTACCTAATTCGGTTTAAGAGGTCGTTATACCACGTGAGAAACTTTTTCTCGTAATTCTCTGTTGAATTCTCAATAGTTGCAAATTATCTTTTACCTCTATGACTAGCTTAAATTCTTAAATATAGAAAAAGTGAATCCAGGCACACATAGATCTGCCAGGTGTGATCAGGCTACCTATCCTATGAGGAACCATGTAGAGGCGTTATTCAGACTCGCACTCTTTATATGCATCTTAATACCTTCTGCTTAAAAATAAGAGAAATGTTTGAAAGAAATATTTTGAATCTACCACTGTTTCAAGTTTAAAGAATTTCAATAAAATGAGAAATAAAGGTAAACGGAAGAACGGGTCTGGGATCTTTTGTCATATGGAACGTTCATAGAAAGCGTAACATTAATAGTTATGCGAAACTTTTAAACTGGAGAGTAATTACTTCCTGAAATTTAAAATCAACGTATCTGGATTGAGGCTTAATCTTTTTAACCAAGATAAAGCGATAACAAATGTGCTTCTTAATTTTTATTTGTTTTATGGACAACACACAGGAACAAAGTAGTTTATCGTGCATAACTAACACAGCATTACATAACATAAAAATATTAACATATATATTTATAGTGGTCTGATCGGACTACCAAGAAAAAATCGTGTGGAGGATTTCAGTTATAGGAGACGTTTTGTTCACTAGGTATTTGGCGAGAAGTGCCATCAGCCGATTCATCTACACTGTGTTAACATAAACTATCAAGTCATGTGGAACAAAATTTTTAATCTGGTCACCTGTCTTACCTTTCACAAATCTTTTTAAATTATTTATACGTATGCACTGATAGAAAAAATTACGTTTATTGTTAATTATACATATTCAGTAGTGAAGCTAAACAATGATTAGAATATCTATTTTTTAACCAACATATTTCTATTTTAAATCTACCATGTCTTATTTTATTTATTATGTTAATTTTAATTCTTTGTATTTATTTTTCTTGTTTACTTTATCTTCATACTTTAATTATCTTACAGAATCTTCATATATTTTTCATTTACTTCTCTTAAATTGAAAGAAACTAATTTTCATTTTTCTTTAATTATTTAAGTATACATTTCCACTTGGAAAAATTTTATTTTCAAGTATTAATTTTTTCATCATCTTACTTTTTATTCAGTTCTCTTAAAATAAAATAAAACCCCGTTTTTATTTATCTCTTATTTTTAAGTTACACATTTTCACTTACGCAAATTGTTATTTTCAACTTATTATTATTCAACTTATTTTATTTTCATCTTATATTATTACCCTTATTCACTTTTTTTGACTATCAAAATATTTTCATATATTATTCCTTTCGAACAAATTTTACCTGATGCTAAAAATTTTACCTGATTTTTAATTAAAATTAAATATATCGAATCTATAATTGAAAAAAAAAACATAATCAATCCGAAAATTTTCTTCTCCAAATTGTATTTATAGAAAAAACAGCAAAATAAGCAATATATATTTCATTTTTTCCGTTCAAAAGCCACCAGCATAAAAAAAAATTAAAATGTTTCCACCGTTTTTTTCCTTAACACAAAAGTATGCTCTATATTTTAAAAATCTATATCGTTTCTTGAAAATTGACCACAATCCCTTTGAAATAAATCCGCAAAAGTGTTGATTTTGGAATGACTTCAAAGTAAATTTTTTGCTTACTTTAAGTTCAACTACCAGAATGGTAGGAATATCTTTCGGTTTTTGGCAACAAATATTTGACTAGGTAAGCACATAGAGTTTTTTCAACTCTTCCCATTGACTTTATAAGTCTATTCACTATTCAGTCGCGAATAAGAGCTCAGGAACCAAAAGTAAATATCATCGGATAGAAAAAGGATACTTTACTTAAACTAAAGAGAAAAATATACGGTTACCGGAGATTTGAAATCGATCTGCAACTGGATGTTTTGCTTTGAAAAAATAAAAGTGTTGATTGTATATGTTTGCATGTAGAACCTAGTTTCAAAATGTAAACAAAATTTCAAAGCTGTGAAAATTAATTTATCAGACATTTAATTTTTTTTTCCTTGGGGGGAGGGCTTCATTAATTTATAAATTTAGAAAAATAGCAAAACGAAAATACATTTGCGAAGTTTTCAAAAAATATTTTATTTATTTTATTTTTAAAGATTTATATAATTTATTTTTACATAATTTTTACACGTGTTGTTTACGCAATTTTTTAATTTTTTTATGTAATTCTAATCATTTCTTAAAATTACACGCTAAAACATATATAGATGAAAGGGGAGCAGCTCAAATGTACCAGTTACAATGTAGATTATGGAATGATTTCAAGAAATCCAATTCGACAGGCAAAGAGCAGCGCTGGATTACTTTCACGCAATTTAGCACATTACGTTAAAATTACAAGCCAAAACATATGTAAATGATATAAATAAGCGCAAATACGCAAATCACATTATAGATTATGGAATGGTTTCAAGAAATATAACTGAATTGGCAAAGAGCAATGCTGAATCATTTTTACGCAATTTGGCACATTGACTAAAATTACATGCTAAAACATAGTTAAATAAGAGAACAACAAAAATGCACAAGTTACAGTGTAGAATGTGAAATTGTTTCAAGAAATCCAACTCAACAGGCGAAGAGCAGTGCTATATGATTTTCACGCAATTTAGTACATTACCTAAAATTGCACAATAAAACGTATGTAAAAGAAAAAATACATTTACGCTCAGTTTCTGCACTAGTTTAAGCAGCTGCTCGTCGGTGAGTTTTTTATTCTGGGCAAAATGCCTATTTAAAAAATGTACATAGCTTAAAATGATTGTTAAAATAACATCGCTATTTAAAAAATTTGGCGTAGCATTTGAATCAGTTTTTCAAACTTCTCATGTGAAAATTGATTTTTTTTTAAAGAATAAACCGATGAGCACAAATAAATTCGTATCGGGATGTCGCCTATTTGTCTATATCACTTAGTGCATTTTTTTAAAATTTTTCTTTTTTTGACGATATATTAAAAGTCAACAGTTCGCTTAGCAAGGCTGTAACGGGTCCTATACATTTATAACAATGGTTTAAATTTAACTTAGTATGAATTTAGACTTCTTTTAAGATCATTTTATCTTAATACGAAGAGATATATGAAAAGTTACATCAGTAATATACCCGACCTCAAAGTCAAGGACTTTTCCTCGTTATAACTATAATTAATATTTAAAAAGTAAGTAAAATACTGTACAAAATCGCATGTTAAGTTAGTTTTAGTTGAAAATTGAAAAGGCTAATTTTTTGCTGTGTTTATTTCCTTAAACACGCACTTTGAGATGTGTCCATTTTCTTAAACACAAATTCGAATTGTTTCCCTTTTGTGGAAAAATTTATTTAAAGCTGTATTCATTTTACTGATTACGCATTTTGAGTTGTGTCCATATTATGAAACATGCATTTCTAGCTGTGTCCATTTTACTACACGCACCTTTTGAGCTATATCCATTTTATTAAACGCGTATTTTGAGCTGTGTCCATTTTATTAAACATACATTTTGAGCTGTGTCCATTTTATTAAACATGCATTTTGAGCTGTGTCCATTTTATTAAACATGCATTTTGAGCTGTGTCCATTTTATTAAACATGCATTTTGAGCTGTGTCCATTTTATTAAACACGCAATTTGAGCTGTGTCCATTTTATTTGATATAGTTTTCTAAACATATCATTTTTTTTATTTCATTTACTTTCTAGGGAAAATTCAACGCTGTTTTTTAACTCATTATTTTATATCCTATTTCGATTCCGGTGACGATTTTCACCGGAGACAAGATTCATGTATACGTAGAAAATCAAAATTTCAATTTGCTGGATTAAAATTCTAATTAATAAATGCAAGTTATTTAAAATTCTCTCTCTGTACTTACAGTATATAACTTCCGAAAACAATTATATGACAATTCCATCAAAACTGATACTCTTGTACTCTTTTAGTATTCCATCAAAACTCACTAATATATATATTAATCAATACACATATATTCTTAAGAACTCGCATACGTCATCAACAAAACACATCAATCTTACATACATTTAAGGCTATTCGTAAAACTATTTATTGATATATTTACTGCCTTTAAATGACTTCGAGAAAAAGAAAGGGTTCTGTGGAAAAAGTCATTATTCGGAACATTTCTTGCCCCGAGGGTTTAAAGGAAAGGAAGAAAAATACATTCATTTATTTATTTATTTCTCTTTTTTTAATATTTTCTTTCTTGTGAAAGAACCTGATGACTTTCTACAGATGTTCAAAGCGCAAAAGTCATCCATTTTACAAAAACAGTCGATGAAGTTTTTTTTAATTTTTTTTTTTTTTTCGTTCTTTTTTTTTTATCTGTACGCGCATTATATGAATACAAGAGAAATGAATGCGTGAAATAACTAAAACATCTAGTTTAAAAAACAGATAAATAGAATAAGGACAGCTTAATGTCTCTTCCCCTTTAGAATACAGTAACAAATTTGATTTTGAAAGAACAAATGAGGAAGGGGTTCCCCTATCCTCCCCTCACAGCCTCCCTTATAACTTGACTCCCAAATGAATAGCATTTATCGAACAAGCAGACGGGAACTGCAGCACAAAGATGCGGCAAGCAAAGCCAAAATGTACTGGCAACCCAACCTTGTAAGCGAAACAAAGGAATTTCAGTATTTGCATTTTTATGCGTATTGTAATAGGTATCAAAATCCAGGAGGTGGAACTGAAAATTCTTTTCTGCGTTTTTGGGAACAATATGTAAATCTTTGTAAGAGAGCATGTTAATTTTGAAACGGGGCTTCCGAAGGAAATTTTTCTTGCTGGTTCAAATAGACTCATTCTTCGAATAAGGCCTTCTGATTTATTTTAAATTGGTCTTCCTTTTTTATAGTTAATTAGTGAGTGTCGCTACTTACACAAAAGCATAAAAGAATAGCAAATTAGGCAATTAGATGATGATATATAGTTCCAAAACTATATGTGCGATGAAAATTTTTTATTCATTAAAAGAGAGTTACCCTTTTCTGAACATCAACAGTTTCGTAAATGATGAAGAATAGTAATTGCATGTTGCATCAGGTCAATGCAATTTATATTTTTTAATAACAATGGTGTGTTTTCCCGAAATATTATGATAGAAACTTTGCAATATGAATGCCATTGGGTAACAAATAGTTTGTTTACCCAATATATATATATTTTTTATCCAATGTATTTATAAGTTTAAAATGTAGAGAAAACATGCAAAATAATAAAGATTAAGAAAAGAAAAGAGGAAAATTTTTTAACATAAAATATTTTTTTAAAATATTTTTTTTTAAAAACAATTTATTTTAAAAGAAATATTAAAATGCCGAAAAACAAAATAATGAAAAGATATAATCTCATCATCAGCTCGACGACTTTGTCCGCAAAAAGGAGTGCTTACTTATATATATATATATATATATATATATATGTGTGTGTGTGTGTGTGTGTGTGTGTGCGCAAGCGCCGGCAACCGAGGACACACACGGGCAATTTCACCTTCTAACCGAGGACCTCGTGCCAACCGAGGACGTCCTCGGTTAGAAAATGGTATTTTCGTACTCAGGGGGTCATGAAATAGTCCCAGAACATTTTTTAGCAAAATCTAATTTTGTCCTCGATTGGCAGTGTTTATCAACACTGTGTATAATGAGCCGAGTCGAAGTGTGTATGCGTGCAAAAACGACGTCCTCGGTGGGTCAATAAAACCACACGTTCAGCGGGCGTCCTCGTTTGCACTGTGAAACCGCCTACTCGGAAACACCCACCCCGGTCTTTTTCGTATTTAACGAATAAGCATGAAACAAATTAAGGAAATGCTTAAACATATTTACGCACAACGTTAACGGACATTTTTATCACTTAAATGTAAATGAAAGTTCATCAGTTAATGCATAGGAATAAATGATTGTTCCTATTTGAAAAATTATCACATCCATATTTTAGTTTCTTTTTTAATATGTATGAAATGCATAGAAATTTTTTCACACTATTTTAAAGGAAATTAATGATTTTCTTTACTTTTATTTAACTGAAGGTGTTGGTATGTTTATAACGAAGAACATGTTAATGAAAAATAATATTATTTAGTCATTATTAATTAAAATGTAGTGATTTAAGTTTAAATTGTTAAAAAACTCTCATTCTTTATTTATTGCTTTAAGTTTGACATGAATTACTTTTTTAAAAAAACAGCTTTTTAGAAATTCACCTTACACATATTTAAATATTTACACACTTTTTAAAGAAAACTATTTTTCTTACTTTTTCTTGTATGATAAAACTTCTTTTTATAAATTGTAATAAAAAATTTTTTTAATTTTGTTGATAAAGTATTCTAGGGATTACATTAGAAGCTTTTAAAAATTTATATCTGACATTTTCTTAGGACTAAAATATTATTTAAAACTCTATTAATAATTAGAACTTATTAGAACTATACGTTCGAAAAAAAATTTTAAACTTATTTTGTAATTAAATTTAATATTCGAAATAAATTGCTTTAAATTAAAAAAAAACTATTAAATTTTTTACTATTTAATAGATTCTAATTGAGATTAAGCTGGAAATCAGTTTTAGATATTTTCTTCAAACTAGAACTTTATTATTATAAAACGCACAGGCAATCGCAGACCTACAATACACGCAGCCAATTAAGAACCTACAATACATACAGCCAAGCGAGGACCTACAATACACACAGCCAACCGTGGACCTACAATACACACAGCCAATCGTGGACCTACAATACACACGGCTAATCGAGGACTTACAATACACACAGCTAATCGAGGACCTACAATACACACTGCCAATCGCGGACCTTAATTACGCGCGGCTAATTGAGCTTTTTTAAGTGATAATGAAGAGCAAATTTTATTAAAACTAGTGACTAATCATCCAAATGATATTGACTTATACTTTAAGGCTTTGTTAGTGATATTTTTTTCCTCAGACTTTCATTTAAATTAATTTTCAAAATTGCAAACTAACTGATAATGCTCTGATATTTACAAATGCTCGGCATGAAAATTTTTATTTTTAGGTCATTCAGAGTGTTTTGTAAATACTGCCCTTAAAAACTATTTTTATAATATTTGTCGAAATTGAAGACAAAAAATACGTTTATATGGAGTCAAAATTTCATAAAGCAATGTAAAAATCAAAAACACAAAAATACAGACGAAATATACCAAATAACAGTACAGTGAAGCAAATGAAACAGAGAAAAAACAGTTTTGATTGTGAAAAGATACAGAAATTAGTCATAAAAAGATCATTAAAGACATTTAACCCGCAATAAAACTTATTTTTGTGCTTCTTGGACATTCACAGTCCTCTATTGTAGTTTGTTAGATTTCTATAAGCTTTCTGTTTTTAATCACTACTTTTGGATGTAACTAGCCCGCATTTGCGTTAGATGAAGAGGAAAACCACGAAAACCTCTCGCTCTTAGACTGACTGCAAGGGGACTTTAACCCATGATCCGTTAACAACTGAGGATATCTTAACTTAGCACTGAGTCGGTGCAAGCCGGGTGCAAAACTTGAATCAAACAGGCATTGCCGGAATTCGAACCTAGTTCACCTCATTGGATAGCAGTCGCTCTATCCTCTGACCCACAACTGATCTCCTAATCTTATTTTCCTTTTTTGCCACCACTCAGTTAAGTCTTTCTAAACGATCGTTTTTAAGTAGGCGTGAAAGTATTCATCAGACTTTTATTTAAATTAATTTTTAAATTGCAGACTAGCTGATAATGCTCTGATATTTAGTAATGCTCGGCATGAAAATTTTTATTTTTAGGTCAATCAGATTGTTTTGTAAATACCGCCCTTGAAAACTATTTTTTTAATATTTGTCGAAATTGAAGACAAAAAATACGTTTATGTGGGGTCAAAAATTAATAATACAAGATAAAAATCATAAATACAGAAATACGGCCGAAATATAACAAATCACAATACAGTGAAGCAAATGAAACAGAGAACAAGACAGATTGATTGTGGAAAACAGCCGACCCAATTTAGGGTATACGACTACCAATTTTACTTATTACTATACCATCTCCATATCCTTCCAATTTTGAACCTAATCCCAATCCAGAAGACTAAGGAACTCAAGGATCAAGTATTGGGAGAAATTTGATTTTGCGGAGGACTTTTTGATGGAACTGGCACGTATTTGCGTAACATAAAGAAGAAAATCACGAAAAACTCCCGCAGTTAGCCGGATTGAAAGGGGACTTTAATCCATGATACGTCTACCACTGAAGATATTTTACCTCAGCACTGTGGTTGGTACTAGCCGGGTGCAAAATTCAAATCAACCAGCCATTTCCGAAATTCGAACCTGGTTCACCCCATTGGGACGTAAGCGCTCTATCCCCTGACATGTAACTGCTCTCCTAATTTTATTATCCTTTTGCTACCACTCAGTAAAGTCTTTCTCAACGATTGTTTAGGCATGAATGTATCTGTTTTGGTAAGCTGGCCTACGCCCTCAGAAAACTCAAAATTGATTCTGAAATTTCAAAACTAATACATGAAATTAAATATTCTGAGAACAGAAATACTTCGCACAGGTTCTCTAACATTTTTTTTTTTTTCGATAATTAGAAAGCTAAAGATGTGAGTTCTTGAATGTTCTTTTAAAAATGTTTCTACCAGTTTAAAGTTTTCTGAAGACCATGATCGCCTTACGCAATGCGGCAGTGCAGTGGTCTACATATTTCTGCGAAAAATGTTGCTTATGAAGATACTATAGGAATAATTTATTTCCTACGATATGATTTAATTTTCAAAATTACCACAAACGGTTGAATTTCATAGAATGAGACCAAAAAAAAAAAAAAAAGCATGTCACAGATTATAAGGCTTTGCTTCTTCTTTACAAAATATATTTGTACAATTAGGCTACAAATAATATAATATAAAATTACAAGGAACTAGAGAAACAATTGTAAGTCTTCATGTTCTATTTTACTTTCATAATATTTAACATTAACCAAGAATAACTTGGCACTGTAAAACAGTTGAAATCAGTGTTGTTCTTAGTATAATATGAATGGCCTCCCATTTTCTATCAGAAACTTTCCCTCTCAAATTTAATGAACATAAAATATAAAAAATTTTCAAATTCCATAATTTCAATTCTATGATTCCAGAATTACTGAGTGATCTTTTATACCCTTGAATGACCTATTGAACATTTAGTTTTATCTAATACATAATAAGCGTAAGCATGAAACCAATATATTTTAGTTGTAAATATTTCACGTTTCGAAAAGATATTGCTCTTTAACGAAAAACTACTGCACATGAAATTTTCGACCTGCGTATGATATATTCATTTTTTTTTATAATTTTATTAATCGTTTTAAGATTTTTAGTTGATGCGCTTATCTATTCATTAAAAACTGTCAATTTTATAAGAGAATATTCTTATGCTAGATATCAAACACGTTTTTCTAAGAACTACTTTTTTTAAAGTTTTCAAGCCTGCTTTAAAAAAAATCGTGAACTACCTACGTTATCCATTATAAATATGCACATTGTGTATCTTTTTATTTATTTATTTTTTTTTTGTGAAAAAAAGTAATAAAATAATTTTTTATTACTTTTTTGTAACACATTGCTTTGCTTCATTAGGAAAAAGCCGAACACTTATGTTGTAAAACGAGTACATTATTCTGGTAGTCAATCTTATAACCGAAAGTCAAAAAATCTTTTTCAATATATATTTTTTTAAATTTTATTTTTATTACAAACATTTAACTGCATCATATGATTCGCAAAAGAACCACTGATACTATCTCCGCTATAGTTTTCAAATAAAACAAAATTCTTTGTACCAATTTTAGAATTTTTGGTCACTTATTTTGCTACTATTTAACAACAATTTTCTCAACATCCATGTCAACTACTACGCGTTTACTTAATTAAAACATCTAGCGTAGTTCTTTAATTGATTTATTTTCTCTTTTTGCTTGATTCTTATTCCAAACTACTCTGAAGAGTGTGGCTATATATATATATATATTCAGCTTTCAGTTCATTTTTTTAAAGGGTATCATATTATCATTATTAAATGTATTTCAAGCAAATTCTTCATATTTCATGCATACTTTTCCAAATAAAAATGTTAACGATCTAAGCAAAAGCGGGCTCTTTTACTTTTTTTTTTCTTTTTCTTCTCTGACTATTTACAACGACATGGAAGTATGACATAACTCTCACTGAGGGAAGAGTGAAACAGGTTCTTGACCCCCCCCCCCCCCGCCCCCTAAGAATTGTTTCCAAAAGCCTTCTAGCTTTTGAACACCAGTCTCAATCTTTGGAGACCGGTCCAAGAGCATGTAACTAAGGGAATAAAAATATATATTAAAATGATTATCCTGTTATTTTTTTTTTTTAAATTTTTGATGCTTTTGTCATTTATTATACTACTTTTACATATTTTATTTTATTTTTGGTATTTTATTATTTTTACTTTGTTTCACATTATTACTTTCTTTATATTACTATTTTTATTTTCGTACAAAAAATATTATATTTGTATCCATTTTTTTGGCATATTTGAAGTGATCAATTTCGAAAACGGAATATGGTTATCGAATTTTAAAAAAATATCATGACAAAATCGATCTTCATATTTTACGAGATATTTTTTAATATTGAACCTAAATCATAATTAAGAATTTCGGAATAAAGCTGTTACGGG
Source organism: Parasteatoda lunata (assembly GCA_949128135.1). Taxonomy (NCBI): domain Eukaryota; kingdom Metazoa; phylum Arthropoda; class Arachnida; order Araneae; family Theridiidae; genus Parasteatoda; species Parasteatoda lunata. The sequence goes on along the minus strand of OX421981.1, from coordinate 29,931,258 downwards.
ACGAAGGAAGAACACCAAGTTGGTAAAATAATAAACAATAGTTGAAACATAGTATAAATACATACAAGAAATAGAATAAATATGTCTGAAGAATCGATATATCTAAAGATAGATATTGAGTATAAATTTAGCTTTAAATTGTTGTAATTGCGATTTGTAAAAGTAATAGTTAGAGAGATAAGGTTGTTGAGGCAATTATTTTGTCACTTTTTAATATTACAATAAGATCACTAAATACATGCCTTTTCTTTTGTTAAAAAACTGCTGGAATAAGATCCACTAAAATTTCGTTTTGGAAAAGCAAGCTTTACTAAACTATACAACGGTGGTAAAGCATTGAGTCATTTTAAAAATATTCAAATACAAATAAAAATAATTTAAAAAAATTTGTGATGAATATAATAATATTTTTCAGAAGAATGCTTGTAAAAATTACTGATATATGATTAACAGGATTACGTTTTATATAACATACCGAAAAAAAAATGAATTATGAATTGCTTCAAAATGCTTAATATACAGATAATTTATCAAGAATTACTGATGTTTTACGTTATTTTGGTGCAACTCCTTGCTGAAATGCTTAATTGACTTGATAAATAATAAATTTCAAAATCTCAAATATCAAAATAGAGCACTTAATTTTTTTTTTAAAAATCAACTTTGATTTTTCTCTGAAAAAAATTGAATCAATATTTTGTAAAAAAAAAACATTAAATCATGTTAGAAACAAAATTAAATTGTTTGTTGCTTTCAATTTATGATGTTACCAAATGATATGACGATTTGTCATAAAAATTTACAACGAAACCGAAATATGTTACTTTCTATTAAACAATTAAAAATGACTATTCGATAAATTTTTTAAAATGATTATGAAACTTCACATATTTTGTGAATTATAAGTAATAAATTGTTAATTTTTTTTAGGTCTGAGGAAGCAAAGGATCAATTTAAAATTTCGTTTAATCTTCTTAGGAGTATAAATTAATTGAAAATATTAAAAAATCTATATAAAAAAGAAAAAAATTCACATTTTTGAAGGGGGTCTTTGAAAGTTTTCATTTTGGAAAATATAAGAGTCCACATTTTTTAACTTCTAGAATAGTGGAATTTTCTAAAACTCACAATGTGTTTAAGCTTGCCTTTCGGCAGCGAGGAGCAGGGAGTTCGACCCTTTTTTTTTAAGTGAGCGCGATCCTAGTCACTTGTCTACTGACCGATTAGAGCCGATTAAGTGTTTCTTTCGAGGGTGGATGCGAAGATCGTCAGCATTCTTTGCAGTATAGAATTCTTGCAGATTTCGTTTTTGAAATATTAATTAAAAAATTACCTAATTTATTTTTAAAGTAAAAAAATTAAACTATTAAAATCAACACATTTTGAAAAAAGTGTTTTCATTTACCATAAGGTTATTAGTAAGGAGTAGTAGCGTAACATTCAATGTAGAAAATACCTTTATAAATTCATAAACAAAATTACTATTTGTTCCCGTGACTTTTTTTAAAAATTAATTTCTCATCAAAGAGTAACAAACAAACATTTCGCTTTACGAAGCATTTTTTTAAAATATTAATTATAATTCTATAATTTGTTTAAATTATTTTACCTTATACTAATTTATTATGCTATTTAAATTTATAATATACTTTTTTGTTATACTAAAGCTTCATCTTTTAAGAAAAAATTAAAGAAAAAAAAATTCTAATTAAAAGCAAATCTATTACGAAACATTTCCGAGCAATCTTAAACCATATCCATTAATAAGTCAACACAGATGCTAATTATGAACTAAAACTTAATAGTAAAAAAAGCTTCGTTTATAGCGTCTGATAATGTAATATATAAAATTTACTTTTATATATTTACGGTGTGGGGTACATACAAGCTAGAATAAACAATGGGTTTTATAGCTGTTTTTTAATTTAAATCTTTGACTTCATTATTATTTTGGATATAAAAAATATTTTTAAAGGGAATCGTAGATTGTTTTTTTTTTTTTTTTCATGAGTGTATCAAAAATATTGTTAGAAAACATAGAATTGGCTTTGTTAATCTACATCAGAATCGCAACAAAATGCCTTTTTAAAATTATGTGTAATGCCTTTTTAAAATTATATTACGTGTAAAAATTACACTGTTGAAAAACAATAACGATTCACAGAGTAAAAATTTGACTTCCTTAGAGCTTTCAAAATAAAAATTCTTGTTCAATAACATGGCCGTAATAATCAAGAGAATTATTTAAGAATTAATTAATTTAATTCTTGCTTGAGACAGTTAACTTATTCTTAAAAGCGGAAGAAATATGTAAATTTATCAGGGATAATGATATCTTTCATTCTGCCATTCTACAGATAGAAGAAAAATGTTGTTTTTTTTCTATCAAATAAATACAGTTGCAAATAATATCTCTCTTTGGCTTTTTATTTCATCATTTCTACTTTATTTGAAAGCAGGATTATTTTATGGTAGGTATGATTTTACTCACTCTGAAAAATTCCAGGTGTTTTTTTTTTTTTTTTAAGAACCTACCTGAGTGGATGAATAATTAATAAAAAATATATTTTAAATACTATTTCCCCAACTGTAAATCTTGTTATGTACAGTTTGAAATGATTAGACTGAAAATTGTAAAACTTAACCTCTATCACACTCCGGGCTGTTGCAAGAATGCTTGACTGTTTTAAGTATTAAACAATCAACACTTGACCCACTTTTATTAGCTTTTTAATTAAAATTTTTTCGAAAAACAATACAATCAACCAAATATAACGGACAACCATTTAACAATTTTCAACGGCACCCAAGCAACGTTGCTTCAAATTATTAGACTTGTCTCACACCGACTTGCCTCATCTCTGTGAAAATGTCGCACCATCAGAAAAACTACTTCACTGCTTAAAAATGCTAAAATTTAAGCTTAACTCTACTTAAAGTTGAGAATGGAAAATAGTTTTTTTTTAAAACTTATACGTAAAAAATAAACTACTCAATTCGAATCACACAAAAGTAATACTAATTTATCTTAAGCAATGAGGACAAAATTGGTTTTTGTGATCCTTGCATTGTCCTTGCATTGAGTAATTAAAATGCCTTTTTTAAAAAAAAATTTATTGTTAATTTTGGAACACCAAAACAAAACAAAAAAACATAAAATTATATATCATAAATGCTTTCCTAAATAAAAGATCGTTGTAAAACTAACATCCGATGAGAAAAACTTCTCAGCTGCACCCTTATCCACCTTCCTAATTTTATCTACAAACTTCTTTTGGTAGAAGCCAAGGAAGCCTTGTCTTTCAAACTAATTTTCTATAACCATCTGCAGAGCCGTGGTGGCTCATGAGACAGAGCGCTTACCCCCCAATGAGATGAACCAGGTTCAAATCCTGGTCGATACGAATTCCGCACCCGGATCACACCGTCCGCAGTGCTGACGTAAAATATCCTCAGTGGTAGAGGGATCATTCGTTAGAGTCCCCTTGTCGTCATGCTTGCCGTGGAAGGCTTTCGCGGTTTTCCTTTCCATGTAACGCAAAGGCGTTTTAATTCCATCAAAAAGTCCTCCTTGAAGACAAATTTCTCCCAATACTTGATCCAGAAGTTCCCTTGTCTTCTGGATTGGGTTCAAAATTACAAGGCTTCTGCGTTGACATTAGTACTCCAATCGCAGGCCTCACCATACTTTAACTTACTTGGGTTTCTTTTAAAACAATTTTATTTTTGATGTTCTGTAAAATCTGGTTCTTGAGTTGTTTTCTTTTTCTTTCAGAGGTTCGGATGCAAAGTGAAATTGCGAAATTTTCTGTTTTTCCTTTCTCCCTTTATTCATAAATATATATGAAGGAAAAATCTATAGAAGATCAATAAAGATGATCAATAGAACTAGTTCAATAGATGATCTTTAAATTATACATTTTATGCTCTGTTTGATGTTTCATGACTTTTCAATTAAATAGTTTATATTTAATTGAACTAAATATTTTCTTTAAGAAAAAAAAAATATGAGGTTCTAACAGGTCATAGTACATTTTTACTTCCTATTTTTAAAATTATACAAGCTTCTAAAATCTATTTGAAATTATTTTCTTTTTTCAAACTCAAAAAAATCTACTAAAATTAGGATTTTTTTTTTAAAAAAAGAGGGAAAAAAACAATTTACTATACAGCTAACAAATACTATTTTAAGTAAACTTTATTATGATTAATATTAAGTTTTCAACAATTGTTACATACGTTTTGAAATTAATGAAAAAACAAAAATAAAAACTTCCATTTTACTTTTGCTCTTATAACAAGAGATAAACAGGGAAAAAAAAAAAACTCTCATTATAAAATCAAACTCTTCTGCCATTTTTAGAAGCATTGGTCAATACTTAACTGATTAAATTTTTTCACGTAAAGCGTAACATTTACCGTAACAACAACAATCACAAAAATGCACAAGCTGCACATTTTTTTCAGTTTCTTCATTTTGAATGAGCGAGTATGTAAATAACAAATTTAATAAATAAGTAATATGAAGAATGAAAGAAATATATTAGCTTTTAATACGACTAAAAATTTTTAAAGCTTGTGTTCAACTATTTCTATTGAGACAAGAACCGTTTTTTTTACCTCTTTTCATAATGTTTCTATACAGATTTATTAAGTTCATATACTTAGTAGCATTAAATGAGCTATTGATAACGGTTTTCCGTTCATTTATGTAGATTAGACTCCTGTTTGCCTTGTAAATTTAAGTTATTACAATTCAAGCTTTCAAGTCCTTTCAACAATTAAATTTATTTGGAGTAGTTAAATTGAACTTTATTAATTTATTAACTATTGAAATATCTCCTTGTTAACTTGTTAGAAATCACTTATTTGTTCATTCTTCTTTTTCAATACAGTGTTCAGGGAATTATATTCGACCAAACAGATATTAGAATGAACAGTGATTTTTACACAAATATCCATTTTTAAGATTTTCAATTTAAGTGGAATTAAAAGGAAATAAAAAAAATACATGTAATCAGTCCCTCAAAATAAAAATCCATTTCCAAATTAAACACCCAGTAAATAATACAAGGAGGGAACTTTACACGTGTTCTATGTTTTGCAAAAGCGCGGGAAATTCTCAGTAGTAGCATCTTACAGTAATTAGGTAAGGATGATTTAGCATAGGCAATCTTCTGCGCCAGATCGGAAGACCACCCGGGGCAGGGCTCCCATCTTCCCTTCAGAATGAGACAACAAAAGAAATGGTCAAGCCCTTGAATAGTCTTTTGACAGTAGCTTTGTTGGCGCTCAGATAGAAGTTAAATTAATAGAAAAATGAAACATATTCAGGACACCTTTTATATATTTTTTTATTTGCGTATATTTTTTAATTTATTTTACTCTTATTAATAACAATATTTCGATTCAATTGAAACTAAAAAATTAATAAAAATCAATAAATAAGAAATAAAATTTTATTGTTTATTGAGGTTTTTACAATTGAATTTTTTGAAATACCTAACTTGGCTTATTTATTTATTATAAAAAACACTGAAGAAAATTCCAACTTTTTTTTTTAAGTCATATTATTCTTTTTGTATTATTCTTATCATTATATACTTCTATAGACCATGTATTAAAATAACTTAAAAAATTAGTTCACAATGAAATAACATCCTAATTCATACTTTGAAGGTTTATAAAAGTCAGTGGAAAAAAGTAATTTTTTTAAATCTTAAACAATAAGCTGGATTTTTTTATTTTTTATTTTTATACAGCATTATATTTTATTTATAAGACAATATGTAAATTTTCTAAAAAAAAAGTAAGAAATTCCCTTTAGTTTTTAGTTTCAAATTATAAGAAATTATTAAACCGAAGTGGTTAAAATTTTAGATTTTGTTTTTAAAAAAAATAATGGCATTAACACAGTGCATGACAATAGCAAGAAAATTTAAAATTCTGTGAGGAAATTCAATTAAAAAGGAATATTTAATAAATCAATTGAAATATTAATGGTCTCCCTGAGTAAAGCTTATATCTTATCTGAAATAAGAAAACAATATTATTTTTTTATGCCTACTGCCAACCGCAAAATATTTACATTACAGTCCACATGCAAAATATTACATAAATATTTACATGCAAAATATTACATTCCCTCCCCTCCAAAAAAATAGAATATTCTAATTCTTTTAAACAATGGGTAGCATGGATTTCGGCTTAAAAAAGAGCAACTGTTTTTGTGTCAGCTGTTTTAGTTTGAATTATAAATTAAGTTTAATTTATTTAAAGTTTAGGAAACAGCATTTGCTATATCCTCTTTTATGTGTCGTATACGGTTTTGATTTATCATATTAAATATAAATGAGAAACATTAATCACTCTCTATAGTAAAACATAGCAAAAGTCGCTGTTTTGTGCTTTCAACTTTTCATTCCATTTTATTTTGTGACATAAAACCTGTAAGACATACAAACTTGAAAATAAGAAAGTTAGTCGAAAAATGTATAAGCAATACGATTCACTGAAAAAAAAATTAACTACAGACAGTTTGCTCAAGAATGATTAGCTGTTAAACTTATAAAGAAATACCAAGTGAGGCATTCTGCAGATCTAAGAAATGCTAATACATAGTTGTAATTTCATAAACTGAAAGAAATATTTTGGTAGACTTAACAGTTCTTTTTTTTTTTTTTTAATTTATATTTTTTCAAAGTTTAATGTAATTAATTATAAATGATTCTGTGGTGATTTCTTTTTTTTTTTTTTTTTTTGATTAATACACGATTATTTATTGTTGTAAGAAATTTTGTATCGTTTTCTCGAATTTTGTATTTTATAAGCTCACATAGAACTTGATGTGTGAATATATAATTTAGCCTGATATAAATGCCAATATTTTTATTGAAATTTTTAAACGTAAAAATTAAAAAAAATTGTCCTAGAGGGAAAAAATCTTTTTCAATTCGAACTGTTATATAATCATCGCTATTATTGTCCATGATTAAAATTACATCTAATTGCGAAGTTCATATTGCTATTCTATATTGCTAAGTCCGTATTTTTATTTTCAAGTAGAGTTGATTGTTTTTCGAATCTAGGTAATCGCTTATTTCAGTGTAATTAATTTTAACATACCACAAATACTTTTGAATTGAATAGTAATATTTTATTTTTATTTTTATTTTTTTACAAAATTTCTGTTGTTTGTAGGGAAAAAAAAACAATGATGAATGTTGAGCAATCAAGGGGGTTTGTAAAATTAGTAAGCCACGTGGGAAATATCCTAATTTCTTTCCCATTTAAATTAATATTATTGAGTAAAAGTGCAAGTTTCGCAAAGAAATATATTTAAATCAAAAGAAACGATTTCTTAACTGTTCGTTATTAATATGAATTTTTGCGCCCTATTAAAGTATTTTTTTCATTTTGAAATTATACAAAGTTATTCAAAACTAGAAGAAATAATAACTTGGAAGGTTAACTTGGATGAAATAGCAATGCTAATTGGAAACGCAATCCTAACTAGATACTTTTTAGAGTCTGACGCAGGTACTGAGTCGACAGTCAAGCGCAAAGGCTGTTCGAATTGAAATTAAACTATGATTCTACCTTTGAAAAGGTAAATATGGATTCATTTAGGATGAAGTTTAAAACTGCTAACATTAAAATAAAATATCATTTTCCTGTTTAAGTTTTAATATTTAAGGGGAAGTTTCATATTTCAGGGGCCATTCTTACTGCATGCGATTAACCTATTGCAACAAGCAAGATGTTTTTCTTGAAGTAGTTTCTAGATTTTCACATGCATGATGAGAAACTAAATGCTTAGGGAATGGGCATTAAGTCGTGCTCAGAATCTCAGATGATGAGGCAAGCAATGGCATGTCTTCCTGCCTACGCGTTGACATGTCTTCTAGGTTCTAAACAGTGCTCACTGAGCAGTTATGAAACTTACGGTAATTTCATTACTACTCAGAAAAATCATTGCTTGTTTAAAGCAAGATCATCGGTTTGGTTTGAATTTCCGATGGATTCCTACTTTATTGTCAATATCATTCTATCTCTGACAATCGCTGCCGCCTGGGTGGGCGATGCAGCATCTGCGTCAGCCCCTATAAACCTTCTAGCATTAGGTTTGTATTTTCGACCCCGCGTATAAGATTGCAAATTGTTAAAGGTACAGTATCACGTGCTATGATGCAGTCACAATGTTTCATGAGGCTAAAAACCGGTATGATAATTAGATTACGTGGGAGATAAATTAAGTTATGAAATCAAAAGCAAAAACGTACTCTCTCTGAAGAAACATGCTTTTTCTTCTACAATTTCGGACTCTTGATCATCACATTATTATGAAGGAGAGTAGCCGTTATTCAGAAAATATATTGTCAAAATAGTTTATGTAGAGAGCGAACGAAAATTTAAGTCCTTTGATGTTAATTTCCCTTTCTGCATAGTATGTCATATCTCGTGAACTATTTAATATCTTTGCACACTCTTATTGACGGTCAAATATTGTTTAAATCATAAGGTACACAAATTTGTACATCATTTCAAAGTACGTTACTATTGTTCATAAAATACGAAATTTTGAGCGAAATCGGCTGAATCGTTTCTGAGTGATGAAATTTTAAAAAAAATATGTATTCTTAAGTTTCATTTCTCTACTAAAATTAAAAGATGTCAAAACTTCTATCATACAGGTAGAACTCAGGAGAAATTTCACAAAAAACGCAAATTTAGAAAAATTACTTCAAAAAATTTTAATAAGATGAATAAGATAAACAAATTTAATTTTTATCTAGCACATGAATTTTTCGCATAGTTTTATATAAAAAAAAAAAGATTGTAGTGAGTTTTGATTCTTGCAAATTGTATATGTATATATATATATATATATATATATATATATATATGGCTTTGTGTTTCATCATTTTCACTTTATTTGAAAGCAGAGTCTTTTATGATTTTACTCAAAATATAAAGTTCTAAGTGGTTTTTTTGTAAAGAACCTACTTGAATGGATGAATAATTTATAAAAAATATATATTAAATAGTGTTTCTCCGACTGTAAATCTTGTTACGTACAGTTTGAAATGATTTTTTTAATGTAGCAAAATTAACACTGTTAAATTATTCCAATTTATTTAATGTAGCAAGACTTATTTTAAGAGACTTATTTAAAGAATACAAAAAAAGAAATTAGTTAAAAAAAAAAAAAATTTAAATCCTGAAAACCCCAATAAAATCCTGAAGTAACCCCCAAAAATCTTTGCAAGTGGTTTATTCCCCAAAAATGGATTTTTTTATTTTTTTAAAAGTATGTTTGAAAACCAAGTGACTTATTAAATAACATTTCTTTTTTTTTTACTTTTCTTACTTCCGTTTTAGACAGTATAACTTTGCATATCAGCCATAATCCCTAAATAGCCCAATAAAAACTGGTCTTTTTTTATTTATTATAATTTTTTTTACAAAAAAGTGTTAGATTGTTGTTGCGTTGCTACAAACATTGTAGCAATAAAACATGTACAAGCCATATTTTTGTTAATTTTTAAAAACGTAGAACTTGTATCTTGATAGCTATAAGCATCAAAGAAATTTAATTATAAAGTAGACTTCTACCAATATTTTTTAATATCCGTGAAGTATAGTATTTGTTAACAAATAAGGAATGTAAGAATTATTTTCTAAAATATTGAATTTAAGGAACACCGGAAAAAGATTATGAGAATATTGTTTTAATATTATTATTATTTTTCTATTTAACGTTTTAACTAGCCTTTTTTTTTAATCTAAAAATTATTTTTAACTTATGTATAACGAAACAATAAACTATGTTTACTTTTTATAAGAACAAAAATATATAAATGAATAAAAAATAAAGTGTTTTGCTATCAACATAGTATCAAAGTATTTACGCACATATACAATTCTTACTAATTTATCCCATAATTGGTTTTTTTATTAGCCCGTTATAATAAAATATAATAATAGTTTCTAATTCTATCGTAATAATTTTTTCCCTAATCTATTTAAAATACAGAAAATTGTAGTCTGGAGATTTCCTAAAATATATGCTGAAGCATTACAACTTATACTAAATATAGAATAATTTTTTAATCGTAATATATTTTTAAAACTACTATTTTTATTCCTTCTAGTTAAACTGATAAGAATTAAAACTTCCTAAATTATGAACATGATTATATAAAAATGACTAGTTTTTTAAACAAGGAAACTTTTATGTGAAACGCGAAAATTTTGTAGAGACAACGTATAAATTTCTACTATAGTTTGAAACTTATTTGAATTGAAACTTATTGAAATTTTAATCGCTCCCACGAAAATAGCATTTGTACCCTGAAGGATTTCCGTATATAAAGTTCAAAATATTTCAATGGTCTTTCCTTTTATTTTACTTGATATGATTCTTTATTAGACGGTTGGTACAGCGTAACCCCTTTCAGCTTTTTCTCATCAAGCTTTAAATTCAGCCAGCTAAAATGTAATCCACAATAAAGTTATGTTTCTTTAAAATTCTTAAAAAGAATTTATTCATCCTTGTGCAATGCAGTTCAAGAATGGCAAGCCTATTGGGGAAAAGTGTCACAATCAGTTGGGGTAGAGATTATGCGTGACACAACTTTCCAGAATTATAAAAATGTGAAAAATATTTATATACTCTGATCAGTCGGGTCTAAATACTTTCAAATCAAATAATTTATATTGAATTATACTAAACATTTCAATTCGAAGAAAAGTATGCGAATCTAAATGTGAGTCGTTATTTATACTCCGTACTTTTAAAATTATATCTTGTAGAATTATCTATGATTTCTTTTTTCAAAGCTTAAAAATCTATCGTCAAAGTTTTAATAACGTCTTAATAACGTCAAAGGTCAAATTTTTGTTTTTAATAAAATCTACTGTTGCTGATATTTTCAGAAGCATTGGTCAATATTTAACCACTCAAATATATTACTTGAAAAATACAAATGTAAGCCCCCTAAAAATGCACTTGTTGCTTCAGCATTTTTTTTTTTTTTTTTTTTTTTGTAGTTCCTTCAATTTAAATGCGAGCATATGTAAAATAAATAAATGAACTATAAATAAATATAATTTAAGTAAATAAATAATAAAAAGAATTGCAAAGAGCATGCCAGCACCTAACATTTCTTGCGTTGTGAAAAACTTGTACTTAATCAATTCAATGAGAGCTGTATTCTGCCTTACATTAATATCCTATCTAGATTGATTTAATAAGTTTACAAATTTTTAGCATAGAATAAAGTAAAAATGGCAACTTTTAGCTTAATTATGTTGACTGAGTTTGAGCGTTCCTGATTATATTGTAAATTTCAAACACAGTTTCAACAATTCAATTTTAAGTCATTTTAATAACTCAATTTATTTTTGAAGTAGTTAAATTGGCATTTTATTAATGTATTTTTGAAGTTGAAATTTAAAATGTCTACTTGTTACATGAGCTGGAATTTGTTGTTTCTTTTCTTATTTTTGTTCTCATTGCGGCATTAAAGTAATGCATTCGAGTAAACAAATATAAGTGTAAAGTGTGATTTTCTTATTTTACCATCAAATAAGAAAATATATGTTTATTCACACAGTTTTAAGTAATATGAAAGTACAACTGAAGTTCCTCTAAAATGAATTTCCAAAGGGTGCAGTACATGTGTTCTATTTCTACAAAAAGCGCGGGAATGAAAAATGCGCGGGTAAAAAATTCTCGGAATCATCTTTTAACCAATTAGGGAGGGGACATTTAGCAGGAGGGGCCATCTTGCTTCCCTATCATATGACTATCAGGACCCAACCTTCCTTTTGCCCCCAATGCATAGTAGGGGGGTCGCTCTCTTTTCAAAATGAACCGACAAAGACCATGGTCAAGCTCATAAATGTTCTAAGGACAGTGACCTTTCTGGCAGAAATGCAAATAGCAACAATTTTCGATTACAATGATTGATTTAATTACCATTAATTGTTACCATTGGAAATATTGATAACTATTAATTTATTTTGAATAATGCTTCCAATCGTTTAAAATTACAAATAAATAAGAAATGCCAGTATTTATCAATGTTTAAGTTTTTTTCATTTTATTTATTCTTTTTATTAAAATTCTTGAACCGAAAGAAACTTCTACGTTTTATTTTTAAACCACACCATTATATATTTAAATTTATCATTAGCTTATTTCTCTATACCGTAGATTATAATAATTAAAAAAATACTAGCTAAAAAGAAAATGCCGTCATCTATACTTTGTAGGCAAGGTAAATAAACGTTGGTTTAATTATCGTATTATTTCTTAAAATCTCTTTTATTTTATATTATTTATATCTTACCTTAAATATCGTATTTATTTATAAGTACGTCAAAATTTTCTCACAAAGAAATAAAAAATAGACCTTAACGAAATAATTAAAAACAATTTTACCATTATAAGCAGAAAAGTACACAAAATGTAATTTTGTATTTTTGTCTCTAAACTTGCATTTTCTCATAAAAAGTCTTAAAAATTCGATATTATTTTGAATAAAAATAACTTTTAAGTGAAATAATATCTAATTTCCACAAAAAAAAGAAGATAAAGAAAAACATCATACATTTACAGTTACAGCAAAACTTCAGTGTGTACATTAAGCCTTGCGTTTTACGTTCTTAGGAAGTAAAAATTCAAGTAATAATAATAATATTTTTACATTCCAATAATCAGGCATAATCCAATTGTTATTTAGCAGCTACTGAAAAAAGAATACAAACGTTTAAATAATGTAAAGCATATATGAATAAAATTTGAGGTAGGTAGATATTTTATTTACGTCACACCAGAGCGTCACACGACGGTCTGGAAACATTATTCAAAGACATGCCATCGCAATTTTGATCCTTTGCAGAGGGATGGCTCCTCCGCTATGGCAGCCCGACGACTTACGAGCGAAGCCTAGGAATTTACGACAGAACAGTTTAACGAGCACCGATGGACCGATACCGCTCACCCTCGGTCCCTACGTAGGCTGATCAAAGTGGCCATCTACCCGCTTACTGACTGCCACCAGTGATTCTTGCCTTTGGCGTTTTATTGGGAACCGTGTTTTTACGATCAGTCCACTTACGGGGCAAAGAAAACTTTAAAATCCTGAGAAAATTTAATAAAAAATAAGAATATATAATACATCAATTGAAATGCTAAAGCTTTCTCTCTATAAAATTATCGCATTACAAACTACAATAAGATAACCAGGATTCTTTTTTGTGCCGAGCTCAATTATTTCATACTTTTTTCTCTATTATTAATTTAGGTCAAAGTAAGTGAAAAATATTATATCTTGCATTTTAATAATTTGTTGTTATGAAAAACAGCATGAAATATCAGGGTCTTAACAGTAAATTAGCAGTTTTTTTAGTAGCTAATATTAGACTATTTTTTATACTTTAAAAATACCAAAATATTTTTTTTTTTTTGTTTGTGATTAGAGGGTCAAAAAATATATATTTATAAGACCCACCTGCGTCAAAGGGCGTATAAACAATTTTTTTCTCGCTATATTAAAAACTATGGCCTCAAATCAGAAAGGTTTTGAGCTCGAATCCTGGACAAAGCATAGATGTTCTTTCATTCTCTATATTAACTGTCCATACTGTGGGAAAAATGTTGTTCCCCCTTATATGGTGCCCCTGAAAGATTGGCTGACAAATAGGCTTTAATACGCCTGAATTGACGAATGTTAACCAAAGTGGGCATTGAAAAAAAAAAAAAATCTCAATAATCATTTCTGTTTTTGATGTATGACTTTACATTACTTTATATTTTCTTAAATACTCTAACATAGAAGCTTGAAACTTTAGCAATTTTAGAAGTAAGCGATAAAGTTGAATTGAATATTTTATGGGTTTTTAAAAGAAAGTTAATTTGAAAAACCCTTGACGTAAAATTTTTGTTATTTCATAGTCAAGTATACTCTTGGAGTATTCCGGCCTGTGAAAGCTCTTCTTTCTCATTTTAAATTTGTTTGATAATCAATATTTAGATTAAAAATTATATTGTCTCATGTTGAAAAATTGCAAAGTTTTTAGATGTTTGTGCGATGATTAACTATATTGATTTCTAATGATGTTTTTCTGAATCGGAGAGGGATCAGTGACCCGCACTGGGCAAAGTTGTGAAGGAGTGAATCTGTGCATAAGCTAATCATTGAATTAAGCGTATTAGTTCAATATTGAATTAATTCAAAAATAAATAAATAGAAAGACTATAAATATGTAAATCTTCGGACGTATTTGAGCGTTCGCAAAGTTTTTTAACATTTTTTTAAAACTAATTCTGCTAAATAAATTCACTAAGTTGAGTCGCAATGGGCAACTTAGATAATAATTACAAGCTAACTAGAATGCTCTAAACTTGTTCTAATTACATCGCCTGAAAATTATAGTTTAGTCGTTGAAACAACAGTTAATGAATTTAGTTTTTAAAATAAATTGAAATAACTGAATAATCCATAAAAAATTTCAATTTTAGGTGTAAATTCATTATGACTGAATATATAATAAATATTTATTAAATACTGATTTTTGTTTAAACTTCTAAATTAGAATCTAAATTGTTCTAACTCAAGCATGGTATAAAAAAACAAATTTAGTGTTTCCCTTAAAGTATATTTAGCTATTTATGAGATCTACTGAAATTTTCTTAATAGTGTCCTTCCTTAATATCTTCGTAGCCAACTCAATGCAGATTGTTAAAATATCTGATTTTAAAATTGTTTTATATTAATCTGAATTTACTTCTAATTTTTTTTAATAATTCTTAGAAAATTCCAAAATATGTCCGAAAATATCATTTATTTATATTTAGTTTTTTTAACTTCTGGCTCGTTCGTTCAACACTGATTTTCATTGCTTTTAAAGCTTACATTTACTTTTTAAAAAGGATCTATACAATAGGTTTGCGAAGCGGATTCTGTACGAAAGTATTTAAGAGAAACCTCTCATGACTAGCCAGATGGTATAATCTTTTTGTCCACCTGTTATTGGAAATATGTTGCGTTAGTTTTGGGATCGCTCAGAGCAGAAATATAACACAATTAATGACTGATCACTGAAAAAAGAATTTTAAAAAAAATCATTTTTTTTAGTTAATCTGTGGCTTTTGGCTCTCATACAGCATTTATTCAGTTAGAATAGCACTGTGATTGTTCGCATGAAATTGTTCCAGTATTTTTTAAAAATGCATTTTTAAAGTCCGCGGTTGCCGGCGTGTATGACAGAAGTCCGCGGTTGCCGGCGTGTATGACAGAAGTCCGCGGTTGCAGGGGTGTATGGTAGAAGTCCGCGGTTGCCGGGGTGTATGACAGAAGTCCGCGGTTGCCGGGGTGTATGACAGAAGTCCGCGGTTGCCGGTGTGTATATCAGAAATACACAGTTGAATGAATGTATAAGTAGTTTTTGTTCATTGTTCTTTTTATTAGAAATATTTACACTGTTCTATATGTTTTCAGTACCACCTTGGTTGCTGATTTACAAAAATCTTATATTTTGAAAGGCTTTCATTCACATATTTAGCTTTCAGAAAAGAAATTAATAGAATATTTGAGAGTTTCATTGATTTTGATACATTAAGCATTCCTTTTCCTTCTTTCTTCATTCGCTACTTTGCAGTTGAAAACAATTTAAGTTATGAGCATGCTATAAGTTTCATCAATAAAAAATTAAACAGATTTCTTAACAAAATATTTAAAAAAGTGGCAAGCATAAACAAATAAAAAATAAAAAAAAGACTCTAAATTATGAGAACAAAATATCCGTGATGAGCAAGTATCTCCAATTTTATAGGAATTGTGCTGGCAACGTAATCTGCATTGCGCGCCGACCGCCTTTACTTCCCTAACAAGTTTATTTTTATTGATCTGAAGCTGGATGAGCTTTAATCCGCAACTAAAGTTAGTACAATTTAAGTTATGAGCATGCTATAAGTTTCATCAATAAAAAATTAAACAGATTTCTTAACAAAATATTTAAAAAAGTGGCAAGCATAAACAAATTAAAAAAAAAAAAAAACTCTAAATTATGAGAACAAAATATCCGTGATGAGCAAGTATCTCCAATTTTATAGGAATTGTGCTGGCAACGTAGTCTGCATTGCGCGCCGACCGCCTTTACTTCCCTAACAAGTTTATTTTTATTGATCTGAAGCTGGATGAGCTTTAATCCGCAACTAAAGTTAGTGCCCTAACATAAGCAAAATAATGAAGAAGAAAAATTGAAACAATTTATGGTATTTTAGAGTTGAAGGAAAGTATTTTAAATTTTAAAAAAATTTTATTTTTTTAAAAGCTATAAAGTAGAGTCTATTTTGCCGTATGGTTATTAATTTTCATTTGAGTTGCCATATTTCTAGAACCAAAAAGGTATAAAAAAATTCAGCGTCTAAACACGAAATATATAAATTTTTTTCCAATAACATTTTAATAAAATGTAAAACTCAAAGGATAAACATCTTTAATTTAAAATTTAATCTTTTAAAATTTAAATAACTTGGAACAGAGTAACTGTGTAAAAATACATGTTAGGCGACATTTTCTACTTGAAGGTCCTCGATTGGCTGTGTAAAGTGTGTATGTTGTGTATAGAAGTCCTCGCTTACCTTGCAAAATTGCCTACTTCGAAAAAATAAAAATATTTCAAATTTGAACATTAAACTATTATCTATCACGTATTAGAATATATATACCCAAATTTTATCAAAATACACCCATTATTAACGGACGTCCTCGGTCGCGGGTGCCGGCACACACGTCCCCGGTTGCCGGTCCTTGCGTACCTGTGTGTGTGTGTGTGTGTGTGTGTGTGTGTGTGTGTGTGTGTGTGTGTGTGTGTGTGTGTGTGTGTGTGTGTGTGTGTAATACAAAAATTATAATACTTTTGTATTAATAAAAGAATTAAAACTCTTTCGTTTTCATAAAATGTCTTTGTTAAAGAATAAGCGTAGAGAGATTCTATTTTGGGAATTCAAGGCTGATAAACATAAGATTTGGTTATTTTTACTTTTGTTATCTTTTTTCACTCGCCAAATTTTTCTCCGACTTTCACGAGAAAGGAACTTTTAATAAAGAAGCAAAAAGCTTCTCTATAAATTTAATATAAATCGCGCACATATCTCTTTTGTTTTCACAATTTGAGCACTACAGAATTGTAGGGTCATCGGTCATTTCCAGATTGGACACTGTAGGGTCATCGGTCATTTCCAGATTGGACACTGTAGGGTCATCTCGCTGCTGAATCACTACCATGGATGATGTTTCTTCCAACGTATAGGCACTAATCTTAGACATCAAACGCTTTCCTAGCTGTGACAAGCTCGAGCCGATGAGGTACAGGTAGTTCAAGCGATCGCGTGGTAAAATCAATCCTTCCTTCATTCTTTTTTCACTGCGGAATAGGCAACTTTCGTCCCCCGGGATGAGGTTTTCGAATTTACAGGCGCTTTCTCAAAAGATTTTCGAAACACTGGTTTCCCCCTCCAAGCAAATATCCTGCAAGACTTATAATAACAGGGCTACATCCCTGTTATCAGTGGTGTATTTAGCTTTAATAATGCAATCGTAAGCCATGATACACTCCAAAAAGCTTTATTAATGGTAGTAGGCTGGTATCGATAACAATTCACATCCACACTCCGCAAGGGAGGGGGTGGACAAGACTTTGGACAATTCCGGAACAACTTATAAGGATCAGAACATAATGAAAAGTACATGCGAAAAGCATAGCTCTCGCTTTTATACTAACACATTTTGGAGTAAAAAGGCACAGTCTTTGAAATACTTGTATCCTTACGCATTAAGAAAAATCATTTTATGCTTCCTTATATGGAAGTGAAGGGGGGAGAGATTCTAAAAATAGCTCAATCGTATGTTTATCAGCCTTGAATTCCCAAAATAGAATCTCTCTACGCTTATTCTTTAACAAAGACATTTTATGAAAACGAAAGAGTTTTAATTCTTTTATAAATACAAAAGTATTATAATTTTTGTATTACATATATATATATATATATATATATATATATATATATATATATATATATATATATATATATATATATATATATATATATATATATATATATATATATATATATATATATATATATATATATATATATATATATATATATATAGATAGATAGATAGATATGTGGGTGTGTGTGTGTAATCTAAGATCCACTCAAAAGAAGAAGAGAATTCCTCATTCTTCGTATAAGGTTTTGTGATTTATTTTAATTTGGCTTTCCTTTCTTTAATTAATTAGTGAGTGCTCTGCCTATACATAGAAGAATTATAATCTAGGCAATTAGGTGATGTTATAGAATTCCAAAACTAAATATACAATGAAAATATCTTAATTTATTAAAAGAAAGTTATTTTTTTCATTAATAACAGTTTTGTAAAAGATGAAGTATTGTAATTGCGTATTGCATCAGGTCAATGCAATTTATGTATGCTAATATCAATGGAATGTTTTCGCGAAATATTATGTTGAAAAAACTTTGCCATAAAGCTTTGTGAGCACTGTAAAACATTTTGTATTTACAAGACTGCAACTTTTCACGCTTTTGGAAAAAATATCTTGTTGAAGTAGTTAATGTTTTTATTCTTTGTTTAGTTGATTTTATTTACAGTCATTTTTCATACTACTACATGTAAATGATTCTAAATTTCATATGAAAAGCCACTTTTTTCCAGTTGTATAGCGGTAAAACTTTTAAAATGTTCGCAAAATTACGAAAAACAAAGAAAGCTGTTAATTCTTACACGTTGAATGCCATGCTAATTTTACATGGCTTGTCCGCCTGGCCAAACAGTAATTAACTACAAACTAAATTTTCAAAAATTAAACAGATTTTGCTAATTTTTTAAAAGGTTTAGCATAGCATCTCTGAAAAAAGTAGTGAGTAGAAAACGAATTGTTTAGAAATAGTGATAGATAAAAATCTACTAAATTGAATTTTTTAAACCAAGAATCACAATTAATAAACTACCACTTTAAAATATTTTTCGCTGCCCGGAACAAGTTGGCATCTCTGTGTATATAAATAAAACTATTTTGAGTGATCTATGTTGCATTAATTTCTTCAAACCTTTTTAGTCACTATAATAATATTAAAAATTTACCCTTATGTGTTTCTCACATACCTGCCAACTTTTACGCATATGGCGTAAAATTTTATTTTC
This sequence comes from Parasteatoda lunata, assembly GCA_949128135.1. Lineage (NCBI taxonomy): Eukaryota > Metazoa > Arthropoda > Arachnida > Araneae > Theridiidae > Parasteatoda > Parasteatoda lunata. Next base: position 29,912,017 of record OX421981.1, on the reverse strand, counting down.
ATGTTTAAAGTGGTAGTAAATATATACTATTTTTTCTTTTATGAACTTAATTTTTAAATGACTTTGATCACCACTATTTTTAAAAAAATTAAGCACATATATTAATATGTGTTACTCTCATGGTAGTCAGTTTAAGTTTTTTCCAATACAAAGCAAGTTTTTTGCTAAAAATTGAAATTTTAATTTCATTTTAATACCACTGGAAAAAATGATAATGGAAGGGATCAAAAGTTGGCACTAAGATTATGTTACCATAATCTTAGCTTCGCTGGTCACCGGTGCGCTACGAACAAACTCAGTGCCGGTCACCAGTGACCCTCATGCATTCTACGTGTTAATTACCTAACTATCTTAAAAAAATATTTTGAAAAGAAAGTAGTAGCTGGCAGTTTTTTATTTATATGAGTACTTGATATTACCTAATTCGGTTTAAGAGACCGTCTTACCATGTGAGAATCTTTATCTCGTAATTCTCTGTTGAATTCTCAATAGTTGCAAATTATCTTTTACTTCTATGACTAGCTTAAAATTTTAAATATAGAAAATGGGAATCCAGGCACACCAAGAATAGGCCATGAAGTTTCAATTGCTGAAAATAAAATTCAAAATGCCAAAATGTAAACAAATTATTGGAAGAGAGCTTCTCCATTGCGTAATCCTAAATTATCTTCTCGTGATTTAATTTGTATATTTTGAAAATTTCTTTTCAGTATTTGAAACTTCGTGGCTTATTCTAAGTTTATCCGAAATCACTTTTTCTATACTTTAAATAATTAGTTATGGATGTGAAAGAGAATTAGCGACGGAGAGTTTCTATCGTGGAATTATGTCCCCTTAAATGTGTAATTTATTTTGTTCTGAAAACTACAGATTTTTTTAAATTGCAAGAAATTTTTAGGTCGTAGAAAGAAACCGATTGTAGATTTGAAATAAGTGACGTGAAAATATCTAAGATCCATGACCCAAAACAACAGAAAACGGAAAAACATTTTACCCTGTGTATTTATTTATTTAGGTTACTCAATCTGAATATCAATAGCTTTGTAAATACTGATGTTTTTTAACCGTGTGAAGCCTCAGGTTAGTATAAATTATATTTTCCAATTTTAATGGAATGATTTTCATAAATATCTCAATAAACAGAATGAAAGAAGGATTAATTATTTTGTAACAATGTATAAAACATATATGATACTACATATTAATCAAGTCAAATTAATTTTTTATGTAAATGTAATTGAAAGGCATAATCCACATTTGTAATGTATGATGTTTCTAAAGATGATACTCTTACATCAAACTAAATTTTGGTTCCAATCCTTCTGATGATCGGGTGATACGAATTCAGCACCCGAACAGCACTTACTATATCAGAAAGTCCCGTCACGGTTTTTTATAAAAATTCTGCGCAGACTATTTAAAAAGTGAACCAGTTGTGCGCATGAATCTAATTTATGTTTTAAAAGTAATTAAAAGAAATTTATCATATATATTTGAGAACTGAATCTGCAGTGGTAGACAAGCAAATAAGACAAACCAATCATATTCATAAATTATACTAATTTTTAGATATATTTGCTACCACTTTCTTATTTTTACTAGATTTTCTATCAAACTGATCTTTCATAAACTGGCTTATTTTCATAGTAGTCTGATCGGATTATTTATCCTATAAGAAACAGTGTGGAGGCGTTGTACAGACTCGTACTATTTATATACATCTTAAACCCTTCTGCTTCAAAGTAAGACAAATTTTTGAAATAAATATTTTTAATCTACCACTTTTTCAAGTTAAAAGAATTTCAATAAAAAGGGAAATAAAGGTTAACGAAAGAAATCCGCTGAAAATACCAGGCATGTCTCTAGAAAGCGTAAACTTTAGAGCAAATACTTACAGCATTTTAAAACTAACAGACCCGGAATGTGGTTTAATCTCTTCAAAAGCGAAAAGAGTGCTGACAAATATGTTTTTTATTTTGTATTCTTTTTTAAGGACAATATGCAGGAAAAAGGTACTTTTGCTTATATAATTATATTACTTTTATTTGCTACCACTTTCTTATTTTTAATAGATTCTCTATTAAATGGCTCTTTCGTAAATTGTTTACCTTCATAGTGGTTTGATTAGATTCCTTAAACGGGGATACCATTTGCTCCGGTCAAGACAAAATATTTTACAAAACGTGGAACTACAAACCGTTGTTTTAAGACGCTCAACATGGCTTAGCTGCAACAAAGAGGCAGATTACATAAGCCTTTGGATTATTTAAAAACAGCCGAAAGAAAAACCCTATAAACCGAATTTACCAAACCAAGAATCGTACATTAACAGACTACCTTTCTAAAATATTTAACCGCTGTTCGGAGCATGTTGGTATCTCTGCCTATAAGAAACCATGTGGAGGCTTTCAGTTATACGATTGTTCAGACTCGCACTCTTTATGTACATCTTAAACTCTTCTGCTTCTACGTGAGACAATTTTTTTATACAAATATTTTGTATCTACCACTTTTTCAAGTTGGAAGAATTTCAATAAAATGGGAAATAAAGGTTAACGAAACACAGTGCGTACGACCTCTGCCCAGTATTTCCGTAGAAAGCGTAACATTAAAAGTTAAGCGAATCTTTTAATCTTTACAGCAATTACTTCCAGCATTAACTTCTAGCATTTACTTCCAGCATTTGTCTTACGTTGAAGCAGAAGGGTTTAAGGTGTACATAAGGAGTGCGAGTCTGAACGAAGGATCGTATAACTGAAAGCCTCCACACGGTTTTTTAAAAGTAGTCTGCGCAGAATATTTACAAAGTGAGTTGTGCGCGTTGTCCCAATTTCCATTTTAACAGTAATTAAGAGAAATTTATCATATATATTTAAGAATTGAATCTGTAGTGGTTGACAAGTAAATAAGACAAATCAATTATGTTTATAAATTAAACCAACTTTTAAACATATATTCTTATTTATGCTAGATTTTCTATTAAATGTCTCTTTCATCGTAAACTGGTTTACCTTCATAGTGGTCTGATCGGACTACCTGTAAAAAACCGTATGGAGGCGTTGGGTGTACACGTAGGTGATTGTTATACTTTTTATAATATAAAAAAGAAATATTAAGAGTCAAATAATAAATAAACATTTTTAAAGTTTATTTATATTGTATTACTTCCACATATGTTCCACAGAAAGGTTACCGGTCAACAATGTGTTAAGAAACACATCTGTTATCGCGTTATCTCGTTTAAAAAGATTAAGCTACATTCCGGATATGTTAGTTTCAAATTGCAAGAAGTAATTGCTCTAAAGTTTAAAAGTTTCGCATAACTTTGAATGTTTCGCTTTCTACAAGCATGGAGGAAATTCATTCAACTTGAAAAAGTGGTAGATTCAAAACATTTATTTCAAACATTTCTTTTATTTTGAAGCAGAAGGTTTTTACCCTCTAACAAACAGATTTTTTTACCTATTTAAAACCGTGGGGAGGCTTTTCGTTGTAGGAATTGTTGACCCGACTCTTTCCTACCACAGTTCCGTCGTAAAATATCCTCAATGTCGTAAAATATCCTCAATCGTAAAATATCCTTCTTCGTAAAATATCCTCAACGTAAAATTCCAATAACCATGAAATTCCCTTGCCATCAAGCTAACCAATTGAGGCTTTCATAATACAGTTCGTGTAATGCAAATGTGGATACTTCCGTCAAAAATTTTGTCCCAATGTTTTATTCAGGATTTTTCTTGTCTTCTGGAATGGGTTCAAATTTACGAGGCTATGGAGTTAAAAATTGATTGTCGTAAATACATAATCTAGTCGACTGCTCAAGGACGGTTATAAAATAAAATATGAAAATATGTACATTTTTCTGAGCTCGTCGACCTGATAAAAACACAGTATACAGAAGCATCTTATTATTTACTTAGAAATCGTGATTTCGCCAAAATCTTTCTCCTGAACAATTTGAAAACGTTGCTTATCATTTTACTGCCCCAAGCTCTGCAATTAAAGAATTTAATAATAAGTCAAAATAGTAGAAATGCTTTTGTTTCAGCTATCGCGACATCTTCAAAAATAATTCATAAGATATTATCATACCAAACTTATACACAATTGCGTTTTTGCTGTGCTGAAACCTCTAAAATCTTTAAAACTTGCTGTGGGTTTATATGAATTCATAAGAAAAAATATATATTCTATCACCCTTAATCCAACTCATATCCTGTTAGATTTAGTTTACAACTCCGCTCAGTCAACGCCTCCTACAACTGAAAGCCTCCACACGGTTTTTTATAGGTAGTCCGATCAGACCAGTATGAAGGTAAACCAGTTTACAGAAGAGCCCTTTAATAAGAAATCTAGTAAAAATAAGAGCGTGGCAGCAAATATATGTCTAAAAATTTGTTTAATTTATGAATATGATTGGTTTGTCTTATTCAATTATCTACCAATACAGATTCAATTCTCAAATATATATAGGGGAGAGTAGGGTCAATTGTAACAGGGTACGATTGTAACAGAGCAAAAATTTCGAGTGTCGGTTTCTAGATTTGGTTCCTAGGTGGCGCACAAGGTGTATTTAATAAATCTACATGTACACCCCTGATGGCAACCATTTTTATGTACTTTTGAAAGAGTTACATCACAAAAGATATTTTCACGCTACGTAAGTACTTTTTTTGGTATTAGAATATTATATTGTAACAAAGTAATTTTGTTTAAATAAATAAAAATTATTAACCGAATATGTAAGTGGACACCTTAATTAACATTTCAAAAAAAAAGATTAGTTTTGTTAATTAACTAGCATTGTTTTTAACAATTGAAGCTGAAATGGCGTTTTGGGGACGATTGTAACAATAAGTAAAGGGACAAATGTAACAGCTGAAAATAAATAATCTTATGTTTACAAACCATTACTTAACTCTTTAAGAACCACCAATAGTTTCCTATATCATTTATATTATGTTGCGTGTGCATTATTTTGTTTGTCACCTTTCACAACATAAATTAAAATTTTTAGCCCCTTGAAGTTAAAAGTTTAACCCCTTAGGTCTCAGCTCATTATTATTTTTACTCCTAAAATATCACTACAATTTTGAACAATAAAAAAAAAATATATCATAACTATGATAATATGTATAATTAACTATGTTTTAGTTGAATTTATGAACTGTTACAATTGACCCCGTAAGTGGGGACAATTGTAACAAGTGCACGACTGTCAAAAATTGTTAATAACTAATATAATAACATTTAAAATAAGGTATTTGTTATTTTTTTCTAGTAGAGGATAGTCTACTTTACTCGTCTGTCAATTAATACTAATAATATATTGGATTTTTTGTTAGTTAAAAATAGTTAAGTAAAAAATGTTACAATTGACCCCACTCTCCCCTACTACATTTCTCTCAGACAACTTTAGAATAGAATTCGGATTCCATGCACACAACCAGTTCACTTTTTAAATAGTCTGCGCGGACTACTTACAAAAAACCGTGTGGAAGCTTTCTGATGTAGGAGGTGATGGCTCAGTCAACTTTACAAGCATCCCTTCTATTTTTAGTTCAATGTATCCGATACGGACTTTTATGCCATGAAACCGTTACGATTTAGCACAAGTTTACCTTGCAAATCAATAAAAATAATTTACTTTTTAACTTCTTTTATAAAAATGGCATATTTAGTTTTTATTTCAGTACAGATATTCACTTATTAATTTTTTAAAAAATCATTTACTTTTCCATTATTAATCTTCAATAGCTATAAGAATTTTATTAAAGTCGTACTTTTTTTAAAATGTAATGTAATGTTTTTTAATTATTTAGTAGATTCAACTCCAAAATAATACTACGCATTTTACAAATAATATTTTTTGCTCAAATAAAAGCAATAAAACGCCTTTACTGAAACCTGCTAACGTCACAAGCTTGATTTTAAACCAAAAAAAAAGGGAACGAAAACGTGAAGAAAAATGAACTACTTGATTCTGAGCTGAATTCGCATTTATTGAAGAAAATATAAAAGTTTTACGAAAAAAAGAAAACAATGCAGAATTGCGTAAATTGAAAGCATTCACTTTCAGTTCTGATTGAAAAGAACTGGGGTTTTATTTTGCATATTGACAGGAATGATAGCGATGAAATATTTGAAAAGATTTTATCATTTGTCCACTAGCAGTAGCAAGCGACATCTAGCGTTTTGAAACAAATATGCCAGATCAGGATATTTTTCAATTGAACTCAATAATTGCATTTCTTTTTTTTATCATTCTATATTTGTAAGGACATTTTCCAGTGAGTTAAATATTTAAATAGCAGACAACCTTACTGCAAACGTTGTATTTTCATATTTATTTGCCTGGCATGGATAGACTGTCTAAGGGATTCTTTTTTAAAACTTAGGGAAAATATTAGTATGCAAAGCTTGTTTCATTAAAGATTAAATAAAGGCATGCAAATACCTTTACAAAAAAATATCATTTTTTAGCTTTTATTTACAGTACTGCAAACCTTGTTTTCAATTTATTTTTTTCATTCTATCTTTCTCCAGGCTCTCAAATTCAACATTTTAATTGTGTTGAAAACTTGAATCTTCACTTTTTAAGTATTAACACGTTAACGCAACGCTAATTTTACACGTCTTGCCCGTCTGGCCACACGCTAAATAACTACAAACTAAATTTGCAAAAATAGACAGATTTTCTTAGTTTATAAAAAGTTTAGCATGACATATCTGAAAAAAGTGGTGAATTATATATGCCTACGAATTGTTTAAAAATAGTGGTAGAGAAAAAAATTGACTAAATTGAATTTATTAAACCACAAATCACAGTAATTAAGTAAATTTTGAATAAATTTTCTGCAATTCCTTAAAAGAGTGTGAATTTTTTAGTTCTATACCATGTTATACGCTGTCGGCCAGCTGTTTTTCGTGGCCTATATGAAAGGTCAGTGTCAGCAAGCGGTGGCAGACGCAGCCTAAATGTAATTTCAGTGTCAGCCACCGCTGGTTGACGCAGCCTAAATGTAATTTCAGTGTCAGCCACCTGTGGTTGACGCGGCCTAAATGTAATTTCAGTGTCAGCCATCGGTTGTTGACGCGGCCTAAATGTAATTTCAGTGTCAGCCATCGGTGGTTGAATCGACCTAAATGGAAAGTCCAGTGTCAGCCACCGATGGCTGACGCGGTGCTTAACGTGTTAAAGAAAATATATAAAATACTGGAATTACATCAATTCTATAAAAGTATTACTTTAAAAGTATTAAAGAAGATAAATTAAATTTTACTATTTTAAGTGGTAGCAAATTAAATAGTAAAATTTTCAGTATAAGGATAATTACGTTTACTTTTTAATTGCGTCACCAAGAAGTAACTACAATTAAGTTGCATTTCATATTATACTTTGAATTTTTGGAATGAAGTGGTGAAACATTTGCTAGAAAGAAAAAATACTGGTCTAAAAATAAATTAAATTTCGTAAGAAATTTTTTTTACTAAGTAGAGCGAGTTGGTATCTCTTCATACATATAACAGGGTTCCCATGGTCTGGAAGATTTTTCAAAGGGGTTACAAAAGCGAGATAAATCCGAAAGTTTAATTCTTCCACACTGTAAGTTTTTAATTTAAAAGAAATATATATAGGTTCAAAAAATACCTCTAGAACAATTTCGAAATTCTAAAATGAAAGCTAAGTTTATTAATCAAAAAATATATAAATATTTTTTAGTAGCCTATAAAAAACTTAGCTACCACTACTTTATTTTTTTTCAGTTCATGGGCACCCTGCATAAAAGCTTATTTGTGCAATGTTTTAAACCAGAAACAAATGAGCAAAAGTGTTCTCTCTTAAAAATGAATCTTTAATTCAAAAATGGCGAGAAAAATTAGTTAAACATAGCACAAACGTATAGGGGAAAAAAAGTTTAAATATTGTCGCATTTTCTTTAAGAAAAATCATCACCTTCGCTTCGTTTCTTCAGAAACATCTGCTATGTCAGCTACAATAAGCATTATCTACAATCGCTTTCATTTCCTTTCTTTTTTCATTAAATAGCTTCAGGCAATTTCGCAATTACGTTTTAAAGAAAAAAATCTCATTTTTCTGATATTTGATTATTAATTTATTAATTTCTATTGTGCTTTTATGCACATTTCATTTACTTGCCTACGGAGAGCAAATATTTGATGTTAAATAGAATAATTTTAATACTGACAATTTTTTGACCCTTAATTATTTACTCGTTAAATCAAAACTTCAGAAGACTGTTTTTAAAAGTTAATTTTCAAATCTTTTACTCAAACCGTGGAGATTTGCCCTTAATGGATGTAGCATTTATTTTTAAATGTAGGTTTTTATTGTTTTAAAAAAAATTTCACCACAATAACGAAGAAGTTTTTTTAAGCATATGAATCTAACAACAGTTTTTTAGACAGTTACGCTTTAATATAGTTTTTAACAGTTAGTTAAGCTTCAGAAAGTTCGTCCCATATTAACACATAGCTGAACTTCAAATTTCTCCATGTGCCCGGCTGTTGCTTCTGAAAGCGGATGTGGAAGTAAAGCAATATAAATAAACTTTAAAAATTTCTTTTTCGCAAGAAAAAAAGTATAATCATCACCTACGTGTAATGGTACACCATAGTATAGTATAAAATAATGTAGCTCGGTGCGCTGCCGCGTAGCGGCATTAACCGATTCGTCGGATTTAAGAATTCAGCCGAAGTTCAAATCATTGGGGGTATAACATAATAATACACAGTTGATAATAAAGAGATGAGATATATACAATAATATTTACAAAAAAAAAAGTTAAGAGAAGTACAATCTCTGCTCCTGCCTGCCTCGCCTCCCCCCTTGCGGGCTTCATTGGTGCACAGAAGAGAACCTTGATTTACGTTGCATTTTAGATGATACTTATAATTTTTGATATTTAGTGATGAGAAAATTACATAAAAAGAAAAATACTAAACTAAAAGTAACTTAAATATCGCTACCACTAAAAAATACTATTTTACAAAGCGGATCAAGTTGGCATCTCTGCGTTTATAAAACTAGCAAAACTTGTCTAATATTTACAAACCTAGTTTGTAGTTATTTACAGTTTGGCCGGAGAGCCAAGCCATTTAAAACTGGCGTGGCATTCAACGTGTTAATAATTGCACTGATCAAGATTTGTTGATGATATTTTGAAAAAACAAACATATCTAATTATAATACTGTTGCCCCCATTTTTATCTCTGGTATCTCTGAGTATATCAGAGTCATCTACTCAAACTTTTGACCGAGATCTTTTTTTTTTTTTTTTTTTTTTTTTTTTTTTTTTTTTTTTTTAACGATTTGAAATGGTAGCAAATTTAAGTTTTACCATCATGTCTTAAACAACACCTCCTATAACTGAAAGCCTACACACGGTTTTTAATAAGTAGTCCAATCAGACCACTATGTAGGCAAACCAGTTTACGAAATAGCCATTTAATAGAAAATCTAGTAAAAATAATAAGAAAGTATTTTCTAGTGGTAGCGAAATTAAAGTAACTTTTAGTTTAGTATGTTTCATTATAAGTAATTTTTTCACCACTAAATATCAAAAATTATATGTATGATAGAAAATGCAATGTTAAAGCATCTAACTACTGACCATTTTACTCGTGTCTTTCGAGTGAGTCGTACCTATTTCATTCTCTTGCAATTATGTATTTTTTCTAATTCTGAATTAAGAGCTGGAGTAGATAGTTAAGTTTTGATTTCTGCCTGTTATCGTAGCTGTCAACTTACGTTTCTCATCATTGCCGAAGCTATCATTTCATTTACGATAAAAAATGGCTACGTATCATCATCATGGAAGAGGCGGAAAACGGCAAACCGAAAGGCCGGGACGTGATTTAATGACGCTGGAGCCACCCACGGATCCAACTTATCAACAGATATATGAAGAAGCAATGGAATGTATTAGGAGTTCAAACAAAACACTGGAATCATACTGGAAAGAAAGGACAGAAGCAGAGAAAACCGAGCAGCTAATCAATTATGGAATACAGTCAACATCAGAAGAAATCACAGAGATGGAAACTCATGAAAGCGGCCAAACCATGTTTCAGACAAACATTACGTCATCCATAGATTCCGAAAACTCATCCAAAAATATAACAGTACCACCTCCCAAAAAACGAAAAAAGAAAAAGCGAAAGCCATCTGATAACAAAAAACCTGAAGACTTTTCAATCACTACAAACAACTGCTCTGCTTCAGCGATAGATGCCGCCACTTCCTTGCCACTATCAAAAGCCACAATAGAATCAACCAAAGCTCCACCCACGGAAGTCTCAAACGAAGCCATAGCTCCACCCACAACTCAAGCGCTAGCACATCCAGTTATGTATATCAAAGTGTTAATCCGTGGACTGACTACAGAATCTAAATCAGAAGATATCTCCCATCAACTGGCAAAACTAAATTTCACAACCCATAAAGTAATACAGTTTCGGAGAAAAGTGGGCGAGGCCTATAGACTCCTCCCACTTTTTCTCATAATATTAATCAAAACTGACCAAAACCAACAGATTTTCTCCATATCCAATATTTGTGATCTCCCGGTAAAAATTGAAAGGTTCCGTGGTGGTAAAAGCCCAATTCAATGTTTCAATTGCCAGAATTTCGGCCACACGCAGCGAACCTGTCACTCCAACCCAAGATGTGTGAAATGTGCTGGTGATCATCGTTCATTTCAATGCCCTAAAGTTCAAACATCACCACCTAAATGCTGCAACTGTGGAGAGTCACACACTGCAAACTTCACAGGTTGTAGCAGCCGTCCCTCCTGGAGGAGACATCGTGCCATTTCAGCTACAGTTCCCACCACAAATACAAAAGCCCATAGACTGGTATCTATCATTAAAGAACTCCAAGAACTAATCAAAGACAAAGAGGTATCTCAACTACTGCAAACAATTATGACCACCTCTCAATAATGTTCACTCTCTGATCTTCCGTCTTCTCACAACATGAACTCTATATTTCAGAACTTTTATTTAATTCCGTAGATATTCAATTTCTTCTTCAATGTAAAAGTTAAACCAGCTTTATTAAATTTCTTACTGTAACCGATAGATGGCATCACCAACACCGAGCAAAACTTCTGTAAATTTTCGTCTTTCATATATTCCAATTACTGCTTATTTTACAAATCATGATTAATTTTTTCTACGACTAAAGTTTTTCATCAAATGTTTATTCATTTCAGTGCCTAAATGTAAAATATGCTTGTTGTACATAACATAATTCAATTCATCTATTTCAATCAATCGTGCTACTTATATTCAAATTACTGCATATTTTAAAAAAAATCATGATTAATTTTTTCTACGACTCAAGATTTTTTATCAAATGCTTTCATTTCAGTGCCTAAATGTAAAATATGCTTGTTGTACATATCATAATTCAATTCATCTTTTCCAATATCAATTGGGCTACTTTATTTCAATTTCTGCTTACTTCAAAAATCATGATTAATTTTCAAATTATGTTTAATTTACCAAGCAAATTTGCTTGGTCTCTTGTTCTGCTACCTCATTGTTGCATATTTCAAAATGTTTACCTCAAATTGTAATACTTCATGATGAATGGGATAGGGGCCGCTGCGCGGCCCAGGCACCCAGTTTATTCTTAATAAAAGCAAAAAAAAAAAAAAGCATCTAACTACTGGTTACTATATTAAAAAGTAGGCGTAACTATCTTTCTTTAACGAATTTGACTATATAATTTGCTACCGCTTTATTAAAACTGTTCCAGAAATTTGAACACTCTAGCCCGTCAATTTAACGGGAGCGAGAAAGAAGGGGTTAAGCAACTCTTCCTATAACTGAAAGCCTCCACACGGTTTATATTGATAATATATTTATATAAGCAAACCTAATTTTTTCCTGCATGTTGTCCATATGAAATATATAAATTGAGACATATATTTGATAGCTCTCTTCATCTTTAGACGAGATTTAGCCACATTCAGGGTAAGTTTTAAGCCATATCACGGGTCAAGTCCATGTTAGTTTAGAAATGCTTGAAGTATTTGCTCTGAAGTTTAAAAGTTTTGCATAACTTTAAATGTTACGCTTTCTACAAAATTACACCAATTGTGTGAAATTTTCCTTCTGTTAACCTTTATTTCCCGTTTTATTGAAATTTCTTTAACTTGAAAAAGTGGTAGATTCAAAATATTAATTTCAAAAATTATTCGTACTTTAAAAAAGAAGGGTTTAAGATGCAGCAGGGGTGAAAGCGAGACGGAAAATAGGAAAGGCTGGTAGTGAAACCTTTTCAGTTATAGCTAGTTTTGGGGAGGAGTTTACTTATCCTTTTTTTAAATTATTCAACAATATCTACTTAATATTCGAAAAGTAGCAAATTTATATATATGCTAAAATTTTAAAAGAAATCTTGATAGTTACAGATATTTTATTTTTTTCGAAAAAAATGCTGGAATGAAATGTCTTACGTACCAGTTTTTTCTCTTTTCCGTCTTGCTATATAAGGGCTTTCACCCATGAGATGCAGGGATGCCAACTCCTGTGCTTTCTGGAATAGTTTTAATAAAGTGGTGGCAAATTATATAGTAAAATTTGGTAAAGAAGGATAGTTACGCCAACTTGTTAATAGAGTAACCAGTAAATGGGTGTGTTTGATGCTTGATATGAGTGGAATTTCGGTATTAAGCGTTTCTAACCGATTCATCGAATATGTTTTGGCATAATACTAGAAGGTCATATGCAGTTCAAATATCTAAGTTAGGGTTCAGATTAGTCCTTAACGCCTTACTTCATTAGTCCTTAATGAAGTAAGGCAGTAGATCATCTGTTGAGTGGGGAATTCCCCTGGATTAAAGTCGAGAGCAGATTTAGCACTTCTTGATTTTTCATCAATTCTTGGAGTTCTTTAAGTTTTACTATCATGTCTTAAACAACTTCTATAACTGAAAGCCTCCTTACGGTTTCTTATAAGTAGTCCGATCAGACCACTATGTAGGTAATACAGTTTAAGAAAAAGCCATTTAATAGAAAATCTAGTTAAAATAAGATAATAAGAATAAGATAAGTTTGTAAACTTGAATCTATTCACTCCCGTCCACATATCCTTAAATGGTAAAGTCGGATATATGTATTTGTTTATACTAAGAATTTATCTTAAAAAACATTGAGCTTATGATCATTTATAGTGATAATATGATTATAAAAGCAAAACTACCCTTTCCCTGCATGAAGTCCATAAAAAAAAAAAAAATACAAATTTAGAAACATATTTATTAGCTCTCTTTTCGCTTTTGAAGAGACAGCCACATTCCGGGGATGATAGTTTTAAAATGCTGCAATAATTTGCTCTAAAGATTAATAATTTCGCATAACTTTTAACGTTTCGCTTTCTAGAATCGCAATTACACACTGCACCGGAGCATATTTCGTTAACCTTTATTTCCCTTTTTATTGAAATTCTTTCAACTTGAAAAAGTGATAAATTCAAAATATTTATTTCAAAAATTGTCTTACTTTGAAGCAAGCAGAAAGGTTTAAGATGTATATAAATAGTACGAGTCTGTACTATGCCTCAACACTGTTTCTTATAGGATAGATAATCCGATCAGACCACTATGAAAATAAGCCAGTTTATGAAAGATCCATTTAATAGAAAATCAAGTAAAAATAAGAAAGTGGTAGCAAATATATCTAAAAATTTGTTTAGTTTATGAGTGTAATTGGTTTGTCTTATACCCTTGCAACCACTGCAGATGCAATTATCAAATATATTTGAGAAATTTCTCTCTAAAATAGATTTTCGGTTCATGTGCACAACTGGTTCCAATTTTACAGAATCTGCGCAGATTACGTATAAAATCCGGTGTGGAGACTTTCTGATGAAGAAGATGATGTCTTAAATAAGTTAAAGATACATGAAGGGCTGTCTTCGACACTTTTTGAGAACATGTATTCTATTTGTAACAAATTTTGTGTTTTATAGTATGATAATCTGAAAACCGAACCGTAAAGATCTTGCATTGGAAGCCCATGCGCAATAGACCCAGAGATGCCAACTGCTCTTGTTCTACTCATACTCATATGTGATAGTTATCTTAGCAACAGCAACGCAAGGGGCTCTAACTAATAATTCTGAGTAGTTATATAATAATTCGCCAAGCGCAATTGAATGGTGAAAGTTGGTATTCAGTAACATTTACTGAGAGAGAATTAAATAAAGTAGCGAGATTATACAACAATTTAAGAGAGAGAAGAGTTTTTTGTGTCAGACTGCCTCCCCCTCCCCGGGATAACTGCTCTGATTTCGATATATATATATATATATATATATATATATATATATATATATATATATATATATATATATATATATATATATATATATATATATATATATATATATATGTATGTATATATATATATATTTATAATATTCGATAATATTATAAAAAGGGGTAGAGAACTACAAACTAATATTAGCAGATTTTCGATTAACTTTGGCAATTTTTTAAAAGGCTCAACACGACTTTACTCTATTGCAATTGGTTTATTACAATTAAATACATTTGCTGGCTTGTGTGCTCAATTTAGGCTTATAAACCTTTGTCAAATAGAAGGAGAGATAGCACAGTACAGAGAAAGACAACACGAAGACACATCCTGGGTGAAAGAGGGTTTTGAACCCGCTACCTCCACGCTTTGCACAGCGTTTGGCGCACGATACCACTCGGACTGGGATTCCCCGACTTAACTGTTCGTTGTAATGGAACTGGGGGCGTCCTTTCGGACCTTTTCCCATTCATCCTGAAATTAGACTAAGAAACATACATGACAAAAATAATTTCTGGGGTGAAAAATGGAGTTCGTGAGATAAAAAACCCGGCTTAACTGTATGAAAGTCACATTTTACCCAAGCCCTGGAGTTATTTAAAATTAGTGGTAAACAAAAACCTATAATTCGAATTTACTAAATTAAGAATCATACCTTAAAACGCTACCACTTGAAAATATTTATCTGATGCCAGTAGCAAGTAGGTATTTCTATAGGCCAAGAGGCCTTAGGATCAATGGATGATGTCTTGAATAATTTAAAAATTTTACATATCTCAAACTTTAAGATCAAGATCGGGAACACTGGTAGTTTATTAATTGTGATTCTTGGTTTAATAAATTCAATTTAGTAGATTTTTATCCAACACTATTTCTATATAATTTTTAGGTTCATATAATTCACCACTTTATAGTAGTTATGTCATGCTTTGCCTTTTAAAAAAGAAGCAAAAATAGTCAAATAATTGCAAAATTTAGTTTGTAGTTATATACCGTTTTTTTTCAATTATTTTGGCGTATTCGGAGCAGTTGGCATTTCTGGAACAGAGATGTTTGAAGAAGCATTGTACGGCAGTCTAAGGCCCACCCTGGAAAGTATTCCTAATAAAGAAGAAGAAGAATGTATGATACTTTCAAAATTATTTTCCACTCCAGTGAATATAAATGCTTTAAAAAATTACACATAAAAGCCTCTTTGTTCCAGTTCTTTTGTTGTCACGCTTTCAAAATCTATGTAAAATTAGCCGAAATTCTGAGAGCTTTAGTTTTTCATTGTCTACCAATAAAATATTTTTAAAAAATGGAGTAGTTGGCAGCTCTGTATATGTAATCCAAGAAAGCAGTTGTGACGAATAGTGTGAAATTTTGAGACCGTTTGTTGCGGAATTTTTCCTTAATTGAAACTTTTAATACAAGGGAAAGTTATTTTTGAGTCTGCAACGTTTTACCAATATTATATAACTCTTTAAAAATAAGTACCCGTTTTTATTTATTATTATTTTTTTTTAAATTAAAATAATTCTCATTTAGCCCGTTTCAGCATGGATGCCAAATGCTTCGCTCACAAGTTATTTTATAAAATTGATTGTACTTAAAAACTAAAGATTTCAGAATTTTGATTGATTTTGTTAACATATTGAAGGTCAGTCTCATTTGTACAAGTACTTGATCTTACCGCATTTGGGTTTGTATGTATGCAATTTTACCTAATTCGAAGAATAGCAACGTATTAAATTTTTTGCGTCATTTTAAAGAATGTAAATTTTTATAGCAAAATATAAAATTTTCAGCAAAATCGGTCGAATAATTCCTGAGAAGTCAAATTTTAAAAACGGAATTTTCCTATAATTTAATTTCGCAAGAACTACACGACCGATTTTGCACAAATTTTTTATTTTGCCTTGTCAAATCAAATTCTTTAGCCAAAATTTGTCTACCTCCAAATTAATTTTCTTTTTAGATTATCATTAAATAAAAAATAAAATGAAAATTAAATATTTGCTAAAAGTTTTTTTTTCTCGAGGAATTATCTTTGAGAAAACGAATTTTATAATTTTGTGCAAAAACTCATGTAAACAAAGCATAAGAAAAACATTTGTATAAAAAATAAAAATTAACGTTAAGGGGTCCGAACTTTGAAACGCTCACCAAGCTCTATTTAATCAACTCGAACTATTTTTAAATGAATTTCAGATTTATCCAAACTTATTAAAATCTAATCAAACTTATTAAACTTAATTTATTGCAATACATAAAACTTTCTTGCATAATTATTTATTAAATCTTATCCTTTATTTAAGAATATCTGAGTTTCAGATACTCTAACTTTTGTATTATTCAGTGCTGTGCATTTCTTATCTTTAAGCTGGATGAATTAACTTATGCTAACTACTTCAATTAGATTAACTTTCTTCGCGAAGCGAATTAATACGATTAAAGGCGAACGATTCCAAAACTCTCTGAAGCAAAAGTTCCTCAAATTATTATATAGGAATGTATTCCTATTATTGTAAGTGGAAACAATTTATAAAGGCTTAAAATGGTAATTGATGTTGTTTCATACTAAACAAATGCTACCATGCCCTTATCGACCTAACACGCATTCTTTTAAACTTCCTCTAGCTTCATAGTTTAGAGTTTTAAGGATTATAGTGTCTCTTTTTTTCAACATCGTAAAATGAGATTTCACTCCTGAAGAAAAGGTCATTTCACAAGTACGGAAGATTGTTGAGTATCGCGAAGAATTTTATGGATCTTCGATGCTCATCTATGAGAAGTTGTAGTCTTAAAGTAGAATTGCTACCTGTTTTCTGTTATATTACATAGTAGAATTTAAGGAATGACGTATCTTTTTTTATAAAAATATTAAAACAAAATTATCACCAGTAAAGATACTTCTTTTTAACAATATATTTTACATCCGCTACTATATAAAATTTATGTAGAAACGCTTATTTATATTAGCACGTGCTGAAAATAACTTGAAAAGTTATGTTAGAGGTTGTTATGACCTGATATTAACGCGTTGAATGTCATGGAGGTCACCAATGACCTCCGCTGAGTTTGTTCGTAGTGCCGTGTGGGTCACCGGTGACAGGCGAAGCCAAGTTTATTAGAAACACATAATTCGAGTAAATTTTTAGTGATTTTAATTATTTTTATATCATTATCATCACTTAAATGGTTTAAAGAAATTAAGACAATACAAAACAAACAAAAATATTTTTTTATATACACAGAGATGCCAACTTGCTCTGGACAGCGAATAAATATTTTCAAGTGTTAGTGTATTAATTGAGATTCTTGGTTTAATAAATTCAATTTAGTTGATTTTTATCCACATTTTTTTTCTGAACTATTCGAAGGCTTATATAATTCACCACTTTTTTCAGATATGTGATCCTAAACCTTTTAAAAAACTAGCAAAGTCTGTCAAATTTGCAAACTTAGTTTGTAGTTATTTACCGTTTGGCCAGACGGACAAGCCATGTAAAATTAACGTAGCATTCCACTTGTTAAATGTGTCAAAGATGCCGCGAAGTTCATATATGCTGGAAAAATTTTAAAACATTTGCTTTCTTAAATTTTATTTCACTATCACTAAAATATTGCTTAGAAATAGTACTTACAGGTTACCACCAACTGTTTCCCATTCTGCGCTGGGTTAGTTAAGTTCTCGAACAATTTAAAAAGTGGTAAAAAATTGAAAAAACAAAATGCATTTTAATACATTCGTATTTACCACTATTCTTAATTTTCAAGTAAATATGTTTACTCACGATATACAAAGTAATGAATTTTTTTAGAGTAAGCTAATAAAAAAATTTCTAACTTTAATATAATAATAACACATCCTTTTAAATATTTGAAGGACCGTACGAATCTTTCTTTTAAAGAAAGTTTTTCTTGTATAATTAAGTGACTTCAAATTTTATTCTTACTGATTTTTTATTTGATTCAATAAAATTGAATCACCATGTTTTAGACCACCACTCAACATTTGCAAATAGCACAAATATCAAAGACCTTACAATCGTGCAGAAAAGGTTGTAGGTATTGACGAATTTAAGCAAAATGTCAATAAGCTTACCTTAATTGGCATCTTGAGATAACCTCCGAGTTTACATCAATACTTTGGTATACAGAGCTCCTAAGTGTTCGCTGACAAAGTTCGTAATGTTAAAAGTGGTAGAGAAATTACGAAACAAATACACGTTCTTAGAAGTTTGTATTTACCAAAACGCTTAATATTTCGATAGAAGTATGTCTAGTTGCGAAATCATATGGCTTCAAATTTTAATTTTAAAAATTGGGGTTTCTTCATTATAATACTTACGCTACTTTTTAAATTTTTTGAACTCTGATTAACTATATTTGAGTTGTAGCAATAGATAATAATAAAAAAATGTTCAAATTTCCCTATATTTGAAGTCCCTCCAGTTTATATCATTTTCATTTAATTCTTGGGTAATTTATCTAAATATAATTAAATACTTAACACGTTGAATGCCACCGAGGTTACCGGTGACCGGCACTGAGTTTTTTCGTATCGCCACGTTTTCACCGGTGACCGGCGAATCCAAGATTATTAGAAAAACATAATGCGAGTAAATTGTTATTTTTTTTATATTATTATCGTTACTAAAGTGGTTTCCATAAATTAATGCAATATAGAACATACAAAAATAGCCTTATTAATGTACACAGAGAAGCCAACTTACTCCGTACAGCGAATAAATATTTTCAAGTGGTAGCTTATAATTTTATTATTCTTGGTTTAACAAAATAAATTTAGTAGATTTTTTGCACCACTCTTTCTAAACAATTTTTAGACTTATATAATTCACCACTTTTTTTTCAGCTACGTCATGCTAAACCAACGCTTCCTATAACTGAAAGCATCCACGTGGTTTTTTGTAGGTAGTCCGATCACACCACTATGAGGGTAAAACGATCTGTGAAAGAACCATTAAATATGAAATCTATTAGAAAGTGGTAACAAATATATGTGTAAAAATTTGTTCAATGTATGAATGTATTTGGATTGTTTTATTCACTTGTCAACCACTACAAATTAAACTCTCAAATATATATGATAAATTTCTCTCTAGTACTTTTAAAATATAATTTGGGTTCATGCGCAATAGTGGTTCGCTTTTTAAATAATCTGCGCAGACTACTTATAAGAAACCGTTTAGAGGCTTTCTGATGCAGGAGGTGATGGCTAAACCGTTTACAGCGATTCCAACTGCTCCACCCTCGGGAATAATTTTATAAAGTGGTAGCAGATTATATAGTAAAATTCTTTAAAGAAGGATAGTTACGCCTACTTTTAATAGAGTAACCAGTAGATGGATGCTTTAACGTTGCATTTTAGATGATACTTATAATGTTTGATATTTAGTAGTGTGAAAATTTCTTAAAATGAAAAATACTAAACTAAGAGTAACTTAAATTTCGCTACCAGTAGAGAGTACTATTTTACCAAGCGGGGCAAGTTGGCATCACTGCGTTTATAAAATTAGCCAAACCTGCAAACCTAGTTTGTAGTTGTTTCCCATTTGGCAGGACAGTCAAGTCATTTAAAACTAGCGTGGCATTCAACGTGTTAATAATTGCACTGATCAAGATTTGTTGATGATATTTAGAAAAAACAAACATATCTAATTAAAATAATGTTTCTATCACTTTTATCTCTGGGATCCCTAAGTATATTACAGTCATCTACTCAAACTCTTGGCCGAGAAGTTAACCTCAGATCTAGCCACTATGGAAGAGATCACCAGTATTATCACCAAATTTCAGAATAATAAAGCTCCCAGTACTGATAATATAAATAACCTCATGTTTAAAAACCTCCCTCCCAACATCATCGAGCAGCTGCTAAACATCATCAATGCTTGCCTGAAGCTGAAATATTCCCCCCCCCCCCCAAATGGAAACACGCTCAGGTTGTGCTCTTCCCCAAGCAGGGGAAAAATCTGCTAAATCCTGAAAGCTACAGACCTATTAGTTTTCTGACAGTATTTTCAAAAATTTTCGAGAAGATAATCCTCAACAGACTAAAGCCCCTTCTCAGTTTTATCCCGGATGAACAATTCGGTTTTCGAGAACACCTATCCACCTTTAAACAATTAGTGAGAATTATTGAGAATATTAACCAAGGATTCTTCAAAATAGAAACAACAGCGCTCCTGATGTTGGATGTGGCCAAAGCCTTTGACCGAGTCTGGCATCAGGGCCCCGTATACAAGCTTATAAATTTCAATATCCCCAAAGATCTAGTTCAACTAATTAATAATTATCTGATAAACAGAACTTTTTATATTAAGATCAATACAGTATTTTCTTCCACTAGATGCATTAGAGCTGGAGTTCCGCAGGAATCGATCCTCGGCCCTGTGCTTTACCTAATTTATTCATCCGACTTTCCAAATTTTAATAATATGAGAAACATCACCTCAGCCTTCTACGCGGATGATACTGCCCTTATGAGCAGATCCATAAATCCTAAGAAGTCAGTTACTAATCTCAGTAATATCATACCTCATATCGAAGACTGGTGCACGAAATGGAAGGTCGCCATCAACACCAAAAAATCTTCACTACTAATTATTAGGAAATCAAGTAAAAAGAAAGTCATTTATCCAAATATTACTCTTTTTAATGATACAATACCACTAGTTCAAAAGGCCACCTACCTAGGCGTCACTCTTACTAGTACTTTACACTGGAATTCCCATATTAATAATATTCTTAGCAAAGCGCATGGAGCCTATAGAGCTCTGAAACCAATATTAAGCTATAACACAAAACTTGCACTCAAAACAAAACGAACCATATACCTCCAATGCATCCGACCGATCATCAGCTACGCAGCCCCTGCATGGAGCACAACCACTGCTACTCAAAAGAAGAAACTGGAGAGATCTCAAAATAAATTTCTCAGATACATCACTGGAGCCCCCAGATCCATGAGATCGAAAGATCTAAGAAGATATTTAAAGATCAACAAAATAGACGATCACATAGCTGAACTATGTGCAAGTTTCTTCAGAGATGCAATTACTTGTCATCCGTGCAACTACTTTAAAAACTTTGATTTTGAGCTAATCAATGACAACATAAAATATAGCCCGGCAACCGCCTTTTTCCTATCCGATGGAGTTTTGTCCCGTAAATTTTGTAAATAGTTGTAAATACTTGTATATATTTTGCGCATTTATTATGTATTTGTCCTATATCTCTGAGGCTATGTGGCTGCTGTGCACCTATGAAGCTGGGGTTAATGCCTCCAGGGGAGGCGAGGCAGTATGCCACAAAATCCTCTTCTCTCTCTTAAATTTGTTTGTTTAATCTCTCTATTTAATTTTAATTTTCTCTCAGTAAATGTTACTGAACCTTCACCTTTCAGTTGCACTTCGGCGATTTATTATTTATTCTCACTCAGATGAATTAGTTAAAGCCCCTAGCGGGGCTGATGCTAAGATATCCACCACATATGAGAAGATATGATGACTTTTGATCGAGAGCATTTTTTAAACTATTTGAAATGGTAGCAAATTTAAGTTTTACCATCATCCCTTAACACGTTCACGCCGGCGTGAACTCATCGGGCGGCGCACCGGAGTAAAAACTGGTAACAAATAATTTATGTCAAGCCATGCCTTTTAAAAAAAGAGTAAAAATAGTCAAATATTTACAAAATTTACTTTGTAGTACCGTACCTTTGTAGTACTTTGTAATTTAGCGTTTTTTTAGTTACTTAGGCGTGTCCGGAGCAGTTGGCATCTCTGCTTTTGAAGAGATTAAGCTACACTCCGGGTATGTTAGATTTAATATGCTGAAAATATTTGCTCTAAAGTTTAAAAATTTCGCATAACTTTTAATGTTACGCTTTCTAGAACAGCTACCAAAATATTCCCGTACGTTTATTTCGTTAACTTTCATTTCCCCTTTTATTGAAATTCTTTCAACTTGAAAAAGTGGTAGATTCAAAATCTTTATTTCAATAATTTGTCTAACTTTGAAGCAGAAGGGTTTAAGATGTATATAAAGAGTACGAGTCTGAGCAACGGCTCCACAATGTTTCTTATAGGATAGATAATCCGATCAAACCACTATGAAAATAAAGCAATTTATGAAAGATCCAATTAATAGAAAATCTAGTAAAAATAAGAAAGTGGTAGCAAATTTATCTAAAAATTAGTTTAACACGGTCACGCGCCGGCGTGACCCACCGGTGGATCACGCCGACGTGAACTCATCGGACGGCGCACCGGAGTAAAAACTGGTAACAAATAAATTTCATTTTTTAATTTTTTTCCGGGAATAATAAAAACCCATAACTGCCAATTGTTTTTAACGGATGCAATTTTTATATTGAATTGCTTCTTCGCCGTGAAATATTTCCTTACAGTGAATTGTTATTGTTGAGAATAGATTAACTCCTCCCGAATATTACCTAATATTGAAATAGTTTCTCTACCAGTATTTTCTCTTTTCCGTCCCGCTTTCAGGACTGAACCACGGCGTGAACGTGTTAATTTATGAATGTGATTGGTTTGTCTTATATACTTGTCTACCACTACAGATTCAATTCTCAAATATATTTGAGAAATTTCTCTATAAAATAGAATTTGTACATAATATAAAATACAAGTACTTGATCTTACCTTAGAGACACTATAATCATTCAAACTCAAAACTATGAAACTTGCGGAAATTTAAAAGAATGCTTGTTAGTAAGATAAGGATATGGTAGCATTTGTTCCCTATGAAACAACATTAATTAGCATTTTAAGCCCATATAAATTGCTTCCACTTTCAAAAATAGGAATACATTCCTATTTAATAATTTGAGGAACTTTTGCATCATAGAGTTTTGGAATCGTTCGCCTCTAACCGTACTAACTCGCTTCGCAAAGAAAGTCAATCTAATTGAAGTAGTTAGCTTAAGTTAATTCATCCAGCTTAAAGATAAGAAATCCAAAGCACTAAATAATACAGAATTTAGAGTATCTGAAACTCAGATAGTCTTAAATAAAGGATAATATTTAATAAATAATTATGCGAGAAAGTTTTATGTATTTCAATAAATTTAGTTATTAGATTTTAATAAGTTTGGATATATCTAAAATTTATTCAAAAATAGTACGAGTTTCTACTCATAGATAATTCCACGAAAAAAATGACTTTTAGTAAATATTTAATTTTCATATTATTTTTTTTATTTAATGATAATCTATAAAGAAAATAATTTTTGAGGTAGACAAATTTTGGCTGAGGAATTGGATCTTACAAGGCAAAATAAAATATTTGTGCAAATTCAGTCGTGCAGTTCGTGAGATATTAAATTTAAAGAAAATTCTGTTTTTAAAATTTGACTACTCAGGAACTATTCGACCGATTATGCTGGAACGATATTTTGCTATTGAAAATTACATTCTTTAAAATTATGCAAAAAATTTAATACCTTGCTATTCTTCGAATTAGGTTAAATTGCAAAACTACACACCCAAATGCGGTAAGATCAAGTACTTGTACAAATGAGACAAGAAATTTCTCCAGTGTTATAAGTAGATGAGCAACAAGAACAGAAAGAGGAAGACATTTCAATTTGTTATCTTGCTGAAATTTTGCTTCAGAGAATTCTGGAATCGTTCGCCTCTAATCGTATTAACTCACTTTGAGAAGAAAGTTAATCTAATTGGCGAAGTAGTTAGCATAAGTTATTTAAGATAGCTTAAATGTAAGAAATCAGCAGCACAGAATAATACGAAAATTAATGTATATAAAGCGGAAAAGTATATAATGAAGCAAAAGTTTAGCAAAAGGCTTCATTAAGGCTTTATAATTTTCGTATAATTTAATTTCGTTCTTGAAATGTGGAATCTTACAAAAATTGTTCAAACTCTTGGATAATAGCTCGACATGAGTCCTTTTTTATACGTGTTTCATATTTCTCCGCTTTTGCCGGATATTTTTTCCAGATATTTAAATTAATAGTAATTTTCATGCTTAACCATTTTATTTTTTATTTAATAAATTAGATTTTAAAAAATTTTGACTTTCACTAAATATATCAAATCTAATAAATATAAAAGGTGCCTTTCGCATGTCTGTGGGACGTAAGGCCTAAGACGCCCAGTTCCATTACAACGAACGAACAGTCAAATCGGGGACTCCCTGTCCTCCTACATCAGAAAGCCTCCACACGGTTTTTTAAAAGTAGTCCGCGCAGACCATTTAAAAAGTGAAACGGTTGTGCGCATGGAACCCATATACTATTCTAAAGATGACTGAGAGAAATGTATCATATACATTTGAGAATTGAATCTGTAGTGGTAGACAAGTGAATAAGACAAAGCAATCATACTCATAAATTAAAGAAATTTTCAGAAATATATTTGCTACAACTCTCTTATTTTTACTAGATTTTCTATTAAAGAGCTCTTTCGTAAACTGGTTTACCTTAATAGTGGTCTGATCGGACTACCTATAAAAAACCGTGTGGAGGCTTTCCGTCATAGGAGGCGTTGGTATAGCCCTCCAAACGCTGTGCAAAGCGTGGAGGTAGCGGTCTCGAATCCCGCTGACACCCTGAATGTATCTTCGTGTTGTGCTTCTATTTGACGAGGGTTTATATGCCTAAATTGAGCACACAAGTGTGCAAATCGCAATAAATCAATTGCAGTTCAGTAAAGTCGAGTTGATCCTTTTAAAAAGTTGCAAAAGTTAATCGAAATTCTGCAAAATTTAGTTTGTAGTTTTCTACCCTTTTTTTTTTAATATTTTCTCGAAACCAGAGCAGTTGGTATCTCTGGGACTTTTGCGCATGGGCTTCTAATGCAAGATCTTTACGTCTCTGTTTTCAGGTTATCATGCATTAAAAAGAAGACAAGTTCTAAAAAAGTGTCGAAGACAGTCCTTCATGAATATTTGACTTATTTAAGACATCACCTTCTACATCAGATAGCCTCCACACGAGATTTTATAACGCAGATTATTAGATAAATTTTAAATTTTAAAATAAGATAAATAGAGATAAATTTTTCTCATATATTTGAGAATTGAATCTGTAGTAGTTGGCAAGTATATAAGATGATCCAATCATATTCATAAATAAAACAGACGTATTATTAGACGTATATTTGCTAAATTTCATATTAAATGGATCTTGCATAAAATTATTTACGTTCATAGTGGTCTGATTGGACTACCTATCATAAAAGAAGCAGTGTGGAAGCGTTTTTCAGACGCGTACAACTTAAAACCTTCTGCTTCAAAGTTTTTGAAATAAATATTTTGAATCTACCACTTTTTCGAAAGAATTTCAATAAAACGGGAAATAAAGGTTAACGAAATAGAGGTTCTCGCGTCGAACGGTTTATAGAAAGCGTAACATTTAAAGTTATGTGGAACTTTTAAACTTCAGAGCAAATACTTCCAGCATATTTAAACTTACATGGGCCCCGACCTAACCCGTGATATGGCTTAAAACTTACCCAGAATGGGGCTAAATCTCTTCTAAAGATGAAGAGAGCTATCAAATAGGTTTCTCAATTTATATATTTTTTATGGACAACATGCAGGAAAAAATTTTTTTGCTTATATAAATATATTATCAATATAAATGCTTATATACGGGTCCAACTTATACAATGCTTTTTAATCCCAATGATTTTTAAGATAATTTCTTAGGCAACAGAGAGGTGATTTCTTAGTATATACAAATCCATACTTCCAATTTTACCAAATAAATATAGGTGGACAGGAATAAATAGATTCAAGTTTAGAACCTTATCTTATTCATATTTTCTTATTTTTACTAGATTTTATATTAAATGGTTTTTTTCGTAAACTGCTTTACCTTCATAGAGGTCAGGTTAGACTACCTATCCTATAAGAAACAGTGTGGAGGCGTTGTTCAGACTCGCGCTCTTTATATACACCTTAAAACCTTCTGTTTCAAATCAAGCGAAATTTTTGAAATAAATATTTTAAATCTACCACTTTTCAAGTTGAAAGAATTTCAATAAAATGGGAAATAAAGGTTAACGAAGGATGGCGCGTCGATAGCTCATTTGTACGTTCGTAGAAAGCGTAACATTGAAAGTTATGCGAAACTTTTAAACTCTAGAGCAATCACTTCCTGCAATGTACGTACAGCATATTTGGAATTTGATTTAATCTTTTTGACCAAGAAAAAGCTATAACCAATGTTGTTTTTGAAACATTGCTGACCGGTCACGAGTTAGCTCGTGTTTTCGTGGCCAAGCGTTGGTGATCGACCACGAGTTAACTAGTGTTTTCGTTAGCAGTGATCTCGTGGTGACTTTTTTAAAAAATGGGCGAAATTTTCCTTACTTCTCAAGTTTTTCCATATCGAAACATCTCCAAGCTTGAAATCGAGATAAACTTTAATGCGCGCCAAACCAACACCTCCTACAACTGAAAGCCTCCACACGGTTTCTTATAAGTAGTCCGATCAGACCCCTATGTAGGTAAACCAGTTTACGAAAAAGCCATTTAATAGAAAACCTAGTAAAATTAAGATAATAAGAATAAGATAAGTTTGTAAACTTGAATCTATTCCGTCCTCCCGTCCACATATACTTATATGGTAAAATAGGTTATATGTATTTGTTTATACTAAGAATTTATCTTAAAAAACATTGTACTTAAAAAGCACGTATACATTGAACCCAAATATGAGCATTTATAGTGATAATATAACTATATAAGCAAAACTACCTTTTTCCTGCATGATTTCCATAAAAAAAATACATATTAAGAAACATTTTTGCTAGCACTCTTTTCGCTCTAGAAAAGATTAAGATAATTTCCGGGTATGTTAGTTTTAATATGCTGGAAGTATTTGCTCTAAAGATTAATAATTTCGCATAACTTTTAACGTTCGGCTTTCAACAATCGTCACCTTGCACACGAGCACCTGATATTTCGTAAACCTTTATTTCCCTTTTTATTGAAATTCCTTCAACTTGAAAATGTGGTAAATTCAAAATATTTATTTCAAAAATTGTCTTACTTTAAAGCAGAAGGTTTTAGGATGTGAATAGATAGTAAGAGTCTCTACTATGCCTCAACTCTGTTTCTTATAGGATAGATAATCCGATCAGACCACTATGAAAATAAGCCAGTTTATGAAAGATCCGTTTAATAAAAATCTAGTGAAAATAAGAAAGTGATAGCAAACATATCTAAAAATTTGTTTAGTTTATGAATGTAATTGGTTTGTCTTATATACTTGTCAACAACTGCAGTTGCAATTATCAAATATATTTGAGAAATTTCACACTAAAATAGAATTTGGGTTCATGTGCACAACTGGTTCCTATTTTAAAGAATCTGCGCAGATTACGTATAAAATCCGGTGTGGAGACTTTCTGATGAAGAATATGATGTTTTAAATAAGTCAAATATACATGAAGGGCTGTCTTCGACACTTTTTGAGAACATGTATTCTATTTGTAACAATTTTTTTCTTTTATAGTATTATAATCTGATAACCGAGTCGTAAAGATCTTGCAATGGAAGCCCATGCGCAATGTGCCCAGAGATGCCAACTGCTCTGGTTCTACTCATACTCATATGTGATAGTTATCTTAGCATCAGCCCCGCGAGTGGCTCTAACTAATTCATCTGAGTTGTTGTATAATAATTCGCCGTATAATGTTCGTATGTTGTATAATAATTCAGCATTTAATAAAATTAAATGCTGAAAGTTAGGGCTCAGTAACATTTACTGAGAAAAAATTAAAATAATGCAGCGAGATTAAACAAACAATTTAAGAGAGAGAAGAGGTTTTTGTGGCAGACTGCCTCACCTTCCCCCGAGGTAACTGCTCTGATTTCGATATATATATATTTTTATAATATTCGATAATATTATAAAAAGCGGTACAGAACTACAAACTAAAATTTGCAGATTTTCGATTAACTTTGGCAACTTTTTAAATAGCTCAACACGACTTTACTCTATTGCAATTGGTTTATTGCAATTACATACATTTGCTGGCTTGTTTGCTGAAGTTAGGCTTATAAACCATTGCCAAATAGAAGGACAGATAGCACAATACCGAAAAGGATAACACGAAGACACATCCAGGGTGAAAGTGGGATTCGAACCCGCTTGCTCCACGCTTTGCACAGTGTTTGGCGGGCGATACCACTCGGACAGGGAATCCCCGACTTAAATAAACTTTGGGGAGCAAAATGGACTTCGTGAGATAAAAAACGCGACTTAACTGTATCAAAGTCACATTTTACACAAGCCCTGGAGTTATTTAAAATTAGTGGAAAACAAAAACCTATAATTCAAATTTATGAATCATGCATTAAAACGCTACCACTAGAAAATATTTATCTGCTGCCAGGAGTAAGTTGGAATTTCTATAGGCCAAGAGGCCTTGGTATCCAAGGATGATGTCTTGAATAATTTAAGAAATTTACAAATCTCAAACTTTAAGATCAAGATCGGGAAAAGAGATGTTTGGAGAAATATTGTGCAGCAGTCTAAAGCGCACCCTGGGGAGTAGTGCCAATAAAGAAGAAGAAGAATGTATGATGCTTTCAAAATTATTTAAACATTGAGAGCTATCCAAAATATCCAGCATCCAGCAAAGCTTCGCTAACAAGACATTTTATAAAATTGATTTTACTTAAAAACTAATCGTCTCAGAATTTTGATTAATTTTCCTAACATTTTGAAGGTCTCACAGACATGCGAATGGCTTCTTTTATATATATATATATATATATATATATATATATATATATATATATATATATATATATATATATATATATAAAATTTTTTTTTTGATTGGGCATATTTAGTGATTGTCGAAAAAATTCTAAATCAAATTTTTTAAATAAAAATTAGAAAGGTTAAACATAAAAATTACAATTAATTTAAATATCTGAAATAAATATGCAACACGCGTGATCAAGGAATCATGTCTAGCTATTATCCAAGAATTTGAAAAAAATTTTTATAATTCCACAATAAAAGAAAGAAATTAAATTACAGGAAAATCATAAAGCCTTACAGTGAAGATTTGGCCAATCTTTCGCTTCTTAATATACTTTTTAGCTTTTTATACATTAATTTTCGTATTATTCTGTGCTGTGAATTTCTTATATTTAAGTTATCTTAAATAACTTATGCTAACTACTTCTCCAATTAGATAGCTTTCTTCTTAAAGCGGGTTATGGATCTTTTATGGAGAGTTTTATGGATCTTCGATGCTCATTCATGAGAAGTTGAAGTCTTAAAGAAGAATTGCTTCCAGTTTTCTGTTATATTCCATAGTAGAATTTGAGGAATGTAGCATCTTTTTTTTATAAATAATAAAACAAAAAAATCACCAGTAAAGATACTCCTTTATAACAATATATTTTACACCTCGCTACTATATAAAATTTATGTAGAAACTCTTATTTATATTAGCACGTGCTGAAAATAACTTGAAAAGTTATGTTAGAGGTTTTTATGACCGGATATTAACACGTTGAATGCCTTGGGGGTCACCAGTGACCTTCACTGAGTTTGTTCGTAGCACCATGGAGGTCACCGGTGACCGGCGAAGCCAAGATTATTAGAAAAACAAATTTCGAGTAAAAATTTAGCACTTACAAAAATGATTCGAAGAAATTAAGGAGTTAATAAGGAGGAGTAAGGAGATATTAAGAAATTGATACACAAAGATACCAACTTGCTCCTTAACTTCCAACTTAATATAATAATGACACATCATTTTAAATTTTTGAAGGACCATACGAATCTCGCTTTTCAGGAAAGTTTTTCCTGAATATTTAAGAGACTTTATATTTTATTCGTTATGATTTTATATTTGATTCAATCAAATTGAATCACTATGTTTTAGACCATCACTCTACATTTGAAAATAGCACAAATATCGAAGACCTGACAACAGTGCAGCAAAGGTTATAAGTATTGACGAATTTAAATAAGATAAATTTCAACAAAATGTCAATAAGCTTACCTTAATTGACATTTTGAAACAACTTCCGACTTAACATATATACTCTGCTATACTGGGCTGGTATACTGTTCACTAACAAGGTTCGTAATGGTAAAAGTGGTAAATTGCGAATAGTAAATAACGAAAAAAATGCATGTTCTTAGAAGTTTGTACTTACCGAAACGCTTAACATTTCGAAAAAAGTATGTCTAATTACGAAACTATATGGTTTCAAATTTTTAATTTTAAAGTGGATGCTGATAAAAAAAAATTGGTGTATCTTCATTATAATACTTGCGCCACTTTTTAAATTTTGTGCGGATCATTCGAACTCTGATTAAATATATTTAAAGTGAAGCAATAGATAATAATTAATAAAAGTTCAAATTTCCTTATATTTGAAGCAGCTTCAGTTTAAATCATATTCATTTAGTTCGTGTGTAATTTATCTAAAAAAATTTAAATACTTAATCATCGCACTGATCAAGATTTGTTGAGGATATTTGAAAAAAACAGGCATATCTAATTATAATACTGTTGCTGCCACTTTTATCTGTGGGATCAATGAGTATATCACAGTCATCTACTCAAGCTTCTGAAAGGTTAAGAAAAGGGCCTTAAGGCCTCAGACCAGCACCTACTACATCAGAAAGCCTCCTCATGGTTTTGTTATAAGTATTCTGCGCAAACCTTTTCAAAAGTGAACCGGTTGTGCGCTTAAACCCAAATTCCATTTTAAAAATGACTGAGAGAAATATATTTGAGAAATGAATCTGCAGTGGTAGTCAAGAAAATAGAACAAACCTATCATATTCATAAATTAAACAAATTTTTAGACATATATTTGGTACCACTTTCCAATTTTTACTAGATTTTCTAGTAATGGGCTCGTTCATTAGCTGATTTACCTTCATGGTGGTCTGATCGGACTACCAATGAAAAACCGCGTGGAGGCTTTCAGTTCCACGAACAACGAACGAACCAGCATTTGGAAGGTAATGGTTGACCGGTTAACCATTCAATTGCGCTTCGGGGATTCATTTTACATTCCCACTCAGTTGACTTAGAGACCCTTGCGGTGTAACTACCACTTACGAGTATGAGCTTTCGTACGGGAGCTTTTTTTAACGATTTGAAATGGCAGCAAATTTAAGTTTTACCATGGGAGTTAAAATTATTTTCACCGCCATGCCTTAAACCGCACGTCCTATAACAAAAAGCCTCCACATGGTTTTTTATAAATAGTCCGATCAGACCACTATGAAGATATCTTAATATGTTTATGTTATGTAATGCTATGTTAATGTGCACACAAAACTAATTTATTCCTGCGTGTTGTCCATAAATGCAATTTAAGAAACACATTTGTTATAGCTTTTTATTCATTAAAAAGATTAAGCCACATTCCAGAAATGTTGGATTTAAGTTGCAGGAAATAATTGCTCTAAAGTTAAAAGTTTCGCATAAGTTTCAATGTTACGCTTTCTACGAACGTACTATAGTACTATCATCTTCCCATACTTCGTTAATCTTTAACTCCCATTTCATTGAAATTCTGTCAACTTGAAAAAGTGGTAGTTTTGAAATATTTATTTCAAAAATTTCTCTTGTTTTGAAGCAGAAAGGTATAAGGTGTATATAAAGAGCGCGATTCTGAACAACGCATCCACACTGTTTTTTATAGGATAGGTAGCCTGATCTGACCACTATGAAGGTAAACCTGTTTACGAGAAAGCCATTTAATAGAAATCTAGTAAAAATATAAAAGATAATGAGAATTAGATAAGGTTCTAAATTTGAATCTATTTACTCCCGTTCACTTATACTTATACGGTAAAACTGGATGTATGGATTTGTTTATACTAAGAAGTCACATCTCTGTTGTCTAAGAAATTATCTTAAAAAACATTGGGCCTGAAAAGCATTGTATAAATTGGACCCATATATAAGCATTTATATTGATAATGTATTTACATAAGCAAAACTACTTTTTTCCTGTATGTTGTATGTAAAACAAATATAAATTGAGAAACATATTTGATAGCTCTCTTCATCTTTAGAAGAGATTTAACCACATCCTGGGTAAGTTTTAAGCCATATCACGGGTCAAGTCGGGGCCCATGTTAGTTTAGAAATGCTGGAAGTATTTGCTCTGAAGTTTAAAAGTTTCGCATAACTTTAAATGTTACGCTTTCTACAAATTTCCATCAATTTTAAAGAAGGGACTTTCTTTCATTAAGCTTTATTTCCCGTTTTATTGAAATTCTTTTAACTTGAAAAAGTGGTAGATTCAAAATATTAATTTCAAAAATTTGTCGTACTTTGAAAAAGAAAGGTTTAAGATGCAGGGATGTCAACTCCTGTGCTTTCTGGAATAGTTTTAATAAAGTGGTGGCAAATTATATACATTATAATTATATAATACTGGAGTGATGGTCTCAGTTACTCGGGTGATAGTTTCTTGGTTTGTCGGGTGTTGTTTCTTGGTTTCCAAAGCAGAGCATGTTGGCATCCCTGAAGATGTCATGGGTGAAATCCCTTATATAGCAAGACGGAAAAGAGAAAAACCTGGTACGTAAGACATTTCATTCCAGCATTTTTTACGAAAAAAATAAAATATCTGTAACTATCAAGATTTCTTTTAAAATTTTAGCATATATATAAAACTGCTTCTTTTCGAAGATAAAGTAGATATTGCTGAATAATTTAAAAAAAGAATAAGTAAACTCCTCCCCAAAGCTAGCTATAACTGAAAAGGTTTCACTACCAGCCTTTCCTATTTTCCGTCTCGCTTTCACCCCTGGAAGATGCATATAAAGAGTACGCGTCTATACAACGCCTCCAGACTGCGTCTTTTAGGATAGGAAATCCGATCAGGCCACTATAAACGTAAATCATTTTATGAAAGATCCATTTAATATAAAAACTAGTGAAAATAAGAAAGTGGTAGCAAATATGTGTCTAAAAATTTATTTTATTTATCAATATGATTGGTTCGTCTTATATACGTCTTATATACTACAGATTCAATTCTCAAATATATGTGAAAAATTTATCGCAATTTATCTAATTTTAAAATTTATCTAATAATCTGGTCAGATTACTTATAAAAACCCGTGAGGAAGCTTTCTGTTGTAGAATGTGATGCCTTAAAGAAGTCAAAAATACATGGAGGGATGTCTTCGACACTTTTTGAAGACTTGTCTTCTATTTAATGCATGATAACCTAAAACAAAGTCTTAAAGATCTTGCATTGGAAGCGATGGATGATGTCTTGAATAATTTAAAAATTTAAAGATCTCCATCTGGAAGATAAAGGTCTGGAACAAAACTGTTTGGAGAAATATTTTGCAGCCGCTTAAGGCCCACCCTGGACAGAAGTGCCAATAAGGAAGAAGAAGAATGTATGATACTTTCAAAATTATTTTCTACTCCACCGAATATGAATGCTTCAAAAAATCATATGAAAACCTCTTTGCTCTAGTTCTTTTATGGTCAAGCTTTTAAAATCTCAGTAAAATTAGCCAAAATTCTGAGAGCATTAGTTTTAGATTGTCGACTAATAAAATATTTTGATAAAAGCGGAATAATTGGAAGCTCTGCATATGTAAACCAACAAAGCAGCTGTGAAGAACATTGTGAAATTTTGAGACATTTTGTTGCGTAAATTTTCTTTAATTAAAAATTTTAATACAAGGGAAAGTTATTTTTCAGGTCAACAATGTTCTACCAATACTATATAACTCTTTAAAACTAAGTACCAGTTTTAATTTTTTTTTTTTTTAAATAATAATTCGCATTTAGCCTATTTCAGCATGGATGACAAATGCTTCTCTTACAAGATATTTTATAAAATTGATAGTAACTGAAAACTAAAGCTTTCAGAATTTTGTTTAATTTTGCCGACATTTTGAAAGTTTCACATACATGCTAAAGGTTCCTTTTATATTTTTTTAGATTCGATACATTTAGTGAATATCAAAAAACAATTAAATCTAATTTATTAAATAAAAAATAAAATGGTTAAGCATGAAAATTACTACTAATTTAAATATATGGAATAAATATCCCGCCAAAAGTGGAAAAGTATGCAACACGTATGAAAAAGGAATCATGTCTAGCTATTATCCAAGAGTTTGATCAATTTTTGTAGGATTCCACAATAAAAGAACGAAATTAAATTATAGGAAAATCATAAAGCCTTACAGTAAAGATTTTGCTCATCTTTCGCTTCTTAACACTTTCATGTCCGGTGACAGCAACGTGTTGTCACGTGAAAACCAAACGTTAGCTGCCGGTGACAACACGTTGGTGCCATGCACTAATAGTCGGTGACAACACGTTGGTGCCATGCACTAATAGTCGGTGACAACACGTTGGTGCCATGCACTAATAGTCGGTGACAACACGTTGGTGCCATGCCCAAGCCAAACGTTAGTGACCGGTGACAACACATAGATGTTGCGAGTTGCAGCCTCTTCATCGTGAAATATCCCAAAGGGACATACATAGGAAAGTTGTATTGGTGATTCGGAAAAGAACCTGAAATGCGATAAAATAATGAAAGGCATCATGAAAGGTGCAGCAGGCTTGATGGTGAGGCTCTTCATCTACGTCTTTAGGGCCGGGACATCACCTCCTACATCAAAAATCCTCCACACGGTCTTTTATAAGTAGTCCGCGCAGACTGTTTAAAAATTAAACCAGTTGTGCGCATGAACCAAAAACCTTTTATAAAAGTGATTGAGAGAAATTTATCATATCTATTTGATAATTGAATCTGTAGTGGTTGACAAGTGAATAAGGCAAACCAATAATATTCTGAAATAAAACAAATTTTTAGTCATATATTTGCTACCACTTTCTTATTTCAAATAGATTTTGTATTCAATGACTCGTTCGGAAAGTGGATATCCTTCAAAGTGGTCTGATCGGACTACCTATAAAAAACCGTGTGGAGGCTTTCAGTTATAGGAGGCGTTGGCTGGGAGCAGGGAGATGAGTAATGAGACGATTTTCTCGTCTTCCGACTTTACTGCATCAAAGTCACACTTTAGACAAGCCTTGGAATTATTTAAAATTAGTGGTAAACAAAATCTTATGAATCGAATTTACTAAATTAAGAATCATGCATTACAACGCTACCACTTGAAAATATTTATCTGTTGCAAAGAGCAAGTTGACATTTCTATAGGCCAAGAGGCCTAACGATCGATGGATGATCATATAAAATTGAATAATTTTATAATTTTATATTGAATTATGATTATAAAAAATTGAATATAAAAAATTGAATAATTTAAAGATCTCCATCTGGAAGATCAAGGTCTGGAACAGAGCTTTTAAGAGAAATAATGTGCGGCGCCGCCTAAGGCCCACCCTGGACTGTAGTGCCAATAAAGAAGAAGAAGAATGCATGATACTTCCAAATATATTTTCCACTCCACCGAATATGAATGCTTTAAAAAATTATATAAAAACCTCTTTGCTCAAGTTCTTTTGTGGTCAGGCTTTTAAAATGTTGGGAAAATTAGCTAAGATTCTGAGAGCTTTAGTCTTTGATTGTCTACCAATAAAATATTTTGTAAAAAGTGGAGTAGTTGGCAGCTCTGTATATGTAAACCAACAAAGCAGTTGTGAAGAATAGTGTGAAATATTGAGACCGTTTAATGCGTAATTTTTCATTAATTAAAGCTTTTATTACAACGCACAGTGGGCCAGAAGACCATGATCTTTGGCCAAAAGTCAAAATAAAATTTTCAACTAAAATATGTGTAGGCAGTTTTAATATCGCCCAAATTAAGTATTCATAATCATTCCAAACATTATAATTTACTTTTTGGACCGACGAGAGTACAATGTAGTGAAAAATATGTTTAAAAAAAATTTTTTTAATGTAACTTTTAAATTTATATTTCAGAAATATATATAAGAATTTCACCTCACTGTTGCATTTTTATCAGAGTAATTAGTCTGAAATTATAGTACAATTTTTCAATTTGTTGAATTAGTTAATACTCTTGACAAACTTATAGTTTATATCTTATCATTTGACATTTTACAATGTTTGACTCACTTTCGAAACTTATCTCCAAAAAGTTCAACGAGGTAATTAGCTAAACTTTTTTTTGTTGTCTTCTTTGATGTTTCTTCTTTCGAAAAAACCTGCCCCATTTTGCCCATATTGCAAAGGGGGACTAAATATACCGAAAAACAAAAATTATGTTTATTTCATGTTTTCGCGTTATTTCGTAATTAATTCGCGCCATTTTGTAATATTATTTCGGAAATATAATTAGCTTTCCATTTTTAATATAAAATTACGAAAATTATTATATTTTCATTGCTATATTTAATTATTTAAACGCACTATATTATTATTATTTTTTTTTTACTCGCCATATTTCAGCCGCCATTTCGTTTTGTTATTTTAAGAATTTTAAGTGTATTTCAAAATTTCAACTATGAATTCAATTTACCTGCACATGAAAACCCCCAAATTTTGAAACAAATTTAATCAAAATACTAATTTTGGCCACGAAACCTTGGATGCTGGCCCACTGTGCAACGAAAAGTTATTTTTCAGGTCTACAACGTTTTACCAATATAATATAATTCTCTAAAATTTAGTACCAGTTTTTATTTTTTTTAAAAAAATTACAATTATTCACATATGCCAAATGCTTTGCTTACAAGATATCTCCTAAAATTGAACCTAAAAACTAAAGCTGAAAGGCATTTGATTAATATTGCTAACATTTTGACGGTCTCACAGACATGCGAAAGACTCCTTTTATATTTTTTTAGATTGGGTATATTCAGTGATTGTCAGAAAATGTTTAAATCAAATTTTTTAAATTAATAATTTAATTTAATAATAAATTTATTTAATTTAAATATCTGGAGAAAAAAATATCCCGCCAAAAGCGGAAAAATATGCAACACGTATGAAAATGGAATCATGTCTAGCTATTAACCAAGAGTTTGAACAATTTTTGTAAGATTCCACAATAAAAGAACGAAATTAAATTATACGAAAATCATAACGTAGAGTAAAGAATGCATCAGTAAAGATTTTGCTCATCTTTCGCTTCTTAATATACTTTTCAGCTTTATATACATTATTTTACTTATTATTCTATGCTGTGGATTTCTTTTATTTAAGCTATCTGAATGCTATCTTATACTAACTACTTTGTCAATTAAATGAACTTTCTTCTCAAAGTGAATTAATACGATTAGAGGCGAACGATTCCAGAATTCTCTGAAGCAAAATTTCCGCATGCTAATAAACCGAAATGTCTTCATTTTTCTATAAGTAAGAACAGTTTATAAGTGTTTAAAAGGGTAATTAATTATGTTTCATGCAAATGCTATGTTTTTCCGTAACTTTATCTTCTTTAGTTTTAAACTTTCGCTGATTTCATAGCTACGAGTTTTAAAGCTTAAATTGTCTTTTTTTCTGCATCGTAAAATGATAGTCATATAACAGTATAAAAGATGTTAAGCCTAACGAAGAATATTTACCGTTTCTTGTTGCTCATCTACTTCTATACAGATAACACTGGATAAATTTCTTGTTTCATTTGAACAAGTACTTGATCTTACCGCATTTGGGTTTGTAGGTATGCAATTTTACCTATTCGAAGAGTAGCAAAGTATTAAATTTTTTGCGTCATTTTAAAGAATGTAATTTTCAATAGCAAAATATGAAATTTCAGCAAAATCGGTCGAATAGTTCCTGAGAAGTCAAATTTTAAAAACAGAATTTTAATCTTTACTTAACGACCGATTTTGCACTAATTTATTATTTTGTCTTGTAAAATCAAATTCTTGAGCCAAAATTTGTCTACCTCAATTTTTTTTTCTTTTTTGATTATCACTAAATAAAAATAATAAAATGAAAATTTAATATTTACTAAAAGTAATTTTTTTCGTGGAATTATCTTTGAGTAAACGAAATTTTCAAATGTGTGTAAAACACTTGTAAACAAACCATAAGTAAAACATTTGTAAAACAAAAAATAAAATTAACATTTAGAAGTCCAAACTTTGGAACGCTCACCATGCTCTATTTAATAAACTCAAACTATTTTTGATCAAATTTGTGGATTTCTGTGGATTTCTTATCTTTAAGCTGAATGAATTAACTTATGAATTCATTAACTTATGAGCTTAATGAATTAACTTATGCTAACTATTTAAATTAGATGAACTTACGATTAGAGGCGAATGATTCCAAAACTCTCTGATACAGAAGTTCCTCAAATTATTAAATAGGAATGTATTTCTTTTTCTGTAAGTGGAAACAATTTATAAAGGCATAAAATGGCAATTAATGTTGTTTCATAATAAACAAATGCTACTATGCCCTTATCTACCTAACACGCATTTTTTTAAACTTCCTCTAGTTTCATAGTTTAGAGTTTTAAGGATTATAGTGTCTCTTTTTTTCAACATCGTAAAATGAGATTTCACTCCGGAAGAAAAGGTCATTTGACAAGTACGGAAGATTGTTGAGTATCACGAAAAATTTTATGGTTCTTCGATGCTCATTTATGAGAAGTTGAAGTCTTAAAGAAGAATTGCTATCAGTTTTCTGTTATATTACATAGTAGAATTTAAGGAATGTCATATCTTTTTTTATATATATATTAAAACTAAAATATCACCAATAAAGATACTCCTTTTTAACAATATATTTTACACCTCGCTACCATATGAAATGTATATAGAAACGCTTATTTATATTAGCACGTGCTGAAAATACTCTTTACTTACATCTTAAATCATCATCATCATCACAATTTTTCTGGGCACCTTGGAGCCATTAGCGGCCTTTTTCCCATTCGTCTTGTATTGTGATCTTTGAGGTGGTTCCTTCTGGTAATTGGAATGCAATTGGAGTGAAAAGTTCGTTGAATCCTGCGGTGTCACAATTTGCGTTCTTTTCAAAAAATCTGAATTTAAGCTTTGCAATATGATGATCTAAAAAATCAACGTTGAGATCGTGATGTATATTTTTTATTTCGGATAAACCATCTTGTTTTTGTTATTTTCCTAAGGATTTTATTCTGGCATATTTTGAGTTTTTTAAGGAGTGATGTGGAGATGTTGCACCAAGCTGGAGATGCATAAGTTAGGATGGGACGGATCATTGAGATGTAGAGTAAACGTTTAAGTCTGAGTTCCATTTTGGGGTTCTGAAGGAGGATTTGTAATCTGTGGCAGGCCGCTTGTGCTTTGTTGGTAACTGTTTTGACGTGATCTTTCCAATTAAATTTGCTGTTTATGACCAGACCAAGATATTTTGCACTTTTAACTATGGGGATAATTTCATTAAAGAGAACAACTTGATTTTTGGGGAGGATAGTTTTTCTTTTATGCTGAATAATTAGTAGTTTTGATTTTTGTCCATTTACTTTAAACTTCCAGTCTAGACACCATGTTTCGATTTCCTTCAGTTTTTCTTGGAGTTTTTGTAGGGCGGTGTTGGGGTTTTTGGACTTCACGACGATTCCAGTGTCATCTGCGAACAGTGCTGTGATACTATTGAAGTCTTCTTTGTCGACAGGAAAGTCGTAAGTAAATAATATAAATAATATGGGCCCAAGAATGCTTCCTTGGGGCACTCCTGCTGTTACTTTTCTGTTTGTTGACTTCATGTGTTTAAAGTTAACTTGAAAAGTTCTATTATGTAAGTAGGCCTGTATAATTTTTATGATACCAGATAGGAAATTCAGTTGTATAAGCTTGAAAATGATACCCTGATGCCAAACTTTGTCAAATGCTTTTGCGATATCTAACATCAGAAATGCTGAACTCTGTTTATTGTGGAGGCCCCGGCCTATATAGTCGACTATACTGAGGAGCTGTTTGGTTGTGTCAAGATGCTTCCGAAAGCCATACTGCTCGTCGGGAAGTTTGGTAAGGTGAGGCATAATCCGTGTGTAGATAATTTTTTCCATAAGTTTTCCTAAATTACACAAAAGACTGATGGGTCTGTAGCTCTCAGGTAAGGTAGGATC
Source organism: Parasteatoda lunata (assembly GCA_949128135.1). Lineage (NCBI taxonomy): Eukaryota > Metazoa > Arthropoda > Arachnida > Araneae > Theridiidae > Parasteatoda > Parasteatoda lunata. Next base: position 29,871,630 of record OX421981.1, on the reverse strand, counting down.
CTTGCCAGGTTTGAGGAAAAGTATGACATTTGCGGTCTTCCAGGCGTCAGGGAAATAGTTCAGGGCAAAGCAAGCATTGTAGATATGAACGATTAGTTGAATATTCTGTTTTGGTAGTAGTTTGATCATCTTGTTTTTGATATTATCGCAACCGGGAGCTGTTTTTAGCTTTAATTTGTTTATGTGGTTTATCACTTCTTCCGTTGTGGCCGGTTCGATTATCTCTGGTGATGGGTGTGATGAGTTGAATTGTTTTACATTTTCAATAACCAAGTTGTGATTGTTCAGATTGAAAGCTGTGTTAAGATAGAATTGTTTTTCTAAGGAGTCAGCAAAAGTTTCGGCTTTATCTTGCGATGTGAAAACATACCCTGTTTCTATATGTAATGGCTTATCCACTTGAGGTGTGGTGTGAAGTGATTTAGTCATTCTCCAGACTGAGTTATCCTCCGTGCTGAGTGATTCGATTTTGTCGATCCATTGTTTTCTTCTATAGTATCAGAGATGCCAACTTGCTCCGGACAGCAATTATATATTTTAAAGTGGTAGTTTATCACTTGTGATTCTTGGTTTAATAAATTCAATTTAGTAGATTTTTATCCACCACTATTTCTAAATAATTCATAGGCTTATATAATTCACCACTTTTTAGAACATATGTCATGCTATACCATTTAAAAAGCAAGCAGAACTAGTCAAATATTTGCAAAATTTATTTTGTAGTTATTTACCGTTTTTTTAATTATTTTGGCGTGTCCGGAGCAGTTGGCACCTCTGTAGTATCGGCATTTCTTACTTATTTGCTTGTTGAGATTAATCATCTCTTCTCTATAGTCTGGATCAGAAGTTTTTTGATGTTTCTTTCGGCACCAGTTTCTCTGTTTGATTAAAGATTTGATTTCAGGTGGTAGTTTAAGATAGTTTGAAGTGAGTATTTTTGACGTAGTTGATTTGCCATAGGCAGTATTGATATCACTCTGGAGAATAGTAATTTGTGTATCATTATCTTCCGTGGTGTTAAGAGCTGTAATGTTTGGTTTGTTTGTTGTGAGAATATTTTGAAAGAGGTTCCAATCAGTTTTGGTGATCTGCTTTCTGTCCTGTCGTAAGGCTATCCCAATCGAGATGTAGACTGGAAGATGATCAGAGGATAATGAATTTAGTACGTCGGCTGCAATGGGTGTATTCAAATTTGAGATAGCAAAGTCGAGAATGTCCTGTCTTTGATTCCTCATGTTTGGTAGATGTGTGGGACTTAATGGTGCGATAACAGTGAGTCCGTATTTATTCAAAATATTCTTGAGTTGTTGCCCGTTGCGGTTGGTTTTATTGCATCCCCATATTACATGTTTCGAGTTAAAGTTAAAATCTCCAGCTACTATTGTCTCCATGTTTGCCGGGAAAAGTTGTTTGATGTCATCGTCGGAGAGAGTATTGCCAGAAGCGTTGTAAATGCCAGTCACACCTATAAGTAGTATAGTTGGCAACTTTAATGTGATGCTGTTTGTTAAGATGAGTCCCTGTGATAATCATAATATCGGGGTCAAAATCAGAAATAAAATCTTTAAGTTCGTGAATTTTGTTAAAAACTCCATTTGCATTCCAGTTTATAATATGAAGTGGTGCTTTGCGAAATGTGGCTTTATTCATTATTTGTTGAGGGTTGGCTTGATTTAACAGCTTCTGCTGTTGATTTTAGTTGTCGAAGTAAGCTGAATCCTTCAGCGTTTTTTTAAAAATTCTACAAAGTTTTTAAGTTCACTCAGAATTGTATGCGCTTCATGAACCAGGCTTCTGTCTTCCTGCTGGGCATTTTGAAGATCCCGAATCTTTGCTTCTTTAAGAATTGAGGCATATGTTACAGTCGGAGCAGTTCTATTTCGGTAAACTTCGTCATTTTTGTGGTTGGAGCTGAAACTGCGTCTGAGTTCTACTTGAGGATATTTGGGGCATTGTAATTTGAAGGGTGGGGACCACTACAGTTGGCACACTTGGCCGGAGTGTCCTTGGGTTTCTGACAGGTGTATGTGTAATGCCCTTATCCGCACTTTAAGCATTTGGGAGCATGTCTGCATGATTGTTGGACGTGGTTAAAATTCTGGCATCTATGGCACTGTGTCACACCGCTACGCCCTTTGTAGTTGTCATCTGTAATTATTAAGTTCATGAGTCTCGTGAGATCGTAAATCTCTTTGTTGTGGTCATTTTTTGGCAGTGTCACTATAAACAAGGGCAAGTTGATTTTGCCTTTCTCTGTGAATTTTGTCATCTGAGTAATTTTAATTGGGACGAATCCCACTTTGATGAGTTCGTTTTCTACTTCTTCTGCGTTGTATTCAGCGGGTATGCTTTTAAGCACAACTTTGAGTGGTTTGTCTTGTTGTAAAAGAAAGGTGTGATACTCGACCTTGTTGTCGTCTAGAATTTTTGTAATTTTTCTGTGCGCGTCATCATCTGCTACTTTTAGGTTGATTTGGTCACCAAACACTTTGCCTGTGAAGTCTGAGCAGTTGTTATTTTGTAGCAGTTCTTTAATTTGTTTCCAATTGAAGTTAGAGTCTTTGATGAGGATTGGTGGAATGCGTTGCTTTTTAAGCTTGGGAGTTTGAAAGAAGTCACTTTCATCTTCTCGTTGGTTTTCTTCGTCAGATTCAAATCGAGGTTTTTTGTTTTTATTGTATTCCTCTTCGCCACTTTCTGCTGATGGAAGAGTATCAATAACTTTTTGTAGTTCCATAGCATTTTCTTCGTCGGTTTCCCATGATTCGCTTAATTTATGGTCGCTCGCTATTTGCTTGTCTTCTTTATTGTTGGTGGCGTCGTTTTTGGTTGCCGCAGTCGTATTGTGCTTACTTTTTGATTTCTTTTTGGTTGATATCTTGCGTTTTTTATTTGTACTTGGAAGAGTTGTGGGGATCACTGGTTCTTGTGCTTTGTCAAGTGCCTTTTCCAGGTGTCATTTTTCAGCTTCCAATTGGGAGTTCCTGATGCGAAGTTCCCCTATTTGTTCGTTTAATTTTGCTACTTGCTCAACTAGAGCACATAACCGAAAATTCATGATAGATAGTTGTTGCGCCATATCTCCAGGCTGAGGAGTAGTTGTTGCAGTAGAAAGATCGTTGCTATTTGGATCTTGAACCTCCATGGTTTAAGTCACTGTATACTTACAGTAAAAAATAATAATAAGATAAATAAATAAATATTCACTTGAATATTTACCTCAAGTCATAATCTTGCAATTGTTGAGTCACATTTCAATAGTCAGTAGCGATCACTCAGGTCCGGAATCCCGCAATTCGTTCAATCAAGCCTTTCACTCTCCGAAAAGAAAATCCACTAGAGCACACTCAAACTCACAAGCAGAGAGCGATAATCTGTGTCAGCCAATGACAATGTGACATACATCTTATACCAGGGCTGAAAGCCCATATATACCGAGACGGAAAAGAGTAAAAACTGGTAACAAATAAATTTCCTTTTTAAGTTTTTTTTTTCCGGGAATAATAAAAATCCATAACTACCAATTGTTTTTAACGGATGCAATTTTTATATTGAATTGCTTCTTCGCCGTGAAAAATTTCCTTACAGTGAATTGTTATTGTTGAGAATAGATTAAATCCTCCCGAATATTATCTAATATTGAAATAGTTCTTCTACCAGTATTTTCTCTTTTCCGTCCCGCTTTCAGGCCTGTCTTAAACCCTTCTGCTTCAAAGTAAGACAAATTTTTGAAATAAATATTTTGAATCTACCACTTTTTCGAGTTAAAAAAAAATTTCAATAAAACAGAAAATAAAGTCCACAAGTCCAATATATTGGACCCAAATATAAGCAATTATATTGATAATATAATTATATAAGCCAAACTGCCTTTTTCCTGCTTGTTGCCCATAAAAAAAATACAAATTGAGAAACATATTTGTTAGCTCTCTTTTGAAGATATTGAGTCACAATCCAAGTATGTTAGCTCTAATATGCTGAAAGTATTTGCTCTAAAGTTTAAAAATTTCGCGTAACTTTTAATGTTACGCTTTCTACAACGTCCTGTTTCGTCCATAAGTCCCCATTTCGTTAACCTTTATTTTCTGTTTTATTAAAATTCTTTCAACTTGAAAAAGTGGTAGATTCAAAATATTTATTTCACAAATTTGTCTTACTTTGAAGCAGAAGGGTTTAAGATGTATGTAAAGAGTACGAGTCTGAACAACGGCTCCACCCTGTTTCTTATAGGATAGGTAAGATCCGATCAGACCACTCTGAAAATAAACCAGTTTATGAAAAATCCATTTAATAGAAAATCTAGTAAAAATAAGAAAGTGGTCGCAAATATATCAAAAAATTAGTTTAATTTCTGAATATGATTGGTTTGTCATATATACTACAGATTCAACACTACAGATTCAATTCTCATATATATTTGAGAAATTTCTCTCTAAAATTGAATCTGGGTTCATGCGAACAACTGGTTCCCTTTTTAAATAATCTGCTGTGTGGAGGCTCTCTGATGTAGGAGGTGATGTTTTAAATAAGTCAAAGATACATGAAAGGCTGTCTTCGATACATGAAGGGCTTCAGAAAATTTCTTATATTTGTAGCAAATTTTGTGTTTTATTGTATGATAATCTGAAAACCGAGTTGTAAATTAGCGGTAGAGAACTACAAACTAAAATTTGTAGATTTTCGATTAACTTTGGCAACCTTTTACAAGGCTCAACACGACTTAACTGTATTGCAATTCGTTTATAGCAATTACATACATTTGCTGTCTTGCGTGCACAATTTAGGATTAAAAGACTTTGTCAAATAGAAGAACAGATAGCACAACGAAAACACATCCACGCTATGCACAGCGTTTGGTGGGCGATAAAACTCGGACAGGGAAGCCCCGAGTTAAAAAGTTCATTTGAGTTCATTTCCCCAAGTTCATTTGTATAATCACTTGATCTTACGCATTTGGGTTTGTAGGTATGCAATTTTACCTAACTCAAAGAATAGCAAGGTATTAAATTTTCTGCATCATTTTAAAGAATGTAATAGAAAAATATGAAATTTCAGCAAAATCGGTCGAATAGTTCCTGAGTAGTCAAATTTTAAAAGCTGAATTTTCTTCAATTTAATTTCTCAAGAACTACACGACCAATTTTGCGCAAATTTCTCATTTTGCTTTGCAAAATAAATATTAAAGCCAAAATTTGTCCACCTCAAAATTAATTTTCTTTTTAGATTATCATTAAATAAAATATAAAATGAAAAATAAATATTTGCTTAAAGTTTTTTTTTCGTGGAATTATCTTTGAGTAACTAATTTTATAATTGGGTGTAAAACACTTGTAATCAAAATATAAGTAAAACATTTGTAAAACAAAAAATAAAATTAACATTAAGGGATCCAAACTTTGGAGCGCTCATAAAGCTCTATTTAATGAACTCGAACTAGTTTTGAATAAATTTTAGATATATCCAATCTTATTAAAATATCTAAATTTATTGAAATACATAAAATTTTCTTGCTTAATTATTTATTAAATATTATCCTTTATTTAAGACTATCTGAGCTTCAGATACTCAAAATTTTGTATTATTTAGTGCTGTGGATTTCTTATCTTTAGGCTGGATGAATTAACTTATGCTAACTACTTTAATTAGAAGAACTTTCTTCGCAAAGCGAGTTAAAACGATTAAAGGCGAACGATTCCAAAGCTCTCTGAAGTAAAAGTTCCTCAAAATATAAAATAGGAATGTATTCCTATTTCTGTAAGGGCTTAAGTGGTTATAAGGGCTTAAAATGGTAATTAATGTTGTTTCATAGTAAACAAATGCTACCATACCCTTATCTACCTAACACGCATTCTTTTAAACTTCCGCTAGTTTCATAGTTTAGAGTTTTAAGGATTATAGTGTCCCTTTTTTTCAACATCGTAAAATGAGATTTCACTCCGGAAGAAAAAGTCATTTGACAAGTACGGAAGATAGTTGAGTATCACGAAGAGTTTTATGGATCTTCGATTCTCATTTATGAGAAGTTGAAGTCTTAAAGAAGAATTGCTACCAGTTTTCTGTTATATTACATAGTAGAATTTAAGGAATGTCGTATCATTTTTTTTATAAATATTAAAACAAAAAAATCATCAGTAAAGATACTCCTTTTTAACAATATATTTTACACCTCGCTACTATATAAATTTATGTAGAAACACTTATTTATATTAGCACGTGCTGAAAATAACTTGAAAAGTTATGTTAGAGGTTGTTATGACCGGATATTAACACGTTGAATACCATGGGGGTCACCGATGACCTGTACTGTGTTTGTTCGTAGCACCATGAAGGTCACCGGTGACCGGCGAAGCCAAGATTATTAGGAACAAGCCAGTCGAGTAAGATTTTAGTGCTTTTAATTATTATTGTTACTAAAAGGGTTCGAAGAATTTATGGAGTAAATAAGGAGGAGTAAGGAGAAATTAATACACAAAGATGCCAACTTGCACCGGACAGCGAATAGATATTTCCAAGTGTTAGTTTATTAATTGTGATTCGTGGTTTAATAAATTCAATTTGGTAGATTTCTATCCACCACTCTTTCTAAGCTATTCGTAGGCTTATAAAATTCACCACTTTTTTCAGACATGTGATGCGAACGGAAATTTCTTTGACAAGGCTTTAATTTGTGAAACCGCTGAGTTTAACTTAATTTTTGACTGTATCAACCTAATTGAAAATGCTAATATCAGACCTTTGGCTCGCTATTTTACTTCTGATGTTATTCTCACACTTAAAAACATGCTTTGAGTTATAACGCACAGATTGTCGAAACCTTTGAAATAGCAACCCCAGTGGGTCTGATCAGGACGAGATTAATCCGAGTAATTTTTTGTGTAGAGAGTGGTAATAACCAGGACGGTCGTGTCTCAACTTTAACATGGGTACACTTTTTTTTGTTAAGGAAGTTTTTTATGATCTTAACGTTATTCATTATGAATATTTGTTAATTCTTCCCATTTTTTGTAAGTAATTTTCCTTCGTGTAATTTTCGTTTCCCTACTTGCAAATATACATCGAACTTTTCTATACATTTAATTATTTGCTACTTTTTACCATGGCAAATTGCCTTTTTTTTCCCCTACCTTAACACGTGCTCTTATTTGTTGCATTTTATGCAATCCGTCTATTGCTTTTGCTTAAGTTCTCATTACATGATAAATGGAAAAAGGCGGATTATTGGCCTCACGAGCCCAGCTTGTCCAAACAGACCAGACCAGATATGTGATGCTATATCTTTTAAAAAACTAGCGAAATCGGACAAATTTGCGAATCTAGTTTGTAGTTATTTACCGTTTGGTCAGACGAGCAAGCCATGTAAAATTAGCGTGGTATTCAACGTGTTAAATGCATCAAAGATACCATAAAGTTTATAAATGCTGGAAAAATATTAAAACATATGCTTTCTTAAATTTTATTTCACTATCACTACAATATTTGAAGGACCTCACGAGTCTCGCTTTTCACGAAAATAAATCACCATGTTTTAAACCTCCACTCTACATTTGAAAATAGCACAAATATCGAAGATCTGACAACAGTGCATCGAAGATTATAAGCATTGACGAATTGAAATAATATAAATTTTAACCCTATCATGGGCCATTTATTTCTAGTAAAAGTAAATCAAAGTATTTTTGGAATTGAAATTGCTTCAAGAATAGTAATTGATATAAGAAGAAAAAGCTCATTTAGTTTATAAAAATGCCTTTTTTATTGGTGGTAAATATATTTAACACGATCTGTTAGGAACTTATTGACTTTTATTTTTCTTTATTTATAAAATAAATTTTATAAATGCTACAAACTTCAAAAGGAGTTATGTATCTTATAACTTTTATACGTTTTTTTAAACTAAGAAATAGATACCAATTCTATTCAAACGTACTTCAAGAAAACTGAAATCATTAACAAATGGAAACCTAAATTAAAAGTGGTAAAAAAAGTGGTGGGAAGTATACTTCACACGGCCTTCGAAAGGGTTAACACGTTGAATGCCACGCTAATTTTACATGGCTTACTCATCTGGCCACACGGTAAATAACTACAATTTAAATTTGCAAATATAGACAGATTTTGCTAGTTCATAAAAGGTTTAGCGTGACATATCTGAAAAAAGTGTCGAATTGTGTATGCCTACGAATTGTTTAAAAATAGTGGTAGATAAAAATCTATTAAATTGAATTTATTAAACCAAGAATCTCAATAATTAAAGAAATTTTGAATAAAATTTCTGTAGTTCCATGAAAGAGTTAAATTTTATAGTTCTATATCATGTTATACGCCGTCAGCCAACTTTTTTTCGAGGCCGATGTAAAAGGTCAGTGTCAGCAAGTGGGAGCAGATGCATTCTAAATCTAATTTCAGTGTCAGCCACCGGTGGTTGACCAACGCCTCCTATAACTGAAAGCCTCCACACGGTTTTTTATAGGTAGTCCGATCAGACCACTGTGAAGGATATCCACTTTCCGAACGAGTCATTTAATACAAAATCTAGTTAAAAAAAAGAAAGTGGTTGCAAATCTATGACTAAAAATTTGTTTTATTTATGAGTATTATTGGTTTGCCTTATTCACTTGTCAACCACTACAGATTCAATTCTTAAATATATATGATAAATTTCTCTCAATTACTTTTATAAAAGGTTTTGGGTTCATGCGCACAACTGGTTCACTTTTTAAATAGTCTGCGCGGACTACTTATAAAAGACCGTGTAGAGGCTTTTTGATGTAGGAGGTGATGGGGAAGCAAACTGCTGTGGCTTCGGGAATAGTTTTAATAAATGGGTAGCAGATTATATGGTAAAACTCGTTAAAGAAGGATAGTTACGCCTATTTTTAATTGGGTAACCAGTATATGCTTTAGCGTTGCATTTTAGATGATACTTATGAATTTTGATATTTAGTGCCGTGAATGTTACTTAAAATGAAAAATACTAAACTGAATGTAACTTAAATTTCGCTACTATTAGAAAATACTATTTTACAAAGCGGAGCAAATTGGTAACATTGAGCTTAAGAAGCATGTATACATTGGACCCAAATTTAAGCATTTATATTGATAATATAAGCAAAACTGTCATTTTGTTCTCCATTAAAAAATTACAAATTAAGAAACATATTTGCTAGCTCTCTTTCCGGGTATGCTAGTTTTAAATGATGGAGGCAATTGTTCTAAAGTTTAAAAAGTTCGCATAACTTTCAATGTCACGCTTTCTAGAAACGTGGACATCGTAGAAGAAGGTGGACTATTTCATTAACCTTTATTTCCCATTTTATTGAAATTCTTTCAACTTGAAAAAGTTGTAGATTCAAAATATTTATTTCAAAAATTTGTCTTACTTTGAAGCAGAAGAGTTTAAGATGTATATAAATAGTACGAGTCTGAACAATGCCTCCACATTGTTTCTTATAGGATAGATAATTCGATCTATCCTATAAGAAACAGTAAGAATAAACCAGTTTATGAAAGATCCATTAAATAGAAAATCCAGTAAAAATAAGAAAGTGGTAGCAAATATATTTAAAAATTAGTTTCATTTATGAATATGATTGGTTTGTCTTATACACTTGTCAACCACTACAAATTCAGTTCTCAAATATATTTGAGCAATTTCTCTCTAAAGAAGAATTTGGGTTCATGTGTATAACTGGTTCCTTTTTTAAATAATCTGCGCAGATTACATATAAAATCCAGCGTGGAGGCTTTCTGATGTAGAAGGTGATATGTCAAAGATACATTTTACAAAGATACAAAGATACGAGATGCCAACTGCATTTCGTATTATTCTGTGCTGTAGATTTCTTATATTTAAACTATCTGAAAGCTATCTTGTGCTAACTACTTCGCCAATTAAATGAACTTTCGTCTCAAAGTGAGTTAATACGATTAGAGGCGAACGATTCCAGAATTCTCTGAAGCAAATTTTCAGCAAGCTAATAAATCGAAATGCCTTCCTCTTTCTGTAAGTAAGAACAATTTATAAGTGTTCAAAAGGGTAATTAATTATGCTCCATGCAAATGCTATGTTTTTTCCATGACTTTATCTGCTTTAGCTTGAAACTATGGCTGATTTCATAGCTACGAGGTTAAAGTTTAAATTGTCCATTTTTCTGTATCGTAAAATGAGAGTCATATAACAGTATAAAAGATAAATAAGCCTGAAGAAGAATATTTACCGTTTCTTGTTGCTTATCTACTTCTATGAAGAAAACACTTGAGAAATTTCTTGTTGCATTTGTACAAGTACTTGATCTTACCTCATTTTTGTATGTATGCAATTTTACCCAATTCGAAAAATCACAAGGTATGAAATTTTTGCTTCATTTTAAAGAATCTAATTTCCAGTAGCAAAATATGAAATTTCAGCAAAATCGGTCGAACAGTTCCTGAGAAATCTAATTTAGAATTCTCTTTAAATTTTATTTCTTAGGAACTACTCGAACGATTTTGCGCAAATTTTTCATTTTGTCTTGGCAGTTTATTAATTGAGATTCCTGGTTTAATAAATTCAAATTAGCAGATTTTTATCCACCACAAATACCCTTGATGACCAATTCGTAGGCTTATATAATTCACCACTTTTTTCAGGTGGGTGTGTCCTTTTTAAAAACTATCAAAATCTGTCAAAAAATTTTCAAATTAAGTTTGTAGTTATTTGCCGTTCGGCCAGACGGGCAGGTCATGAAAAATTAGCATGGCATTCAAAGTGTTGAGGCTCGTGTTATTGTGAAATAGCCGGGGGGGGGGGGGAACAATGATAGGGTTTTGTATTTAATTGTAGATTTCTTGAAATTTTATTTAACCCTTTGCACTCTAGCTCATTTTACTTATGCAACCACTTAAAGTTTGCAAGACAAACCCAGTGCTTTCACAATTACTATACCCAACCATTAAATTAATTGGTTAATAAACATTAAAATATTAAAATTTTAGCATTCAAAATGGTAGCAGATAAGATGCTAGAGGCTAAACATTAGAAGAAGATTTAAAGTAAAACAACAGTCCAACAGTGGGCTGATTGTAAAGACACGGTTCCCAGTAGAACACCTAAGTCAAGCATCACTGGCTGTGGTTGGGTGACCACTTTGATCAGCCAGCGTAGGGACCGAGGGTGCATGGTATCGGTCCTCGTTAAACAGGCCTACCTAAAGTGCTCAACTTTGCGAGCAGGTCGTCGGGCTACCAAAGCAGGGGAGTCGTCCCTTCTGCAGAGGATCAAAATAGAAATGGTATGTCTTCGGATCATCCTGTCTTCGGATCCTTCCCAGACCGTCGCCAATAGCCCATTGTGCGGCTCTAGTGAGACGTAAATGAATAAAGTACCCACCTAAATAGAACAATAAAGTGCATTTTATTTATTTGTTACACATGCATATGCAGGCTTGTGTTATCAATACTAAGAATGGCTTATAAGTCTTAGTCAAGTTGAAAACTGATAGAACAATTTAGAGAAGGGCATCACAAAGATGAGTTCAGGGTAACGATCAGATTCGAACCCTCTGCTTTCTCACTTCAAAGGATTTGGCAGAGTTGCAATACTACTGAACCGGGGAGGCCCCTCTAAGAGGTACATAATATTAAATTTATTATAACACATGCATATGCAGGCTTGTGGGCTCATTACAGATATGGCTTATAGTTAGGTGACCAACCTCCTCATCAAACTAGAAACCTGGTAGCAAAAGTTCTCAAAGGACATTCGTAAAATTCCCTCTTTACCTTTTAAAAATATATTTTTGTTAGAGAAACTTATTCAGTTATCTCTGTTCTTAGAATATTAATTTGGAAAAATAAAGTAGTGAGTTTTCAAATATTCGCATAGAAAATTTACCACCAGATTCTTAGATTCTGAATGATACTGACTGGTCTGCTCATCTTAATTTGTCAAGTTGATGAACTGGTTGTACAAATTGAAGAAGGACATCCAAAGATATACCCTGTGTTACGGAGGGGCTCGAACCATCACCATGCAGTGTGTTTTGTGGAGTGGTGAGACCACCCGGCTCTGAAGGCCCTTAGGAAGTACATAACTAAACTAAATAAATACTAAAAGAATACAATTAATATCTAAACAAAATGAACAAAACTTCTTTTAAAAAAATGCGCTAAAAAGCAGCAGAATTTTCAAAAAAAGAGAGAATAAAAATAGAAATAAATGTAGCAAAGGAAATAAAACAAAATTAAAAATATGACCACTGAAGCCGACGTCTTCAGGGGGTACCGGCCCCAGTGGCCAAAAAACAAAACCTTTTCTATTGAGGAAGATGGCAAAAGCCTAAAAACCTTCCTCAGTACCCCGAAGGTTTTGTTTAAAAGTCCAGGAGAAAAAAACATGCAAGACATAAAACTAATACAGAAAAGAAACTCATACAACTCATCAGAAACTCAAATTCATCAGAAAATAAAAATCAACAGAAAATAAAAACTTACATAAACAAGGTCAGACAGCGAGCTCTAAAGCAAACCAAATGAAAAGGAATCACTTAAACCAAAGGAAAACAACGCCCTCTTTTAAAATGCGCAGATTGAGAAAATGATAGGAAAAAGTTGTCAAAGAAAAATTACGTCACATATTAATAGAATATTTTTTATAAACTAAATAAAGTAATTTAAAATTTTAACATTTAGATCTGAAAGTGTTCTATTTTTTCGCAGGTGACATTGATGATTAAGAAGAATCCCTCGAATGCAAAGGGTTATTCTTAATAATTTTTAGAACAAAATTGTCTTCTTTGGAAATTCTAAAAGCAACAATTTTTTACATTTGCTACTTTTAGAACAGAATTATTTCCTTAGAAGCCCTGGACAGGCTAGCCTGGCTGGTAGGGCGTTGAGCTTAAGAATGATGACTGTTGTACTCTAAATCTGTCAGGGTCACAAAGTCCTCCAAGTTCCCATAACAAAACAATGGCACTAGAGGTACTGGAATGAACATTGACCATGCTCTGTTTCAGGGAAAAATTACGATCAGTAGATGAATAGATGGCGTGTGAATGTGTCCTCCCTGTGAAACGGGATGTGACGTATATATGTTGTCTTCGACTCATCCATAAGGATGTTTCCCAGATCATCGCTTCAATGTGCAACTCTAGTACGATGTAAATAAAAGTACCATACCGTAACTTCAAGAGCTGAAACAAATCTTTAGTTGCTACAATTTTTGAAAAAGAAGTTTTTGTTTCATAAATTGAAAAAATATATTTGCAGGGATGCCAACTTGCTCTGCTTTGTAAAATAGTATTTTTTAGTGATAGCGAAATTTAAGTTACTTTTAGTTTAGTATGTTTCATTTTAAGTAATTTTTTCACCACTAAATATCAAAAATTATAAGTATCATGCAAAATGCAACGTTAAAGCATCAATCTACTGGTTACTCTATTAAAAAGTAGGCGTAACTGCCCTTCTCTAACGAATTTTACTATATAATTTGCTACCACTTCATTAAAGCTATTCCAGAAGCAGTTGGCATCTCTGTATATATATACTTTTTAATTTATTAAATTAAAGCTCATGATTAAACTTTTTAAAGTAAATAAATGTACATAATATCAAATATACCAGGCATCAAATTTTTGGCTTTCATAAGAAAAGGTAATACGCATATTTTCTTAATTTTTTTTTATAAGATAACAAATTAAACAAATAATAGATATACAAAAAACAGATACCTAAAAACAAATTAAACTTTAAATAATAGATATACAAAATGTTTCTATGTTTTATCAGTGTAAGTTCTTAAAAAATAAATTAAAAACTTTTCTTCGGAAAACTAAAGCAAAATCACGTATTTTATTATTATATATTCTCTGCGTAACTTTCACACTTACAGAGAAAAACCAAGACTGCCGAAACTTGATTACTTTGCCACACAGCCGTCTCAGATAGAGTTTCTTTTATCTATAATTCAGAAAAATGTCTGTTTTGGGATTGATATTGTAATTGGGAATATGGTCGGTAATCGGAGCCGTGATAGAAAAGAAGGATAAGAACAGGCTTCTCCCTTCTATTCTTGCCTCGGGCTGTCCCTAGAGCTGCTTTTGGCGAGTAGGTGCCAAGATGGGAAAGGTCACGATGCCAAAGATTGCTGTAATGAAATTATGCGTTCCGTCATCTTTTGGTGACGTATATTTAACCTTAAATAATTAAAACCGTTTTTTTTTTTTTTTTTTTTTTTTTTTCACTACAAGTAGAAAGCTCGTGACTTCAAGACTTAATGGAATTTAGCAGTGTAAGCAACTTTTATAAAAAAAAGCATGCTAGATCAGAAATGTTTGGTTAGAAATTATTAAATAAATAAACGTCAGACAGTTTTTTTATTGTGCATCCTATCTACATTGTAATGTTTTCCTTCTTTTGGTGTTGTGATACAATAAATTATGTGCGGTTGACGTCGATATAGAGTATGCTTTCTTATTTCTCTAATTAGAGCATAAAAAATGAAATATAATTGCGTCATACTGTGAGGTTACAGTGGTCACTATATAAAGCTTTCCAACTTAGCTTCATGGGTGAAAGCCCTTATATAGCAAGACGGAAAAGAGAAAAAACTGGTACGTAAGACATTTCATTCCAGCATTTTTTTCGAAAAAAATAAAATATCTGTAACTATCAAGATTTATTTTAAAATTTTAGCATATATATAAAACTGCTACTTTTCGAAGATTAAGTAGATATTGTTGAAAAATTTAAAAAATGAATAAGTAAACTCCTCCCCAAAACTAGCTATAACTGAAAAGGTTTCACTACCAGCCTTTCCTATTTTCCGTCTCGCTTTCACCCCTGCTTATCTTAGATATCGCAATGTAAAGACACAGTAGAACCAACACCTCCTAGAAAAGAGTAGGCCTCAGCACGGGTTACCATAAATATCCTTTAGTAGTCCAAACGTAATGACATATTTCGTATTTTCAACCATTGCACAGCTTAGTACCCCGAACGTAATGGCATCTTTCTTATTTTTCATCAACTGCGCAGTTAACTTCGTCACATCGGACTACTAAATGGATCCGTGCTGAGGCCTTCCTTCTTCTAGGAGGTGTTGGTAGAACACCAAATTCAAATATCAATTACTGCGGTCGGAGAGAGGGTGGGTGACTACTTCAATCAACCTGCGTAGGAACCATGGGTGATCGGTATTGGTGTTCGTTAAACTGTTCTACAGTAGAATGCTCGACTTCGAGCACAAGTCGTTGGGATACCAAAACGGAGGAGGCACTCCCACTTCAGTGGATCAAAATTGTGTTGCCATGTCTTCGAATCATCCTCGGGGATGTTTCCCAGATCGTCATCGATCACCCATTGTGCAGCCCTAGAGTGATGCAAATAAAGTACCTACCAACTCATTTCGATTGGTTAAATACACCCATTTCTCTTGTGGTTAGTGCAAAAAATTGAGGACACAAAGTTCCCTGTATCCTAGCAAAGCTAATAGTTCGTGTAAAAATTAATGTCAGAGTTTTTGTGACATTCTTCGAAGTAAAAAGGTTCTCGATAAATAGTCTGTGAATGAAATGAGACTTGCCCGCAATTCTTATTACGTTTTGTGACTTACGAAAATAAAAATATTCAACAAAGTAAATCTGAAAAATTGTTGATTGAAATTATTTATAAATTAATTTTAATAAACATTGTTTCTTCAAAACAATGGGTCGAAAACAGTCGAAAAAAATTGTACTGTAAATTTCTTTAATCTAAATTCTTATCGCTGATCATCAGCAAGTTGCACCCCCTTTCTGATGAATGAATAATATGCTTCTGGAGATGAAAATACACTAATTTTCAGATTAACTATTAAACAATTTAACATTATTGCATATAAACACAAAACTTTAGATATTTTTTTTTTTTTTTTTTTTTTTTTTTTTTTTTTTTTTTTTTAATTTTTGGAAGTAAAACACGTATTTGTTTAGTCTTCATAATTTTAACAAACTTCAGTTCAAGCATGACTGCTGTTATTGTACAATTTTTCAAAACGTTTAAACATTTATCCTGACAAAAATCCCTTATAAACATTAAAATTTTTATAAATATTAGAAAATAGTTTCTATTTAATTCCAAAATACATTTTTAAAAAAAACTTAATTTTTGTATAATGAGGCTATATTTTAAGATTTTGTTAAATCCAAAAGCTAAAATCACTTAGTGCCTTATCAAAATTGAAACCCTTTTTCTGCACAAAACAATATAAATATTGACTTAAACTTATTTTATCAAGCCTTTAATGCAACAAAATTATCCCACATACATATGAAAACAAATTTAAATCATTTTTAAGAAAGTAGTTTCTTTAATTACGAAATTCCTGGCACTGCAAAAATAAAACTAAGCCTTTTCATTAATTTTCTCAAGCCTTAACGAAAGGTGCGAAACAAAAATGCAAAATAAAAACATCTCATTTATTAAAGTAAAGTAGCTTAACAAGATTTCAATAATCTTATCACTAATTAAGAAGAAGCAAAGGTCTTTAAGCCATGAGATGAGAGTCATATAACAGAATAATTCTCAAGTCCTAAGACACTCATTAACATTATCTAGTTGCTGTTGCCACATTACTAAAAAGAATAAAGAATTTCAAAAGTTAAAAAGAAACACTTCTCTGATTGGCTTCATAATAATTTATAACGCTACATTTCTACCTTTTTTTTTTTTTTTTTTTTTTTCGCTAGGCGCGAGTTTTAAGCGCCAAATTGTGATGAGGCTAGAGATAGTGAATGTAACAGACAAGCCGTAACTGTTAGAAAGACTTTCACGACAGATAGCAGGTTTTAATGAAAATTTCTCCTTGCTTTTAATTATGGTGAGTGTGGTTAAAGCGCAGGCTTGAGAGGGTGGGTTGGCAATTAAATTCGCATTCTGGAGTTGATAGATGCTAAGCAATTATTTCTGTTATGTCAAGAGCCGATACATCACTTTAACAGGCATGAACTTTATTGGAAATTTCAGACAGTAAATATAAATGCCGAGCAATATCGTTTGATTTAGACTAGCGGCATTATCCCATGCTTATTAAATGCGATCGTTCCAAATGTAATCAAATGAAAATTTCAAGCATGCTAATCGTGGAATACGGAAATTTACAAAGTTAAATTGATGATCTACATAGTATCAAAACTCTGAATTTAAAGTGTTATTAATTAGATTTAAATTGAAATAAAATGTAACGTTTTAAAAAACACTCACTTATAAAAAGCTTTTAGCGAAAGCCGAAAACAGTGCAGTTTCACTAGATAAGAAAATTGTTTTTTAGATTAAATACAAAAACTGGTTGTTAGACAAAAAAAACTGGCTTTCCAGATTAAAAACAACTGGTTTTCTTCATTCTCCTTGAGCTAGTTAATGAATAGTTGTAGTTTTGAAATGTTTTTAACTTATATATTAATTTTCAAACTTTAAAATACAAAGTTTTTTTTACTTTATTTTAAAAAAGAATTATAATAATATTTTTTAGAGTGGTCATTACTTAAAACGCTGTATAGCGATACAGCTTTATTACATAGTTGAAGTATAAGTTTTTTTTATTAGTTGCTTTGCTATCTAAGTAAGTTATATTTCATTAGTTAGATTTGGGTGGGCCACATTTTCAAGTATTCAAGAGGTCACCAAATGTTCAATTTTCCACTATTTTTAAATCATAAATTTAAAATTAAAATTATTTAAGAAAATTATTACAAAAAATTCAGAATTCAAAAGTTTATTTAAAATTATTATGGAAAAATTCAAAATCATCCTGAAAGATATTTGGACGTAATTAAATAAATTATATTTAAAGGATTTAAGGCAACTTAATGGTCAGTCATATTGTTTAGGAGAGCGTTTTTGATGAAAAATATGACAATTATATTAGTAGGATGTTTTTTTTTTTTGCGCTATTGTTCAGTAAAAATCTCAGGAATTTGTAAAGTATCCATCAACAAATCACTGAGGTTTTTACTGGACAATAGTACAAAAAACAAACAAAAACCATTCTATTAATATAATTGTCATAGTTTTCATCAAAGAAAATCTCTCCTAAACACACACAATTTGGCCTACCTCTATATTGCCCTAAATTCTTTAAACATAATATATTAAATTACGCCCAAATATCTTTCAGGAAGATTTTGAGTTTTTTACAATTCTTCTCAATTTATTCTTAAATAATTTCAGTAATTTGTATAGTATCCATCTGGAGCCACGATGGCTCAGGGGATAGAGCGTTCGCCTTCCAATGAAGTGAACCGGGTTCGAATCCCAGTCGATGCGAATTCCGCATCCGGCTTGCACCGACCACAGTGCTGACGCGAAATATCCTCAGTAGTAGACGGATCATGGGTTAGAGTCCCCTTGCCGTCAGGCAAACCGTGGGAGGTTCTCGTGGTCTTCCTCTCCATGTAACGCAAAAACTGGTTAGCTCCATCAAAAAATCCTCCACGAAGACAAATTTCTCCCAATACTCGATCCAGGAATTCCCTTGTGTTCTGGATTGGGTTCAAAATTACAAGGCTACGGAGTTGAACATTAGTAGTCGTAAACCCATAAAATTGTGTTCGCTGTTCAACGACGGATATAAAATTTTAAAAAAATCATCCATCTAAATACAATACTAAAGAATAGTTTCCAAAAAAAAATGTGGATTAACATTATATTGCATCAGACATTTCATTTTATCCATAAGATAATTTTGAGGTCAAATCATGCGCAACATTTTTCAAATAGTCATTATTTTTTCATTCATTTCATTGAAAATTCATTGAAATTGTATTGTGAGCTTTGATGAGTTTCTTAAATACTCAAATTTGTTTAATAAACAAAATTAAAACTAAAATTAAAAGTAAACATGAAACATGTTTATTAAGAGCACGTTTTTAACAAGAACTAATTTTGTAATTCGTTTAATTAAAATATAAATTTATATAGACATATTTTTTTTCTTATCTCAAAGCTGTTGAATTGTGCGAATTCACATTCAAATATATTATATATATTATGATATTTCTTTATTCGAGATGGTAGCAAATATTATTTCCCTACAAACTAATTCAAATTTCATTTCAGCTTGTCCTTTACTCCTACTTCTAATCAGAAAGCTTTATTACTACATAACTGTGCAATCTGACCCAACTTCTCAGAGAGCTGAACTAAATGCATTTATTTTAGAGCAATGGCTCGTTACAACGAATTTGCATTAATTCCTAACATATAAATCCGCTTTAGATTAATCACAATATCCATGAATATTGAACAAGCTAAATATTAGAGTTACAGAATGCAAGTTGAGCAAGAAATATCTGTTGTGATCCGTTTGAAGTTTATCCATCATATACACATCAACCTTCCTAGTCTGAGATGAAATTAAAACTTTCAAAATCAAGTTTTAGAGCAAATTTTGTCTTCAAATTGGGGATGTTTTCATTTCAGAATTTTAAAATTATTCACGTTTTCATCTGCCTGAAATCTAGTTTCGATAACTGCATACTTGCTCATACAAATTATCCTAACTATTAATTTACCATTTATAGTTATCTCATTTGTAGTTGACTCTAACTGATATTCTTGGTTTATACCGAAATGAAACCGACATTTCAAATGTTTCCATAATATTTATTAACATTATATCATGATTATCAAGTCTTATAAGAATGCATATATATTTGAAATTTTCACGAAATGAGATGATTAAAAGTATTTCGAATCAAGCTTATTTAATCAAGAATTAAATATCTAATATAACAGTTACCAATAAGAAGTACTATCTCAAAAATTGCAAAAGTTGGCAGCAATGATAATGCATTTTGCACCTATTTAAACTGGTTTTTAGAAAAACAATGCAACAAAATATTAAATTACTTAACTTTATAATGGCTATATATTTTTAAAAAATTACCCATATTTTCATGCTCTGCACCAGTTGAGTAGGTACCACATGAAACATTATATATATATATATATATATATATATATATATATATATATATATATATATATATATATATATATATACTCTATAGCGCATTATAACTAAGGATTTCTTTAGTTAATTGACCGTTAACGTAATCAACGATTCACAAAAAAATGGTTGCATATATGTTTTGCTTCAAAATAACGATAGATAATATAAAAATTAAATAAATTATCTATTATGGATCAATTTTGTCGCATTGAGTAATGAAAAATACAATTTCTTTTTATTTCCTAAATTTGTCGTCATCGAAGTTTAAAATTGTAAAAGAGAATAATTTGTTATTTCGGAAATTTTTTCTTTTAAAATTGTGCTTCTAATTTAATCTCCGTTTGATTTCATCATACTCAAACAGAATTCATTCAAACGGAATCATGAATTACACTATTTTTATTCTAGATGGAACGTGAATTATTCATCTTATTGTCTTAAAAGCATGCTTTGCAATTCAGCAGTTATAATACACTTGTTTTATTACAAAGCAGATAATTTGCTTATCGGAATATTTAATACTATCTAATTTAGTCGCGAGGACAGTATTTCAAATATTTTTTATATTCATTCAATTATATAAATATGTTTTTTTCAATTAAAATTGTCTTTTAAATATTCAGAGTTTGTTTGATTTCACTAAACATATCGAAAATTTTCATCGCTTTTTTTTTAAATAAATATGTTTAATACATCAAAGAATTATATTATAGGAATAAGATTTGTTTTTTAATATTTAATTTATTAAATTTTCCTATCAAATAAAAATATTTAGTTTCTGAATGTAATTCAAAACCAATTTAAACATATTTTCGTTCCTGTTTGTAAATTGAATAGCAAGAGGATTTTTTTAAATTTGTTTTTTTGAATGAAATATTTTTTAACTACACAGTCTGTTAGTCTTAAAAGACAACACACACTTCCTGTACGGTTTAAGTATAGCAATCTACATCACAGTTTTTTAAACTGTATATATATATATATATATATATATATATATATATATATATATATATATATATATATATATATATATATATATATATACAGCCGTCCCCACTTTGGGTATATGACTATTAATGTTCAACATCGTAGCCTTGTAATTTTTAACAAAATCCAGAAGACAATGGAAGCACCTGCATCAAGTATTGGGAGAAGTTTTGCCTCTTTGGAGGACATTTTGTTGGAACTAACCCGCATTTGCTTTACATGGAAAGGAAAACCACGAAAACATCTCACGGTTATTTCGAAGGCAAGATACTCTTACACATGATCTGTACCAATGAGGAAATTTTTCGTCGACATTGTGATCCGTGTGAACCGTGAGCAGAATTTGTGTCAACCTGCCACCGCTGAGATTCGAACCCGGGTCACCTCATTGGAAGGCGAACGCTGTAACCTCTGAGCCATCACGGCTGAAATCAAAGTGTTGAATATAGAAAATCTAATCTGAAGAATATTGAAAAAGTACAGAGCATTATGATTTGATAATATAATTAAAAATTAACAGGCATATATATATATATATATATATATATATATATATATATATATATAAATTTTCTGCCATTATCTTTCGAAATAACATTAATGAACTCTATGTTTTTTGTAAAGAATTTTTGTCAGGCCTTCAGCAGTCCCGGGCCATGGAACAATCGTCTTCCCCTTTTCCCTCCTCTCTCTTAGAGTACGGCCCATGACTAAATCATAAATAATTGAACGCATAATTTTCTTAAATTGTTAATTAATATAGAAATGTCTGCTATTTTTTCAGAAACTACCATAGTTAACATGTGTACCCAGTCTCATCCCACAAGTGGAGAAAAATCGAGGGGTTCCATCTTTTCTAGGAAAATATTACTTCTTAAAAGAGTAGTACATAGATGACTTTTTAAGAATGGCATTTTCAACTATGATATATACAACTAAATAATATATATTTTGGTTGAATCAGACCATTTCTAGGTCTAACAGAATAGCTTCAACGAAAATTCGTATCTGAGCTACCTGATATTACCCCACGTTCCCCTACATGTACGAATAGACTTTCTTAATACATAATAATAATATTTCTTAATTCCTGTATACTACACTTAGCAGTGGTGGCTCAGGGGATAGAGTGCTCTCCTCTCAAAGAGGTTACAGGGTTCGAATACCAGCAATGGCTGGTTGATACAAATTCCGCACCCGGCTCGCAGAGTGCTGACGTAAAATATCCTCAGTGGTTAGCGGATCATGTGGTACAGTCTCCTTGCCACCAAGCTAACCATTGGAAGTGTTCGTGGTTTTCCTCTCCATGTGACACAAATGCGAGTTAGTTCCATTAAAAAGTCCTCCACGAAAGGAAATTTCTCCCAATCTCGTAGTCTTTTAATAGTATGACTTTCTTATGTAAAGATTTAACACTAAACATGCCATGTCGGGTCAAAAGACCCGTTTTTATATGTTGTATTGTATTGTATTGAAAAGTGTTGGTATGTTTAGTGTTAATGAGATTTGGTTTAGCCACAGTAAAGAAATAATCTAGCATAATTTTCGTGTAATAAAATAATAATTGTTAATATTATTTTTAAAATTTATTTAATCAAATATCTTTAAATTTAAGAAAAGTGTATTTGAATGTTATGTGAATTGTGAAACAGAAATGTGACTTGTAATAAGTATGATTTCCAATAAAATTTATGAGATATTTGACATCATTTAAAATAATTTAAATTATACTTTTAATCGTTTTAAATAATAAACGAACTTTGAAATATTTGAAAAAAAAATATATCGCCATCTAATTTTTAACTATCAACCCGGTTTTTATATAGCTATCATGAAAAGAATAGTAGTGCATGAATTTTTAAAGCAAGTGGGTATTTTCTTAATTTAGCTACCACTTAAGTGTTTACAAAATCACAACTCTATGAATACGGATCTACTATATTAAAGGTTTCATTTTACTAACATGCCTGGTGGATGTACTGAGAAAAAAAATATAGTCAAAACTACTAGAATATGGTAAATATTTTTCATAATTCTGGCTCACTGGGAACACCAAAAAGCGTAGTAATTTTTACCGCAGCGATTTGGTAATAATTTTGGTAAAATTAACAATAAAATATGGTTTTATAATAAGTGACAAATTTTAGTAACTGTAGTAAAATTTGGTCAATTTATTATACCTTACGGCATGGCATAAAACCTATTTATTTAGTTAAGCTTACTTTTCAGTTTTGTATTTATGATAAGCGTAAGGTATAAAAACGATAAATTTGAAAACCAGAATTTCCGGAAAACCTTAAGTATATGTAAGGAAAAATTATTAAATGAATGGTTTAAATATCGCATATTTTGGTTTCATTAACCAGAATTGTGGGTTTTTCAACAGAAACATCATTACCATACAGTACGGTAGTTTTACCAGAACTTTTTTCTCCGTGAAGTTTCAAGATAAATTATTAAGGAAAGGATTATACTACCAATTTTAAAATTTTTACAAAAAGAACTGATAACAAACATTGGCACTGGTTGCTAACTAGATATTCATAAATGATATAAAAAGGATTAAAATAATCATTTTACGTAACTATATGAACGTAAAAATTATTAAATGAATGATTTAAATATCGTATATTTTGATTTTATTAACAAAAATTATGGGTTTTTACCAGAAACGTCATTACTATATAGTACAGTAGTTTTACCAGAATTTTTCTCGCCGTGTGTTTTTACTATAAAAACAGATAAGGAAAATATTGTACTACCAATTTTTATGGTATCAAATGTGGGCACTGGTAGTTAACTAGATAAGTAAAATGATATAAAAAAAATTTTTTAAAAATCCTTTTATATAAATATTTCTTATTTGTTGATTAATTCTGTGATATAGAAACTTTTTTCCACTAATGCTTTGAATCAAAAGTTAAAATTGGAAGCAAAACTCAATTCAGACTATCTGATTCGTTTTTACTTTACTTTGAAATATTCAAAAAGTCTATGCAAATCTGATTAGATTCTTACACATACTTTGGAGAAGTGAACTTCCTATTGGCTGCTTTTGATTTCTTTGACTGACTATTTTGGTGGAAAATAAAGATTACTTCTTTTTTTAAAAGTATCAAATGAAAGTACTCGTAAGTCTAAAGGGACTGTGAGCGAGTAATGCAAAATAAGTCTAGATTGTTTTTCTAGACATTTCAACAAATAAGAAAAATTTAAATGCAAAACAGTAGCCAGAAAACGCGATGCAATCTAGATGTTTGAAATGCGTATTTTCAATACAACTTGATGTTGTATATGTACCCGCATTCTTGCTTTCCCTTCGGAATATCTTTCTCAAAGAAATAAGAAATTCATGTGTGGGTGTGAGAGAGGGTGGACTAAGGCGTGCTTCGAAATTTTAAGCAAGGGATGGCAGCATTGGGGAGGAATGTTATTTCACCAAAAACAGCGGAAAGTGCGAAAATATAAAAATAGCCAGGAAGTGAGGCATTTTCTGAAGAGACTGCAAAGAGACAGACACATCGATGTGAATATTAATGATGGTTTCTTTATATGACGGATTTTCATGGCATGTAATTGCAAGGCTGATGTTCTAGTTCTTATATCCACAAATATCAGATATTCTCGAAACATTCATCTTATTTTTATTACTTTTAGAATCTTAATTAAAAATTGGAAATATAAAAAGCGTTCTTGAAACAATGGTTTATAATATATTTAAGAAATCCTTTCAGTAAATTTGCTTAAGTTGGTTGTCAGGTCCAGAAATTTCAAAAAATTATTTTTTTTTATTGCATATTTCGAAACCATGCTAACTATTTGATGTACTATTCATATCCGTTATATTAACTGTTTGATTTATCTTGATTGATTGATCTCGACTATTTTATTGCTCTTGATTGACTGATTTTGACTATTGGATTGATCTTGATTGACTGATCTTGACTATTTGATTGATCTTGATTGATTGATCTTGACTATTTGATTGCTCTTGATTGACTGATTTTGACTATTGGATTGATCTTCATTGACTGATCTTGACTATTTGATTGATCTTGATTGACTGGTATTGACTATTCGACTGATATCGACTATTTAAGTCTCTTAAAAATCATATTAGTTTTAATAATCGCTTGGGCATTTACCACATTCCTTGTCAGTTCAATATTGGCTACATCAGACAAGCTTCATGCGATTTAAAATTTAGACATAAGAAACATGATAGATTTGTCCGTTTTCAAGAATATAAGAAATAATCAATTGCTGCATAAATTCAATTTGGACAATGCCAAAATTATTTCTATCCCAGTCGTATCAGCTCATCTTGATGCCCTGGAATCTTGTTTAGTTCAAATGAATGCTGATTCCCTTGTTAACGACAGTAGTTCCTCACCACCTCTCCATAGCGCTAGAAAATTACCCGTCTCAGCCACTGTGGTTTTTCATCTTTTTCTCTCTCGGATACTGCAGTTTTCCTAGTTTGGTTTCTCACCTTTATTTTTCTTTGTTTCGTTGACAATTCCACGTTTTATATTTCGAATCATTTTTGTCTCTTCTCATTCAAGCCTGGAAAGTCTTGAAAATGGGCACTTGTTTTTTAGCGCTTGAAACATGTTGACTATTATTTCCAGTTTGCATATTTTTGAAGTGAAGGAAGTTTTTAAGCAAGTAATATTTAATATTTGATTTAGTTGAAAAAAGTGATCATCGTACCAGCAGTACAGGTTGAGGGCTTACGGACGACGCAGGGGGCGATCAAGAATATACGAAGACTGGCCAAATGGCAATTTACTGGAAAGATGTGCTAGAATCGCTAAATATGCTATTTGAATGATTCCTCCAAAACACATCTATTCCAGCACAGGTTGAAATGCCAGTTATTTGGCTACTGTGATTTTCAGTGACTGTTTCAGGGGAATGTCATGGGTAACATATTATATATTACTAAATTTAGTTTACATTTTTATACTATTTTTTCTATCAAAAATGGGTTAAAACATTCACTTTGCTTCAACGTGAATTCTTTTTGTGAGGGATTTTCACAGCAGGTAATTGCAAGGAATTCTTATAGCACTATTATCTCCAGACATGACATATTCTTGAAACACCGAACTTATTTTGTTATATTTAGATTCTTATTTCAGCCAGCCGGATTGTGTAGGGGTCAGGGAACTGGCCTTACATCAGAAAGGTTCTGGGTTTGAATCCCGGGCAGGGCATGGCTGTCCTTTCATTCTCTGTACTATCTGTCCTAACAACGTTGGCCCACCTAATATGGTGCCTCTGAAAGAGTGGCCAACAACTCTGTCCCGCAAATGCCTGAATTGACGAAATGTTGACACAGGTGGGTACTGGAAATAAAATATAAAAAAGATTCTTATTTCAAAACTGGAAATAAATAAAAGGAATTCTTCAAAGACTGGTTTTATTACATATTTAATAAACTTTCTCGGAAATTCATTTAGGAAGAAAAATTTCAGACCGACTTTTATATGTATTATTAAACTCTTGAAAAATGGATTAAAATAAAAGAGAATAGAATTTCTAGAATCATCGTTCGAAAATATGTTATTTGAAAAACCACATTTAAAATACATTTTTTTAACTATCTTTCTTTCAAAAATTGATTAAAATACAGAGCTTTAACCACAGTTGACAGGGAAGCAATTTAGCTTTTAGAATCATTATAAAGAAGATAGAGAAGTTGAATTAATAATAGATGATAGCAGAATTAATAATAGATAAATTAATGAAAGATGTTCGTGAAACAAATTTATTTAAGAAAATGTGTTTATGAAACATCGACGTCAACATATATAACGTTAATGGGTGAATATTCTTGAACACCGGATTAAATTGCAAAGCTAACTTTGAAAAAGTTTCTTTATTTTTTTTTAAATCCTTATTCAAAACTATCGAAATCGGACAAATCACGATGAAGGAAAGCGAGCGTGCATCAAAACATCATAATCACAGAGCTTGTCTACTTACCAGTTGAAACTCGAAGGTGCTTCTAATAATTGAAAACTACTTTAGAATAACGGTTTATATCTATGTAAGTTGATTCGAAGAAAAAAAACTTTTTGCGGGTGGAAAGGAAGAGTTTTTTGTTGCTGTTTCTCATCGTCACCCTGTAATAACTCTCGAGGAGAACCAAAATTTTATGTTATTAATTTCGTCAAAACTTTGTAACGAACAAAAGGCAGCAGAGGGTGATAAAAACGTCATTTTTCTGATAAAGGAATATAAACCGTTCTTCCTCTTAAGGTTTTTAGCTTTTCCTTGCTTCATTTGGCAATCAAACGTATTTTTTCCTTTCGTATCCCCGCTCTCCCTTATTGCGATTTGTGAGATAAAGATAGTATTTAGTCTTTTCCAGGCATAAATTTTACCGCTATCCTGTACACTTTTTCTTCACAATTTTACCACAACTACTATCGTGTACGCTTTTTCCATACAATTTACAAGGATTCTAAAAGTATGTATTAAGAGCAATTATTACGAAACATCGATTGTAATTTAAATATCATTCTTATAAATAAAGTCATTTTTAAAGTGGATTTAAATGCTAAATGCGTAATTACGTAAGCGTAATTTATTTATATAACGGATCGAAAAGTTAATTCAAATCTAAGTGAGTGTTGATCGTGAATGTATAATTTTAATTTTTTTTTTTAAATATAATAATTTAAATGCATAATATTCTTTAAACACTGACAAGAGTATAATTTTCACAATATTTTTTTTAATAAATATTGGAGCTCTTGCAACAATGCTCTTAGTTTATTCAAAATGATTCCTATCTTTTTTAAAAAGTCATAACTGCAATCAAAACCGATTGTAGCAATCATTCTATGTATTTGAATGAAATGAACCAAAAACGCTGATTTCTAATATTCCATTTAAGGTCAACAGATATATTGGCAAGAATATTAATGATCGTCCAATTTGTTATAGAACTTTATGTCATGTAGTTGCTTGATCAAAGCTCGTTTCGAACGCGGTAAGTATCATTACAGAGGATTATTTGTTTACAAATGACTTGGATCATCTGCTCAGTACAGTATTGATTAGGTATGTTCATTGATCATCTATTTTCATCGATGAGATTATAAATATCAAGATTAATGAATAGTTTAATTTTTAATGAGAAATAGAAACTTGTTTAAAGATTTTTTCAGTAAATTTTAATAATAATAAATACTAAATTAGCCCTCAAATTAGACTTAAAGCAAGAATGTAATAAATAAGAATCATACTTTCTTTCTCACAAACAGCTTCAGCAATAATTTCAACAAAAGCCTTTTAAATTAAATTTATTTTCAAAATTTTTTAAATAATTAGAACAAAAAAATACAAGAGGTTTAATTTGAGAAAATCAAATCCAGAATAACGTTTAATTGGAAACAGAAATGTGTCCAAGCTTGTTCTGATTTAATTTTTTAAAAATTAAAACATGTTAAATGTTATTATTTTATTTGTACTAATATTGTTGTTATTTAAAATGAAATTATATTTAACAAACAACAAATAAATAACAAATAATTTTATAAGCATAAAGCCTAATGTTTACAATCTCTTAAGTAAGTAGCCATAGTGACTCAGATGATAGGACTCTCGTCTCCCAATAAGATGACACAGCTTCGAATCCCAGCGCTAAAAAAAGTTCTGTAAATTTTTCTAAAACATTTATTTAAAAAAATCTTGATTATTTTAATAGCTGAATAAATCTAACAATAAATATAAAGTGTCTTTTGAGAATTTAATAATGAATTTTTATTTAACAGTTGTTTTGATAGACCGTGATAGAACTTATTGGTATTTTAGTCAATCTAAACTAAAAGCTAATTTAATAATCCTTTTTTTTTTTTTTTTTTTTTTTTTTGAAAGCTATCACTACGATTGAGTTGAGTCATTCAACTATTTAAAAATATTTTTTTTAAAATTTCTCTGTAAATATTTCCGAAAAATAAATTTAAAAAACCTTAATTATTTCATTAACTGAATATATTTAACGATAAGTATAAAGTGTCTTTTAAGAATTTCAGAACAAATTCTTACGAAACAGTTGTATTTATAGACCAATTAGCAGACCGAAGAATTTTGATTTGTAAATGCTAATGCTTCATGGTTGTTTTTGGTCGTGATGGAGCTTATTGGTATTTAGTCAATCTGAACTAAAAGCAAGTTTAAGAATCTCTTAGTTTTTTCCTTAGCTATCTCTACGTGACCATTAGCAACATCTCAGAGAAATATTTCCCATCCTTGGATTAGATTAAGGGAAAGATAATAAGCTCTTAGGTAAGTATTTGGAAAATGCAGAGTATTTGGTACTTTGATGAAGGTTTATAGAATAAAGGAGAGTGAATATTGAAGGGTCTTTGGGACATACAAATAATAAAAGTTTAAGAAATTCTATTATTTTTTAAATAAATAATTAAAAAAGAACAAAATTTCGGTATATAATACCAAAATATATGGCATTATTAAACTGCATTTAAACCATTCAATTTGTAATTTTCTTATTTATATGGCAGCGGTTTACAGTTAATTCTGATTTTTAAAATTATAGTTCTTATTACCACACATTTAGTAAAAAAATACAAAACTGAAAAATAAATTTAACCGAATTTGTGGTATTTATACCATGCTCTAAAGTATCATGGTAAAGTTACCAAATTTTACCACTTTTACAAATTTTTATCATATGTTTTAAAACCACGTTTTTTTATTAATTTTGCCAAAATCATAAAGAAAGCGCTTAAAATATCAACGCGCTTTAAAAATTACCACGGTTTTTGGTGCTCCTACAAATCCAGAAACATGGAACTTTACCATAGCCTGGCAGTTTTAACCCTGTTTAAACTCAGTGTTTTATTTCCTACAACTTTAGCTTTAAATAAACATTGCTCATAAACTTCAGGACCAAATAAAAATATTTATACCATTGATATATGTATTATGGTAGTCAATGTCTGCAAAATTTTGTAGTATCAATAGTATCTTGTTACCACAAAATAAATTCTAATAACAAAACACTTATACTACCAATTGAAACAGTATTATTATTTTTCAAAAAAAAAAACGTTATTTTTTTTAATTTTTTTTAAGGACGTTAGATTTAAATAAACATGGTGCATAGACTTCAGGTTCAAATAAAAGTATTTGTACCATTGATATATTATGGCAGTCAATGTCTGCAAAATTTTGTAGTGGCTTCAAAATCTTGTAGTATCAATAGTGCCTTGTTTCCTCAAAATAAATCCTAATAATAAAATACTTATACTACCAATTGGTATTATTTTTAAAAAAGAAATCGTTTTTTTTTTAAAGGACGTTAGATTTAAACAAACATGTTGCATAGACATCAGGTTCAAATACATGTATTTATACCCTTGATATATTATGGCAGTCAATGTCTGCAAAATTTTGTAGTGGCTGCAAAATCTTGCATTATTAATCACATCTTGTTACCGCAAAATAAATCCAAATAACAAATCACTTATACTACCAATTGGTATTATTTAAAAAAAAAATTGAAAACGCTAGGCACAGATGAGTTAACATGATTTTTCTACCACTTTTATACTTTTCTAAGTGAGCTTTGAAAAAAGTAATTGTGATAGCAAATTGTAATCCAATAAAATTATTTGCAATTGAAACCCACGTGTGTTAAACGATTTATGATTATAGATGCTGACTCGGAGAAAAAACAATTTTGTGCGAGGAAATGAAGAGTTTTTCAATACTGCTGCCCATCTTCACTGTGAAATAACTCTCAGAGAGAGCCAATGTTTCACGTTTTTGATTTATAAAAACTTACACCTTTATAATCCTTTGACGCAGAATTTTTATTAAGCTTATTTTTCATTCTTTTTTTATTATTTTATATTAGTTTAGGTAATAAAAAGTGAAAAATCCTAATAGCATAACCATATGTTATTTAGCATTTTAATAACATATGGTTATGAAATACAGCGTAAAACACCGGGGTTTTTTTCTGCTTTCTAGGTAAAAACTTTCCATCATGGCTCACTTTCAAACAAAAATTTTTCTAATTTGCAATTAATTAGATGTAATAAAAACAGTTATTCCTCATTGAAATTTCTTTAATTTACAAAATCAATTATTAATAAATTTCTTAATATGAATGGGGGGATTAAATTGTTTTTTATAATTAAAAAATACCAAAGTATATTTTTATTTGTAATTAGTGCGACATAAAAAATATAAATAGTGTCAGCTGTGTCCCATCTGCATCAAAAGGTTAAAATGCAGCAGGTGGCAATTTAATCTTCGTTGTTGCAGTTTATTTACGTCACAATAGAGCTGCACAATGGGCTATTGGCGACGGTGTGGGAAACAACCCTGAGGATGATTCGAAGACACGCCATTTTTGATCCTCTGCAGAGGGGATGGCCTCCCGCTTTGGTAGGCAGACGACCTGTGCGTGAAGTCAAGCAATCGTCTTTTTTTTTCTTTTTTTTTTTTTTTTTTTTTTTTTGAGAAATTGACATGAACCATTCAACCTCCTTGGTCTACAATTTTATAGGGTAGATTATTGTGGATTATTATTGTAGATATAACTATGTTGCACTGTAAAATTAATTCTCATAGTAAAACGCGTGAACTAAAACTTTTTTTTTCTGAAATATGTATATACAGTCGGACTTCTATTTAACAAACTTCCATTTTACGAATTTCTCTATTTTGCGAATTTTTTCGTAGAACGAAGAACATTTTGGAAATTTCTTCGTTAAATAACTTCCAAATAGTGAAGTGAATTTTCTATTTAACGATTTTTTTTTCCGAGATCTACTTTTTCTATTTCCCAAAATGTTTGAGAAAATTATAAACTTGTTAACGCATTTTATGGGGGAAATGACCTTGAACTGATTTTCGCATCCCCTTAACTTTTAGAGAAAGCAGTAAAATTTCTCTGCCAATCAAAAATTAAAACCCTTAATTATAGGAAAAAGAAAAACTCCAAGATGTTTTAAGGGCACAAAACCTTTGGAGGTTGATTATGAATTCTACAAAAAATCATGGATGACGTCAGAAATTTGTGAAAAATGGATTCAAGAGTTGGGCAAACTTATGATTGCAGAGCATCGCAAAATTGCTCTAATTTTCGACAATTGCCCTGCCCATCCGAAGGAAATCAACAAAAAACTGAAAAACATTACAGTTTTTTACTTGCCTCGAAACACTACATCGAAGCTACAACCAATGGATCAAGGGGTGATTCAAAACTTTAAACTGCACGACCGCAAAAGAATTTTACGAAAAGTTGTCACTGCTCTTGAAAATAAGCAATCTATGCCAAAGATCTATTTGCGAGAAAGCATAACAGAAATTTCCAAAGCATGGAATTATGATGTTACAGATCGTAACATCAAAACTGTTACCATTCGTAACAGTTTTGCTAAAGCTAGATTCTTTGTCAACGCTGAGAATTTTGAAAGTGAGGACGAGGATGATATTCCCTTAGAAGAACTTAAAAAAATGTGGGTACAGCTAAGAGAGAACCACGAAATTGATGATGATGTGCGGATTAAGGATTTTCTTTCTATTGATTCTGAAGCTGAAACCACCGAAACATAATCGGATATTTTGGACGGTGTGAAAAATAAAAACAATAAAGCTATAAATTGTGAGGAAGGCGAAGAAGATGAAGAAATTAGCAAACCTTCATATGATGAAATGTTAAAATCATTTGAAACAATTCGTCGTGGATTGCAGTTTGAGGAGAATACGCCTGAAGGAATTTTCGGTGGATTACAAAAATGCGAGACCTATTATGAGAAAAAACATTTTTTCAAACGAAAAACTCAGACAAAATTAACGGACTTTATTAGTAGCAATTAAAATTAAGAACGCATGTGAAAATGTATGCTTAAAATTACATTTATAATAAATGCAGAAATAATTTTAATATATAAAAATTTAGCATTTTTATTCAGGGGAAAATATATGTAGCATGAAAGTGTAACACTGAATAATGTTTTGTTCTATTCTTACTTTCATTGCAGATTTCTTTTACGGGTAAGATTTATAAAATAATTAATAAATAATAATTTACAAGATAAAGGTGTATCAATTGCAATTTTAATTATTTCTAGTATCTATGAATTTAAAACCTGTTCTACGCTGTGTAAGTATTTCAAAAGATGATTTTCTATTTAACGAATTTTCCATATAACGAACTTTTCTTCGGGATTTAGCGACTTCGTTAAATAGAGGTCCGACTGTATATAATGACATTTCTCTAAAATAGATAACTTATAATAATAACTAAACTAAATAACTAAAATAGATATCTTAAGATTTTATTTTAGTTTGTTTTGAAAATTTTTAACATGAATATTCTGTCTTCCGTTTTGATGTGTAAATTTTTTAAGTAATTAATAACAGAAAAAGCAATTTAAAGAATATATATTAAAATTATATATTAAATTATGCAATTTAAAGAATATATATAATTTGTTTCCAATTTTCTAAAATGCTAATATCAAAACAAGGTCAAAATTAAATTTAAACTTGTATAACTGTAATAAAAAAATAAAAATAATGTTAATATAATATCATAATATTAACTCCAGATAATAGCCTCACATTTTTAAAGTTTTAAAACTTTAATTATCTTCAAAATGTCTCACAAAAGATTCATTTACCCTTATTAAATAAACAACAGTACAAATAAATTCAAAAGAATATATGCATTTTTGCTAAAAATAAATATTTTGAAATCAAACTGTTTTTCAGTATTGTTTCCAGATAGGTATTTTAAACATATCTGGTTCTCAAGTAGATACAGTATGGTACACAGAAATATCTTATCGCCTTTATTAATGTCGTCGCATTTTTCCCCCAAAAAATTCGATTGAAAAAGTTAAAAGGTGTTTTATCATTATTACTACTCCAAGTTCTTCATATAGTGTGAAACATTTCGCCCTTAATTTATGATAAGATAAAAGTTTTAAATGAATATTTGCTTTATAATACCAAGCAAATTGTGACAAAGGATTTCGCATTCATACCACGCCTTTGGTAACCAGCACG
Organism: Parasteatoda lunata; assembly: GCA_949128135.1. Taxonomy (NCBI): domain Eukaryota; kingdom Metazoa; phylum Arthropoda; class Arachnida; order Araneae; family Theridiidae; genus Parasteatoda; species Parasteatoda lunata. Next base: position 29,837,609 of record OX421981.1, on the reverse strand, counting down.
ACTTCTACAATTACTTTCAAACTTATTGTCAAAAAGAAGAAAAAGTTTGCTCAAAAATCTGTTTTCCCGCTTTATAATAAAAAATATTCTTATTTAAAATTAAACTAAATTTATTTTAAGCTGCATTTTTTTTAAAAAATTCTGTATTCATATAGGTTTGTAAAAGGAAAATTACATTCACTTAAATATTTCCCCGAAATACTTTAAAAGTTCCATAAATTCATTCCAGTAAACAGCTTTGTGAATAATTTCCTTGTAGCGGGCCACAAATCTGTCAAGAAACAACTCAACAGGTCGTGGGTGCATTTCAAGTTTCGCGTGGATTTCACAATTTCAGACGATATTTTGGTGGGCGTTTAACAGTTACGTTGAATTATTTTCTGTAAAAGGATGGGGGTTCAGGAATTCCTGAAAGCCCGGTCGTGATGAAGTTGTTCGCGTGTCTTCTCAGCCCACCGGCCTTTCAAAAAGCATTTTCAGCATGAATTCTTTATCTCCAGAGAAAATTACCATAGCCGGAAAGAACAATTACAATCCTGTTTAAGAGAGCGATAATTTTAGGGCTGTACGCAAACAGTAAAGCAATTTATGAATTGATATTCCTTATATTGCACATATTTTCTGCTTAAAAATAATTCTATGTGACGCATGCATAGATATTTCTAGGTACACTTAATAAAACAGTAATAAAAACAACAATAAATTAACAATAAATTATGCAAATTGTTAAAAAAAAAAAAAAGCGCTATTGTATTTAAACGTGGAATATTTTTCAACTGGGAAAGAAACTGACCTTCGGCACTGGTTTGTATTATTGTAATGAATTTTAAAAAGCGTCATAATAGCTGGTAATGTTTTGGTAAATGTAATAAAGGCGGTGAAAAAGGTAAAAATCTGTTTTTCTTGGTATTTACACTCCATTGCAAGAGTGATGTAAGCAAAAAATATTATGGCTAGTACTCAGTAAAAAATGATAATGCTTTTTTATTTTTGATTAAATTATATACTAAAATATATATTATTTTTGATTAAAATATATAAGATTAGAAATAAATTTTTGTTTTTTAAATAGTTTAATCCTTTGCACTCCGATGTCACTTCTGAGACGCTGTAGACAGTCACTATTCTAAAATTGAATATTTTTATACCTTTATAATCAATAACCACAATATCTTAAGAATTTTAAAAGATAATTTAAAATTTCATTAATTATTTGCATTTTGAATGGGAAAAATCAACCATCTTTAATCTCATTTCCTAATGAACATTGCCTAATGAATCCTAATGAAGAATGGGAAAAATCAACAATCCTTAATCTCATTTCCTAATGAACATTGCCTAATGAATCCTAATGAAGAATGGGAAAAATCAACCATCCTTAATCTCATTTCCTAATGAACATTGCCTAATGAATCCTAATGAAGAATGGGAAAAATCAACCATCCTTAATCTCATTTCCTAATGAACATTGCCTAATGAATCCTAATGAAGAATGGGAAAAATCAACAATCCTTAATCTCATTTCCTAATGAACATTGCCTAATGAATCCTAATGAAGAATAGGAAAAATCAACAATCCTTAATCTCATTTCCTAATGAACATTGTCATTATCTAATTTCTCAATCTAATTTAATTATTAACTCCTTTCGTATTCATAAGTGTTGTCAGCTCATTGATTAATCCATCAATTTATAAAATTATTTATTAATTCATCAAGTTATTTTATTTTATTTTATAAGCGTCGTTGAACAGCCGACCCAATTTTTGGGTTTACTACTAATGTTCAACTCCGTAGCTGTGTAATTTCGAACCCAATCCGGAAGACAAGGGAACTCCTGAATCAAGTATTGGGAGAAATTTGCTAACGTGAAGAACTTTTTGATGGAACTAACCCGCATTTGCGTTACATGGAGAGGAAAAAACGAAAACCTCCCATGATTAGCCTGACTGCAAGGGGACTCTAACCCTTGATCCGTCGACCACTGAGGATATTTTACGTCAGCACTGTGGACGGTGCAATCCGGATGCAAAATTCGTATCGATCAGCCATAGCTAGGATTCGAACAAGGTTCACCTTATTTTGAAGGCGATAGCTCTATGTTTCTTAATCTATATTGTTATTAACTCATTTAATAATCAGCGTACTTATAACCTCATTTCATTATCCAAAATGTTATTAACTCGTTTATTAATCCATAGTGTTATTAATTCATTTTCAATCAACAGTGTTGTTAATTTAATAATTACTTCTCAGTATTAATTTATTCTCAGTTTACTTCGCATTTTGAAAGGGCGAAATAAATATAAACAATCAACAATCTATAATCTATTTTCCACTAATCCACTTTGTCATTATCTAATTTCTCAATCCACAATATTATTAACTCATTTAATAATCAAAAATGTTATTAGCTCATTGATTAATCTATCATTTTGGTAAATTAATTTTAATTCATCTTATTAATAAAATATTAATTAGATCTCAGTTTACTTCGAGTTTGAATGGGCGAAATAAATGTAAAAAATCTACATTCCATAACCCCATTAATCATCAATATGTAATCCATAATCTCATTTCTTACTCCTCATTGTCCGTATCACATTTCTTAATCCACAATCTTATTATTCTACTCAATAGTTATTAGATCTCAGTTTATTTTGTATTTTGAATGATTTAACAAAATTTTAAAAAAATGGCCAATGTTGTTATTTTTGCAATAAAAGCTTTATAAACATATAACATTCATGACTGCATTTTATTCAATATCTATATTCTAAAACCGGATTTGATGAGCAGTTTATGTTGTCGACTTAAAATAGTTTGAATTCTAATATTATTTATAAAATCAATTTTTAATCTCTTCAAAAAAAATAGATAATAACTAAAGCTATCTTATTAAAATTTAAAGAATTGTAAGGTTTTTTTTCTCTTAATTATAACTATATTATATGTAAAAATAAGAAACTATATTGTTTTACCAACTATGTAAGAATTAGAAATATATGGCGAAAAAAGTCATTTTAAATTTTATTTCGTTATTAATTATTAATTATTAATTCCTAATTATTATTATTATTAATTCCTTTTGTGATCTCATTGATTACTCTGTCTATTTATTTATTTTTTTAATTCATCGTATAATTAACATATGTTAATCCACATTGTTATTAACTGATATCTTAATCAACGGTGTTATTAACTCATTTCCTTATTCAAAATGTTATTAGCTTATTTATTAATCCAAAGTGTGATTAATTCATTTTCGATTAACAGTGTTGTTAATTTATTAACCCCTTCTTAATACTATTAATCTACTCATTATTAATTAGGTCTCAATTAACTTCGCATTTTGATTGGGCAAAATAAATGTAAAGAATAGGAAATAATGTTATTTCTACAATAAAAGCTTTTTAAAATTGTAACATTCAAAATTGCATTTCATTAAACATTTAGATTCTAAAACCAGTTTTGATCAGCAGATGATATTGTCTATTCAAATTAGTTTAAATTTTAATACTTTTATAAAATTAATTTACACAAAGTTTCACAGTTTGAAATTTTTCCCAAAAAACAGTTAAAAAACAATTCATTTAATTGTTATTTTACCATATGCAAACAAAACAGTCAAATAACCATAAATAAAAGATATTCAAGCTGCTAACGACCATAAAAACCATTTATTAACTGCTTTTACTTAATACAGCTAAACAACCAAAAACTCGTAAAGGTAAAAAAATACTCTTTACCGTATATTTAACGGTTAATTGGATGGGAAGAATGCTGCCGGTTACTTATTATGAAAATGCTAACATTGTGTTATCTACAGGTATTAGTTTAAATTTTAATTTTTTTTATAAAATCAATTTTAACAATGTTTTATCTCTTCAAAAAAAAAATGGGAAATAGTTGAAGCAATCTCATTAAAATATGAAGAATCATAATAATTTTTTTGGGTAATTTTATATATAAAAATAAGAAATTATATTGTTTGATATTATATGCAGGAATATGAAATATATGAAGAAAAAACAATCATTTTTAAATAAAAAAATATTTTTTATTTGATTTAATTTTTAAAGATACGTTTTAGATCCTAACTTGTAATTATATAATTAAAAAACTAGTTACACAAAAGAACCCAGTAAATCAATTTTAAGAAAAAAATATCGTTTAATTTCTCTTTTGAATTTAAAAATCAAATTCAATAGTGTTCCAATTTTAATTAACGAGTAGTGCAAAAATGCATTTAGAAAATAGCTTTTAAGCCATTAGCTTTTAGTACTGCTCTGATAGTATCATTGGTTTAGTATAAAAATAGGAAAGAAATAGCCCATAAAGTATTAATGAAAGAATAAATTAGAGAAATTGGTGAAAATGTTTTTAAGAATCACTTTTTGTTAAAGCAACATTTATTTTAAGTTTTTGTCTAAATTCGAAGATTTTCCTCATTTAGCTATTTAAATGGAATCCCTTACTTTAATGCAATGATTTTGATGTTATCTTAATTGATTTTTTATGTTCATTGTAAAATAACGAAGCTAACTTAATAAGCTAAGAGATTTATCCAATTATTTTGTGTTTTTGTTTTTCCTTTTCATTTAATATTTCTCAGTTGCTCTTCAAAATAATTTATTAATTTTAATTTTTAAAAGTTATACATAAAATATACATATTAAATTTTGAAAGCTTTTCTGAAACATCAAAAATAGAATTTCAAAATTGTTAATGAATTACAAAGATAACAATTGGGTGTCAATTACCTTTATAGTAAAATTATTAGAATAAATTTATTATTCTGTATTATTTTAATAAATTAGTAGAATAAATTTATAGTTAAGCATTATTATAATAAATTATAAGAATAAATTTATAATTCGGTATTATTATAATAAATTACTAGAATAAATTTCTAGTTCTGTATTATTATAATAAATTATAAGAATAAATTTATAGTTCTGTATTATTATAATAAATTATTGGAATAAATTTATAGTTCTGCATTACTATAATAAATTATTAGAATAAATTTATAGTTTCTTAAGTATTACAATAAATTATTATAATAAATTATTGTAATAAATATTTATAATTATAACAAATCATATTCTTAACAAATGGCAGATCTAGATTAGTTGTATTAACTGTGTGAAAGATTTTTCGAAAATGTAATTTACACGGTGAAAAAAATTATGAAAAATACTACATACTGTACTACATAGTGATGACATTTTTGGATTTAAAAAAATCTGGTTCATAAAACCAAAATCTACAGTATTCAAACCATTCATTTAATAATTTTTCTATTCATATGAATGGAGGTTTTTGTACCCTGCTGAACGGCCTCTAGAACGAATGCACAATGGGATACGGTTGGACATGGAGTGAAACAAGTTCCTTATACATCTCGTTCTACAGTGACTCGAAACGCATCTTTAATTCGACTAATCTCGGAGTCCGTCTAGCTTACCATCTCAAATTATCCTAGATCCACTTCATTGGCGAGTAATCAGAAGATTGGTATATCAGGCAATTGTGTAAAAACCCTTTAATTGTGTGTGACCAGGGCTACTAGGAGGATTTTAATAGGACACTGACACACAACAAAGATGTAACAAGACTACCACTGCCACATTACCACCTTTCCCTAGCCAGCTTGATCTCCAGATTTGTCAACAATTCAGGCATTAGTAGGGACTGCAAGTTCTGCCTTCGAGTTTTATATAGTTTGTCTATAGAGATAACTCCCTTCACATTGAAGTCTAAGGCCGTCTGCTGCTACGGGAAAAGAAATTGCGCACTTCAAAGCTTCTTTCTCCTCTGATTCTCTTACTCTCACCGACCCCAAACACAACCTGTTTCAAATAATGACCCAACACCCCTAATTGAAATAGTTAAACATCGTAACCATAGTTACCATCACTACTCTAGAGGTATGGCTTGGGGAGTTCCTTACATAGACAAACTACAGAATTAGAGGTGAGTTTACAGCTGCAGTGGAACGAGATGCCGTAGAACATCATAGCGGAGTTGTCAATGCCCAGTCGTGTCGCATCGTGAAATCACGCCAGCGTTGATCCAACGGACTACTAAAACCTCCTTTCATTTGTATATTTTCCTGCAATAAATGGTAATTTTAATTACAATTGTTAATTATTTATTTATAGCAACTCTGTACTTACATGTGTAACATTTTGTTTCATTATAACAAGTCTTTTCTAGGTGGGTGAATTTTCATGGCATTGAGTGTATTTAAATTAATATAAGTTATTACATCAAAAGACATTTCATTAAAATGACCATTTAAAAACATATGGGGAATATCTTCTTCAAAAGAAAATTCAATAAGCCTTAAATTTAAATTGATTCAAATTAGCGACATTGAAGTTTTAAAGTTATAATAAGGTTATAATTAGTTATAAGGTTCTATTGAATGAATGTTTATTTTCATCTCGATTTTACCTTAATTCATTTAGACCTGATTGAAATTTCGAAGAATTGAAATTCAATTAGTGTAATCTTTTCTAGACTATACATTCTACAGATTATTTTAACTTTTTTAAATGAAATAAATTTAAAACATTTCCTTTTTTCGGTGATTTTGCAATTTAGCTTACGACATTTAACATTAATACACAAATTATGTTTACATATATTTTGATTTGTTGATTAATGGATAAATATAGCTGCAGGAAAACTACATAATTTAATTTAAATTAACATATTTCATAAAAATATCTCCTTTAGAGATATTTGAAAAATATCTCTTTCAAGAGCAGTATCAATTACCTTCAAGTTTGAATACATTTATTTAAATTAGCAGCATTCAAATTATAAGACTAATAGATTTCGTTTAAATAACTTTCGATTCTAATCTCGTTTTTTAACTTTATTTGTTGAGGTCTAATCGGAAATTCTTCGAATTCAGATGCGTGTGTAAATTTTTATAGACTCCTTAATTTTTCCCAGATTGTAAATTCTGTAGAGTATCAACTTTTTTAAAAAAAAGTACAAAAAGTTTGCAGCCGCAATTACTGTTGTATTAATTTTCTAATTTATTTAAAATTTTTAACATTAATTCACAAATTATATTTTAAACGTATCGAGTTGTTCGTCAATGGGTTAATAAAACTTTTATAATTTTATTTTTTATATAAGTTATTACATTAAAGATATTTCGTTAAAATATCTCTTTTAAAGATGTATGAAAAATATATCTTTCAAGAGAAGTTTCAATTACCCTAAAGTTCGTTCGAATAGATGTAATTTAAATTAGCATCATTAAACTTTTAAAGTTATAAAAACTAATAAGTTTATTTTTAATAACATTCTATTCTTCTCTCTCTCTTTTGTCTTTATTCCTTTAGGCCTAATTGGAACTTCGGAGAATTCAGTTGCTATTAATGTAAACTTCTTTGGACTTCTTAATTTTTCCAAGAAAGTAAATTCTATAATTCTATAAAGTTTAGACTTCTTTTAAAAAAAAGTCAAAAAGTTTTCTGTCTAATTAATTTTCTATTTTATTTAAAACTGTTGACATTAATACACAAATTATGTTCAAAACATATCAACGTGTTAATTAATGGGTTAATATAACTATATTAACCCATTAATAAACACGTTGGCTAAAAATATCCTAATTTCTTTTTGTACAAGTTATCGCAATCTCGTTAAAATATCTCATTTAGAGACATTTGAAAAATATCTTTTTCAAGAGAAATTTCAATTACCCTCAAGTTTAAATACATTTTTTTTTTCAAATTAGCAGCATTAAAATTATAAGACTGATGGATTTCGTTTTAATAACTTTCGATTCTAATCTCGTTTTTAATTTAATTCGCTTTGGCCTAATTGGAACTTCCGAGAATTCAGATGCTATTAATGTAAACTTCCATAGACTTTTTAATTTTTCCGAGAATATAAATTCTATAAAATTTCGACTTTTTTCAAAAAAAAAATACAAAAAGTTTTCAGTCTAATTAATTTTTTAATTCATTTAACACTGTTTACATTAATACACAAATTATGTTTAAAACATATCAACGTGCTTATCAATGAGCTAATATAGTTGACTTAAAATTGCCTAATTTCTTTCTGTACAAGTTATATCAATTTCGTTAAAATATCTCCTTTAAAGATGTATGAAAAATACCTCTTTTAAGAAAAATTCAATTACTCTGAAGTTCTTTCAAATAGATTTATACAAATGTGAAGTATTAAATTTTTAAAGTTATAAGACTAATAGGTCACTATAAAATAACTTTCAATTCTAATCTCGCATTTATCTTTATTCGCTTAAGCCTAATTGGAACTTCGGAGAATTCAGATGCTATTAATGCAAACTTCAATAGGCTTCTTAATTTTTTCGAGTATGTGAATTATTTCAAGTATCGACTTTAAAAAAAAAATACAAATAGATTTCAGTCTAACTAATTTTCTAATTACGTGTACACTGTTAACATTAACACACAAATTATGTTTAAAACATATCAACGTGTTTATTAGTGGGTTAATATAATTGACTAAAACTTGCCTAATTTCTTTTTGTACAAGTTATCACAATCTCGTTAAAATACCGCCTTTAAAGATGCATGAAAAATAGCTCTTTCAAGAGAAATTTCAATTACAATAAAGTTCGTTCAAATAGATTTATTCAAATTAGCAGTATTAAAGTTTTAAAGTTATAAGACTAATAGGTTTCTATTAAATAACTTTCTATTCTAATCTCGCTTTTATCTTTATTCGTTTAGGCCTAATTGGAACTTCGAAGAATTCAGATGCAATTAGTGTAATCTTTTGTAGACTTCTACTTTAATTTCGTTCGGTTCTCAAATTTATTCCGGGAAAATATACCTCGTTTCCAAACTAATCCCGAAATCCTTTTCGAAATCCCGTTTTGTATGTATACTTTCCTCCCCTAGCTCAAGACGTTACTCTTTGTTTTATTCTGTTGCATCTTTTAGCAATTCTTCTTTCTGTCAGTCTTACTGTCTTTTCATTGTTGGAAACAAATACGAAGGGTATCATCCACCCTCAGAGTGAACCACAAAAGAAAAAGCACTTTGGAGATGAAATTTTATCGGTGACATATGTTGTGACGGCTGCGTAATGGTATCATGACCCCCAAACAGGGTTGGACTTTTACCCCAGCCCCTATATGAAATGACTCTGTCACACAAGCGAAGGGGCTGTTTAAGATAAAAATATTTCATACAGCTTGGCATCATTACTCTACATGACAAAAGTATGTCATTTCTGAGGGCGATTACTTGCCACTCTCTAATGCTAAATGACGTCAAGAATATCGTATCCGATTCTTCAGGGAGACGTGATAACCGATTGAATACATATTTCATAAAAAGAAGCAGTAAAAAATAGGCTAAAATGAAATGCTTCCATCAAATCGAGTGGTGCTTTTAAATTTCAATTCTTGAATATTTTTGGCTTTTTAGGATGGAACGATTTATGCCACTTTCTCCGCACGTGCGGCTGCAAGGAAATTAGATTTGGGTTGAAAGTTATGAGCAGTTTCGTGAGAGCTTATTATGTGCGGGGAAGTTCCTAGCTATCACTGAATCGCGCGTGATAGCTAGGATGGAGGTACCTAATTTGTTTTCCTGAACTTTTACTGGATAGATTCTTTACGCGAATTTCAGAGAAGCGGCGAACTAATATCACGAAGATAAATAATATAATAAGCTTGCAGGCACGCATTACTTATTCAAGTGTCAGTAAAACTTGTTAGATGTTAAGTTTCGTGAAATAAAATGACGTATTTCGATCGGAAGTTTATAGTAATTGAAGTTAAAGTTAATGTATGGTCTTTAAGTTTGGTAATATTAGTGCATTAATTATTTTAAAAGTAACAGTTATTACTTTAACTTCAATGTGAGTAGATATAAACTATGTATCAAGATGCTGCTGTCACTTTTAGTTTATTAGAATTTTACTTCTAGTTAGTTTTGAAGTTAAGAAAATGTATGTAGGAAATTATGACGAACAATATATAAGAAAAATATTAAGTAAATAAAGAAATTATCGCGAATGAAATGAGAGAGAATTTAATCAATATTCGAAGAGTAAAATTTTATGTTGATTTAACCTTTTGCTTACGGCTGGTGCAACATGTGAACCACATATGATGGTACAATATGGAACACCGTAAGCAAAGGGTTAAAGTTTTGTTTGCATAATTTTAAAGTGTGCGTTTTTTAAATGCAAGGGTATCAAATATGGCAAGGTTTCTCAACATAGGAGCACTGTCTTTTTTACAACTACCTGATGTTTTCCTGTAATTAGGTATAATATATTTTTGTACTCTATTCATGTTATTCCCTGCAAGGACAATACATCGACCAATATTCATATGTCATGTTTCTCAACATGGGCACAGTATTGCAACTACCTGATAGCTTCCTGCACTTTAGTACTACATGTTTTTTGTATTATATTCCTATTATTTCATGTAAGAAAAATACATCAATCAATTTTCACATTAGTTATGCGCTAAAAGATAAAGGAAAATAATTAAAATGATTAAGACAGCTCATACATGGTTATTTTACCATATATAGAATTAATTAAACTACACTTATATCTTCTTTGAATAAAAATAGATTTTATAATAAAATATCCAATAAAAATTAAAAATATGGGAAATGATAGCACTTATTACCAAATATTATAAGTAATCAAGTTAAAGAACTTAAGGTAATGTATTGATAATCTTTTTTTAACAAAGATGAGAGTTTGACATCAGATTCCTTAATATTGTTTCCTAATAGATACCTTATTAGTTTGGGTAATTCCCACTAGATAACAGCGTAATACAGAGAAAAATCTCACTCTCTACTTGGATATTGCGATACTTTTCTCCAAAAATGCTCTCTTTAAAAATTTAAAAACGTGGCTTATTATTATATTGCCTCAAATGTTTTAATACTAATATCATAAATTTATATCTAAATTATAAAAAACCGGAAATTTAGAATAATTGCTTGAATTTAAGATACAAAATAGAAATGAATGCTTCAAAATGTATAGTTTTTTCGCTTTAATTTCACTAGAGTAGTTTCATTTTTAATATTAGTTGGGTATATCATTGCAACTCCAGAGTTTTTTCTCTTTCAGAAATATAACTCAGTTTTGACGATTCAGCAATCCTTGAATACAATTTTGTTACTTTTGAGAACCATTTCGTCACGAAATCAAATGATTTGGGACAAAACGCGAGCTCTCAAATGCGTGACGAAAATGTTTCCTCAACTCGAAGCCTCATTTTATTTTATTTTTATTTTATAACCATCATTGAACAGCCAACCCAATTTTGGGCTTACGGCTACTAATGTTTAACTCCATAGCCATGTAATTTTAAACCCAATCAAGAAGACAAAGGAACTCCTGGATCAAGTATTGGGAGAAATTTGCCTAGGTGGAGGACTTTTTGATGGAACTAACCCGCATTTGTGTTACATGGAGAGGAAGACCACGAGAATCTCCCACGGTTAGCCAGACGGCAAGGAGAATCTAACCCATGATCCGTCTAGCTCTGAGTATATATCACGTCAGCACTGTGGTCGGTGTCAGACGGATGTGAAATTCGTATCGACAAGCCATCGCTGGGATTCGAACTCGGTTCATCTCATTGAAAGGCGAACTCTCTATCCCCTGAGCCATCATGGCTCTCTCGAAACCTCATAGTAGTGCATTGTGGGAGATTGTTAACTAGAATGACGAAGCTAAAATAAAGACTCGGCAATCGAAAATAAAGTGGCAAATAAAGTGGCAAAAAATTGTCCTCTTGTATCAGGAAGATTCGGGGCTCGAATCCTGCTTTGGGCAGGGCTGTATTTTATCTATCTGGGTTAGTTGTGATGTACGACATATATGGGGCCCACTTAAAGTGATTATTAGGTTGTTGTTTTTTTTCGTTTTTTTTTACTGGCTTTACTACGAGGTTTTTTTTTATTTATTTTTTTTTTTCTTCTCTTTTTTGGAAAAAAATAGAATGACAAAATTCGTTCCCATGAAGAAATAGCGATAATTATTTTGTTCGGAGATTATACCAGGAAATGGTTTAACAATTGCTAAACACTATATAAGGTAATAAACTTCTCTTTCTTTAAAATTCTTTTAGTGACAATGACACACAATAGTAATATAACTTGATGGTAACATTTTCAGTTTTATTTGTTGATAAACTATGAAGTTCACAGCATACAAAATAATTTCCTTCCGGATATACAGCATTGAGTAAATCCTATCTGCTTAATTTATCAGACATTATAAACTGTTTTGATTTCAAAATATAGGGGTTTATTTTCATATTTTACAAGAAAATGTCATTTAATATAAGACAGTTGCCCAACATGAAAAATTGTACTATGATTTGTGAAAAATTCCAGACATTCTCTTCAACGTCTAGAATCAAAGCAACAGGAAAATATGTGAATTTAATTTAATAAATAATAAAGTAGCACTGAATATAAGATAATTGAATATTATGAAATTCTTCTTCTTAATGATGGCTTCAGATTATGAAACCGTAAGTCAGCACAATATAGTAAGCGCCAGATTTTCAAATTGTTCAGGAAAGAGCGTTCAGGAGTTTGTTAGAAAATACCACGATATCCAAGTGTAGCGAGCAAAAAAAAAAATAATAATAATAATAAACGGTCCACCCTGAATAACTTTTGACCTAATGATCGGATCTTCGTGTTCTAGGACTCAATCTTCGTGGTTTGGGGGGGGTGACTTCGAATATGCTAACTAATTAGTGCAGACGATATTTTAAGTTTAAAAAACAGACACAAAAACGTACTTCAGACGTAAAAACTTGAGAGAAATATAATTTTTTTTCGACTGATTCAGATGTACGACCCCCGAAATATAGGGGGTGGCCGCAATCTGGGAAATATGGTCTCAATAATTTGGTCAGAAGTTTGGACCCTGTAATGTTAACTTTACTTTTTACGTATTTCACCATATCTGGAGAATTGAAAGGTTTTTGCATAAAATTATAACTTTCGTTTATCGGAAGATAAATCCATACAAAAAATAACTTTCAGAGTATATTTATTATTTTTAATCATTTTATTTAGTAATAGTCGAAAAAATTTGATTGAAAAACTTAAAGCATGTAATTTTTTGCATCATTTTAAAAAATATGATTTTAAATTACAAAATACAAAATTTGAGCGAATTTGAACGAATAGTTCCTGAGAAATTGAATTTTAAAAATATTACTTTTTTAATTGGTTCAACTATGAACCATAATATTTGAACCGTGAGCAGTATTAAAATGTAAATTTGCTGCAACCTTAGCAAGGTATTTCCTTACCAGAGTTGAAAAACTGACCCATTTCTGAGTATATGACTATCAGTGTTCAACTTCTTGGCTTTGTAATTTTGAACCCAACCTAGAATACAAGAGAATTCGTGGATCAAGCATTGGGAAAGCTAGCTTTAAGGGAGGACTTTTTAATGGAACCATCCAGCAATTGCGTTACATATACGTTGAGAGGAAGACCACGAAAATCTCCAACGGTTAGACTGACGGCAGGGGATTCTTACCCATGATCCGTCTACCGCTGAGGATATTTTTACGTCTGAGATGGGATCGATGAGAACCGTGAGCGGAATTTGTATCAACCAGTCACCGCTGTGATTCGAACCTAAGTCACTTCAGTGGGAGGTGAATGCTCTATCTCTCCATATTTCCTCCGTTCTAGACGTTTATTATCATGTCTAAGAATTGCTCTAATATAATTCTACTCTATAAAAGCGCCACATGCATGAAGTATTAACTTTTTAATTATGAAGAAAAAAAACGATGCTAAAATGACAAAAAGCATACTTGATTATTTATTTATTGCTAAACTGAGAAATATTTCTTGGTAATCTTATTTAAAACTACATTGAAGTATGAGATGAAATGCCCATTAGTAAATAAATGTAAATTTATCAATTACTTTACTTTTTCTGGGTGCTCAGTACAATTGCTTTATCCTTTAAGTAACAATCCGGAGAAAAGTCTGAACATTGATAATTTAATAAATTGTTATGAATGTAAATTAATAAATCAAATTAAAAAATACGTTATAAAGAGTTTCAAGCAAAAAAAATCAAAACTCTAGGAATATGCTGTCATATTATAAGCATTATAACATTATTTGTTATGATAATAATCAACTAGCACTTACCTTCTCTTTTCAAATGTATGGCTGAAAAAAACTCTAAGACATAATCCTGACTTAATTTTGTATTAAGTTTGTTTTCCTGTTTCTAAACACACATTAAAAAAATTCATAACCCTTATGCTGAATAGAAATAATTTTTTTGTACTCAAATGCAAACCAAGAAGTATATTTAGCACTTTTTTTAAGTCCATCAGTGTCGGAACACTTTTTTTCTCATAAAATCTTCTAGTCTATATTTCCATGCTTTATGTTTGACTTCAGCTTTGTTCCATATCTCAGATATTCGCAATACATTTTGAAAGTAATAAAATTCTGAGATTATATTAGGACTGTAAATTAATAGATCAAAATAAAAATAATTAATAGATCAAATAGTAAATTAATGGATCAAATTGAAAAATAATCAAAATACTATGAATATGCAATACATATGACAGCAGAAATTGTTATAACGATAGTCAGCTAAATCTAAAAAATTTTTTTCAAATGCATGGCAGAAAAACTCTAGGACATACGCGGGTTGAAAAACTCAATAGGCTTGTTCTCCCATTTCTAAGCATAGATTAAAAAATCCATAACCCTTATCCTAAATAGAAATAATTTTTTATACTCGAAGGAAACCAAGAACTAAACTTGGTCAGCACTTTTTTCTAGAGTCTATCAGTGTCAGAACACTTTTTTCTCCTAAAATCCCCTCTTCTTTATTTTAATGCTTTATGTTTGACTTCAGCTTTGTTCCATCTCAGATATTCGCAATACATTTTGAAAGTAATAAAATTCTGAGATTATATTAGGACTGTAAATTAATAGATCAAAATAAAAATAATTAATAGATCAAATAGTAAATTAATGGATCAAATTGAAAAAAAATCAAAATACTATGAATATGCAATACATATGACAGCAGAAATTGTTATAACGATAGTCAGCTAAATCTAAAAAATTTTTTTCAAATGCATGGCAGAAAAACTCTAGGACATACGCGGGTTGAAAAACTCAATAGGCTTGTTCTCCCATTTCTAAGCATAGATTAAAAAATCCATAACCCTTATCCTAAATAGAAATAATTTTTTATACTCGAAGGAAACCAAGAACTAAACTTGGTCAGCACTTTTTTCTAGAGTCTATCAGTGTCAGAACACTTTTTTCTCCTAAAATCCCCTCTTCTTTATTTTAATGCTTTATGTTTGACTTCAGCTTTGTTCCATCTCAGATATTCGCAATACATTTTGAAAGTAATAAAATTCTGAGATTATATTAGGACTGTAAATTAATAGATCAAAATAAAAATAATTAATAGATCAAATAGTAAATTAATGGATCAAATTGAAAAAAAAAGTAAAATACTATGAATATGCAATACATATGACAGCAGAAATTGTTATAACGATAGTCAGCTAAATCTAAAAATTTTTTTTCAAATGCATGGCAGAAAAACTCTAGGACATACGCGGGTTGAAAAACTCAATAGGCTTGTTCTCCCATTTCTAAGCATAGATTAAAAAATCCATAACCCTTATCCTAAATAGAAATAATTTTTTATACTCGAAGGAAACCAAGAACTAAACTTGGTCAGCACTTT
This sequence comes from Parasteatoda lunata, assembly GCA_949128135.1. Taxonomy (NCBI): domain Eukaryota; kingdom Metazoa; phylum Arthropoda; class Arachnida; order Araneae; family Theridiidae; genus Parasteatoda; species Parasteatoda lunata. Next base: position 29,821,830 of record OX421981.1, on the reverse strand, counting down.
TTTCTAGAGTCTATCAGTGTCAGAACACTTTTTTCTCCTAAAATCCCCTCTTCTTTATTTTAATGCTTTATGTTTGACTTCAGCTTTGTTCCATCTCAGATATTCGCAATACATTTTGAAAGTAATAAAATTCTGAGATTATATTAGGACTGTAAATTAATAGATCAAAATAAAAATAATTAATAGATCAAATAGTAAATTAATGGATCAAATTGAAAAAAAATCAAAATACTATGAATATGCAATACATATGACAGCAGAAATTGTTATAACGATAGTCAGCTAAATCTAAAAAATTTTTTTCAAATGCATGGCAGAAAAACTCTAGGACATACGCGGGTTGAAAAACTCAATAGGCTTGTTCTCCCATTTCTAAGCATAGATTAAAAAATCCATAACCCTTATCCTAAATGGAAATAATTTTTTATACTCGAAGGAAACCAAGAACTAAACTTGGTCAGCACTTTTTTCTAGAGTCTATCAGTGTCAGAACACTTTTTTCTCCTAAAATCCCCTCTTCTTTATTTTAATGCTTTATGTTTGACTTCAGCTTTGTTCCATCTCAGATATTCGCAATACATTTTGAAAGTAATAAAATTCTGAGATTATATTAGGACTGTAAATTAATAGATCAAAATAAAAATAATTAATAGATCAAATAGTAAATTAATGGATCAAATTGAAAAAAATCAAAATACTATGAATATGCAATACATATGACAGCAGAAATTGTTATAACGATAGTCAGCTAAATCTAAAAATTTTTTTTCAAATGCATGGCAGAGAAACTCTAGGACATACGCGGGTTGAAAAACTCAATAGGCTTGTTCTCCCATTTCTAAGCATAGATTAAAAAATCCATAACCCTTATCCTAAATAGAAATAATTTTTTATACTCGAAGGAAACCAAGAACTAAACTTGGTCAGCACTTTTTTCTAGAGTCTATCAGTGTCAGAACACTTTTTTCTCCTAAAATCCCCTCTTCTTTATTTTAATGCTTTATGTTTGACTTCAGCTTTGTTCCATCTCAGATATTCGCAATACATTTTGAAAGTAATAAAATTCTGAGATTATATTAGGACTGTAAATTAATAGATCAAAATAAAAATAATTAATAGATCAAATAGTAAATTAATGGATCAAATTGAAAAAAAAAGTAAAATACTATGAATATGCAATACATATGACAGCAGAAATTGTTATAACGATAGTCAGCTAAATCTAAAAATTTTTTTTCAAATGCATGGCAGAAAAACTCTAGGACATACGCGGGTTGAAAAACTCAATAGGCTTGTTCTCCCATTTCTAAGCATATATTAAAAAATTCATAACCCTTATCCTAAATAGAAATAATTTTTTATACTCGAAGGAAACCAAGAACTAAACTTGGTCAGCACTTTTTTCTAGAGTCTATGAGTGTCAGAACACTTTTTTCTCCTAAAATCCCCTCTTCTTTATTTTAATGCTTTATGTTTGACTTCAGCTTTGTTCCATCTCAGATAGTCGCAATACATTTTGAAAGTAATAAAATTCTGAGATTATATTAGGACTGTAAATTAATAGATCAAAATAAAAATAATTAATAGATCAAATAGTAAATTAATGGATCAAATTGAAAAAAAATCAAAATACTATGAATATGCAATACATATGACAGCAGAAATTGTTATAACGATAGTCAGCTAAATCTAAAAATTTTTTTTCAAATGCATGGCAGAAAAACTCTAGGACATACGCGGGTTGAAAAACTCAATAGGCTTGTTCTCCCATTTCTAAGCATAGATTAAAAAATCCATAACCCTTATCCTAAATGGAAATAATTTTTTATACTCGAAGGAAACCAAGAACTAAACTTGGTCAGCACTTTTTTCTAGAGTCTATCAGTGTCAGAACACTTTTTTCTCCTAAAATCCCCTCTTCTTTATTTTAATGCTTTATGTTTGACTTCAGCTTTGTTCCATCTCAGATATTCGCAATACATTTTGAAAGTAATAAAATTCTGAGATTATATTAGGACTGTAAATTAATAGATCAAAATAAAAATAATTAATAGATCAAATAGTAAATTAATGGATCAAATTGAAAAAAAATCAAAATACTATGAATATGCAATACATATGACAGCAGAAATTGTTATAACGATAGCCAGCTAAATCTAAAAATTTTTTTTCAAATGCATGGCAGAAAAACTCTAGGACATACGCGGGTTGAAAAACTCAATAGGCTTGTTCTCCCATTTCTAAGCATAGATTAAAAAATCCATAACCCTTATCCTAAATAGAAATAATTTTTTATACTCGAAGGAAACCAAGAACTAAACTTGGTCAGCACTTTTTTCTAGAGTCTATCAGTGTCAGAACACTTTTTTCTCCTAAAATCCCCTCTTCTTTATTTTAATGCTTTATGTTTGACTTCAGCTTTGTTCCATCTCAGATATTCGCAATACATTTTGAAAGTAATAAAATTCTGAGATTATATTAGGACTGTAAATTAATAGATCAAAATAAAAATAATTAATAGATCAAATAGTAAATTAATGGATCAAATTGAAAAAAAATCAAAATACTATGAATATGCAATACATATGACAGCAGAAATTGTTATAACGATAGTCAGCTAAATCTAAAAAATTTTTTTCAAATGCATGGCAGAAAAACTCTAGGACATACGCGGGTTGAAAAACTCAATAGGCTTGTTCTCCCATTTCTAAGCATATATTAAAAAATTCATAACCCTTATCCTAAATAGAAATAATTTTTTATACTCGAAGGAAACCAAGAACTAAACTTGGTCAGCACTTTTTTCTAGAGTCTATGAGTGTCAGAACACTTTTTTCTCCTAAAATCCCCTCTTCTTTATTTTAATGCTTTATGTTTGACTTCAGCTTTGTTCCATCTCAGATATTCGCAATACATTTTGAAAGAAATAAAATTCTGAGATTATATTAGGACTGTAAATTAATAGATCAAAATAAAAATAATTAATAGATCAAATAGTAAATTAATGGATCAAATTGAAAAAAAATCAAAATACTATGAATATACAATACATATGACAGCAGAAATTGTTATAACGATAGTCAGCTAAATCTAAAAATTTTTTTTCAAATGCATGGCAGAAAAACTCTAGGACATACGCGGGTTGAAAAACTCAATAGGCTTGTTCTCCCATTTCTAAGCATAGATTAAAAAATCCATAACCCTTATCCTAAATAGAAATAATTTTTTATACTCGAAGGAAACCAAGAACTAAACTTGGTCAGCACTTTTTTCTAGAGTCTATCAGTGTCAGAACACTTTTTTCTCCTAAAATCCCCTCTTCTTTATTTTAATGCTTTATGTTTGACTTCAGCTTTGTTCCATCTCAGATATTCGCAATACATTTTGAAAGTAATAAAATTCTGAGATTATATTAGGACTGTAAATTAATAGATCAAAATAAAAATAATTAATAGATCAAATAGTAAATTAATGGATCAAATTGAAAAAAAATCAAAATACTATGAATATGCAATACATATGACAGCAGAAATTGTTATAACGATAGTCAGCTAAATCTAAAAATTTTTTTTCAAATGCATGGCAGAAAAACTCTAGGACATACGCGGGTTGAAAAACTCAATAGGCTTGTTCTCCCATTTCTAAGCATAGATTAAAAAATCCATAACCCATATCCTAAATAGAAATAATTTTTTATACTCGAAGGAAACCAAGAACTAAACTTGGTCAGCACTTTTTTCTAGAGTCTATCAGTGTCAGAACACTTTTTTCTCCTAACATCCCCTCTTCTTTATTTTATTGCTTTATCTTTGACTTCAGCTTTGTTCCATCTCAGATATTCGCAATACATTTTGAAAGTAATAAAATTCTGAGATTATATTAGGACTGTAAATTAATAGATCAAAATAAAAATAATTAATAGATCAAATAGTAAATTAATGGATCAAATTGAAAAAAAATCAAAATACTATGAATATGCAATACATATGACAGCAGAAATTGTTATAACGATAGTCAGCTAAATCTAAAAATTTTTTTTCAAATGCATGGCAGAAAAACTCTAGGACATACGCGGGTTGAAAAACTCAATAGGCTTGTTCTCCCATTTCTAAGCATAGATTAAAAAATCCATAACCCTTATCCTAAATAGAAATAATTTTTTATACTCGAAGGAAACCAAGAACTAAACTTGGTCAGCACTTTTTTCTAGAGTCTATCAGTGTCAGAACACTTTTTTCTCCTAAAATCCCCTCTTCTTTATTTTAATGCTTTATGTTTGACTTCAGCTTTGTTCCATCTCAGATATTCGCAATACATTTTGAAAGTAATAAAATTCTGAGATTATATTAGGACTGTAAATTAATAGATCAAAATAAAAATAATTAATAGATCAAATAGTAAATTAATGGATCAAATTGAAAAAAAATCAAAATACTATGAATATGCAATACATATGACAGCAGAAATTGTTATAACGATAGTCAGCTAAATCTAAAAAATTTTTTTCAAATGCATGGCAGAAAAACTCTAGGACATACGCGGGTTGAAAAACTCAATAGGCTTGTTCTCCCATTTCTAAGCATAGATTAAAAAATCCATAACCCTTATCCTAAATAGAAATAATTTTTTATACTCGAAGGAAACCAAGAACTAAACTTGGTCAGCACTTTTTTCTTGAGTCTATCAGTGTCAGATCACTTTTTTCTCCTAAAATCCCCTCTTCTTTATTTTAATGCTTTATGTTTGACTTCAGCTTTGTTCCATCTCAGATATTCGCATTACATTTTGAAAGTAATAAAATTCTGAGATTATATTAGGACTGTAAATTAATAGATCAAAATAAAAATAATTAATAGATCAAATAGTAAATTAATGGATCAAATTGAAAAAAAATCAAAATACTATGAATATGCAATACATATGACAGCAGAAATTGTTATAACGATAGTCAGCTAAATCTAAAAATTTTTTTTCAAATGCATGGCAGAAAAACTCTAGGACATACGCGGGTTGAAAAACTCAATAGGCTTGTTCTCCCATTTCTAAGCATAGATTAAAAAATCCATAACCCTTATCCTAAATAGAAATAATTTTTTATACTCGAAGGAAACCAAGAACTATACTTGGTCAGCACTTTTTTCTAGAGTCTATCAGTGTCAGAACACTTTTTTCTCCTAAAATCCCCTCTTCTTTATTTTAATGCTTTATGTTTGACTTCAGCTTTGTTCCATCTCAGATATTCGCAATACATTTTGAAAGTAATAAAATTCTAAGAACTAAGCTAAAAAAAAATCTTTTCTAGAAAATTCTCCACAAGTCCTGACCAACTAGCCCTCAGGTCAAAATAGGGTGCAACGTAAAAACCCACCACAGGGGCAAACACTTCAAAAAGAAAGAAGTATCCCTTAATAAAAAAGAGAGATTTTGGTCGTCAAGGCGGTTCCATGGTTTACACCGACCTCGCTTAAGGCTCTCTAAGACCAGGACAAAAGCAAGGCATGCGGTAGCGGATCGATTTGGCCATACTTTCGCGGACTTTCTCATAATAGAAACGATTGTTTGTAGCTATCGATGATAAAGAAATATTTTTGCAGTCGCCTTCTGTCGATTCACGCTTTGGGGGGGGGGTAGCTTTTTCCTCCCTCTTTTCCAAAAAGGAGAAAAGGGAAAAGAATAGAGAGAAAACAAGAGCTTATCGCTGGTTCCATTTTTCGATTTCTTTTAGGAGTGAAAGTTTTTCGCGGATTTTCTTTTTCGAACATTTTCTTCGTCGCCAACCAATTATCTGAATCAACACCAGTGTGGCTGATGAATAAAAAGTTTTTGCTGGGTAAGAATAGGCTTAACAAATTAAGGTGGGGGAACTATTGAACATTTTTCTGTACTGATTTTACTGAAAATGAAAGTTGTTCGAATACCATCGTATGCTTTTTCCGGGTTTTTCATTTTTGAAAATAAATGATAAAAAGGAATAAAGAATAAAGATTTAAAATAAGAAATATGAGAAATATAGTGGAGCAACTTTGAAATACAGAAGAATTCATGAAAAGAATTTTAAATGGAATATAAATATTTTCGTGGAATAGGCTAGACTCGTAAAAATACTACCCATGAAAATACCTTCACAAGTTGAATGCCACGCTAATTTTACATGGCTTGCTCATCTGGCCAAAATGATTTTTGTGTGTTCTATATTGCATTATTTTCTTCAAACCATTTTAGTAATGACAATAATATAAACAAGTTAAAAGCACTAAAAATTCACTCGAAATATGTGTTTCTAATAATCTTGGCTTCACCGGTCACCGGTGACCCTTATGGCATTCAGTACGTTAAATACATATATAAAATATACATAGCTTTTACATATAAAATATAAATATACTTATTATGCTCTTATGCTCTAAAAAATACACTTAGCACTATTATACTCTCTCTGTATATATATATATATATATATATATATATATATATATATATATATATATATATGTATGTATATATATATATATAAATTATTTTTCTTTTTTTGCATTATTGAACTATTGTTATTTTTTAACTTCTTTTTACAAAAGAGTAACAGAGAGAAGTTGAAACCAAGAACATGAATTAAAACGGAAGCGATTATGAAATGCAAAACACATTAATGAAAAATGCGTTAAATTGAACGGAAATTTTTTTCTAAAAAATATTATAAAACTTTATATTATAAAAATATTATAAAACATACTTAGAATTAAAATAAATTTTTGGATATCCGCCTTAACACGCCAGCTGCCACAATGTTGAAAACAAATGTTACTGAGACACGATATACGTGTCTCGTGCCAGCTGGCATGTTAAAAATTCGCGAATTTATTAATGACTGTTAATTTCTTATTATAAAAGAGACATTTTGCAATATAAAATTTTATTCTTTAAAAGGAAATAAAAACTGCACACCTTACAATTAAAAAAAATTTCGACTATATTTAAATAAAACAATAGAAAATAATAAATATTTTCCAAAACTTATTTTATCATAGAACTTTTTATTGATAAACGAGTTGTATGAAAAAAATTTTAAATTATCTTAAAGAGTTCTCGAGATATTGTGAAATATGCAAAAAGTAAAATTAACATTAGAATAGATCAAACTTTTAACAGCTCTCTTGACAAACTATTAGGAGAGTAGTTGCATTCTCAGAATACATCTACTCTCGATATTTTAGAAGCCAAAAATTCAAATCCGACGAGAAAAAAAAGGTATGTTTATTCAGAGAAAGTTTTTGCCTCTGATTTTGTAATTTAAAATATCATCTGCACAAATTAAATAACATATTTGTGGTCACCCCTTGAATCATTAAGATTGAGTCCTAAAATATAAAGATTATTAGATCAAAAGTTATTCAGGAAGATCTGTTTTTTTTTCCTTGTGCACTATTCATTAGATACAAATAAAATATAAATATTTGCCTCAATCATACACAGAGAAAAAAAAGTTTGGTCAAAACTACCAGAATATGGCTAAATTTACCTTGCTTCTGGCTATATAGAAACACCAAAACGCTTGGAAATTTTTAGCGATGCACTTCGGTAAAAATTAAGATAAAATATAGTCTCATAATATGCGATAAAATTTCAGAAATGTGGTGAAATTTGGTTATTTTATCATGATACCTTAAAGCATGGTATAGAAAGCATTTATTCGGAAAATTTACTTTTTAATTTTGTATTTTACTAAAAATGTGGTAATAAAACCTTACATTTTGAAAATTACTAAATGAATGATTTATATACCGTATATTTTGATCTTATTAAACAGAATAATGTCGTTTTTTTTTACCGGAAATATCATTACCATATAGTGCGGTAATTTAACCGGAATTTTTTTTCTCTGTGTAAAACAAACAAAAACAAATTATTATAATCTAAATTTTAATAATGTCCTGAGACTCAAGAAATAGTGTGACACTAGTCTATTATTATATTTAAACTGTTATCTGAGACTGATTAATAATGCTAAAAAATACGCCTCAAACTTTCTTTAAAGTAAGAAAATCAGTTGCATAAAAAATATCATTATTAATGACTGAAAATATTATTTTAAAGTGTCATTGTATTTTCTTAGGATTTTATTATTTATTACTGTTCTTAGAGAAAAAAAAACAAACCGCATAAATATTTGGGAAAAAATTGGTCCAAATAACCTAGGGATTATATTTCAGCATAATTTTTTATGAGTTATTTATGTAAGAGTTATCTTTGTCATTAACATTTCTAACCGACAACCCATACTTAGTTTTACTCGATAATGTCGGGTAATTTTACGACCCATTTCATAATTCAATACTAATTGCTGAACGCCTCATTTAATGCTCCCCATTTTGGTACTATAACGCAAATATAAAGACTCAGTTCGTAAAGTCGAAGAACACTAATTTCTTTTCAGCTACTTGAATTTTTATGACATCTTTTTGCCTCCTCCTTTTAAATGTTAGCAATTTTTTATAAAAAAAAAAACTGCTTTTCTTTCTTTTAATATTGAAAGCAGCCAATTTAAAAGAAGGTTTTAATTTTTAAACCTAATTTGAAAAAAAAAAAAAAGAGATTAATTTTCAGCTTTTTGAGGAAGAATGGCTTAGTCTTTTTAATTTATTTGTTTAAGCTCAAATGTACTAAATCGATGTGAAAATTTATTAATTACAGTTTAAAATAAGCTTGAAACTATTTTATGTGCTTGAAACTTCTTGCTTATGTGAAAGAAATTTAGCTACATAAAATATAGTTAGAAATATAGTTGTAAAGAAAGACCAGTCAATATGGCGCAAATTACAATAATCATAGCGAGAAATGGAAGTACAATTCGATTGTATTTAATTTTTATTCACGTAACTTTGAATATGTTTGATAACATGTTTGAAAAAACTTCAATTTTGGAAACAAAGTAATTTTGAAATTATATTATGCAAGATTATAAATTTCTTACAAGGATCTATTTCTCATTATGCTACTTTTATGATAAAGCTTTGTGTTTGGGACCCGCGTTTTTGGTACCTCCTTTTCGATCCCAGTAACGTTCTTCCCCTTGTCATTTCTGTTTTTCTTTTATAGATACTGAAATTGAAAAATTTTCCAAATCTGCAAAAAAATCCTCGCAATAATCATCATTTACTGTAGAAAAGTATAGAAGATCCTAATATATAAATAAGGTTGAAACTATTTTATGTGCCTGAAACTTCTTGCTAACTTGGAAAAAATTTAGCTACAAAAAATATTTTTAAAAACATAGCAGTGAAGAAAGATCAGTCATTATGGCGCCAATTACAATAATCATACCAAGAAAGTGCAGTATAATTCGATTGTTATTTTTATTCACATAAAGGTAGCTATGTTTGATAATTCTAAAAACTTTATATTAGGAATTAAAGTAAATTTGAAAATTATATTACGCAATATTTTAAATTTCTTACTGGGAGGTATTTCTCATTATGGAACTTTTGGAAGAAATAGGACGTCTCGGTCTCTCGATTTTGGTCCCGCTGTTTTGTTTCTACCGTTTCGGACCCGTTAACATTGATTCCCTTGGCATTTCTGTTTTTCTCTTTCAGGTATTTTTTTATAACCGTCGTTGAACAGTCAACACAATTTTCGGGGTTTACAACTACTAATGTTCAACTACGTGGCCTTGTAATTTTGAACCCAATCCAGAAGACAAGGGAACTCCTGGATCAAATATTGGGAGAAATTAACCTTCGTGGAAGACTTTTTGATGGATCTGACCAGCATTTGCGTTACATGGAGAGGAAGACCACGAGAACCGCTCCCGTTTAGCCTGATGGCAAGGAGACTTTAACCCATGATCCGTCTACCACTGAGCATAATTCACGCCAGCACTGTGGTCGGTGCAAGACGGATGCGGAATTCGTATCGACCAGCCATCGCTGGGATTCGAGCCCGGTTCACCTCATTGGAAGGCAAACGCTCTATCCCCTGAGCGGCTCCTTTCAGATATTGAAATTGAAAATGCTACCAAATATGCAAAACATTCCTTGCAATGATCTTTATTTGTTGCAGAAAAGGGAAGGAATGGGATGGAATGGAATGTCTATATCGAAATAGATGGATCGAAATAGTTACCGGGGCTGAATCGGCAATGGGACAGAAATGGCAATGCGAACCGTAACCTCATGAACCACGTTTCAAAGTGGTTGCATTGAAAGGAGTGACTAAATGTAAAATTTTAATATACACGAAGAAAAAAGAAATGGTATTCTACCGTATTCTATGGTTATGACATTTCTTGTAAAAAAAATCCATAATTCTGGTTAATGAAACCAAAATATACGGTATTTAAATTTTCCTTTAATACGGTACTTCATTTGATAATTTTTCCATTCATATGGTAACTATTTAATAGAAATTATTGTTCTTATTACTACACTGAGAAATAAATTGAACTGAAAAGTAATTTAACTATTGAAAAGTAAATTTAACTGAATAAAAGGTTTTTATGCCATGCTCTAACGTATCATGATAAATTATCAGATTTAAACACATTTACCAAATTTTATCACATGTTATAAAACTGTATTTTATGTTTAATGTTTATTTTACCAACATTTTTTCCAAAGTGCTTCAGTAAAAATTGCCGATTTTTTAGTGTTCCCATAAAGCCAGAAAGAAATTTTCTGGTCAAAATTTCCAGAGAATTTTTCCATATTCTGGCAGTATATTTACCATATCCTGGTACTATTTTTACCACATTCTGATACTATTATTACCATATTCCGGTATTTACCATATTTTGGTACTATTTTTCCCATATTCTGGTACTCAGTAACGGCAGTGTATGCAAAAAATTTTGAGATTTCTTGAGCCTTGTTTCTTGGTTTAGTTTCACTAGAACTATCACTTTTTAGTCAAACTCTCTCTCTCTCTCTCTCTCTCTCTCTAAGGCGTAACAATGACTATTCACATTCAAAAACATAAATAACATGGGAGTTTTATTAATAAAAAGAGAGTAAAAAGAGTATGATATTCTTATTAATAATTCCACCATAGGTTCAATTCAAAATGTGGATTAGTTGAACATAATACTGTCACTAAACGAGCACACTAAACGAGCATCACTAAACGAGCACAAACTGTACTGAGAATAATAGTACGACTCTCAGTTTGTTGTTTGATTGCAGTCAGCTTTGTCGAAAGATAGCCTGGATCAAGACTTTGTTATCAGTTATTAAACATGTTCATACTTTCAATAGTCCCTCCACTAGGTCAATCTATGCTTTGTTTTATACAGGATAGGTGGAGCATTACGAAATTTTCATCAAATTAATGAAAGATAGTCTAGATCAACTAAAACAGCCTGGATGTTTCATTTATAAAGACGGAATAAAAAGAATATTGCTTTTTTTTATTTATTTATAAAGCAACCAATTGTTAAGTTCAATATGTATATTACTTGAACGAAATACAGATTTTGTTACTAAAAGAGTACAAATTGTACAGAGAAGAATAGTGTCACTCTCAGTTTAATGAAAGATAACCTTGATCAAACCTTTGTGATCTGTTATAAAACCTGTTCCTACTTTCAATAGTCCCTACTCTAGGTCAATCGATGCTTTGTTTTAGACGCGTAAGGTGGAGAATTACGAAAGCCCTCAGCATCTCTGCAAGGCATAAGGGGAGGAAATTACTTGCGTTCTTGTACTAGAGTTCGTGTATTATTCATCGAGAATCGCTCGTCACTTGGCTGCAACCGGGTTCTTTTACGTTTAAGGAATAAAAAAAAAGTATGTATAAAAGTGCAGCTCCAGCCCGCCAATGAATTCATGATTTAATCCTCGTCGGCTTACCGCCCGAGGAGCGTTTCAATACGCCTCTAACATTATTGTCATTGGTAAGATGATCCAAAGGAAGATAGGGAGTTCTGTGTAAATATTTTAGTAGGAAGGGGAAGTTTTTAGATACTTTTATACAGTCAGCTTTCATTTTATGAACTTAATTTTTAATTTATTTGTCCGCGGATAAAACTCATACTTTCTTTTAAATCTCCTAGGCGCGATTTTAATAATGATCAATGGCTATTCGGATCGTAAGTATTGCGATTCGTAAAGCCAGAACTTCAATATTAAATCTTCGGATTTCTATTTTAGTTTGAACAAATTATGATAAACAGGAGGTAAGTTGAGTCTAGTTGAGTTATAAATATTCTAACTGTGTCACTGATACAAATTAATGGCTTCCGGGATTAGTTTTTAGGTTTATTAAATTTGGTAGTATTAAAAATTTTAAATTTGTGATACTTTTTCAGTGAGAAATGTCATACAACTATACTGTTCGAATTTTCATTCTGAAATTACGGTAAAAAAAACTGGCAGCAGTCAATGCATTCAATTAACCATAAAGTTTACGGTTAATTGGTTAAAGCTACGGTACATTTTTTACCTTAACGGTTTTGAAACCGTTTACAACTAGCATAGTTTGAAAAACCATAAATACTAAACTACATGTTTTTTTAACCATTTACAACTAGCATGGTTTCAAAACAGAAAAAAAAAAAAAGAATTGCAACTGGACATTGGATCTAAGTCTTTCTCTAGGTAATGTGCATTGGACTTAGGTTGTGGTTGAGTTGTGTTTTACCAATGAACCATGGAATGTGGTTTAATTAGTTTATCTGGTTGATTCCCCCATCGTAAGAGATGGGAAATAATAGACTTTTTGTGTTAAGCAGCTTTAGGAGGCTACCATCTATGAGTGAATGAGAGTATTGTATTCTAATAGTTCAGGGTCACAAAATGACAGATTAGTCCTCTCGACTACAGTATGTACGTTGCTGCAAGGAATTAAGTGGATCTAGTTGTTGCGATAAAATTCTCTTTGTTTATCAGTATCAGGTGAAAGAGAATAATAAACTAAACGGTTTTTCTCACAGTAAACGGTTTGAATACCATCTTATTTATGGTAATTTGGCTGTTTTGTTTGAAATATGATAAAATAAAAATTAAATAAACAGCTATTTAACACTTTTTTCCTAGAAATTTTTAACAGTGTACCAATTCTATTATCGTATACTTTATCGTAACAAATCTCAAGCAAAGAGATAAAAAAAAAAATTTCGAAGATGGCTGGTAGCAAAATGATGCTACGTGCATAAAAGTTTCAATGAAATTTATGTGTTTTTTGTCAATTTGTGCTACTTTTTCTGAGGTTAATCCTAGTATCGTATACCTTTCTTATCCATAAAGCTTTTTTTTAACAAACTGAAATTAAATTACTTCAATTTTAGCAAAAGCATATTTAAAATCAATGGATCTGTGTGTAATTTTTGGAAACAAATCAGAATAGATTTGATACCAAACAACAGTGTTATTCTCACCAAATTATATATGATTTGTAAGGGGATCTATAATGCCAATGCCAAGTCATGCGATTTTTGATTTTTTACCAGAGGGCACCATCCCCTGTTCGCTAATGCTCGCCAACCCCCAATAATTGCTACCCAATTATTTTTTGCAAACAAATTTAACACTAATTTCAACTATTTCAACTAAATTTATGCAAATAAAATGTTATGCATTGAAAATTCTGCTTAAATTGGAAAAATGTAAGATACATAATTAAAAAATAAGTATCTTAACCTTAAAACCTGATTTTGTACGGCATTTGCATAGAGCTACAAATAACTGCCCATGACCGAAAAGGGGGCTATTCTGATCAATAAAAAGACCAACTTTACTAGCTACAAATAACTGCCCATGACCAAAAAGGGGGCTATTTTGATCAATAAAAAGACCAACTTTACTAGCTACAAATAACTGTCCATGACCAAAAAGGGGGCTATTTTGATCAATAAAAAGACCAACTTTACTAGCTACAAATAACTGTCCATGACCAAAAAGAGGGCTATTCTGATCAATAAAAAGGCCAACTTAACCAACTTTACCAACTTAAAAGACCACTGTGATCAAACTACAACTTGTTTGATCACAGTGACTCTGCTGAGTATGATTGTCACTTTCCTTTAAAGATGAGAACAAATAACAGCAAAGTGAAAAATAATAATAACTTAAAAGAAAGCAATTATAATTCAATCAATAATAAGTTAATAAAGCTGGATTAAGATGTGTTTCGCATGAAAACAAAGATCTGAAAAGAATCGAGTGAAGTTGAGTTGTTGTCATAAAACGCAGCATCAAATTAAAAGCGTTATTGGTTGAATTCAGTGTTTGGTTACATGCAATTATTTGATTACTTATTCGGGGTATTCATGGTGTGAAATGCTTTTTTCTCAAAGGCTAAAAATCTCCAAAACTGTCTGACCACAATATGAGACAACTGCTTTTTCATAATATGATAGAGATTTTATAACAAGCGTTGAACAGCCGATCCAATTCTGAGTTCGCAACTATCTGTGTTCAACTCCGTAGCCTTGTAATTCTGGAGTTAGATTTTGTATTTTGAGTTTGTCTATATCTCTTTGCATTATTTGCTTTATTATTATTGCTTTATTATTATTTACATTACATATACATTATTATTGCATTATTTTTACTTTGCAATCCATTTAACAAGCATCTTTAAAAATTATCGTTCAAAAATAGCACAAATCATTTCAACTGACATTAAAGTTTCCTAAATTTTATCGGTACACATTTATAAAGCTTAGATAATAAAATTTACTTTACGTAATTATAGATTCTGTTAAAATATTAAAGTTTAAACTATGACCTGACGATTCGTTAATTACAACGCAATCATTTTTTATAAAATGAAGTTTCTGAAGCAGAAAATACAAAAAAAAAGCGAAAAAACTTTTCTAAATGCAGAGACTGGAATTTACGGGGAGAAAAATTAAATAAACAAAAACGACAGCAATGAAATAATAATAAGGAACATTTCATCTCATTTAATAAGAAAGAAAAGCCGTATACAATTCATTATATTTCAACCAAATTTTCGAAAATTAAAATAATTCAAGTGAAAGTAATCAGGCGCGTTAAATAAATAAAAGCTTCAGAAAAGAGAAACAAGATGGCAAAAAAAAGAGAGAAAAATGGGCCGTTGTTGCAGCCCAAGCGAAGCAAAACTTTACGTGATTCCATTAATTTTCACATTCTCTGTTTTCTTGTGCCTCATACAATGTGGAAGTTGCTGGCGCGCATCAAATTTGAAAAAAGAATCAAGTAAAGCGACAACTAAACACCCCTCTAATGCCAACACGAAATAAAAATTCCAAACCTCTGCTGCCCTAACTCGCTTTTTACGGCATGACGTGAATATTTATTGATTCCCTCATTTTTGTAAATTTTAATCTTAATTGTTATCGGATGCTTTGTTGTATTCTAAGACAACTGTTGTTGAATTTCCTCGCCAAAAGCAATTGGCGACCAAGCGTGCGATCACTATACAATTCAGAACCTTTCTCTATAATTAAGTGGGTCAAAATTAATTAATGTAATATCATTCAACTCATTTTTATTTAATAAAAAAAGAAAAGACTCATCACTAAAGCTCTTTTGACAGCTGAACTAAACCTGGGAAAAGGTTTAGTTTGGGAAGAAGGTTTAGTTCGGAAAAAGGATCAAAGTATTTTAAATAGATCAATCAAATCGGCTGCATATTGTTATTATAATGACGCCAAATAATCGGGGAAATTTTTCTAAAATTATGTTTCACATATTTTAAGGAAATTTGATTGATATTTTAATTATGAATTGTTTTTAATTTAAATAACGGTGCTATTGTGGAAATAGAATTTTTAGAAAAATATTTCTGATAGATATAATATTTAATGAGCATTGATTTGCTTGAGCAGCATAAAGAAAAAGAACTATTAAAAAATCTTATAATTATTACAATGCTTTAAAGTTTAACATTTGCAAATAAAATTATGTTACAATATCTTGCTGCTTTTTTATAAAACAAAATTTCAACAATAATGTTAATAATTAACGTAATTATTTATTGTTAGGTTTGATTTAAATACTTTTAAAAATGATTTCATTAAAAATTCGTGCATGTATTTCATTAATTTATTACATGTATTTCTTAAAAATCTCATAATTTAAGAAAATTAATATATTTTTAATTATAAATCGTTTTTAATATAAATTACGCTGTTATTGACGGAAGAAACATTTTGATATATAATGAGAATTACTTCATTTCAATAGGACATTTAATGAGAATTACTTCATTTGCACAGCATAAAGAAAAAATTCAATAAAAATCTTATTTTTAATTAGTATAATATTTTAGAAAGTAGTATTTGCAACTACAACTATATTTATTGCAATATTTCGCTTTCTATTTGAAAACAGAATTGCAATAATAATAATAATAATAATTAACGTAATTACTTATTGTTCAGTTTGATCTACATACTTTTAATAAAGATTTTATTTAAAATTCGTGCATGTATTATATTAAATTCTTTATTCACATATTTATAGGAAATTCATTCATATTTTAATTTTACATAGTTTTCAATTTAAATAACGATACTATTATGAAGACAATAAAAAATTTTGTTATATCTTATATATGAAATAAGCATTCATTTATTTTAACAGCATAAAGAAAGAATTCGACAAAAAATATTTTTAATTGCTATAATGCTTTAACATTTTCAAATAAATGTGTACTTGCTGCAATATCTTGAGGTCTTTAAGTGAAACAAAATATCAATAACAATAATATTGATTAACGTAATTATTAATCCCACTGGCTTAATTTCTTTTAAAAAAAAGATTTAATCTAAAATTCTTATATGCTCATTTAAAATATTTGTTATTTTTAATTACAAAAGCATTTTACTATACAGTCCCTGGCTAAATTATTAGACTCACTATAAGATTTTTTGTAAAATCTTAATCATCAGGAGATACTATACAGCTTTATTGTTTTTATGTAATTGAAACCGGTTTGCACTCCGTTACATTAGTGTATCAATTGGTTAAATTAAACGATATATAATGTAAATTTGACAATAGGATAAATTAGACAATATGTTATATAAATATAGAATATTTAGTATATCAAGCATTATATTAGTATATTATAAAAATTAGTTCAAATTATTGCACGCACTGTAGATTTTTAATAATTGATTTGCACGAGTTTACATGCAATACTTTTATATTTAAACATACATGTAATGCGTTTTTATTCAAGAGCTTTTTTATCTACTTATATATTTCCTATTTGTATTTATTTTTAACGTATTGCATTACAATGTTAGCCAATATATACGGGAGCGTAAGCAAATGCAAACCGGTTTCATCCGAGTAAAAACAATACAGCTGTATAGTATCACCTGATAGTTACAATTTTACATAGAATCTTATAGTGCGTATAATAATGTGGCCAGGGACTGTACATAATTTGCTCTTTTTTACCAAAAATGTGTGAGATTGCAGCATGAAAATAAGATAACAAAAGAATTAAAATAACAAAATAAAATAACAAATAATAAATACATACTCTCTAACAATTACTGAAATTTCGCAGTTTCAGAAAATAATTTTCCTAGTGGTAAGAATAGTAGCGTATTTTTATTTTAATAAATTAGAACTGATAAAACTTTGTATACCACTGCATATAAATAATTTAAACAGATATATTAAAGGTCGTATAGAGAATTGATCAAGTTTTTTAATTTTCATGAAAATTTTCTAAAAATTCTATTAGCTTTAAAAATTTCTGCTTTTGTTTACTAACGCTGTAAAAACAGGAATTTACTGTGACTTCAAATATTAGAGGGTACAGCATAACAATAAAACATAATTATATACTAAATCATAATTGGAAGAAAAAATAATATCTGACAGCATTAAACATACAAAAAATTTCGTCTGTATTCTTCGTCAATTCTCTAGCCGACTATATCGACTGTAAAATATTTGTTTAAATTATTGACTTACTTCATTCAAATTGTTATTTACAAGTCTTTTTACGTATCATTTTCAAGGAATTTTGTTTTCTTCTTTTTGGGTTAAAAACATTGAAAAGTTCAGACTTAAATAATTAAAAACTTATCATTAACTATAAAAATAAAAAAATAATATAATCATTAACTAATAAAAATAATTACGTTAATTATTATAATTATTATTACAATTTTGTTTTACAAAAAGGCAGCAAGATATTGTAACAAGCATAGTTTTATTTTCAAATGTTAATTTTTTTTGTAGAAATTAAAGATAAGATTTTTTATTGAACTATTTTTTTATACTACTCAAACAAATCAATGCTCATTAAATATTATATTAATCAAAACTATTTTTCTAAAAATTCTATCCTCACAATAACAGCGTTATTTAAATTAAAATCAATTCATAAAATTAAAATATCAATCAAATTTTCTTAAAATATTCGAGATATATTTTTAGAAAAATTTCTCTGACTTAGCGTTATTATGGCAGTGCAATATGCAGCCGATTTCATTGCTCTATTCAAAATATTTTGATCATTTTTCCTAATCTTTATCTAAAAAGAAAACTCCGTATTAAATGCTTACGTGAATTACAATGAACTTTTATTAATTCAACCAGTAAGATTATGAATAAAATAAAATTTCAGGATCCTTACAATGGCACGTTGATTGTCTCACTTCATCGAAAATTCCCATGACATTGTTTCAACTTCCAATACATTATATTCAATCTAAAATAATATGCCAACAATGCAACGAGGTTATTACGTTATTACGACACGAAATGATGAATCGAAACGGAATCCAGCACACTATTTCTTTGCCGTAAACAACAAATAATCACGGCAATTGTTATTACTGCAAATTTTGTTTTACAAAAAGACAGCAAGATATTGTAACAAGCATAGTTTTATTTTCAAATGTTAAATTTTAAAGAATTATAGTAATTAAAGATAAGATATTTTTATATAATTTTTTTTTTATGCTGCTTCAACAAATCAATGTTCTTTAAATATTATATTTATCAAAAATATATTTCTAAACATTTTATCCTCACAACTGCAGGGGTTATTTAAATGAAAAACAATTCATAATTAAAATAACAATCGAATTTTCTTAAGATATGTGAGATATAATTTTAGAAAAATTTCCTCTATAATTTGGCGTTATAATAATAACAATATGGCGCCAATTTGATTGATACATTTAAAATGCTTTGATCTTTTTTCAGAACAAAAGCTTTTAATCTATATCTAAAAAGAAAACTTCGTATTAAATGCTTACGTGTAATACAATGAACTTTTATTAATCGAACCAGTAAGATTATGAATAAAATAGCCATTCATAATCCTAACAAAGACACGCTAATTTTCTCACTTCATCGTAAATTCCCCAGACATTGTTTTAACTTTCATTACATTATATTCAATCTCAAATAATATGCCAACAACGTAACGAGGAAACGAGAGAATATCTGGTTATTACGACACGAAATGATGAATCGAAGCGGAATCCAGTACCAATCTTTCTTTGTCGCCAACACTCTCAACGCTATTTAATGAGCATTTTTCTTTTAGGTTTTTTTTTTTTTTTTTTTTCATATTGCACTAGGGAGTTCGAAACTGTCTCCCTTCTCCAAATATTCGTGCCAAGCATGAAGCCAACTCCGCACGCACATCGAATTTGACACAAGCCTAATACGGACAACTCTCAATAATGAAGCATGCAACAGTTTGCAAGGGCTGACGAACGCCATGCCTTGAACAAGCTTTAGCTTTCTGAGAATCAATATTTCCTACGACATGTCAACTTTGCACAACTTGCGCAAGAAGCGAGCTGTAAGTGACTTAATGAAGCGGACATAGCGAGTCTCGCGATATTTGATTAAAACTGGAATTGCAAGTTAATGAACAAGACGGTTTCTGAAACTGCCAGCTTATATAGTAGGCAGCCTTTTTGTCCACACTAGACTCAGTGCCTAATTAAACATTCAAAGCTCTTTTCTGGGGGAATTTTCGGGGGGGGGGGGGGGTCGCCATTCTGCAAATGAGCAAATATATGCGTGAGGGAGCAGTGATAAATCACAGTTCAGTTCCGCAGAAGATAATTTTTTTATGCTTCCCTAGCTCCAAAAGAATGCAGAAAGCGAGTTCAAATCGGATCTTCTTAATATTCTCATCTCTAGATGAGGAAAAAAAATCTTTCAACGGCCTTTCTTAGTTTCCTTTAAAATTTAATGCGAAAAAAAGGGGAAAAAATGTGTCGTTTAATAATTCTAATTGTCATTCGAGCATCTTATTAAAGAGGCGTTTTTCTTGCTGTGTTACGCTGCTTGTCCATGAATGAACATCTAAATTATAAATGTCAAAATGCTCTTTTAAATGACATCTAGTGATAATGAACAAAAATTGCATTCTATAATTAGATAGGGATTTTGTAAATTAGGCGAGGAGATGAGGAATCAACGAAAGAAACTTATAACTGAATAAATTGTGTCTTATAAATAATTCAAATCTAAAATACTTTTTGTCGAGTTTTTGAAAAATAAATTAAAGCAGAGATATATTAATACAAAACTATTAATAATATTTTATGCAATAGTTAAGAGTATAAAATACCGGAAAACTTGCATTTTTTAACTAAAGTTTGCTTCATAAATATTAACACCAAATGAATAAAAAGAACTGATTTACTCTTCTGGATACATTGAAATTCGTATCATTAAAAAAATTATTTTAAGCATTCTTTTACAAAACACAAAGTAAAATTAGATATATTTTATGCATAGTTCAAAGCATGCAATACGGAAAGGCTTGCAATTTTTTTTAACTCAAGTTTGCTTTATAACTATTAACATCAAATGAACAAAAAAACACTGATTTACTCGTTTGAATACATTGTAATTTATGTCCTTAAAAATTATTTTAAACATTTATTATTAAACACAAAGTAACTTAGGTTAATACAAAAATTATTAATAACATTTCATGCATAGTTCTAAGTATACAATATGGAAAGGCTTGCATTTTTTTTTTTTAAACTAAAGTATACTTTATAAGTATCAACATCAAATGAACAAAAAAAACTAATTTACTCTTCTAAATGCATTGAAATTCATGTCATTAAAAATTATTTTAAGCATTTTATTATTAAACGCAAAGTAAAATTAGATTAATACAAAAACTTTAAGTAACATTTCATGCATAGTTACAGAGTATACAAGACGAAAAGGGATTTTTTTTCCGACTAAAGTTTGCTTTATAAATTTTAACATAGTGAATAAAAAATGAACTTATATACTCTATTGAATGCATTGAAATTTCTGTCGTTAAAAAAATTATTTTAAACATTTTTTATTTAACACAAAGTAAACTCAAAGTAAATGGGAAAAACTCCTCGAAGTTAATATTTTCTTTCAATATATCTTAGATTGAATAATGGTTTTAATTATTTACATAAAGTCAGTAAATTTTTATTAAAACGAGTATAGCTAGCTATATTCGAATTTTTTATGGATTTTAAAATTAAAATTAGTTTAAATTCTTTGTCATTTCTAAATTTAATTCCATTTTTAATTATTCATTATTTGTTAATTTAATTGTTAAAACTATCCTAAATGATTTTACATCTAATTAAAATTAAATAATTTTTTAATGAATAGTTATCATTCCCATAATTCATTTGATGAAATATTCTACTTATAGGTGAATGTTTATCTAACTAGTAAAGAATTGAAAAATGCAGTTTTCTATGATTTTCTTGCCATTAATTACATTTTTATAAATTTCATAACTGTCGTTGAACAGCCGACCCAATATTTTTGGGTTTATGACTACTAATATACAACTCCGTAGTCTTGTAATTTTGAACCCAATTCAGAAAACAAGGGAACTCCTGGAAGAAATTTGCCTTCGTGGAGGATTTTTTGAGGGAACTAACCCGCATTTGCGTTACATGGAGTGGAAAACCACTTAAACCTCCAACGGTTAGCCTGATAGCACGGGGATTCTCACCCATGATCCGTCTACCCCTGAGGATATTTTACGTCAGCACTGCGGTCGGTGCAAGCCGGATGCGGATGTAACGAAAAGAGAGTTAGCAGTTCTGGCACTTTCTGTGACCAATGGACAATAGTTCCAAGTGCCAGTCATTAAATAAATAAATAAATATTTCAGACAATCAAACTGGTTTCGATGTTTCTAGTCAAATCTTCTTCAAAAGTGATTCTTAAAATGCTAATATCGTTTTTGCTATTTCTTCCTTTTTATAATAATTTGTAACAATTCTTGCGCGTCTCATTTTGACTTTATTTTAGACAAGGATTTTAAAAATATATATCAAACACTGAATTGAGTGTTTCAAACTTAGTGACAGTTCACAAAATTGCATAACTATCAACAAGTGTGAACTAATTTTTCAATTAGTGGCTATCAGGATTCATCTATGTATGGTGTTTTCTCAGTTCAGACAACAATGAGCAAAAATTATCACTGATTAATATAAGTATACCATAGTTTTGAAATCTAGCATAGCTGTCCGGAAAAACATTCTCGTCGATAGACTCAGTGATATTGTAAACAAGCAAGTTTAAATCCCCCTTTTATCTTTATTTTTCCTTTTTTTCCCTTCTTTTTTTTTTCTTTTTTTTCCCTTTTTTTTTTTTTTTTTTTTTTTTTTCTTTCTTTCTTTCTTTTCCCCTTTCTTTCTTGAAAACCACAAAAATATTCCGCATAACAAACTGTTTTATCAATCACAGCATATTTTGCTTTAATTAAATCTAATAGTATAAAAGCGCACGTTCAGTTTAAGAGTGTTGCAAAAAAAACATTGTTGGGATACTAAAACAAGTATACTACAGTTGATTAGAATAAGTATACACCAGGTTTGAAATCTGGTATAGCTGTCCAGAAAAATATTCTCGTCGATTAGGGGTGTAGAATTTTTGAACAAGCAAGTTTAAATTTCATGGGGGCCACCTTTTTTTTCTTTTTCTTCTTTTTTTTTCTTTTCCTTTTTCTTCTTTTTCTTTTTCTTCTTCTTCTTTTTTTTTTTTTTCTCTTTTATTTCTTTTCTTTTTTCCTTGCATACCAAAAAATATGTTCCTCCAAACAAATTGTTTTACCAGTCATAGAATATTTTGCATTAATTTAATCTAATACCATAAAAGCGTACGTGTTGTTCTAAAGTGTTGTAAAAAGGAGCCTTTTTAGGTTACTAATATGTAGTCATGGTCATTTTTCTTAAATTTTTAAGAATTAATGAACGTTATTTAAATGATTTATAAAGATATAGCGAATTTTATACTCGGTGTGTTACCTTGCTTATCTTACGTTGAGCTATTTTTATAGTGTTTGGGGAAAAAAATCTCTACACTCAACAATTGTACCCTGAGAGCCGTAATGACTCAGTGGATGGAGCGCTCGCCTTCCAATGAGGTGAACTGGGTTCGAATCCCAGCAACGTTTGATCCATACAAATTCGGCATCCGACTTGTACTGACCACAGTGCTGGCGTAAAATATCCTCAGTGGTAGACGGATCATGGGTTAGAGTCCCCTTACCTTCAGGCTAACCGTGGGAGTTTTTCGTGGTTTTCCTCTTAATGTGACGCAAATGCGGGTTAGTTCCATCAAAATGTCCTCCACGAAAGCAAATTTCTCCCAGTACTTTATCCAAGAGTTCCCTTGTCTTGGGTTCAAAATTATAAGGTTACGTTGTTGAACATTAGTAGTCGTAACATTGGGTCGGCAGTTCAGCTATGGTTATAAAATAAAATAAAATATACCCTGAGAAAAAAAACAAGGTCAAAACTATCAAAAGATGGCAAATTTTACCGTAATTCTGGCTCTATATGGACATCAAAAAGCACTGTAATTTTTACCAAAGCAATTTGGTTATGACTTTGGGTAAAAATCACAATAAAATATGGTTTTATTACCATGTTTGATTGTAAATTTGGTAAAATTTGATCATTTCAACCAAGAAGTCAGTAATTTCAACAATACTATTGTAATGTGAGATGATTATAAAAGAAACGTTTAAGCCAATTTTTAATTCAAAACCATTTTAAACAAGGGTGTAATTCAACAAAGTTCGTTTCTCAAAAATAGTGATGTAGTGATTACTTTTCAAAGGTAGTTAGTAGTTACTACTTTAAAAAAACCAGTTGTAGTTGTACTTAACTACAATAGTAATAAATTAGTTGTTGTTGCAGTTAACTATGAAAAATATAATTTTTCCAACCACTGAGTTAAGTACACAGTAGGTAAAATGGTACCATAATATGTGATACTTAACCCACAAAAAAGGACTTTTCAAAAAGTGGGAAATAACTTTTCTTTCATCCTTTTTAAAATACTTTAATAAATCCTTTTTAAAATGAGAATTCCAGAAAACTAATTTTTTCTATTAGCGTAATTAAAGTAGAAATTTTTAAGCAAATGATAAACTTATAATTACCTTCAAATTTTATTTATTTCCAAAGTGATAACTGTGAAATAAAACAAAAATAGCACTTCAAAATGTCCCCTCGTTTTTCCTAATTATACTTATTTCTTTCTAAAATAAACATTTGTAACAACCTAAAATAGTAAAAAACTTTGCTTTTACATTTTAATGTCATTTAGTTGTCATTGCATTACTTTAATACCTCTTTTAACAGAAAAACAGAATGTCAGTTATCGTAGTTTGTATTGTTTTTCATTTTTCCCTCATTTAGAAATGTTAAGTATCTTTAATCTTTTAAGACCTTCGATAAAACACCAAAATAAAAAACACTTGACACCTTTCAATAACTTTCTCATAACTTTTTTTCCCTCGTAAACAGTTCTTTACG
Organism: Parasteatoda lunata; assembly: GCA_949128135.1. Classification (NCBI taxonomy): domain Eukaryota; kingdom Metazoa; phylum Arthropoda; class Arachnida; order Araneae; family Theridiidae; genus Parasteatoda; species Parasteatoda lunata. The sequence continues at coordinate 29,797,073 of OX421981.1, read as the reverse complement.
AATCGAATTCCAATATCCCTTGTTTGGTCCATAAATTAAACTGTTGTAGTCTTTTCATCGCATGACATTACTTTCAATTCTTACACGCCAATAGTTTTATGCAAATGGAACATTTATGCCAGATATGTTTGGAATTATATCAAGTTAATTTGTCTTTTTTGTAATCGATAACTTCCAATGGCAGAAGATTTGTTACAAATTACTTTGCAAAAAGTTTTAACTGTTGTCATTAGCAAAATAACTTAATCAAAGCAATAAAATAAGATTGAAATTATTCTTGAATGATTGTTTAGAACAATTACATTACGTTTATGTACTTAACAACTGTGGTTAAATGCTATTTAGTTCCAATGACATTCAAATAGTTAGTTCAAGTTTGTATTTCGTGTTAGTTTCTCAAACTATTAATTGAGGATTATTTTACTCAAATGTTAATTTTTGTCTTTAACCTCTTAACTATGCAAAATTACGAAAGAAAACTGAACTGATTGGTTGATTTTATTTAGGACAATTATGCAACGGTAAATTATTATCAATAACTAGCAATTTCAGATAATTGATAACAATTTTGCTAAAAGTTTAACTCTTGTCATTAGCAAAATAACTTAATCAAAGCAATGAAATACGATTCAAATTACGTTTTATTCTTGAATACTTGTTTGGAACAATTATGAAACATTTATACATTTAACAACTGTAGTTTAATGCTCTTTAGTTCCAATGAAATTCAAATAGTTATATCACGTTTGTAATTTGTTTTATCTTTTCAAAATATCAAATGCGAGTTATTTTATAAACAGATTCGCTTTCGGCATTAACTTAAGTCAAGTATGCAAAACAGAAAATTGAATTGACTGGTTGATTTTATTTAGAGCAATTTAAGTTACAGTTAATTGCTATCGATATTTTGCAATGTCAAACGATTACAAACAACGTTGAAAATAGTTTTAACTCTTGTCATTAGCAAAATAACTTAATAAAATTAATAAAATAAGACTTAAAGGATTAGAATATGTCTTGAATATTTGTTCAGAATATTTACATAACGTTTGCGTATATTGACATTTGAAATTTAATGCTTTATAATCCCAAGTAAATTTACTTTTACTCACGATGCGTTATAATTGGGTAAACTTTTCTCAAAATATAGTTGACTATATTTTGTTGACTGAATGTTATTAATAACTGGCAACTTCAGACGGTTTGTTACAATTTACTTTACAAAAAATTTAGCTGTTGACATTAACAATCAAAGTAATAGAATTCAAATCAAAGTAATTAAATAAGATTTAAATGATTAAAATAAATCTTGAAGATTTGGGTTGAACATTTATATCAAGTTTATATATTTAAGATCTGTGGCTTATTGTTTAAATCTGTCTCAATATTGTTATTTAATTTTCAATGAATTAAACAAAAGTTAAGTTTTTATAATTGTGTTAACTTGTAAGAATATTAATTGCATGTCACTTTATGAATAGATTATTTTTTTTATAAATCATCTCTCTCTAGAAAAACGATTATTTGATTGGTTGATTTTGATTAGAAAAATTAATATGTTTTAGATCAGCCATTTGAAGTTTTAATGGCAATTCAAAAACAGTAATAATAAATTTCGAAGATGACTAATTTATCTTATTGAAAATTTGTCAAAATATTTTAAAAAAGGTTAGGAAAAAAATTCAATTTTGAAACAAATAATCGCAATCAAAATCATGAAAAAAATTATTTCCATGACCGAAGTGTGTAGTTTAAAATTTTAAATTAAATCTATATTTAGTTATTAAAAATTGTTTATTTTTCTGTGAAATTATCGCAGATAGAAAAAAGTTCTTTGAAGTGATCTCTTAAATTACCAAGTATAGACAAATTTAAAAACTTTTTTATTATTTTTTTAAAAATATGAAAAACAGTTTTCTCGATATAAAAATGTTTTATTAAATTTTATAGTTATGCTTACTTTGTATAGAAAAGGCATAACTTTTTTATAATTATAACTTTTTTCACAGATTATAGTAGCTTTTATAAGCTTTATGGAGAAAAATAATTGTGCTGCTATTACAAATTTAAAAAAGTTTTGTTTTTTTTTTTCAAAAATTAGTAAAAATAAATTTATTCAAGCCTTGATTAGTAAAACATGAATGCGTGTTTGATTAAAAACTATTTCAATATTTTATCTATTTTCTTTTTCTTGTTTTCTTTTTCAAAATACATATTCAATTACTGGAGTCACTGATATGATTTATGCACTGTAAAAAAGTGAGGAAAAAATACACTGCAAAAATTTCCAGAGAGTACTGGAGCCTTGATTACAGCATCCATAAAATTCATTTTACTGTAAAATTTTATACCGTAAATTTAACAGTAATTCAGCGATTTTACAGTATGTATTACGGTGTGTATCAGATTTATTTTGTTCCGTAAAATTTTGCAGTAATAATGGAATTAACGATAAAAAGTACTGGCACCCTGCATGCCACTACTTTTTACCGTAATTTGGTCCAGAATTTTTTACAGTATATATGACACGGCAAAGAAGTCAAATTTCATGAAACTGTCATTTCTGCATTCAAACATTCATTTTTGACGAACCGTTTTCTGGCACCTGCTCCGTGCAAACATTTCGTCAAAGAGACGAAATAACAATTATCTTTTGTCAAAAGAAGAGAAACATTTCCTCGTTCTAGTTTCGATTCTCTTGTCTTCATTCTAGTTTGTCACCTATTATCCACAATGCAAGATGATTTCGGCACATATTTGAGAGTTCGTTTTTCGTTACAAATCACGTGATTTCGTGACGAAATTATTCTCAAAATTAACGAAATACAGCTCAAGAATTCCTGAATCGTCAAAAATGAGCGTTTTATTTCTGACTGTAAGTATATTATTATATATCAAGAAATTATCTCATTAAATAAGATAACTGAAAATGAGAAACTGGACTCCAAAAATAATTCTTTATTGCTTAGTTATGACTAAGTATAAAACTATATTTGCTTTTATATTTTAATTATGAGTTGATTGCTTTTATTTTTAATTATGAGGCGTTGTTTTTCTGATTTTTTATCCTAAATCGTCAGTTTAAATCCTAGTTTTTGCCTTGCAGTTTTGCTAACCGTACGATAACTACCTTTTTACTTCGAGGTACTTCGAGATAGAATCAACTTACTTACTTTATTTACAAAAATTGGGCACCTGGGCAGCGTAGCGGCCGCTATTCATCACCAGAGATGCCAACTTGCTCCGCTTTGTAAAATAGTATTTTCCAGTGGTAGCGAAATTTAAGTTACTTTTAGTTTAGTATTTTTCCTTTCAAGTAATTTTTTCACCACTAAATATCAAAAATTATAAGTATCATATAAAATGCAACGTAAAAGCATCAATTTACTGGTTACTCAATTAAAAAGTGGGCGTAACTATCCTTCCCAAACAAATTTTACTATATAATTTGCTACAACTTTATTAAAATTATTCCTGAAAGCGGAGCAGTTGGCATCCCTGGATCACCTCCTACATCAGAAAGCCTCCATTCGATCTTTTATAAGTAGTCCGCGCAGACTATTTAAAAATTGAGCCAGTTGTGCGCATGAACCCAAAACCTTTTATAAAAGTAATTGAGAGAAAATTATCATATATATTTCAGAATTGAATCTGTAGTGGTTGCCAAGTGAATAAGGCAAACCAATAAAATCATAAATAAAACAATTTTTTAGTCAAATATTTGCTACCACTTTCTTATTATAACTAGATTTTGTATTAACTGACTCGTTCGGAAAGTGGATATCCTTCACAGTGGTCTGATTGGACTACCTGTTAAAAACCGTGTGGAGGCTTTCAGCTATAAGAGGCGTTGCTCTATCCCATACATCTAGAAATTTACAAAAAAGTTATAGTAATAACATTTTGAATTTAGCAGTCTATGTGGTAGCTAATACAGGAGAACAAGCACTTTGTTTGAATAAATATAACAATTGAAGGAACATCGAATCAAAGTTGGCATATATAGTTATTGACATATATAAATATAGACAAAATTTGACATATATAAAGATTAACACATTTTGAAACATATTTCACTAATTAAATTTCAAACTTTAAACTGACACATGTTTAAATATGACATATATTGAAAGTCTAAAATTCAGAGTTCAATGTTGATATGAAAAGTAAAAGTCCTGAATTGAAATAAAAACATCACTGAGCTAGAGAGGTCACCCCTAATATCTTCTGTAAAAGAAAAACGCTTCTTCATTTTTTAGAAGGTCTCGGAGCTCTTCCACAAGTGAAACGAGTCTGTGTGCTAATTTAGCTGGTGTGGAAGAACCAGCACGAGGGCTCTTCCTGCTGGGGCGGGCCTCGGACGAGATAGAATCAAGTTAACATATCTTAATACAAGTGAATTGCTACGTAATAATTATAGTGGTAGACACGCTACTGTAATCCCCTACCAGAATTATATCTGATATATAATTCGATGAACGGTTCCCCTTTTACTAAGTTGTTTCATCTCTGTTTTTGTGAGAGGCCGGGAGAAATGTATCAAGATCACCAGATTTTGAATGCTGATCGAGAGATGTATTATGATCACTGTTGTGTGCGTGTTTGCTCCTGTGTTGCTATGAGCAGTCAAGTGAGGACAAGCTTCATTATGTGTGATCGAAAAGATACAACAGCATGAAGAGGACAATGTCGCAGTCACAAGTAGCACTGTGGACCTTCTATCGAACTAGACTCGTTCAAATCTAAGCGGCCGTGTTCTGGTCATACCTGAAAGTCACCCTTGTGGGGCGAGTGTTGTTATCGACAGTGTCAACCTTCATCTATGAAAAGGTACTACCCCGTTTTAACATGCGTTATATACCAGTCACTAGTGCATTGGTATTTAATAATTGTAGTGGCAAATATGCTACATAATTTTACGATTATTTTCTATGCTTGCTCTTATTTTTCAACAATTATTTTATGGTTTTACATCATATAAATAAAACTGAGGTTCATTTTTATTGTCAAATTAATATTTTACCTGATGATTATATTTCTTTAGATATAATTCTTTAGTATTTTAAGTTACCAGACATTTTTATATTATAGGTTAAATTGTTTTTACACTCAAATATTATTTCAATAAAATAAGGATTTTAAAATAAAAAAATTTAAGATTTTTCTTCCTTGTAGTACACCATTGTCCCGGTAGCTCAGAGAACAGAGCTCTTTCCTCCCAATCACGTACCCGAGGTTCGAATACCAGAGTCGACTGAGTGTAAAAATGCTGCTCTCGGCTTGCACAAACCACGATGCTGTCTTAGTTTTTTTTATAGAATTTTTATTTAAAATAACAGTGTTTGTTAAAGTAACGGAGTTTGTTTAAATAACAGTACTTATCTGCTTTAAAAAACAAGAGGCTGTTATTTAATAACAGTGTTTTTCTATGAAATAAACTTTTTTATACTGGCACGCCAGCAGACAGTTTTGTTCGTTTATCAGACAAATTTTTTTTTGCGGTGTGGTACTGCATTTTAGCGACTGAAATGTTTTAAAATTAGTAAATATTTTGTGATAAGATCTCATCAAATACAACAATCAAAACTGTTAAAAACGAACTTGGTTTAAACTGCTCTAATATTTTAATTAGGTGCAAAGTACCAAACTGTTTTCTTATCCTTATTCTAGTTTTGTCTTAAAATATGAAGAAATCTCGAAAACAATTAAGTAAATTTACGATAGATCCAATGAAACAGAAAAAGAACTCTTCTGCGAAAAAAATTTTATTTTTCTAAAAATTAACTACCCGCTCCATTGAAACTCTCATGTCATCTGTCAAAAACCAAAAATTTTCTTATAAAATAATCTTCAGTTAATGAACAGATGTTAAGATTTCTGCTTGCGGGATTGGGAGTAATTAAAACTATTTCAGATAATTTAACGATAAGGAAATTTTTTGAGAAGTGGCTTTAGCTGCATGATGTTATTGATCCAGAATATTCTAGGCAGAAAAGATAGCACGCAAATCACTCTTACTCACGTATTCAATTAAATAGCAGCTACAAAAAGATAGTAATTCAAACCAGCATTTACGGAAATTCTGAGATAATTAATATGAAATATATTTAACATAAAAGATGTAGTCTTTCGGTTCATTTGATTTATTGCTTACGAAAAGGTATATTTATGTGGGTCACTTTTTTATTATTCAGTTCATTAATCATTGATAATTACATGAACAAACAGACAGGGTGTACATAAAATAACGCGTGGTGTTCAGAGTCTTATAACACGTAATGTATTAAGTACAATGTACAGAAATTTGACGTACCTTCTTGCTCAGTAGAGTATACGGTTTCAATTTCTGAAAAAGACTAATTTAATAAATATGGGATGAAATTTAGAACCTTAAGCATAATAAATGGATGCGTATATTTGTCAAATTGAACATAAATAAAAGCTTTCTTATTAATATAAATTATTAATATAAATGGGGTTTCTATGCAGTTTTAATCCTGATGATGTGCCCTAACTCCCCTAGAAGTTTATTGCAGTATATATATGCAGCCCTCTGCTAATATGACGTTTTGACTTTGTAAATATGATGTCATTTCATCAAAAAAGAGACTAAAGATGTCATTTAAGAAAAATCGGCAGTTTTTTAAAAAAAAAAACGCAAATTTGAAATCTGTGACTTTTTTAACTTTTATAACCGTCGTTGAACACCTGATATAATTTTTGAATTTACGACTACTAATGTTCAACTACGTAGTCTTGTAATTTTGAACCCAATCCAGAAGACAAGGGAACTCCTGGATTAAATATCGGAAAAATTTTGCTTTCGTGGGGCACTTTTTGGGGTAACTAACCAGCATTTGAGTTACATGGAGAGGAAGACCACGAGAACCTCCCACGATTAGCCTAACGGCAAGGGGACTCTAACCCATGATCCGTCTACCACTGAGGATATTTCACGTCAGCACTGTGGTCGGTGCAAACCGGATGCGGAATTCGTATCTACTGCGATTCGAGCCCGGTTCACCTCATTGAAAGGCGAAAGCTCTATCCTCTGGGCCATCGTGACTCTTAAAAATATCCAATATTTGTTTAAAAAAAATTTTCATGCTCTAGAAAATAATATAAAAATAATATAAAGTTCCCAGTGCTATTAATATTTTCTAATGCGGCACAATAGGATCAACTGAACAGAACGGGGATTCGTGTCCCAGTGCTGACACCACAATATTTCATCCATTCTCTTCCACACATGAAAACTCTCCAGTGTCCAGCACTCCTCAATTTGTGTCCTGCACTCTCACATACCCATTATCTAACGAAAGCCTAGCTTCAATGCCCAGTTAAAAAATTTTTTTACGGTTTTGAAACCATGCTAGTTGTAAACGGTTAAAACCCATAAACATTAAAAAAAATTCTTTACCGTGAACTTTACGGTTAATTGTGAGGACAGACTGCTTCCGATGGCAATAGCATTTACCGCAGTTTTAGAATGAAAATTCTAACAGTGACGTTAGTTGCATTCTTATTTAATTTTGCTTACATATTTTGTATATTTGCAAAGAGTTATTTTTTAAAAAAAATATATAAAAAGATATTTTTCCTTGTACGATTCATTAATAAAAACTATATAGTAGAAAAGTATCGTTTTTAAATACTTTATATATATATATATATATATATATATATATATATATATATATATATATATATATATATATATATATATATATATATATATATATATATATATATATATATATATATATATATATATATATATATATTTCATTATTCAAGATTATCAAGGGACTTCAAAAATCCTTTTTTTTTAATTTTTAGAAAAACCAGATACATTTTAGGCTGCCACAACTGTAATTATATTTTATGTAAAGATTTGATTATTTAATTATTTTTAGTTAGAAATATTATTTTTAGTAATTTTGTTTACTTTAAAATGTTTGTTTATTACCATACACACACAATGAAACATGTTCTTCTCGCGCGATAAAATGCTTCAATTATTTGATAAAAAGAATTATTGTTATTCATTAAAATAATAAGAATTTAAAGAATAAATATGACTTTGCTGAAATATGGTATTATAGTCACCTGAGTCCTAAACATTTTTTCTACTCCTAATACCTATAGATATGAACTTAATAAATATGCATTTTGTTCAAATAATTTGCACCGTTAAATTCTCGCAGACAGATTACTTTAATACTTTACGTTAAGTACGTAACTGAGTACTTACGATAGTGGAGGTAAATATCTTTCATTTCATCTTAATAAGAATAATTAATTATACAAAGTTAATTAACTATGAAAATTCTATTGCTTGATTAAAACACTGCTTTAATGGTTTATTTTTGTATCGTAGAAAGCATTTTTTATATTGTTTTATGCGAAAAACATCTTAATAACTTTTGATCTAGTCACCAGATTTACGAAGATGCATTTATTAACACGTTGAATGTCACGCTAATTTTACATGGCTTGCTCATCTGGCCACAACGGTAAATAACTACAAACTAAATTTACAAATATTAGACAGATTTTGCTAGTTTTTTAGCAGGTTTAGCATGACATACCTGAAAAAAGTGGAAAATTATATAAGCCTACGAATTGTTTAGAAATAGTGGTGGATCAAAATCTACTAAACTGATTTTATTAAACCAAGAATCACAATTAATAAACTACCACTTGAAAATATTTATTCGCTGTCTGGAGCAAGTAAGCATCTCTGTGTATATAAATAAAACAATTTTTGTGTGTTCTATATTGCATTAATTTCTTCACACCATTTTAGTAACGATAATAATATTAAAAAAAATTTAAAATTTACTCGAATTATGTTTCTAATAATCCTGGATTCGCGGGTCGTGACCCTCATGGCATTCGACGCGTTAATGATTCTAGGGGCTGATTTTAGTATGCAAGTAAGCCTGTATAGAAACTGTCTGTAATCTTGGTTATCAAAAAATTGGAAATTTCTCAATATATTGGAGGCAGCCGCAATCTGGAAAATAGACGACTCTCTGTAATTTAGTCGAGACACAAATAAATTTTGATATTATTTTTAAACTATGTAGTTTGATGAATATAAACGGAATCAGTTTAAGATTTAAAGTTTACCTAAGTTTAAGTTAAGTTTTAAGTTTAGCTAAGTTTAAGTTTTAAGTCTAAGTTTTAAGTCTAAGTTTAAGTTTTTAAGTTAAGGTTAAGTTTACCAGTTTAAGTTTACCTAAGTTTTAAACGGAATCAGTCGAATGGTATCTGAGAAATTAAAATCTAACTTTTTTGACAGTTTTTTTTTTTTTTTTTTTTTTTTTTTTTTTTTTTTTTAAGTACTGTACATTTCTGTTTTACAAAAAAAAATAAATGAGCTTTAACCTATTATTATTTGAATATATTTAGAATGTTTATAGATTATTGAAATTCTTTCAGAATATCCAGAGAATTTTTGAATGTTTTCAAAAATATCTGAATTTATTTATATACGGTAATTATGTACTGCTTATTGCTTATAAACTCAGAGATGCCAACTTGTTAAAAATATTTTTCTAGCGGTAATAATACTTTTCAGTTTTATAAATTTGTTTCAAAGTTAGTTTTCTGCCACTGCATATAAATAATTCAATATTCCATACAAAACGCCCTTATCATAATGATAAAAGCGAGAAGAATATATCAGCTTCATCAACTCAGCTCAAATCCAAATATCTAGAGGCGAGCCTTTTCAATTTGGTAAAATTAATAAAAATTCTGCGAGTTTTGTTTTTATCCTTCTACCACTACATAAAATATTTTTGAAAAAAGCGCAGCATTTAGCCAAAGAATATATAATCTCACTTATATATTCTTTGATTTAGCCTCCCTGTTAACCCAGTAACATCCATTTGTGCCCTTTTTTTAAAGACTCAAGTGGGTTGAGAACAAAATTGAATTCACTCAAGTGGGTTAAGAACAAAATTGAATTCGTGAAAACAAAATTTACATGATTTTGACCTTCTGTGTGTATAGTTCCTGCATTTGAAGTGAAATTACATGGGATTTAATAACAGCTAAAATAACTTGATCAGTAAATAATTTTTATTGTAAACTCTAATTTTACTAACGTCTTGTACTATAATTAATAACAAAGACTTGAATTAGTGACAAGAGTGAAAAGTCCGACGTTGAATTAATTATTGGCAGCTCTTCAACCACATTTTATTAGTTTTGGCAATTGTTTCTTGTTTTTTTTTTTGGGGGGGGGGGAGGGTGGATGTCGCAGTACCCATACTTTTAAGGGGATGAATTTAAATTGCAAATCCTTAATAGTTTTCTAAATTTTACACATAAGAAAAAAAATTTAAATATTCTAAATACTTGAAAAAAGATTATTATTTTTTATTTATTTCTTGTTTTTCATTTTAAGGAATTTAAATTGATGATAAATCACAAAAAAAAATTTTTATTTGTCCGAAGTGTTGAGAAAGATTTTAGATATTTCTAATAGCCGCCACCCTTCCCCCCAGTCAACGACGCCTATTTTTTCTAGAGACATCTAAATAAATAATATTTCTCCCATTTATTCTGAATTTCGACATATTTTTCATTTTCTACAATTTTTTAATAGAGATGCTAATTTAAATTATTATTTATTTAATTATTTGGAATTATTTAAATTTTTTGGCAAACCAATTTCATTTCTTGAAAAGCTTGTTTCTCAAAATGCAAAGCTAATCAAAATTTCCCTTCATTGGAACAAAAATAATTACTTAGAAAAAATATATATTCTTATATTGTGACGAATGAACAATAAGAGCCAATAATCTACTTTATGTCCCTTACACGGCAGGCACAGCAAAGCACTCGGAAAAACATAATACGGATTTGTAATAACTTTTGAATATTTTATGAAGAAAGAACAGAATTCGAAAAAAAATAACATGCAGTGGAAAGTCCAATTACTAATCCTTGGTTTTAATTTAACTTCAACTTTACTGTCATGGTGCTGCTATCTATTGAGAAAGAGTCAACTAATTTTATTTAAAACTTTTTAATTATATGATTTGCATTTCTTTCCACTCAACATAAAATAATATATTATATAATAATCCTTCATACTTAAAAGAGTCAATTCACCTCTTTTTTTTAGAATAGAAAAAATCGAAAGTTATTGGTTTTTGCATTTTGCTGCTTTTGTATTGAAATTATGAGGATGGTTATGCCATCTATCGGCATTTTTGTTTAAATTTTTCCCAATTCAACATCTTTTCTGGAAAAACTTTATTGTTCTACATATTTAACTATTATTTTTCCTGTTGTGATGCATCTTTATAGGGCATAAGTTCCTCTACTTTCTTGACAGCAGATAAAATGATATTCACGTAATTAGAAATAGGCTAAAAAAAACTTTACAATTTCTTTTAAAAAAAATTCATTGAATTCAATTACTATTTTTTAAAGAAGAACCACACAAATAATAATTTTAGGCCTAGTTTGAAAAAAACTTCCAAGTAAATAATTTCATCCAAGTGTTAGGCGTAATCATCGTAAACGCTATTACATAATGAAATTATGGGTATGTTAAATTCTTGTGATCACTCATATATTACTTTATCATAAGGTGATTTGAAAGACAAAAGTAAAAAAAAAATTTAAAACAATGTTTTTAAAAACATGTTTTACATATTAATGACAATTTTAATGATTTGTATGGGCAAGCAGTCTTCAAACTGTGGCTCACGATCCCCGTGTGAAAGGAAAGTTATAAATATATTTTTTGTAATTCAAAACTCCATTCTTTTAAGTGCACGCATTAGACTTTTTCATAAACAGTTTCAATAGCTTCTTTAATGCTACTGAACTATAATTTTTTGGCATATATTTTGAATTTTCATACATGAAGTTTAATCACCATATGTTTTTATGATTGATTAAAGCTGCAAGATCTGTAAATCATATAAGAATAAAATAAAAGGTAAAAAAAAAACTAGTGTTCAATTAAATGATTTATCCATAAATTTGACTAATGGTGCATATAGGGTGACCTGGGGTAATTCCTGATGAAAAAATGCAAACATCTATTTTGTGTAAAAACTATTCAAGATAGAATTTTAATACATTTACTGGAAGTTTGAGGCTATATGAGATGAGTCCGATGCTACCTTCTTTTGTTTGAGAATCGTATTAGAATTTAAAATATTTTAAATTTTTAGTGATCTGGAATTACCCATTCTCTTGATCATTTCTGTGACGTTGCATGAAGGGATCCCATTGTGGTGTGCCTCGGCAACCATCTAGCCCTCTCTAAAACGAACTGAAGTGAGGAAACCCCAGCCGGCAAAACCGGTTGAAATACCCTCACATCCTCATTATTTTATTTTTACAGTGTAAGCATTTTACTATCTGTTTTTATTATGAATTAAATTTTCCCTATACTTTATTTCTTGTAATTAATGATTTAAGTAACTTTTTTAATCATTCTTTTCAAATATAGCATGTGACTAAGTAAATAAAGCACACACGCGCTATAATTGGTAGACCCGGACTTAAACTAAATCAATTTCAATCCCAAAAATTTTTTAACACAACATGACTGAAGAAAAGGGCCCTATAAGGAAATAATCTTAATGGTTCAAAGCAATAACTTTAAATACATTGATAAAATAATGGAGATTATATTTTAAGTTAAACAAATCTTACCCTCTCAAAAACATACAGAACAATACTCTCCAAATAAATATATTTTTTTATAGATTTGGAATTTTGACCCTCATTATAAGAGGGATAACCGCAATATGATCACAATAGTTTAGGCAGGAGAGTAGTCAAAAGTGTGGGCCACGGTAATTTAAATATATGCATATTTGCTTATTATAGTAAAACCGGTTTATCCTAAGATTATGCGAAATGTAAATTTTAATCGTTAAATATCTATAAATTCATGTTTTCCCCCCAAAAAAAATTGTGCAAGCATAACGCTAAATATGGCCAGTTAAAAAAATAATATATAAATATGTAAATTTAAAATGTGTTTCATATCTTGATATTATTGTAGCTAAAATTGCAATTTAAATGAACAGCTTTTTTCTTTTTTTTTTTTTTCGAATCATATGATATGAGAAGTTGTCTAAAAAGCTAAGCCTTTATGTTTTTTCACAAACTCAGCTGAAACTATTTTAAAGAATTGATACTAATATTATTATATAGTATTACTTAAGACTTATTTTCATGTTAAGGTTTTTGTGGGAACCAATTACTACTCCTTGTGGCCACACATTTTGTAGAGTTTGCTTATATCGCTGCTTTGATCATCAACCAACTTGTCCCCTCTGTATAACTTCTCTAACCACTGTAAGTATCATAACTTTTTTTTTTTTTAGTCTGTTGTTTAACCATCACGTTAATTGATTGAACATATTTAAAATATTTGTAAATTATGTTCTATAAATCTGAAAATTTTCATAACTACATTATTATTTTCTTAAAAACTTTTTATGACTTAGTTTTTTTTTTTTTTTTTTTTTTTTTTTAAAAAAAACTGCTTTATTAACTTTTTTTTTTAGAAATTTGAAATATAAAGCATTATAAATTTTGAGGTCACTTTTTCTGCATTATGTTTTACGTATATTTTATTTCACTTGATAACTGTTACTGTCTATGAAGATAGTGATTAATGATCAAGAGCATGTTTGAAAAGCATATGTAAATCATAGTTCCTGAACTAAAATATCTAGTAACCAGGAATTTTCTGATTTCATCAATTATTTGTTCAAAATTGTAAAAGTTTTTTTAAAAAAAAAATTTTTTTGGAAATAAATCTAAATTGCATTTTTTAAAAACATAAACTATACGATCAAAGCCAGCAAGTTTCAATGTACATAGCAAATATTTATTTTAATAAATTTTTCAAAAAATTTTAATATGCAAATGTATTTTTAATACTTTCAATAAGTTATCACTTGGTGGTCGAAAAATATAGTTTGCTACAAGCATGCATTACTTTTCCAAAAAGTGTTATAATTTAGTTTCTTATTCAGTACAATTTTTCTTTCTTTTTTTTTTTTTTTTTTTTTGGTATATGAACCTGGAGATCTCATTGTTTTTAAAAAATATCTGTTCATAACTTATTAAGTGCACTAAAACAAGACCTTTTTATCAAAATTTCATACTTTGAAAAATATGTAAAATTAAAGTATTTTAAAGAATTCAATATAGAAAAAATATTCAAAAATATTTGGAAATTTTTATTGTCATGAGATAAAAATTTTGCCTAAATCAAAAAAATTGTACTAAAATAGAAATTTATTTTCTATATGTATTAATATAAACAGCTGGTTGTGTGCAAGTAGTTTCCCTTCACCTTATATAAAAACGGAAATCTATAGTTAGAAAACATTGAAATAGATGTCTTCTTTAATTTTTACCTTAAAAATAATTATTTTTATATGTTTTAAACAATTAAATTTAGTAATTTATAGTATTTTTATCTAGCAAAGGAAATTATTTCGTTTAGAAATACTATAAATCTTAAAGCATTTTTCCTTACTTTAAACTTCACATTAGCTGCTTTTATTCCATAAAAAATTTTAAATTCCACTACAATTTTATCGAATATGCCAATTTTATCGAGGACTGCCAACTACTGCACTTTTTGCAAAATATTTTAACAGTGTTATACATGTTGTGGAAAATAACTTTAAATCAAATTTACAAAACGAACATTAATACAATAAAATTTTAAAAATTTTCCCAAAAAGTGCAGAAATTTATTAGCCATGAATAAATAACACTTGGGTAAACACCAATAAAGTATAAAGTCTAATAACTAAGAATAAAAATATATTAGATATATTAATAGCGTTTAGCTATAAAGACGATGTTACAGTTTAATGATGTAGAATGTCGAAGAGTGAATTGAATGAGATCTCCCGGTTTCGTGTGAGGATCAGCGTTCTATTGTAATATAGAACGCAATGCATAGTTTCTTTATGTCCATTTTTTTTTTTTTTTTTTTTTTTGCCTTTTTGATTTTTCAGTTTTTGAAGATTATTTTCAATGGGACGTAAGTCTATTTGCGACCGTTTTGCATTTTATTTCGTCAGGAATAATTATCAGGTTTCTTGTAAATTATTTTCAGTGAGACTTTTGCTACTTTTCATACCATTTTTTTTTTTTTTTTTTTTTTTTTTTTGCCTTTTTGATTTTTCAGTTTTTGAAGATTATTTTCAATGGGACGTAAGTCATTTTGCGACCGTTGTGCATTTTATTTCGTCAGGAATAATTATCAGGTTTCTTGTAAATTATTTTCAGTGAGACTTTTGCTACTTTTCATACCATTTTTTTTTTTTTTTTTTTTTTGCCTTTTTGATTTTTCAGTTTTTGAAGATTATTTTCAATGGGACGTAAGTCATTTTGCGACCGTTGTGCATTTTATTTCGTCAGGAATAATTATCAGGTTTCTTGTAAATTATTTTCAGTGAGACTTTTGCTACTTTTCATACCATTTTTTTTTTTTTTTTTTTTTTTGCCTTTTTGATTTTTCAGTTTTTGAAGATTATTTTCAATGGGACGTAAGTCATTTTGCGACCGTTGTGCATTTTATTTCGTCAGGAATAATTATCAGGTTTCTTGTAAATTATTTTCAGTGAGACTTTTGCTACTTTTCATACCATTTTTTTTTTTTTTTTTGTCTAGATCTAACGATTCTTGTCAATTACTTTTAGTAGACCTACTGTTACTTTGCGATTGACCAAAGCGAATACCTTTTCATGTAAACCTAAAAAGGTTTGTAATGTGGTTTACGTGTAAACCTTTTAACCTTAAAACGAGATCTGCTTAAAACAATCTGCTCAATTCTACTCACATTACCCTAATCCAAAACCTTAGAAAACAACCTTCTATATAAAAACCTTGAATCGAGGTTGATTTAGGATTTTCAAACGTGAAATAATCCCTTTGTAAAGATAGTCTCAAGGTGAAAATAATCTTAAATCTAGGTAATTACAAGGTTTCTTTTCGCAAAGTCCTGGAATCCACCTTGTCTTCAAATTTTACTGAACAATGCAATTTGATCCTATCACTAGTGCGACGTCAGCTAAAACGTCATTATAGACTTAAGTGACCACTTTACTTAAGTGACAATACTTTTTAAAAAGCTTTAAAAAATAATTTTTAATCCTTTTAGGATGAAAGGTTTGTAACTGCAATATTTTTGCTTTATTGAAAAAAGGTTTTTAGTACAAACATTTTCTTGTCAATAAAAACAAAATTCCGACACAAAGTTACCGTAAGGTTACATGTTTTCTGGGAATATGATTAGGAATCTATCCAATCTTTCAAAGTAAATAAAATAAATTATGTATATTATTCCATACCTAAAACTGTTTCTGTAAAAAAAAAAAATATTTAAAAATTCAGCTTGAATTTCGAATAGCACTTCCTTCATGTTAGACGGAAAAAGGATTTTACATCCTACGAAAAATTTTACGTTCGCAATTTTCCTAATACTGAATGTTTTGAATTTTTTTTTTGCATTTAAATCATTGAAATATTCCCTATTAAATCTAGTTATCAAGTTTTTAGGTTGTATTTTTTTTTAAACTTTTGCAAAGTTCAAGTTTTAAAAATACTTATAGCGACCATAAAATTTCAAATTTAGCAACAAGAGAACATTTCGATGAAAAATATGAAACAAAAAATGTTCAAAATATTAATTAGTTACTGAATAAATTAATTCCGGTCATATGAAGATTAAAAGATTACTTCTTCCGAATGAAATTCCGAAGATTAAAATGAATTAAGAAGTTAAATCCCTTTTCCATTTGAAGGGGACCAAAATTACAAATTTAAATATTTAAACAAAATAACATTTTTTTGACAAAAAAAAATTTTTTTTTATGAATAAAGAAAAATATTTCAAGTTTGCTTACAAGCTACTTAAATCAAAAATCCATTAATGTTGAGAACGTCAAATAAAAATAAAATTCTTGAAGAGGAGTCAAATTTAAATATTGTCTTTTCATGAAAAGGAGCTACGAGATTGATTGCTTTTAAATAGGTGGGTGGGTCTGAACTGATAGCTGTCTATATCCTTTGTTTAAAGGTGTAAACTAAAATGTTATTTTTTCAATTTTATGAATAGCAAACTAAAGAGGGAAGTTTGTTTGGAATATGTCTTAATAATTGTTCTTTTATTATTACGTCATTTTATTAGGCATATACGATTTTTTATACTATGTTATTACATTGTCGTTTACTTGCTTAACATCATTTTTGAAAATTACTGGAAAAACTTGTATCTTAGAATATTTTTAATTGATTGTTGCTTCTTCAGTTTTCAAGTAATTAATTATATACTTTTTTCCCTCTTGTTTTGTATTTCAATCTGCTATTTTTTGAAAATCAGTCACGTGACTTATTCTCGCCATCTCGTAGCCTAACAAATAGTAATTTTCCTCGTATTTTACACATATTTGCGTCCCGCAGAGGACTGATCGTTAAGATACGGTTCCCAGCAGATCACCAAAGTCAAGCACCACTGTCTGCGGTCAGTGTGTGGGTCGGTAACCACTTGGATGAGTCTGCGTAGGGACCGAGGGTGTGCAGTATTGGTTCTCGTTAAACTGTTATACCGTAAAGTTCTCGACTTTGCTTGCAGGTCGTCGGGCTACCGAAGAGGGCGTGCCAATCCCTCTGAGGATCAAAATACCGTCGCCAATAGACCATTGTGCAGCTCTAGTGCGACGTAAATGAATTACTACTACTGCTTATACATATTTGACTAACACCGCTTAAGCTATCGTTTTGTCACATTTGCTAAATCCAACAATCGCTTTGATCGGGTCCCACAGTGGACTTATTGTAAGATCCGGTTCCCACTCAATCACGGAAGTCATGTATTACTGGCAGTGGTCAGTGAGCGAGTGGGGGATGACCACTTTGTTAAACCTGCGATGGTACCGTGGTTATTGTGTGGTATCGGTCCTCGTTAAGCTGTTCAATCGTAAAGTGCTCGATTTCGAGCTCGGATCGGTCGGATCACCAAAGCAGTGAAGCCGTCCCCTATGCAGAGGATCAAAATTGTGATGACATGTCTTCGGAATCTCCTCTGAAATGTTTTCTGATCGCCGTCAATAGCCCATTGTGCAACTCCAGTGCGACGCAAATAAGAAACTGCAACTACTACAAACTACAATTACTACTACTACTCTACCTGAAAATGTTCCTTATTTGGTGCTGAAACTCAAACTCTGAACTGGCAATCTCTCTTTAACTCTTCTACGCCATGTCAATGTGTTTGTTTGATTGTTAACGCCGCATTAGAGGTACCGAAATGAGCTTTTGGCGACGGTCTTAATGATGATCCCAGGAAAGAAGAAGCACAAGTGCACACTATGCTATCTCAATTCAGATGTATTTTTATTCATTGATACACATACATGCAAACTTATGTATCCAAATACATAAGTATGGTTTATAAGCCTTTGTTCAGCCGAAAGAAGGATAGTTCATATCAGAGAAAGACAGCACGAAGATACACCCTTAGTTACGGCTATATTTGAACACGCTCCTTCTACGATACAGTGCGTTTAGCGTACGATACCACTCGGTCAGTGATGCCTCCCACAATTAAGATCGTAAGGCAGATGTTGGTATAGTAATTACCCAGACCTCTCACTGCGTGATTAAACCAAACAACTACAGAACTGGACTTGGACTTATCTAATTTCTCAGAAATCTCAGAAATTCTTTAGCAAAATGAGGATCGAACTAACAAACTTCTAATGAACAGCTATCTCCAATCTGAAAATGTGAACGTTGACTGAGGCAAAATGCATATCTAGTTTTATATTCAGCGTTTGTTGGCTATTTGCTTGTAGCCAGGTAGGTACTTAATTTATATCGCACTAGAGCTGCACAATGGGCTATTGGCGATGGTCAGAGAAACATCCTTGAGGATGATCCTGAGACATATATGCCATCACAATTTTGATCTTCTGCAAAGGGGATGGCTCCTCTTCTTTATTAGCCCGACGACCTGTGACGGTAGAACAGTTTAACGATGACCTATACCGTGCACCCTCGGTCTCTACACAGGCTGATCAAAGTGGTCACCCACCCACTTACTGTCCGCAGCCAGTGATGCTTGATTTGGGTGTTCTACTGGAAACCGTGTCTTTACGATCAGTCCTGGACCAGATTATGGAAGGAAATAGCTAAGATACATCCAGAATTATGGTTGGAATTGAACCCACTCCCCCCACGCCTTAAAACATGTAGCGAAAGTATAGTATCATTTCGCCACAGAAGCTTCACTCTGCTATAATAATCTGTTGTAAGCTTATGCCGAACGAAGAGATTCGAATGGATAACCTCTTGATTGTTAAATGGAAGAGCAATACTTCACGATCATGACCAAAGTTGCATGTAGTGAACCTTGCTTTCTGTAAATAGATGTTTATTGGTTTATTAAAATTACATACATTTGCAGGCTTGTGTGCTCAATTTAGGCTTATAAACATTTGTCAAATTGAAGGACAAAAAGGATAATACGGAGAAGGACAGCACGAAGAAACATCCAGGGTAACAGAGGGGTTCGAATCCGCTACCTCCACGCTTTGCACATCGTTTGGCAGGTGATACGGTTCCCAGCAGATCACCGAAGTCAAGCATCACTGGCTGCGGTCAGTGTGCGGGTGGGTCACCACTTGGATCAGTCTGCATAGGGACCGAGGGTGTGCGGTATTGGTCCTCGTTAAACTGTGCTACCGTAAAGTGCTCGACTTCGCGTGCAGGTCGTTCGGCTACCGAAGCAGGGGTGCCATCCCCTCTGCAGAAGATCAAAATTGTGATGGCATGTCTTCGGATCTTCCTCAGGGATGTTTCCCAGACCGTCGCCAATAGCCCATTGTGTAGCTCTAGTGCGACGTAAATAAACTACAACAAATGGCAGGTGATACAGCTCGGCCAGGGAGACCCCTAAATAGAAGCAAACCTTTTTTATTTAATTAATGTTACGCATATTTATGCAGACTTATATGCCTTTATCAAGTTAACAGACAGCACAAATTCGAGAAAGATATCTCAAAGATACATCTAGAGCTGCGGCGGGATTTGAACCTGGAACCTTTATGCTGCAGAGTGTTTGGTGGAATAGTGAAACCGCTCGGCTAAGAAGACCCCTAGAAGCTGATCTGTTGATTCTAAAACAAATTGATAATAGCAAACTTTTTAAGCCATTAGTTGCTGGTCTTTTTGAAACTCTTAAAACAAATACTTGAAACTGGCATTTTAAAGCAAACGTTTTCTAATTAATATGAATTAAGCTTTCATCTTTGTTTGTTTTTCGCTTAAAGTCTTTTCTTATTTTTTAATTTAAAAAAAAAAAAACTGAATACTTCAAGGAAGCATTTCAAGCTCAAGTAAGTTTTGTAATTTGTTTATATAAATTCAAACTGTGTACCTTAATTAGCAAAAAAAAAAATTATATATTTTATAACACTATCCATAAAACGATTTTTAATTAGGTTAAAAGATTGTGCTGATTTAGTTCAATTGAAAAATCATTGAAACCTTAAAGATTTAGCTGCGTTCAATTTAAGCTGTGAATACCATTTACAGAAATTATTAAGACAAATCTCATAAGGTTGAAATATCTTGGTACAAAAGTGAATGCATAAACAATTTGGTACATTCAAAAAAAAAACTGTGCAAAATTATATTTTTTAATTGTCTCTTCGTCATGAAATCACCCTAAGCTATGGAAAACTGTGTGCAATATCGTTCCGAGCTCAATGTTGAACAACCAAAACAATTATGTGAATGAACACTTCTGTTCTATTTAACAACAAATTGAACTTTCATATACAATTTAAAGAGTGTATGAAAGCTCTAAACACTAAAAAGATAAAAAGTTAACATTCAGATCTCGCTCCTTCGACATAAATATTTTCACTTCTGAAAACTACAATGTTGGCAAGTTTTGATATCGACTGTAATTGTTTAGAATCTATAACAATTTGACTAGTGCTTGTGGTCGTCTTCAATGTTGTTTTTCATCTACAGAAACGTAAGTTCGCCGTTTAAAAATTTATGTAATAAGGATATTTATATTTTAATTTCCAAGTATCTGCGAACAACATGAAATAATTTTATAATGTATAATTTATATTCTGCTCTGTTAAGCATAAATAGAATTCGTCTTAGTATTCTCTCTGTGCTACACGTATGTTTGTTTTATAAACTAATTTGATTTTAAGAATTCGCGTATGTATACAACCTAAATTACCGATTCTTACTTCATATTGTCACCTAAAAATAACTATCGATTCTTATATATATCATATCTTACTGCAACTATAATATTTAGTATTATTCAACAACAACCATGGTGACTGGTAGTGGCTACTTTACACCAAGTAGTGTAAAATAACATTCAATGTGTTTTATTGCACCAGACACTATCCTGGAGTATTAGTGTAGTGGGATACCACTGTGGTGTAAACTAGTTGCCACTATATTTAATGTTCAAATACACGAAGAATTTTTACAATGTAGCGACATTTTTAACCATACTCTGTAAAAACTGTGATGTAATATCTCTTCGAATAAGGTGTATAAACACCAAATTGGGTGCAATTTACATAAACCACTTATAACAGGAAAAGCTTACACCAAGTTCATGTGCATTCACTCCATTCATGAATTATTTTCATTTTCAAAAGCACCAGTGTTGGCGCACTTCAGATATCTTTAGTAAATTGTTCACATTGAATACGAGTTGGTATGAGTTTGTCTATCTATGGTATGAGCCGCTATCTATCTATGGTATGTTGGTATGAGCCGCTATCTATCTACAGAGACAATAGTTCTCCATTAAAATATGTATGGGTTTAGTTGTGTAATAGGGATGGTTATACTTTAATTTCTTAATCTATTTGAACTATATTAAATGATTTTATAATGCATAGTTCCTATCCCCATCTGCTCTGTTAAGACTTGGTTGAGTTCATTTTAATATTTTTTTCTGTGCGATGCGTAAGTTTGATTTGCAAACTAATTTTTCTTTTAAGAATTTGTGCGTGTATGCATCCTAAACTAACTGTTCTTAAATGAAATTGTATAAATAATTTAACTTATATTTATGTACATCATATCTTACTGTTTTAAATCATGTCTTTCTGTCGTTCAAAAGTGGTGGCAGCTACTTTACACCGAAAAAGGACAAAAAGTTTAAAAGAACATTCTTGGTGTTTCTTTGTACCAGGTGTAGTGGTACACTCAGAACAAAGACTTACCTATGGAGTTTTACTACACCATTTTGGTGTTAAGTTACACTGAAATTTTTTATAACGCTATTATATTTATTTAAAACATTCTTATTTTTATAATCCCGTTATTTGTGCCAAATGAGCGCAACGTAAGAAAAATGCTCTTAAATTTTTATTAAAATAAATGATTAGTCATAAAATGTAATGTGAAGATGCTAATGTTAAGGTAACATATCGTTGGGGAGTTTTTAAATCTGGACATGGCTCAAAAGGCGTGTTTACGACAATGTACAGTGAGCTAAAAAAAAAAAAAAGTACCACCAGTATTACTTTTGATTTAATGATCAGATCTTCACGTTCTAGGAGTCTATCTAAATGGCTCGAGGGGGTGTCTTCAAATATGCTAATTAATTAGTGCAGACAATATTTAAAGTAACGAAATCAGACACAAAAACGTACTTTATCTGAATATTAATTTTTTTTTATAAATTCTGATTTCTAACCCCAAAGTATAAGGGGGGAC
This sequence comes from Parasteatoda lunata, assembly GCA_949128135.1. Taxonomy (NCBI): domain Eukaryota; kingdom Metazoa; phylum Arthropoda; class Arachnida; order Araneae; family Theridiidae; genus Parasteatoda; species Parasteatoda lunata. Next base: position 29,774,288 of record OX421981.1, on the reverse strand, counting down.
AGCAATCTGGGAAATATGGTCCCCATAGTTTGATTAGGAGAGCGCTCCAAAATTTGGATCACTTAATGTTCATTTTACTTTTTGCGTACTTCGTTATAACTCGAACTTTTTAAGCGAATTTAACAATTTTTGCACGAAATTACAAAATTCGTTTGTGCAAAGATAATACCGTGCAAAAAATGATTTTTGGTAAATATTTAGCGTTTTTTTAATTTTATTTAGTAATAAGTCTTAAAAAATGTTGAATTGTAAGGTATAAATTTTTTTGCTTCATTTCAAAGAATATTATTTTAAAAGACAAAATATAAATTTTGAGCAAAATTATTCGAATGGTTTCTAAGAAATCGAATTTTAAATATCTGACTTTTTTGAAACTAAATTTCTCTGGAGCTTTTCAAAAGATTTTGCTCAAATTCTGTATATTTCCATGTAGCATCTTGTGATTTCGATTATTAGCATATTTGCGATCACCCCCTTCTAGCTATTAAGTCCTAGAACTTCCGATCATTAGGTCAAAAGTTTTTAGGTAGCTATGTAAACAGTTTGCAGGCGCAAAACTACTTAGCTGAGATATTTTTAACCCATTGTCTAGGGTCAATTTAAAAGGACTGTTACTCTTTTTAAATCCGAAAAATTTGCAAGCTCAATACTTACTTTACCCTCCTGAGAACCAAGGTTTAATTAATGGCAGAAAATGTGGTTTTTTGCAACAAAAAATATTAGCTAAGAAGGAAGTAAACTCACGAAATAAAAACAACTCATAAGAACTTTTAGAAAAAAATAATTAAAAATTATGTTTAGTTATTCCATAAAGAGATAATGAATTTCAATTTTCAGCATTTTTTATATAATGTAGAATTCTTTTACAGAGTTTTTCTTTACACTTCAGTCATGGAGCAAAATCCACTATACTTAATTATATCTATTTGCCATAAAACTACCCGAAATGTAATTTGAATCAAACTTAGAACCATTTAAGATCGTCGGTGAACAACCGACCCTATTTTGGGTTTACGAGTACTAATGTTACTACAAAAAATTTGAGTTATTGTTCTTTATACGTCTTTTTAAAGAATGTGATTTTACATTACAAAATTTGAGCGAAATCGGAAGAATTGTTTCTGAGAAATCAAATTTTAAAAATACGACTTTTTTTTAATTGGTTAAACGATGAACCGTAACATACGTACTTTGAACCATATTTAGATGCTAATTTACTGCAACCATACAATGTATTTTATAACCGCGCCGCGGTTGAACAACTGACCTACTTCCGAGTTTACGACTATCAATGCTCAACTCCATGACTTAGTAATTTTGAACCCAATCCAGAAGACAAGGTTACACCTATATCGAGTATTGAGCTAAATTTGCCTTCGTGGAGGACTTTTTGATGAAACTAATCCGCATATCGTTACATGGAGAGGAAAACCACGAAAATATCCCACGATTAGGCTGACTGAAAGAAGACTCTAACCCATGATCAGATATTTTATGTCGAGCTTCTAACTTTTCTCATGATTTTTAATTGCATATTAATATTCCGACTTACGAGAGTAAAACCAAATGCATTTTTACATAGACAATCGTTTTTTAATGGCGTAGAAAAAAATTATAATTTTTTTAAGTGATAATACTGTCCTCTTATTGGACGCTAAGTCTACGGAGATTATTAGGACTTATTTGGCAGAAACAAGGTAGTTTTATCTACCATAAAAAATTATGCAGTGCTTTTTTTAAAATTATAGTCGACAAATGAAAGAAATATTCACTTGTTATCCATTAAACTATCACTACTACTAATATAAACTATCACTTTTTCCATATTAGTGACATTAGACCACTTTTTGTGGCTTTTTTATGATGTTTAAAAAAATTGATTTAGAGTAGAAAATATTTTTTATTACAGTTTCATGATATTTTTATAATCTTTTTTCCAATTTCAATATAACTGGCAAATAAAATATTTAACACTTTGTTATAGCGCTATTTTTTTTTCAACTTTTTTTTAAATTCAGAATATAGTTTCTCTTAAAATTTCTCTGAGATCTCAACATACAGAATTGTTTCTTGACATTTAGCATTTTGTCTAGAAATTTTACGAATTTTTATTAATTCTTATTATTTAAATACTTTTTTTATATAATTTATTAACCCTAATTTATTAACCGACTGTCACAAATACGTGCCAGCATAAAACCGTATCAACCAGGGTAAAAAGATAAAACTTGTAATCAAAGTAATTCTTTAGCAGCTTATTTGTGGGCGGGGTTATAATTGTTTGATTTATTTAATTCACCATTACTTAGTTCAAAATAAAATTATTTAGTTATACTTTGGACTAGCATTGATTATATATATGATTGAGGGCCGGGATAGCCTGGTCGGTAGGGCGCTCGGCCCATGTCTAAGAGGTCGTGGGTTCGATTCTCGCCGGCCGAAGACTCCCCGTGTAGTAAATGGTGACTGATGCACGTTAAATCTGTCGAGTCTCAAAGTCCTCCATGTTCCCATAACAAATCAATACCTCTGGGGGTACTGATCCAGGAGTTTCCTTGTCTTCTGGATTGGTTCAAAATTACAAGGCTACGGAGTTGAATATTAGTAGTCGTAAACCCATGAAATTGGGTCGGCTGTTCAACGACGGTTATAAAATAAAATATATATGATTAAACTAACGATAATCAAAGTCAAATCAAAGTAAGTCTGTCAAATTAGCAACGCCCACAGTTTAGCTACCGTTTTTTATTTACCTCCGGATTCTGATTTTGTACGAGTGCTTTTATGAATACCCCGTCCCCCAAGGGGTTAAAGCTCGTATTGTTAGTAATTGTTCTGAGAAGTTCACCTTTGCTTTCTAAGTCAGAAAATATTGCAGCTTGAAAAGGGCTGAAAAACCAAACTATCCAACAACAAAAAAAAAAAAACATTCTTCATAATATTCGAAACAACAAATAGTACAAACAAATTAACAAATAATCACAAATAATAATGGATGTAAAGCTTTGCTGATTCCCGCCACAGAACAGTACACGGCATGTTGCGCACGCACAATTTCCTTCTGGCGTCATTGCTTAGAAAGAGGGAAAAAGGATTGTTTGTTTGGAAACGTGCAAACCGATTGAAATAACCTAAGTTTAAAGGTGTGTTTTACGATTGGTAAGCATTTTACTATCTGTTTTTATTATGAATTAAATTTTCCCTAAACTTTATTTCTTGTAATTAATGATTTAAGTAACTTTTTTATTCTAATATAGTATACGACTAAGTAAATAAAGCACACACGTGGTATAATTGGTAGACCCGGAACATTCCTAGCAATATAAGGAATTTAAATTTATTAGGAATATGTTTATTTTAATTTTATTCATATTCTTTTGTATGTTCAAAATTTTGTATGTTATACCCACGTGTATATGGCTGATTTTGTGGTAGTACTGTGCGCATTTTTTTATCACGTGGATTAGTGTTTATATAGCGTAGGCAATGCTTTAAAATTAATGTGTATATATATTTTACCTTTTATTCTATTTATTGTTTTGATTTTTTTTGTCATATAAAAATGCCGGAAAACGAACAGTCAAGAGTCTGTCAATCAAATGATTACTCATTTGGCTGAACTAATTGACAGAGATGAGTATTCACAATTTGCTATGTATGCTCAGACCTGCTACAACATAAACTATACGATCAAAGCCAGCAAGTTTCAATATACATAGCAAATATTTATTTTAATAAATTTTTCAAAAGATTTTAATATGCAAATAGATTTTTAATACTTTCAATAAGTTATCACTTGGTGGTCGAAAAATATAGCTTGCTACAAGCATGAATTACTTTTCCAAAAAGTGTTGTAATTTAGCTTCTTCAGGGTGGCCACCCACCTGGAATTATCAGGGAATTTTAAAGAAAAGCTGGAAATTTTTCCTTAGATATTTTTTTAATTTCACTAATTTAAATTATTTATAAAAAATAAAAACTGTGGCGTGACAGCCCATAGAGGGCCAAGGCCTACTGTGCCCATCAAATTATTTACTAATTTTCATAGTTTAAATTTTTTCATCCATTATACCCACATTTTTTAGACTGAAATGTATCCCCAAACAGTTAAAATGTCAACAACTTGGCTATACTTTGCTTGCATCAAGATTTGCTCCATTATAACCCTGTTAAACTAGAATGCCACATAAAATTCTGTCATGGGTTGCTAAACAAATGTAGAAACCTTTAATCTCTATGGAGATTATGGGACTGTAATTTAAGAAAGGCAAAGATAGTGCTAGACATGGAAGAAGGGGTTAGGATATTTGCTTCTGTTTTAAAATTCCGTCCGTGGGCTGAATCCATTTATGGCTCAAGTTTGTTCCGATGCTTTGGTGGTAATTTTTATCTTTTTTGACAAAATGAGTAAAAATGTTTTTGTATATTTAACTTAATAAAATTAGCTAATTAATAAAATAAGTTGGTTATAATTTAATAATAATAGATTTTATATTGCACTCTTTTTCTGAAAGCTTTTCTGTTCCCATTCAAAGGAATCTGTAAACTATTTTTTCTCAGCAAACTAACCAATCACACATTTCTTTACAATCGCTGAAAAGCAATGTTTGTTGACAAATTGTTATGCAAATTGCATTAATGCTAATTTTTTCTATTTCATTTTAACCTTTTATAACATATTTTAATTTAAAAATAGATTTTTTTAGAACTAACTATATGTTAATACAATTTAATTTTACTGTTTTGTTGGTAAATATTTGATTTATTAATTCAAAATTTGAGTTGTATAGTTATCACTATATTGAAAATTTGTAAATGTTGCTTGAATTCCAGAGATGGTATTTCCAAAACTATCCCTCTTTTTACCCTAAGAAGCTGACAAAGACTAAGGAATATATAGGAAACATATTAAATGATGTATAAACATAAAATTTAATTTATTTTTATTCATATGTAATTAGTCGGAAGAAGGAAAATGAAACTTAGTGTTTTAGTTATGCGTTGTTCAAGATTCTAGTTGTTAAAAGAAAAACAATTAACTATGCTAAATTAAAAAACTGTGTGTTTAGATTGGAATTCTTTAAATGTTTTAATTTCAAATAAGAAAAAAAAAGTATAAAATATAAGGAATTTTATCTATTTTTTTCAGGGTTTGAAAAAAACCCAACCCGCCCGGGTTTTATTGAAAAAACCCGGGGGAAATTGGGTTTTATTTGAAAAAAACCGGGGGAAATTGAGTTTTTCATTTAGTGCTTATACAACAGTAATATAAAAGGACAAGTTTATTAATCTTTTTGTTTTCCCACACATCTATTTACTATATTTATTAAATATATATATATATATATATATATATAATCAGTAAAAACTAAAATTTCATCTGACTTTTACCTTTAATACAATTAAACTGGAATAAATATTTAATGTTTCATGTTTTTATAATACGATTAATAGAAATTAAAATTACGTATAATTCAGTTACTTGTCCCGTTTTTCAAATATTTAACCTTAGAAAAAAAGACTGCATTTTTAGATAAATTTTAACTTTATAATTTCAAAAAACTAATTAATCTTAAAATAATAAAAAAGGCATTCATAAAAAGTTATAGCTTATTTTTTTAAAACCAGAAAATAAAACTTTAAATATGTTAACTGTTGTTTAATGTATCACCTAATAGAAGTTTTTTTTTTTTTTTTATTTGTTTTCAATTTTTTTAAACATGATAAAAAGAAACAGAATAAATTATATTCAAATGAAATCATAAAAATATTTAACACTTTGGCTACCGGACCGCCCGAGACGCCTGGTAAGCTAGACTACCGAAAACGCCCGAAGTGCCCGTGAAACTAGTTCGAGATTCTTTCCCCTTTTCGAAAAATGACACACAATGAGGGAGGTGTGGCAGTAATCGTCCTTGGAGGAAATTTACGAAAAGGGGAGAAAATAGAGGGATTTTTCAACAAAAGTTTGTTTCATATCATTCTGCTTGTAAAGTTGTTTTCTCTTTCTTTTTTTTATATAAGTTATTTAAACGTTTTTAATAAATAATACCTGTATTTAAATTTAAAATGTCCTTATTTTTCTCTATTTTGATTTTCGCGCCAATTTTTGTAATGAAATTTTTGATTGAAAATTACTTTTTTAGAGGTTAAAAAGTCCATATTATTTATCAGCTAAAATAAAACCAGGATTGCTTTTAATTCATTTAACGTTAAATTATTTTTTTAAAACTATTGTTTTTAACATTTTGAATTCAATGCACCTCCTCAAAAATAAAATCAGCTTCAAATTCACCTATATGAATACAGATACTCTTAGTGTAGCCTATTTGGATAGCTTTATGTTCTGAAGCTAATTGCGAAATGGTTTTAAAGATAATTAATTGAACTTTTTCAGACAATACTTCTCGAGAAAAAAATTAAATAAAATCTTTTACGGTAAAAATAAAATAAAATTCTCGTAGGCTTAAAATTTATAGTTAAGAAATATAGTATTTTTTAACTTTGCAGAAAGACAGAGAGAGAGAGATAGAAACAAACATAAACTCAAAATTAATTAACCTAAATTATGAAGCTGTCTACTTTCTTTTATCAGAACTTTTTTGGTTACTTACGTTGAAAAGAAAATACTAGAGTAATGGTGTCAAAGTTGTTGTTTTTTTAACAATTAATTATTTAGTTATTTTGTCTCTAAAAATATATCAATTGCTCAAAATAATTAACTGCTAGAAATTTGCAGTGTTTTTAGAAAAAATAAATAACAGTAATTTAAAAATATGTTATTAGTGTACTTCTACAAGACTGTAAGATTACTAAATACAATTAAATATAAATCTATTTTTAAATATGAAATAAATAGGTAAACATTATTTTTTTAAAATTAGATTGTAGGCTTTGATGCCTTAAAAAATTGTTTTTATATTTATAACAATAGGATCAAGGAGAAAAAACTGTTTTGAAGGGTACCGAAACTATTCTTTGAAATTTATTCTGCATTTGTAGTTTGACAGCTGTAAATCATAATTCACTTTGTCTTGCTGTTTATGAATGCCTCACTATTCTCACATTTTCAATGCTTGTTATTACTTTGGTATTGCACTTGAAGCTGCAACGACCCATTTTTTTTTATTAATTGTTAGCACCTGGTCTAAGAACACGAATGTTTACGAGTTGAGAATGCTGTTGGTGTCAAACCTCTTAAAATAGTTAAATCTCTTTGAATTTATTTATTTTCAATTTTAAAAGCTATCTTTCAATGAAAGGGATTTTTTGCTGGAGTATAATCATTAGTCAACTGTAATTTCTCAAACTTATTCTTTCCTTCATAATGAATGTTCTATATTCAGCTGTCAGACCACCCATATCATTATATTACAAGTTACTCATTCATTTCTGTAGAAGATAAGCGTTATCAGCACAGCTTCTAAAGGCTATTGTTAAATGAAAAATAACAAGTCATATTGTTGATTTTCTCCATTTCTACCAGAAGTTGGGACTGATACCTTTGTCAACAAAATTATGGTGCAGTAGTGTTAGAACTGTCTTCTATATTCCCCTTTTCTTTCAAAGAAATTTCTTGTCACCACACCCATGTATACTGCACTATATGTTGATAAACAGATGCCAATTTCCAACTCTTCAGTAAAATGCAGAACAATTTAGTCCCATACTCAAAAAGAAATAATTACAAGTAAAATGTGACAGAAAGATAAATCTGAGTCTAGAGGGCAGTGTTGAAATCGGAAAAAAATTGTGTTCCCTAGCATACGTAAAGAATAGCTGTCTGGCAGATTAACGATGAGATCCGAGGTTAAAAAATTATGCATTAAGTACAGTAGTAAAATATAGATTATTAAATATAGCCATTAAAAATTTTTAAAAATGAAATTAAAAAATAACAATAATAAGTAACTAAAAATTTAGACATTGTGTATATATATATATATATATATATATATATATATATATATATATATATATATATATATATATATATATTATAAATTTCAGCTATAAATTAAAATACTTATTGAAATTTTAATCTTTTACTCTCCGATAACACCTCTGAGTCGACATTGGGAGTCACCACATTAAAACTTAAAATTTTTATATCTCAATAATTTGAAGCTACAATAAATTCATTAATTTTAGAAGCTATATGGAAATATTGCACTATGAAATTTATATTACTTAATCTTTGCTCAAATTAGAGCGTATTAAAAAGTATACTCGGAATGCAAAAACTAAAATGTTTTTATATAAATTAGGGAAAGACCTATACAAAATTCGGCATCCATTTCGAATCGTTTACTTTTAAATAATTAAAAATTAGTTAAGCAATTTCGATTATTTACAAGACCCTTACAACAAAAAAATTTATTTATTATTATCCTTTTTAATTTTTAAATTTAATATTTTTTTCCAACTCACCAAACTGAAATTCACACCAAAAATATAGTTAATAGATAAAATAATTCATTTAAAAAAAAATTGAACTTTTTGATCTTTTAAAATTTATATAGAAATATTGCACTTAAAATATTATTGTTAAAATAGTTCTTTAGCATTTTTTAAATTTTTTTGTACAAGTTTACAAACTCTTTCATGGTGCAGCGTTAGAAGGAATATTATTTACAAATGAAAATTACATTGAAATGAATTTAATGCAGGCTAAAGGGAAAAAATATTTTTTATACCTTGAGGTGAAATGAATAGTTTCTGGGAATAATATTTTTAATAGTTTCAGAGCTTTGTTAAATAATAAGAAAAGTTTCTCTTATTTCAAATTGTAAAATGATATAGAATAAGACACACATTTAGGTTTAATAATATTTTAATACTATCACCAAATTAATTTCTCCTTAATGACTGATGTTAATTTTAAATGTTGGTTTCTGAGAAATTTAAAATTTATTTTTCAATCATTTCAGTTATTAAATTATATTAGTTTTTGTTTTACAACGAAAAAAAAAGGATTTTATTTGCGCGAGAATATTATTTTCACTTTAAATGTTTTATTTAGAAAATTTTATTACTGGATTGCATGAAATTACATACTTAATTTTCAATATAAATAATAAAATATAAAAAAAAATGAAAGCATTTATTAACATTTTATAACTCTTGTTACGTTAGCGATATTCTTGCTTCAAATTATGTCTTTTTTCCCTTTGAACACCTATTTTGGGGATATTTCCCCAAGTGAATAAAGAGATGATCAGTCATTCTGTCATTACAAAGTAAAGCTGGGGGTAAAAACTTTTTGCTAGCTGTTTTCTTCCTACTGCGGGCGTTTGCGGTATTCTGGGCATGTTGTGAGAGCCCTCGGGTTAAAGAGTTAGAGATCTTAAACGTAATATTTTAATTTTTAACTGTTTTTTGATTGTGATAAACTTTCTCCAAATAGTTAGTCAGCGGGTGTTAAGAGTTAACTTAAAAAAAGGTCAATTTTTTTATTTATTATTAATATCATACAGCAGATTCAAATTGTCTACGTTTCTCTCTTAGATGGTGATACACTTTTACGAGTTTTGTAGCTTTATCTATTCCTAATCTATTTCGTAGTTAACTCCACACCAAACCAGAAGTTGAAAAGTGTCTTTCGATGGAGACAGAGGATGCTGAGTGTAAAGATAAAAAAAAATTGGCAGAAATTATGTGGGAACTTGGAATTTTTTAAAAATTTTTTTGCCATATTTTTTGATGAAAACTAGGGATGTAGCGAATATTCGGTATTCGGCGCTTTTGCCGAATACTGAAGTTATTCGGCCGAATAATGAAAGCCTTATTGTTGGCATCAAGATATTTAAAATATTACAAAAAATACATAAAGTTGTTAAATTTTTTTTTAAATATAGAAAGTTTAAGAAAGCAAATTTGTTAATATTTATTTCATTTTTAATTTAAAATTTGAAAATTATTTAATTACAAAATTAAAATTTCAAAAGTGAAACTTTTTAAAAAGTTCTTAGTTTTCTGGGTTTTAATAATTTTTCTGACAAAAAAGAAAGTTGAGAATACATTTAACAGTAGTAATGAGTTCTTATTTTAAATAAAATAGCATATAAATTACAAGTATAACTATAGCTAAAATATGCTATTAATAATTATTTAGATTTATAAAAGCCATATTGCCTTGTTATTGGCATCAGGATATTTAAATTATTACAAAAAATAAATCAAGTTGTTACATTTCTTTTAAATATACAAAGATTAAAAAAGCAAATTTGTTAATATTTATTTCATTTTTAATTTAAAATTTGAAAATTATTTAATTACAAAATTAAAATTTCAAAAGTGAAACTTTTTAAAAAGTTCTTAGTTTTCTGGGTTTTAATAATTTTTCTGACAAAAAAGAAAGTTGAGAATACATTTAACAGTAGTAATGAGTTCTTATTTTAAATAAAATAGCATATAAATTACAAGTATAACTATAGCTAAAATATGCTATTAATAATTATTTAGATTTATAAAAGCCATATTGCCTTGTTATTGGCATCAGGATATTTAAATTATTACAAAAAATAAATCAAGTTGTTACATTTCTTTTAAATATACAAAGATTAAAAAAGCAAATTTGTTAATATTTATTTCATTTTTAATTTAAAATTTGAAAATTATTTAATTACAAAATTAAAATTTCAAAAGTGAAACTTTTTAAAAAGTTCTTAGTTTTCTGGGTTTTAATAATTTTTCTGACAAAAAAGAAAGTTAAGAATACATTTAACAGTAGTAATGAGTTCTTATTTTAAATAAAATAGCATATAAATTACAAGTATAACTATAGCTAAAATATGCTATTAATAATTATTTAGATTTATAAAAGCCATATTGCCTTGTTATTGGCATCAGGATATTTAAATTATTACAAAAAATAAATCAAGTTGTTACATTTCTTTTAAATATACAAAGATTAAAAAAGCAATTTTGTTAATATTTATTTCATTTTTAATTTAAAATTTGAAAATTACTTTAATTACAATCAAACGAGAAATTTTTAAAAAGTAAGTATGTTCAGAAGTAAGTATATTCGCCGAATATTCAGTATTCGGCCTAAAATTTGGCCGGGTATTCGGCTATTCTACCCCATCACTATTCGTTACATCACTAATGAAAACTGTTGAATAACAGTGTCAAGCATCATTGATTTTGGAAAATATTCAGAATCTGAAATTTTGAATGCCATAACAGCTGGCAGAAATTCTGGATGATGCTTAGAAAGACAGTTTTTTGCTAATTGCTCTTGCTCATCATTTAAAAATTGTCCTCTTGTTTCAGGATCCAGGATGCATATGCTAATAAATGAGGTGGCTGAACAGCCTGGTGGAATCCTTTTACAAAATGTTTAGGGCATTCTAACTCATCACACGATAGTAAGTTGATTCATATTTCAACAGCTTCTGAAATTAAGTGTTTTTGACACGTTATTATTAGATTCATTTAGATGTTCAAGAGCAATCTCTTGGTATTTATGGTAAATTTCTAAAATATTTGATAACTTCCATGATGTGTCCAATAATAGTATTTGGAGATGACTTCTTTTTCAACCAAATTTAAAAAAACCAATTTGTGAAAAAAAACCACCAAGTGTGTTTTTTCAAGGTGGGCCCACTTGGCGAACCCTGATTTTTTTTCTATAGAGTATAGAACAAAAAATTAGACAATTTTACATTTCTGACATTTGTTTTTGTATACTGAATCTCTTAATAATAATGCTAATTCAAAACAACATTATTTAAAAAATGTTCTTAATATTGGTTTGCAAAATATATGATCAATAAATTTTATAAAAAGCACAAGTAAGAAAAAATACAGTATACAGTACACAGACCTGCCAACTATCCTGCTTTTAGCAGAAGTCTCCTGCTTTTGCCTCAAATCTTCGCCCTCAGGCCTTCAGGGTGTTTTCTCCTGCTTTTCTCTATTTAGTGCATGATAGAGGGAAGAAAAAAATTTGTGCAATTTTCTTCTTCCCAACTTGTGCTTCAGATCATGCTAGGCATTTATTTAGAAAAATTTTCCCCGATAGCAACATCGCTAAAAATTATGGTGTGATCGAACCAATACAACAGCAATAACCGATGAAATGGCAAAATCGGAGAGGAAATATATCTTGGATACCATTAGGCAAAATGTTTTTTCACTTTCTATAGATGGCAGTTTTGCTAGATCAACAACATCTGCAATTTTAAAACAGTAGCTGTTAAAAAAAAAAAATAAGAAATACATTTATAAAGTATTGTATTCATTATTGACATATTTTGTTAATTTTGAACCTCTTCCTAAATTTTTAAAAATTAAAAGATGTGTTTTAATATAATTCTATAGAACCTTAAATTTTTTTTAGTAAGAACACATATCTTTATTAGTCAGTGTCAGAATCTTATGGGGATCTATTTTATGTAATGTAAATAATATATTTCGAAATAAACTTCTTGTAGGAAATGTGAATCGGGTTTAATTTTCAATTTTGCGCTATGTCGTGATACAGAAAGAGTCTCCTGCTTTTTTATTTTCTAAGGTTGGCAAGTCTGAGTACAGCTTTATATTGAAATGTAATTACTGCGACTCACAAAATTGTTGGTACACTTATGACATTCAATGAAATAAGACTATCCATTAAATAAAATGAATATTTCAGAATGGATATTTAATTATAAAAAATGTATTCTAATCTTAACAAAACTGTATAAAGTATTTAAAATCAAAGGAAAGGTTTATTTTTAAGAAATCAATAATCAAAAAGTGACAGACTTAATGCCACAAAAGTCATCATACATTTTCAAGAAGAAATAAAAGCTCTATTAGTAAATATTTTAATTTTTCATTAAGTTGACATTTAATAGAGTTTCCTTTCGCGTCTACTATAGCTTTTATAAGTTTTTAAATACGTGTAACTAGTTTTCTTTTTAAGGGGAAATTCGTGCAGAACTATTTTTAAAAATATTATTGACCCAGGCCTTTAAAATTTTATAAACCCAGACCTTTCAATTGTCTTGAATTCGATAAATTTAACCGCTCACCGATCTCGCGTGTTGTTATTCGCTGATTTGCATCGACTAATGCCTTTATCAGCTTCAACGGGCCTTCCAGAACGTGGTGCATCTTCGAAAGGTTTATTTTTAAGAAATTAATCATCAAAAATTACATACTTACTGCCACAAAAGTCATAGTACATTTTCAAGAAGAAAAAAAGAACTATTAGTAAATATTCTAATTTTCATTAAATTGACATTTAGTAGAGTTTCCTTTCGCATCTACTCTAGCTTTTATAAGTTTTTAAATACATGTAACTAGTTTTCTTTTTAAGAAGAAATTCGTGCAGAATTATTTTTTAAAAATTTTATTGAAATCAAAAATGCCGTTAGACGAGAAAAATAATGGCAATTAGTTTTAATTTTATATGTTACAAGCAAACTCAATTAATAATTTACTGTGATTTTTTTTATTTTTTATTTATTTATACAATGCCTTAAATTTTCTTATGTATTCAAATTTAAAAATATAAGATTGGTAGGTCTTTATGTTAAACTTTAAAATCTGTATTTTAACGAGATTTATTAAAATATTTGAAACTGGAAAATGTATGTATGTGTAAAAGTGATAACTTTATTAATTTTTCTTGATGTAGTTTGACAAAGTCAAAATTTATTTCAAAAGGGCTAGAAAAAAATATGCAGTTATACATTTTAAACATAGGAAAAATATAATTTTAAATCTTAACTCTAGTTTCACATGTTTTTTCAGGAATCCATGAATATATGAATTCTGTGAATATATCTTACATCATCAATACTTTTGATGTAATACTTGAGAGCCTGGTATCTCAGGCTCTCAGTTATGATATTTTCGATGTTTATGATATTTTTGTCATATGAGTGTTATTTGATCATATGAATGTTTACGATATTTTTTTTTTCATTTCAGTTTCTGATTATGTATAAAGAACTTTTTTCTCTGAATCCAGATGAGAGCTTTAATTTAAGAGAGTTTTGGAATCAGTATAACCCAAAGACACCACCCCACGATATGCATATACATATGCGTAGGTTTGAGTTAAATTCTCTGCGTGATGCTATCATTTTAAATTTATGCAATCAGAATTTGCACATACAACCCGCCTTAACAAGCTCACTGATGAAATATTTGAGTCAAAATTTTGAGGACATTACTCACAAGGTAAACCTCCAACTTCTTCTACATTATTCGAAAATGGATGTGGACCTTCTCTACAAGAGATACAATGCCTTCTACGAGCTAAGGTCCACATTAGAAACGAAGTTGACCAAAGATGAATTTTACAGTCGGGAACTTCTCTCCTTTATTTCTTGTGCTATGGAGAGCCCTATTGTTGAAAAAAATACTGTCCATATGATGTCAACAGAGTGTAGAGAATATGTTGTTAAATGTTTGCTTAGCAAACCCATGATAGAAGCTTTTAAAGCAGGATTGAGCAGGTTGCTGGAGCCGGACAACATCTGTGAATCTGAAATAGTTAAAGAGATAAATTGTATGCAAATTTATACCGTCAAGCAATCTGGAACTTTAAGTAGTTTAAGGGGTGCGTGTCTTATCGATGGTATATTGGTTTGTGCGCATTCATTAGCCGCATATGATACTAATAAGGCTGATTTGATTACCCTGGCAGCGCATGAATGCTGCCATTACCTAGTCAGACTGCATATGAAGAACTTTAACTTTTCTAGCCCCTTTCAATTGGGCGATAAGTGTCGAGTGGACTCGGGTAGGCCCCAGCGCTCCCTGGAGATGGGCCGTCAGGTTGAATTACTGCTATTTGACCAAGTACAACCTGATTGGTTCAATAGTTCCCCACTTGCTGCGATAACATTTTTGGAACGTTTATGTTCACCTGTAACAAACTTACCTGTTATCAAGAAGTCTGAACATAAGAAGTTAAAGTTAGCTGAAAGGGTCTTGCCATCAGCACCCTTTGGTATAGATTTAGAGGAAAAGTACCTACATTTTTGTTAATGATTTGTCTTTCAAGATATCTCTTAAGAGTTCGTAACCCTTACATAGTAGTTTCGTGATTTTCTGTGTTTTTCCTAATTTGTTCCATGCATTTTTCTTTAAGCCATGCTTTAATTATTCTACTTAATATTTTGCATTTTTTTGTATCCTCTTTTAAAATTCTCTTGTCACTTTTGTAAAATCATATCATTGCAAGATTTGTTATTATGTTTTACATAAGACTCTCAGGTAAAATGAAAAGTTTATTAGTTCCAGTTGAAGTTAATCAAAGCTGAAATCTTGTTGTGAAATTATATAAAAATTATTAGCATTTATTTGAATGAACAGGATCTTTCTATTTTCTCTTGTGTATTAATAATAAAAATGTTTATATTTGGCTTTTCAAAGTTGAATTCCTTAGATGGAAATATCCTCTTGTCACTTTTGTAAAATCATATCATTGCAAGATTTGTTATTATGTTTTACATAAGACTCTCAGGTAAAATGAAAAGTTTATTAGTTCCAGTTGAAGTTAATCAAAGCTGAAATCTTGTTGTGAAATTATATAAAAATTATTAGCATTTATTTGAATGAACAGGATCTTTCTATTTTCTCTTGTGTATTAATAATAAAAATGTTTATATTTGGCTTTTCAAAGTTGAATTCCTTAGATGGAAATATCCTCTTGTCACTTTTGTAAAATCATATCATTGCAAGATTTGTTATTATGTTTTACATAAGACTCTCAGGTAAAATGAAAAGTTTATTAGTTCCAGTTGAAGTTAATCAAAGCTGAAATCTTGTTGTGAAATTATATAAAAATTATTAGCATTTATTTGAATGAACAGGATCTTTCTATTTTCTCTTGTGTATTAATAATAAAAATGTTTATATTTGGCTTTTCAAAGTTGAATTCCTTAGATGGAAATATCCTCTTGTCACTTTTGTAAAATCATATCATTGCAAGATTTGTTATTATGTTTTACATAAGACTCTCAGGTAAAATGAAAAGTTTATTAGTTCCAGTTGAAGTTAATCAAAGCTGAAATCTTGTTGTGAAATTATATAAAAATTATTAGCATTTATTTGAATGAACAGGATCTTTCTATTTTCTCTTGTGTATTAATAATAAAAATGTTTATATTTGGCTTTTCAAAGTTGAATTCCTTAGATGGAAATATCCTCTTGTCACTTTTGTAAAATCATATCATTGCAAGATTTGTTATTATGTTTTACATAAGACTCTCAGGTAAAATGAAAAGTTTATTAGTTCCAGTTGAAGTTAATCAAAGCTGAAATCTTGTTGTGAAATTATATAAAAATTATTAGCATTTATTTGAATGAACAGGATCTTTCTATTTTCTCTTGTGTATTAATAATAAAAATGTTTATATTTGGCTTTTCAAAGTTGAATTCCTTAGATGGAAATATCCTCTTGTCACTTTTGTAAAATCATATCATTGCAAGATTTGTTATTATGTTTTACATAAGACTCTCAGGTAAAATGAAAAGTTTATTAGTTCCAGTTGAAGTTAATCAAAGCTGAAATCTTGTTGTGAAATTATATAAAAATTATTAGCATTTATTTGAATGAACAGGATCTTTCTATTTTCTCTTGTGTATTAATAATAAAAATGTTTATATTTGGCTTTTCAAAGTTGAATTCCTTAGATGGAAATATCCTCTTGTCACTTTTGTAAAATCATATCATTGCAAGATTTGTTATTATGTTTTACATAAGACTCTCAGGTAAAATGAAAAGTTTATTAGTTCCAGTTGAAGTTAATCAAAGCTGAAATCTTGTTGTGAAATTATATAAAAATTATTAGCATTTATTTGAATGAACAGGATCTTTCTATTTAATCTTGTGTATTAATAATAAAAATGTTTATATTTGGATTTTCAAAGTTGAATTCCTTAGATGGAAATATCCTCTTGTCACTTTTGTAAAATCATATCATTGCAAGATTTGTTATTATGTTTTACATAAGACTCTCAGGTAAAATGAAAAGTTTATTAGTTCCAGTTGAAGTTAATCAAAGCTGAAATCTTGTTGTGAAATTATATAAAAATTATTAGCATTTATTTGAATGAACAGGATCTTTCTATTTTCTCTTGTGTATTAATAATAAAAATGTTTATATTTGGCTTTTCAAAGTTGAATTCCTTAGATGGAAATATCCTCTTGTCACTTTTGTAAAATCATATCATTGCAAGATTTGTTATTATGTTTTACATAAGACTCTCAGGTAAAATGAAAAGTTTATTAGTTCCAGTTGAAGTTAATCAAAGCTGAAATCTTGTTGTGAAATTATATAAAAATTATTAGCATTTATTTGAATGAACAGGATCTTTCTATTTTCTCTTGTGTATTAATAATAAAAATGTTTATATTTGGCTTTTCAAAGTTGAATTCCTTAGATGGAAATATCCTCTTGTCACTTTTGTAAAATCATATCATTGCAAGATTTGTTATTATGTTTTACATAAGACTCTCAGGTAAAATGAAAAGTTTATTAGTTCCAGTTGAAGTTAATCAAAGCTGAAATCTTGTTGTGAAATTATATAAAAATTATTAGCATTTATTTGAATGAACAGGATCTTTCTATTTTCTCTTGTGTATTAATAATAAAAATGTTTATATTTGGCTTTTCAAAGTTGAATTCCTTAGATGGAAATATCCTCTTGTCACTTTTGTAAAATCATATCATTGCAAGATTTGTTATTATGTTTTACATAAGACTCTCAGGTAAAATGAAAAGTTTATTAGTTCCAGTTGAAGTTAATCAAAGCTGAAATCTTGTTGTGAAATTATATAAAAATTATTAGCATTTATTTGAATGAACAGGATCTTTCTATTTTCTCTTGTGTATTAATAATAAAAATGTTTATATTTGGCTTTTCAAAGTTGAATTCCTTAGATGGAAATATCCTCTTGTCACTTTTGTAAAATCATATCATTGCAAGATTTGTTATTATGTTTTACATAAGACTCTCAGGTAAAATGAAAAGTTTATTAGTTCCAGTTGAAGTTAATCAAAGCTGAAATCTTGTTGTGAAATTATATAAAAATTATTAGCATTTATTTGAATGAACAGGATCTTTCTATTTTCTCTTGTGTATTAATAATAAAAATGTTTATATTTGGCTTTTCAAAGTTGAATTCCTTAGATGGAAATATCCTCTTGTCACTTTTGTAAAATCATATCATTGCAAGATTTGTTATTATGTTTTACATAAGACTCTCAGGTAAAATGAAAAGTTTATTAGTTCCAGTTGAAGTTAATCAAAGCTGAAATCTTGTTGTGAAATTATATAAAAATTATTAGCATTTATTTGAATGAACAGGATCTTTCTATTTTCTCTTGTGTATTAATAATAAAAATGTTTATATTTGGCTTTTCAAAGTTGAATTCCTTAGATGGAAATATCCTCTTGTCACTTTTGTAAAATCATATCATTGCAAGATTTGTTATTATGTTTTACATAAGACTCTCAGGTAAAATGAAAAGTTTATTAGTTCCAGTTGAAGTTAATCAAAGCTGAAATCTTGTTGTGAAATTATATAAAAATTATTAGCATTTATTTGAATGAACAGGATCTTTCTATTTTCTCTTGTGTATTAATAATAAAAATGTTTATATTTGGCTTTTCAAAGTTGAATTCCTTAGATGGAAATATCCTCTTGTCACTTTTGTAAAATCATATCATTGCAAGATTTGTTATTATGTTTTACATAAGACTCTCAGGTAAAATGAAAAGTTTATTAGTTCCAGTTGAAGTTAATCAAAGCTGAAATCTTGTTGTGAAATTATATAAAAATTATTAGCATTTATTTGAATGAACAGGATCTTTCTATTTTCTCTTGTGTATTAATAATAAAAATGTTTATATTTGGCTTTTCAAAGTTGAATTCCTTAGATGGAAATATCCTCTTGTCACTTTTGTAAAATCATATCATTACAAGATTTGTTATTGTGTTTTACATGAAAAGCTTACATAGGCTCAAATATTTGAAGTATTACTTTTTATATTTTTCTAATAAACTTTGTTTATATACATATTTTAGTATGTATCTTTCTGTGTTTATAAAGATATAAGAGAAATTATTTAAATAAGGTGTCTGAATTTTAACCAATTTCATTAATTTAATTGAAAGTTTAATTCTACTAATTAAGTATTTCGCCTGTTCATTGCATTCTTTGGAATTTGTCAAATAGAACTCAAAATGTGAACATTTGTTTTAATAACCAAACAGTTTTATTAAGCTACACTTTTCAGTTTGTGTTTTTTTTCTCAAATTTTGATGCTTATTGTTTTGAAATCATTAAAAAAAAGTTTTTTTTTGCATATTTTCAGACCATAATAGTTTAACAATCAATTATAGTTTTTGTGAGTTTTCAAACTGTTAGTGTAAGTATAAGCATCAAAAGTATATTTGAGTGAGTAATAGTTTTTTTTAATTTTTTTTTTTTATCACATTACCAAAGAAGTTAGTTATGAGTCCAAAGTACGCAAGATTGAATGTATCCGATGTCCCACAAACGGCCGATGTTTTGAAAAAGGAAAAACCAGTAGTAGATAGAAGGTTTGTCGTGGGAAAAAAGACCCGAAATTCGCGGGAAATATTTAAAATTAGGCAGATTCTAAACATAAGAAAATTCACTGTATAAATGATGCAAAAGACAGAAATCGCACAAATAATAAAAAAAGCTTAAAAAATACACAACAAAAATATTTCTTTTAATTTAAAGCCATATTAATAATTTTAATTAAATGAACGGAATTTTGGTGCAAAGTGTTGTACATTGTCACATTATTCTCATTTATGGTTCGTCTTTCATCACTTAATACATTCGTATGCCTAGAAAACGATCTTTCTGCTTTAGGCCGTTCGCTCGCTCGATCGGGAGAAAAGCAACCCCCATGTTATTCTATGGACAGTTCAGCCTTACATAAAATCGTCAATTTTCAAGATAATAACATTCTGTTTTTTGGAAACGAAAGAAAATAAAAATATCTTAATGCGGAGGAAATTAAGTAAAAAAAAAATTTCTACTATTTTTTAAATTCAAAAAACTCAATCCAACTTCAAACAATTTTTATCCATAGTAGTTTTTCTCTCATCGAATTTTTTAACCCATGGAAATTAAGATTATATTCTTATCTTTCATTAAAAAAAAAAAAAAAAAAAAACAGAAATATTTTGAAATTGGAGGAAGAAAAATTGCGCCGAAACATCGCGAAATTTGAACTTTAAATCTAAGCTATCTGAGTTATTGTGCTGCCACCTACAACGAAGGCGTTTATTTACCTAATTATGCGAAGTGAAAAAAAAGCAACCCCTTAGTCCCCTCGGAAAGAACTGGTAATTGATTGGTTTAAGGAATGGCGGTTCATTCGAAAGAAAGTAGCCAAAGTTAAGCCTCTTCTTACTGGTGGAATAAGTAATTTTCCTTACTTGTAGAAATTTCTAAATGTTTTGCGAATTTTATTTTGGAAAACGCTTTACGTCTTTGATCTTTCCTTCGATTCTTAAAATTCAGGAATGAAAGATAAGAATTAATATTACGGGTATGCAATGAAATCTGGTATTATGCAAATAGAAAGACACTATACTTTATTATTATTATTATTTAGTCAGCAGTTAGTAACCCCTCACCGAGCCTCGATAGCAAACTAGGCAGCGGGTCCGTCTCATAATCAACCCCCTTCCCCTGAATGAATGATTCTGTATTTCGTTCATTAAAATATAGAAATCTACAAATCGGAAAATTTGCAAAAGTTTAATAAATTATTTTTGAGTTATCGGAAAAAAAATTTTCAAATTTAAAAACATTAACTTTGAAATTTTCTGATTTACTCTCAATAAATTTTATTTAAATAGAGTTTACAAAATATACAGTTGCCCATACATTAAAAACCGGAATTCAGAGGAAAAGCTATATGAAGCTTTATTTGCAGTAAATTGATTCTCCGATTTTTACAACTTTCAGGTTATAAGCAAAATACATTTTTTTTTTTATTTTAACAAATAGTAAACATTATTTTCTTCTGAAAGGTAAAAATATGTACTGTTATTAATTTTTTTATTATTCGCAGTTTTTATAGCAAAACGGCAATCTCACAAAAAAATTCAGAAAAAATATACATTTTCTAATGGGAAACCGCTCGCTCGATCGGGAGAAAAGCAACCCCCATGTTATTCTATGGACTGTTCAGTACTGCATAAAATAAAAATATCTTTATTATCCGGTCTGGAATTAAATTAAAAAAATTTTTTACTATTTTTTAAATTCAAAAATTTCATTCCAACTTTCAACAATTTTTATCCATAGTAGTTTTTCTCTCATCGAATTTTTAAGAAGGGAAAATTAAGGTGAAATTCTTATCTTTCATTTAAAAAGAACAGAATTATTTTAAAATTTGACCGAGAGAAATGGTACAAAGACATTACGAAATTTGAACTTTAAATCTAAGCTAACTGAGTTATTGTGCTGCCATCTACAATGAAGGCGTTTATTTACCTATTTATGCGAAGTGAAAAAAAAGCAACCCCCGTATTCCCCTGATCATTGATTGGTTTAAGGAATGGCGGTTCATTCAAAAGCAAGTAGCCAAAATTTAGCCTCTCCTTATTGGTAGATTAAGTAATTTTCCTTACTTGTAGAAATTTCTTAATGTTTTGCAAATTTTATTTTGGAAAACGCTTTACGTCTTTGATCTTTCCTTTAATTGAAAAATCTAATTTCGACGGGATGAGAAATTACATGACTTAATAATTTTAAATTAAACTTTTGAAACTAGATACATGTATTTATCTTCAGAAAATAACACATGATTTACCCCTTCAATAAATAACACATGATTTACCCCTTCAATAAATAACACATTTTCTTATTTTTGATCTATTAAAAAAACACAGTTACAAAAAATATTGTCTAATCTATAGAAGAAAATATTTAAAACATTTTGTATGATCCATTCTCTGAAATGAAGCTAAAGCTTTCTAGCTTTTGTCTGAATAAAATAATTCTTTATTCCTTAAAATTAGACAAATATCCTACTTTACATAATACGCGTATTTTTATATTATAAATTTTTGAATTTCTTTATTGGGGAATGTTACTTTACATATAGGTTATGTAATAAAAAAAATCTGTGAATGAAAGATAATACTCATTTCGTTCTATTGAAATATCATTTGTTACGAGATTAAATTTATACATTTACTTGTAATCCAGACATTACACTTCAATACAAGCTAATTTCCAGTTCATTCTCCACTTTATCATTTCAAATTTTATGTCACAGATGCTTACAACTACTAAAATAAGTTCCGGAATATTTAATATCGGGAAACTAAAATAGCAGCAAAAAGCGAGCTTATTAATGTTTGTGCATCAAAATAATAATAATAAAATAAAAAAAATATTTAAAAAAAGCATTTTAGAAGAACTCAAAATGTTTCAAATGCAATTTTAGAATTTTTAACGAAATTAAAGTAATTGTCTTTGAAGGGTAATGTGCAATGTGAAATAATATTACCTTTCAAACTTTGTTGCACAATTTACGCAGAGACAAATTATGTTGCCTGTTTTATTAAATAAAGTTTTAAAATGATTCTTAAAAAATTTTAATAAAACTCATTTATGAACCTTTAATTCAGGGCTGTATGCATGCATTTGTTACCGAGGCAAAGTATGAAACACCGGCATTCCATGACATTGCATTGAATGCCAGGCGTTTTTTGTTTTTTTTTTGCAAGGCACGAAATATGAGAATAATTACATAGAATTATTACTATAGAATGACAAATGATATTTAGGCAAAGTAAGAAAAAAGGTCTTGTTAAGGTTTTTTTGAAAATTACGCGTATTTCTCAACAATTTAAATGTTATTCGGAAAAAATAATGAGAGTGCCATTGTAAATGTATTCAAAATGCGTAGGGAAAATTAAAGTTGGATAAAACAAAATTTATGCTTCGAAGAATTCATGTCATATGAAGGGAAACAAAAATTTTCATATACAAATGAAGAAGTTAAAATTAATCTACTTGCTATGATATGGTAGGCTTCAATGACATTTGAATTGCATTTCATTACTTTCGAAACGAATCAGAGACATATTTTATACTTTGCAGGTTTTTCATCATATAGAATGCTTAGGAAATGTGTGAAATATGAGTCCTTTCAGGCACTGCCTGCAAGTTTAAGGCGTTCCAACTCACTGGCTAGTTTAGGTATAAACTAGCCAGTGAGTTGGAACGCCTTAACGTTAATGTTGGCTTTCAAACTTTAGTTGTAACATACATATCAAAATGGAAGCACCGTGGTGGCTCAAGAGATAGAAAGCTCGCGCTCGCCTCCAAATGAGGTAAAATCCAAGCGATAGTTGGTCACACGAAATCCACCCACGGCGCGCACCGAGCGCAATGTTAACAAAAAATACCATCAGTATTAGACGGATCATGGATCCGTCAGACTAACCATGGTAGGTTTTCATGTCCACCTAACGCAACGGCGTGTTAGTTATTTCAAAACGTCCTCCATGAAGACAAATTTTCTCCCAATACTTGATCGAAGAGTTACTTTTTCTTCTGGATTGTGTTAAAAAATACGAGGCTACGGAGTTGGTAGTCATAAATTCGAAATCAGGTCGGCTGTTCAACGACAATTATTAAAAAAAAGAAGGGAGAAAAAAAATGCAAAATGGAAATATTGGAAACCGGTAAGAAAATCATTTCATATCTATAATCCATAAATATCAATATATTTTTAAGGGGTTATAATAAAGATATGGGACAGTTTTTATAGCCGAAAAAATAAATGTTAATGAATATTTTATAATTACAAATAGTGAGAACTTATTTTATTCCTTACGATTTTAATTTTTTTTCCTCACAGTTGCGAGTTTTTTTTTTTTTTTTTGTTTTTTTAATATTTAATAAAATAAAATAAATTATTATTGATAAGAATTTCGGAAATAAATAATTTATACAAATAAAATTTTCAGCTGTATACAATCTTTATTTTTTACCCCAAGCACCTCAACCACAGGGTAAACAGTAAGAAACGAAAACAGAAAAAAGAGAAAGAAAAGAAGCTAAATAATGAATAAGAAAAACAAGAAACTTCATCCCTCTCTTCCTGTTACTATGGGGTATATGCATAAAACCGGTTTTTTCTAGCTACTCAAATGAGTAGATGCAGTTGTACTAGGAGAAGACGATCTTTGAAAGCAAAGCCTACTGAAATGAGATGGTGGACTGAAGTCCTAGTCCTACTATGGCAGGGACTAATATATCTATGTACTATGGATTGAAGATGCTTCACGTGCTTAGCTTATATATATAATAAAACTAAAATAAGACTTTCTGATGCATAATAAAAGAATGCTAAACAACTTCTCAAAACATTAAAAAAATCAGATTGTTTTATAATACAAGTTTAATTATATTAGTATGTATACGATTGTTATTTCATATGATAATCAACGTAATTGACATGATTCGCAAGCTTTTCGCTTATTGTTCTGGAATAAGGTATTCAATAACATTCTTAATTTTTTACCGGTCCCTCAAACCTCTAAAAGCTTTAAACTTTATTAATATATACTATGAGAAAACGCATGACTTCAAAAGTTCTAAAATAATTCTCTAAGTATTCCTTTAGAAATATGAAAAAATGCGTTAGTATTGCATTGTTTCGATTATTTTGACCAATACAACCCATATATATATATATATATATATATATATATATATATATATATATATATATATATATATACAGTCGAACCTGCCTATCTCGAATCTCGCGGGAAAGGGAAAAAAATTTGAGATAGAGAGGTTTCGAAATATAAAGGTAAGTTTAAAAAATGAAATTCGAGCAGCAATGTTTAAAAGAAACTTTAAATCATTTATGTTGTAAAGAATTTAATTATGATTACATATTAATTACATCTAATAAAAGTTTTTAACAGTCATACGCACCTCATAGGTAGTCTTTTAATGATTTCTGACGTCGGATTTTCTTTGATTCGATAATTTTTCGAATGTTAGAGAGAGCAGCGAACCCCTCGTGTCCAACGTTTTCTTGACATTCAAGAAAGTTTGTTAAACGTTCCACAGCTTTTTCAGCTTCCTTTACTGTCACTTTCGGTGCTTCTATATGCTCTTCGTCTACTTCATTTTCGTCTTCGGAAATGCATCTGACATTATCGACGATTTCCGAATCTGTCAAAGTTCCACATGTGGCCAAGCAGTACCGTCTTTACGCATGGGCACACTCGGGCCCAGGCACTCAGGGGGCCCTTGAGAATCTTTTTTTTATTTATATAAATTGTATAAAAAAAAGTAAGAATAAACAGCATGGTCTTATATATTTTTTTAAAATAAATATATTCTATTGTATAAAGTGTGTATTTTGTTTTTCTGATTTTCGTTTTCAATGTTTTATCTTTCGATTCAAATAGTGACTGATTATCAGGCAATAATTTGAATTGTTCATCAACCAGGAAAACTTAAAATGGCAACCGACATCTATTTTTCTAAGTTCTAAAGAAGTATTTAGGTACTCAACTCTCACTTACTGTTCAATTTACGCCTGCAAGATTCATACGCACTTGCAAAATAAATTAATGTGAGCAAGTTTTATGTTAAGTCATAATGTCACTAAAAACGATTGACCATCACCAACTCTGTTTAGTATTTAAAATTAGCGAAATAAAGTAATAATTGAAAGAGTTTAGAATTACACAGCACTATGATACAGCAACTTTTAAATCAGTCATTGCTGGTGTGCATTGAAAGATATTTTAATAACTGCTAAGTTTGACAAAATATTTTATACCATTTGATTTTTTTTTCTTGATTTGTTCCTACCTTTTTGCTTTTTTTAATTTAATTATTTTAATTAGCTTCCATGGTTTTGAAAATTATTTTATTATTTGAGTATTGCAACTGATTAGAAGCTCAATTTTTTTTTTTTTTTTTTTAAATTGTGCATAGTTTAAAAATATTTTATGTTTATTGAGTTATCGGGGTAATCAAAATTTGTTAAAATTATTACATAGCTTAAAAATGCTTTATTTCACGCATGTGTAAGAAGTTTTTTTAGTTCGATTTCAAACAATGTGACATGTTATAGAGGCCCAAAACATTTCTGTGCCCTGGGGCCCTACATGCTATTGAGACGGCCCTGTGGCCAAGGCGTCATCCACTTGCAAAAATTCTTCAAAGGAAATGTTCACATTTAATCTAGATTTTATTGCATTCCAATCTTGTGAATTTATTTCGATCATTTCTTCATCAGGGATACAAGTTTCTTCAGCTTCCTTTTCGGAAATTTCAGTCTCTTCTTCAATAATCCCCATCTCATCTTCACACTCATTCTTAAACCCAGCTTTTTTAAAACCATTTTGAATGGTCTTCTGTGTTACATTTCTCCATGCGTGGTCTGTCATTCTGATAGAATCCAGTACATTTATCTTGGGAAGGGTACTATTGCATCAACAAGTTTGCGGATCAACTGTTTTCTGTAGTTAACTTTAAAACTTCTGATGATTCCCTGATCCATAGGTTGAAGCTTTGAGGTGGTGTTTGCGGGAAAATACTTGACACAAACATTTTTCAGTTCAGGCAGATTGTTATGCGCACTACAGTTGTCTATAAAAAGAATAATTTTTCTTTTTTTTTAACCGCATGGATTTGTCTAAGGACTTTAACCAATTTCCAAAGATTTCACTCGTCATCCAAGATTTTTTATTTGCTTAATTCAGAGTTTTTATAAAGACACCACAATATCCATGCAGGCATTAAGCT
Source organism: Parasteatoda lunata (assembly GCA_949128135.1). Lineage (NCBI taxonomy): Eukaryota > Metazoa > Arthropoda > Arachnida > Araneae > Theridiidae > Parasteatoda > Parasteatoda lunata. Next base: position 29,747,493 of record OX421981.1, on the reverse strand, counting down.
TTTTCTAAGCATGTTTTCTCCCTCAAAATACCTACGTGGAAACAATAAAATACTATGTAATACAGTAAACTGAAAAAGTGTTACTTTTAGAAAAATGTGGCCTATCACTCTACTCAGAGCCGTTTTTAAGGATGGGCCCAGTGGGCCCTGGCCCAGGGCCCCGAGTTCTGATGGGGCCTCCGAAAAGTCCAAAATCTCATTGCATTAATTGTTTTTTTTTTTAATTCTAACTCATTTATTATTTATAACTAAAGAGGGCCCCAAGATCACACCTTTCTTCTTTTTTTAAAGTTTTATTCAGAGATTTATTCAGATTATTTTTTTTCTACAAAGTTGGATGCTTTTCAAAATCTAATCGAAGTGTTTACAAATATAAAATAATTGCTACTCACTTTTCTAACCAAAAGAGCAATAAAACGCTCTTTCCACTGATGAAAATATCCCCCGTTTCGTAGCTAGCACCCACAGAGTTGTCAAATAGCCTCCTCACTTTACACTGTGAGAAAATGTTTTTAGCTTCTTTACAAGCTTTTAGCTTTAGTTTTTAGCTTTAGTTTTTAGCTTTTTTAGCCTTGAGGCTCTTTTTTCCTAACTTCGGAAATATCAGATATCCACAGAAGCACCTTTTTGTCTGATTTCTGGTCATAAATTTCTAGGAAGAAAACATTTCTAGGGCAGTAAATAGGGGAGGGTCTCTGTCCTGAGATTTCCATAGTGCCTTTAAATTGGGCCTCGTTCAATTCGAATTTTTCTCTCTTCCAAAATTCAGATATTTTTTATACTTTATTATAAAAGCTTTTTTTTCCTTTAATCATCCTAAACGTTTCAACTAGCCTAATTGTTTAATTTATTTAATTATTGTTGTTGATTTTATTTTGTTATTTTTCAAATTAATCGTAAGAGAATCCGGGAACTAGGAATTTCTATATCAAATTTTTGTAGGATATTAAGAAGACATAAATCTTTTTCGTTGGAGGTAAGCAAATGTTTTTATTAAAAAAATTTCGGTTGTGGTTAGGGAGAACGTGAAAGGTTTGCGCAGTTTTTTATAGATACATTGTGATTTTTTTTGTTTATTTATTTAAATGGCGGGCCACTATTCAATTCCCTCTTTGACTGATAACAAATCTAGAGTTGTCTACCAAAACTCTTGATTTGGCCTGTTCTGGATGAAATTGAGATAACAAATGTAATTTTATTTTAATTTTACTTACTGCTAATAGACAGAAACAACATATGATTTTGTTTAATAGAGCATTGAAATCAAATGATCATCAGCTAAAAAAATGTTTAAGCATGAGAAATTTTTTTTTTAAAACTCCTGTATGACCAAATTTTCCATGTTTCCCCTAAATAGGAAATATGTTTAATTTGTAATATTATATTTCGTACACAAAATTAATTTATTTAGTTAGCTTATAATTTTAATGTTTATTGATCATATTTGTTTCTATTTTTAACTCCTTGATTTTTGTTGTTATTATGTGTTTAAAGCTAATAAGGCTTCTCAATTTTTTAATTAATAAGGTTTTAAATTTCCAAATCAAAGTCGAAACAATTTCTTTAAATTGTAAATCGAAACTATATATGAAATTTTTACAGCTTTGTTTTTATTTAAAACGTGTGCATTTAATTTAATAAAATAAAAATAAATAAAAAAAATATATAAATAAATGACTGAATAAAATGAAAAACTTCGTTGTCATATCATCTTTTGAACAATTTGAATATTAATAAATTATTTAAAAATAAGCAAATTTTTAGTTTAAAAGGTAAAATTTTTTTTGATTTGTTTAAAACGTAATTATGCTCCATCATTCGATCATGACACTATTTAATATCTGTTCCTAAGGATCAGAATTCTTTTTTATTTTACTTTATTGTAAAAATAATATATTTAATACTTTCATGTGATATGCTGCAGTTTTAAATATCTAAAAGATGACTGAAATTGTCAAATCAAAAAACAATTAATACTTTTGAACGCGAATTTAAATAACTCCATGCGTTTTGTTTGGGTATCTCATTTTATATTATCGCAGTATTTAGAGCAGATAGATGCTTGTGGGTGTGGATGATATAAGTAAAAGAAAGATGCAAAAAAAAAATAAAAAATAAAAAATAAATAAAAAAAAATAAAAAAATTCAGTTAATGCTCTCAATATTATATTTTTAATCTTCTCGCAAAAATGTAGTAAATAAATAATTGTCGCAAGCAAATTAATATTAAGTAAGAACGAAATAAAAATGATATCAAAATATGCTGAATCACTAGTGAGACAGGTGGGATGAAAGACATCGAAACCAATTTGATTGAATAGTAAAACTAGAAATCAATCAGGCAACTTTTTTTCGTCAGAAAATTTATCAGGAGCTATTCGTTAGAATTCAATATGGGTTATGTTTTTTCTTTGATTAAATATTAAAAATTAACAAATATTTGTCTTTTAACCTTTCATTCTATAATAATTATTCATTCTATAATAATTATTCTGTAATTGTAATTTTAAAACTAATTGCTAATTGATATAAAGCTTTAATGTGTTCCTTTGATATAATAAATGTCTTCCATCAGCGGAACCCCGACATTACGATTAAAGTTTATTAAGGTAATTACGAATATTTTAACCAAAAAACAGATTATTTTTTAAATATTTAATTAGAAGAATGTAGATTTTTCCTCGTTTTATCATTATCAATCTTAAATAAGGTTTTATATCCGACAGTTAAATTTGCAGTCCTTGTGTTATATCTAGTCTAGTTTTGAATTTATTTTTGGGGCATATACATAAGCTGAAAATGAATAAGATAAGCCTAATTATGGTTTACTTCTAAATGAACTGAAGATAATTGTTATAAACGTTAAAAATGTTAATTTGGAAAGCATTTTTCAAGAATGTCAAGTATCCAAATGACTTAATTTATTAAATTTTTAAAAAAAAATTTAAAAAAATATCCGCAAGGCAGGTGTGTATATTTGGGGCTGATGATTATGAAATCTGACACAAAACTGTGAGAACGTGGGTTGTATTCCAGCTGATGACAGTTTTTAATTATTATTTCTTAATACTCAAAAATGTTTTTCTTATTTTTTTAAGTATGCATGTTAATAACTAATAATTTAACAATTATTTAAAAAACTAGAAGGCTCCGCTATCTGTTCATTTTGCTCACTAACCCTCGTGGTTGCTTCTGCATTCATTGCAGGTTAAGAGGAAAAACGGTTTATTTCCATTTTTTTTCTACAAAAATTACGATTGAATTACCATTTACATTTTGTAGATGATTAAATTTAGGCAAATCAATACAATTGGTACCAATCAATAAAATTGGAACCTGCCGCAGAGTTATTACTCAATAAAGATGGACTCAAGGGATAGAGCATTCTCCTCCGAATGATGTGCACCGAGTTCGAATCCCAGTGATGACTGATCGATATGAATTCCTCACCTAGCTTTTGCCGACCACAGTGCTGACGTGAAATATCCTCAGTGGTAGGCGGATCATGGGTTAGAGTCCCCTTGCTATCAGACTAACCGTGGGAGGATTTCGTGGTTTTCCTCTCCCTGTAACTCAAATGCGGGGTAGTTCCATCAAAACGTCCTCCACGAAGGCAAAAATTTCTTCCAATACTCGATCCAGGAGTTCTCTTGTCTGCTGGATTGGGTTCAAAATTACAAGGCTAAGGAGTTGAACATTAGTAGCAATAAACTCGAAATCGGGTGGGCTGCTCAATGACTGTTATAAAATAAACTAATAATTTGGCCACGATAGCTTGGTTGATGGTAGGGCTATGGACTCGTGTTCGTGAGAATGGAAGTTCGAATTGAGCCGTCCGAATAATACCCAAGTATAAAAAGGTGACTGGAGCATGTTAAATCTGTCGGGGCCAAAAACTCCTCCAAGTTCTAATTCAATACCTCTGGGTACTGATCCAGGAGCTTCGCTGTCTTCTGGATTGGTTTTAAAATTTCAAGGCTACGTAATTAAACATTAGCTCAAAATTAAGTCATATTTCAACGGCGATTATAAAAAAAAAACTAATAATCAAACAGTATTTTCTTGTATTCTTTCTAACTCCTTGCATATTTTCTACACACCTTCATAATTTGATGTTTCTAAGTCTAACAGATTTTGAGCTGCAAAGCAAAATGTATGTCTTACAGGAAATTGATTTTGATGATGTGATAGAAGATTCACCTCTCAAAAAGCGCGAAAAGAATTGTTACCTTAAATTTTCGATAAAAGTAATGTATATAAGCTTTCATAATTAACTTATATGTTTTTTACTCTTAAAATAAAATAATTTTTAAAAATTATTCAAAATTAAATTTGTTTTCTCTAAATTTACTCATAAAGGCCCCCCAGATAATGACTGGCCCAGGGCCCCTATAAACATAAAAACGGCTCTGCTCTGAATGAATACATATTTAATCGAAATGGAATGGAAATTCAGAGATGGAATACATCTTTATACAAATCTTGTATTAGTACTAAACAACAACAGAATAAGTACTTACCTTGATATTCGATAACATGACCACATGAGAGGGATCATTCCGTTTCTGTCAGTAGCATTTACATTTTGTCCTTTTGCAACTAAATAAGCAACTATAGCAGTATGCCCAAATTGAGCAGCCAGGTGAATACACTGGCAACCTTTTGGGGAAAAAAATAGAATTGTTAATTATTGGCTTTTCAAAAAAATTAAAACCAACATGTAATTATCTATATGGAGAAAAAGAAAATATTTTTTTAATTAAAATAGTTAGTTACAATTAAATATAAGTAAGAACACAAAAATTGTCCCCGCCACTTGTTACCCTAAAAACCTAAAAAAGATAGGCCGAAACCTAAATACAAAACATGACTACTTAACGACAAATACAAATTGAGTCCTGAGATTATTAATATAATCATGAAACTTTAAACTAAGCAGGCAAAAATGATGAATAACATCAACAGACTGAAGTAACAATTAATCAGATTAAATTGAAAACAGAAATTATTCAAGGGATAAAATTATTAATTAAAAGTGAAATTGATACCAAAACATACAATTAAAATTTCAAAATATGTAACTTGACTGCTATATATATATAAACTGTCAAACAACATTTATGATATAACATTAACCATTACAGGGCACATCCCACAGATTAAATCTCTTATCATTGTACACACAACACGCAATTTTAAACTTCTGTATGACATAGCAAGATTGTGTGAATTATTAATTAAACGAATTTTGCCAAAATAATTCTTCAATACAAGTAGATTTGTATATTAATAAAGCAGAAATGCAAGTAAAATTTTAAATTTTATAACCAGTATACGTATAAAAACTCGCACTCTTGCTTAAGCAAATAATATAAAAATTCTACCAAATATAAGTTGACTAGAATTTAGAGCAATATGCAGACGGTTTCTTTTTCTTTTTATGTATAATTTATTTATATATTATTTTTTTTACAAAATTAAAACAACAAAGGAAATTCAACAATGGAAAATCAGGACCAATTTGTACAATTCAAGCTGACCAATTAAACTTGATGAAGAGAGAATAGACCTTTAGTTTCTGAAAATAATGGATTACATATTAAATTGGTTTCTTTTTCTTTTTATGTATAATTTATTTATTTATTATTTTTTTTTTTTACAAAATTAAAACAACAAAGGAAATTCAAAAAAGAAAAATCAGGACCAACTTGTACAATTCAAGCTGACCAATTAAACTTAATGAAGAGAGAATAGACCTTTAATTTCTAAAAATAATGGATTACATATTAAATTGGTTTCTTTTTCTTTTTATGTATAATTTATTCATTTATTATTTTTTTTACAAAATTAAAACAACAAAGGAAATTCAACAAAGAAAAATCAGGACCAATTTGTACAATTCAAGCTGACCAATTAAGCTTGATGAAGAGAGAATAGACCTTTAGTTTCTGAAAATAATGGATTACGTATTAAATTGGTTTCTTTTTCTTTTTATGTATAATTTATTTATTTATTATTTTTTTTTTACAAAATTAAAACAACAAAGGAAATTCAACAAAGAAAAATCAGGACCAATTTGTACAATTCAAGCTGACCAATTAAACTTGATGAAGAGAGAATAGACCTTTAGTTTCTGAAAATAATGGATTACATATTAAATTGGTTTCTTTTTCTTTTTATGTATAATTTATTTATTTATTATTTTTTTTACAAAATTAAAACAACAAAGGAAATTCAAGAAAGAAAAATCAGGACCAATTTGTACAATTCAAGCTGACCAATTAAGCTTGATGAAGAGAGAATAGACCTTTAGTTTCTGAAAATAATGGATTACATATTAAGTTGGTTTCTTTTTCTTTTTATGTATAATTTATTTACTTATTATTTTTTTTTTTTTACAAAATTAAAACAACAAAGGAAATTCAACAAAGAAAAATCAGGACCAATTTGTACAATTCAAGCTGACCAATTAAGCTTGATGAAGAGAGAATAGACCTTTAGTTTCTGAAAATAATAGATTACATATTAAAGAATTTTTATTTTAAAATTTTCCTTTTGAAGTAGTGCTATAGTATTTTCTTACAGAGTTATTTAAATATAAGAACTATCACAAAATACAGCATTCTGGCCATTATTCATTACCACTCATTTTAAATGTTTAAAAAATCCGGAATATGGTAATCTGATTCCGGTTTTCAGAATGTATCTTAAGCATAACAATAGAAATATGATGGCTCAGGGGATAGATGGTTCACCTTCCAATGAGGTAAACTGGGTTCAAATCCCAGAGAATAAGAAACGAATTTTGCTTCCGGCTTGCAGCGACTACAGTGCTGAAGTAAAATATCCTCAGTGGTAGACGGATCATGGATTAGATTTACCTTCACGTCAGGCTAACTGAGGATGGTTTTCCAGTCCATGTAGCAAATGCGGGGTTAGTTCCATCAAAAAGTTCTCCACGAAGATAATTTTCTTCCAATACTTGATCCAAGAGTTCCCTTGTCTTCTGAATCAGGTTCAAAATTGCAAGGCTACGGAGTTGAGTATTAATAGTCGTAAACCCAAAGTATTGGGTCAGCTGTTCAACGACGGTTAAAAAATAAAATATAAAGCAATAGACAGATAGAATAAAATTTTTATTACCTTCTCCATCAGTAATGGATGGATCAGCTCCATTATGCATGACCAGGATCACCATTGCTAAATGTCCTTGTCTGAAAGATTTCATTCTACATAAATACAATATATTGTTACAGAAATTCATCACCATTGACCAGGATCACCATTGCTAAATGTCCTTGTCTGAAAGATTTCATTCTACATAAATACAATATATTGTTACAGAAATTCATCACCATTGACCAGGATCACCATTGCTAAATGTCCTTGTCTGAAAGATTTCATTCTACATAAATACAATATATTGTTACAGAAATTCATCACCATTGACCAGGATCACCATTGCTAAATGTGCTTGTCTGAAAGATTTCATTCTACATAAATACAATATATTGTTACAGAAATTCATGAGTACAAGATATATGTGTCAAATATCCAAACTAGCTAGTCATAATCAGGTGTACAATAATAAATATAATGTTAACAAAATTTAAATCAGCACAATTTCAAGTTGTTTTTACTATTGAATTCTATATCGGTATATACCTACTATTAATAATATTATATTATGCATTAATTCACGATTAAATAAATAAAAAAATAATTAAGAGTTATCTTTTTCTCAAACACTAGCTGTGAACATAGTTATTTTATAACTCTTGGTAGTTAAGGGGGGCAAAAAAGCTTATTTTTTACAGATTATTATGGCAATTCTTATTAACTGTAATTTTTAATATTCAACCGTAAGATTGTTAATCACAAATTCATAATAAGGATTTTATTACTAATTTTACATAGCAAAGGTGCTTATTGAAAAATATCAAATATGTTTTAAGACTTTTTCTACAATAAAAAAAAATTAAGATCAATTCATTTTCAATGGGCGGATAATCATACAATGCTATGAAATCATAATAAGGATTTTATTATTAATTTTAAGGTGCTTATTGAAAAATATCAACTACGCTTCATTTAATTTCTTACATAAAATAGTATTTTTCCCGCACAAAACTTTTTTCTGTTTCTAACTTAATGCAATTTAAGCATATTTCAATGAAAATAATACCACGTTTATAAAATTTCTATGCTTGGGCTAAAATAGTCAAACCATGCTCGTTTTAGACTGAGTATTTTTTGGAACAAATAAACAGCAAATAATAAAAAATTGAGAGATGAAAACTTGAAATAAAACGCTTTCTTTCTCTTTACAAAAATATAATTAAATTTTAAAAAATTATAAAGGGAGGGAATTCTTAAATTTATTGTATGTTGTATTGAAACCCAAGAAGTAGTGATCCATTTTTGTTTTCGTCTTAATTCAAGGAGAATCCTCTTGAAAAAAAAGATACCCGGAGTGTCACCCGCAAATCAGGCTGAATTTTTTTATAAAGTCAGTTTTTCTGGTCATGTATAGTATGTGAAATTTTATCTACTTTGCATTAGTTGTAGAAATATAAATCCTTGAAAATGCAACTTTAAGCAGGAAATTCATTAAAAAAAATCGCGGAAATTTCACCAAATGCGTGTTAAATAATATAGTTAGAAAAACCGTATTTAGGATATTTGTAAAAAAAATAGTTTAAAACGATTTTTCTTTATTGTTCTAATTCAGCTAATAAATCGTACTTATAAAAAAATACTCAACATAATGTAATGTTATGCAGGAGCTTTTGAATTTATTACTTGAAATAACAGAATTTATATTCTAATATTATAATTTAATCTTTTAATTTTAGCATTTTAAAACGCAAATATTAAAGCGACGTATTCAAGGTAAAAATTTTAGCTTTTAATTACCCTGAGGTAATTTTTTTTTCTCTTGAAAGGTTTTTTTGATCGGATCTTATGCTTTCGAGTCGCTAATTTCAAACCGGAAATTGATTTCTCTCTACGAGATACAATTTTCATGAAATTTGATAATATATTCCAAGCCTTTACATTTTTCAAAATTCACTCGAGAGAACTAAGTGGTACTACTTCTCCGCTACGTAGGGAGTGGTAGGAAGGTGATAATCTGATTATACATTTCAGTTTATGATGCAATATGTTTAGGTCATTTGCTTTTAATATTGAGAGTTATTTCCGAAGGAGCAGACAAATGTATATTTATGTTTATAAACCTATACATTACTTATAAACTTGTAAATTCAGACAAAAAGTTAAACTAATTAAAGCTCAATTAGCTCAAATAATTTAAAAACTGTAGCTTACTGAGCAAATCTAATTTCAAATTTGAGATCGCTATACCGGAATCAAGTAAGATTAAATGCTTGTATAAATGCAACAAAAAAATTTGTTCTCCATTGTAATTTATAATTTAATAAAAAACATCCAATGATTTGAAATCCATCCAATCTTTCGAAATAAATAAAATAAATTATGTATTTTATTCCATAACTTAAAACTCTATTTATAAAGAATAATTTTTACAAATTCAGCCCGAATTTCGAGTAACACTTCCTTCATGTTCGACAGAAAAAGGATTCTACATCCTACGGAAAATTTTACGTTCGCAATTCTCTTAATACTAAATTTTTGATTTTTTTTTTTTTTTTTTTTTTTTTTTCTTTTCAATCCTTGAAATATTCTCTATTGAATCTAGTTATCAAGTTTTTAGGTTGTTTTTTTTTTTTTTTAACTTTTGCAAAGTTCAAGTTTTAAAAATACTTATTTGTATTTTAGTTTTAAAAATATTTATTATACCTTAAAATTTTAAATTCAACAAGAGAATATTTCTATGAAATATATGAAACAAAAAATATTCAAAATATTAATTAGTTACTGAATAAATAAATTCCGGTCACATGAAGATTAAAAGATTACTTCTTCCGAATGAAATTCCGAAGATTAAAATGGGTTAAAAAGTTAAATCCCTTTTCCATTTGAAGGGGACCAAAATTACAAATTTAAATATTTAAACAAAATAACTTTTTTTTTGACAAAAAAAGTTTTTTTTTTTTTATGAATAAAGAAAAATATTTCAAGTTTGCTTACAAGCTACTTAAATCAAAAATCCATTAATGTCGAGAACGTCAAATAAAAATAAAATTCTTGCAGAGGAGTCAAATTTAAATATTGTCTTTTCAAGAAAAGGAGCTACAAGATTGATTGCTTTTAAATAGGTGGGTGGGCCGGAACTGATAGCTGTCTATATCCTTTGTTTAAAGGTGTAAACTAAAATGTTCTTTCTTCGATTTTATGAATAATAAACTAGAGAGGGAAGTTTGTTTGGAATATATATATATATTAATAATTGTTCCTTTTTTTTATTTCGTCATTTAATAAGGCATATACAATTTTTTACACAATTCTAATACATTGTCGTTCACTTGTTTAACATCATTTCTGAAAATTACTGGAAAAACTTGTCTCTTAGAATATTTTTAATTTATTGTTGCTTCTTCAGTTTTCAAACAATTAATTATACAGATTTTTTCCCCTCTTGTTTTGTATTTCAATCTGCTATTTAGTACAGATCAGTCACGTGATTTATTCTCGCCGTCTCGTAATCTAACAAATAGTAATTTTCCTCGTAATTTAAACATATTTGCGTCCCGCAGTGAACTAATCGTTAAGACGCAGTTCCCAGCAGATCACCGAAATCAAGCATCACTGGCTGCGTTCAGTGTGCGGATGGGTAACCACTTGGATTAGTCTGCGTAGGGACCGAGGGTGTGCAGTATTGGTCCTCGTTAAACTGTTCTACCGCAAAGTGCTCGACTTCGCGCGCAAGTCGTCGGGCTACCGAAGAGGGGGTGCCATCCTCTCTGCAGAGGATCAAAATTGAGATGCCATGTCTTCAGATCATCCTCAGGGATGTTTCCCAGACCGTCGCCAATAGCCCATTGTGCAGCTCTAGTGCGACGTAAATAAATCACTACTTCTACTTATACATATTTGCCTAACCCCGCTTTAGCTATCATTTTGTCACATTTTTTAAATCAAACAATCGTTTTGATCGGGTCCCACAGGGGACTTATTGTAAGACCCGGTTCCCACTCAGTCCATGAAGTGGCAGTGGTCAGTGAACGAGTGGGTGACGACCACTTTGTTAAGCCTACGATGATACCGAGTGTGTGTGGTATTGGTCTTCGTTATATTGTTCAACCGTAAAGTGCTCGACTTCGCGCATGGATCGTTGGATCACCAAAGCAGTGGATTTGTTGTTGTAGTTGTAGTTTATTTACGTCGCACTAGAGCTGCACAATGGGCTATTGGCCAAAGCAGTGGAAGCGTCCCCTCTGTAGAAGATCAAAATTGTGATGGCATGTCTTCGGATTCTCCTCTGGAATGTTTTCGGATTGTCGTCAATAGCCCAATTGTGCAACTCTAGTGCAACGCAAGTAAGAAGCTACAACTACAAACATTACTCTACCTGAAAATGTTCCTTATTAGGTGAAACTCAAACTCTGAACTGGTAATCTCTCTTTTTCTCTTCTGCGCCATGTCAATAGAATATTTGTTTGATTGTTAACGCCGCATTAGAGCTACCGAAAAGAGGTTTTGGCGACAGTCTTAATGATGATCTCAAGAAAAAAGTATGGCTTATAAGCCTTTGTTCAGCTAAAAGACGGATAGTATAATTCAGTTGCTGTTGCAGTTGATGTCGTTCATTTACGTCGCACTAGAGCAGCACAATGGGCTATATAGTACAATTCAGAGAAAGACAGCACGAAGATACATCATTAGTTACGCGGTGATATTTGAACCCGCTACCTCTAAGATACAGTGCGTTTAGCGGATGATACCACTCGGGCAGTGATGCCTCCTACAATTAAGATCGTAAGTGAGATGGTGGTAGTAATTCCCAAATCTCTCACTGCTTATTTAAACCATACAACTATAGGACTGGACGTGGACTTATCTAATTCAGAAATTCACCAGAAAGATAAGGATCGAACTTACAAACTTATAATGAACAGCAATCTCCAATCTAAAATTGTAAACGTTGACTGAGTCAAAAGACATATCTAGTTTTACATTCAGCGTTTGTTAGCTATTTGCTTGTATGTAAGTAGGTAGGTAGGTATTTGATTTATGTCGCACTAGAGCTGCACAATGGGCTATTGGCGATGGTTAGGTAAACATCCTTGAGGATGATCCTGAGACATACATGCCATCACAATTTTGATCTTCTGCAGAGGGGATGGCTCCTCTGCTTTATTAGCCCGACGACCTGTGTGTGAAATCGATCAATTTGCTTTAGAACAGTTTAACGACGACCTATACCGTGCACCCTCGGTCCCTACACAGGCTGATCAAAGTGGTAACCCACCCGCTTATTGACCGCAGCCAGTGATGCTTGACTTCGTTGTTCTACTGGGAACCGTGTCTGAACCAGATTATGTAAGGAAATAGCTAAGATACATCCAGAATTATGGTTGGAATTGAACCCACTCCCTCCACGCTTTAAAACATGTGGCGAAAGTATAGTATCATTTCGCCACAGAAGCTTCACTCTGCTATAATAATCTGTTGTAAGCTTATGCCGAACGAAGAGATTCGAATGGATAACCTCTTGATTGTTAAATGGAAGAGCAATACTTCACGATCATGACCAAAGTTGCATGTAGTGAACCTTGCGTTCTGTGTAAATAGATGTTTATTGGTTTATTAAAATTACATACATTTCCTGGCTTGTGTGCTCAATTTAGGCTCATAAACATTTGTCAAATAGAATGACAAATAGCATAATACGGAGAAGAACAGCACGAAAATACATCCAGGGTAACAGAGGGTTTCGAACCCGCTACCTCCACGCTTTGCACATCGTTTGGCAGGTGATACAGCTCGACCAGGGAGATCCCTAAATAGAAGCAAACCTTTTATATTTAATTAATGTTACGCATATTTATGCAGGCTTATATGCCTTTATCAAGTTAACAAACAGCACAAATTGGAGAAAGATATCTCAAAGATACATTTAGAGCTGTGGCGGGATTTGAACCTGGAACCTTTATGCTGCAGAGTGTTCGGTGGAATAGTGCAACCGCTCGGCTAAGAAGACCCCAAGAAGCTGATCTGATGATTCTAAAACAAATTGATAATAGCAAACTTTTTAGGCCATTAGTTGCTGGTCTTTTTAAAACTCTTAAAACAAATACTTGAAACTAGCATTTTAAAGCAAACGTTTTCTAATTAATATGAATTAAGCTTTTATCTTTGTTTTTTTTTTTTCGCTTTAAGTCTTTTCTTATTTTTTAATTTTGAAAAAAACTGAATACTTCGAGGAAGCATTTCATGCTCAAGTAAGTTTTGTAATTTGTTTATATAAATTCAAACTGTGTACCTTAGTTAGCAAAAAAAAATTTTTATATTTTATAACAATATTCAGAAAACGATTTTTAATTAGATTAAAAGATTGTGCTGATTTAGTTCAATCGAAAAAATCGTTGAACACTAATATATTTAGTTGTGTTCAATTTAAGCTGTGAATACCATTTACAGAAATCATTAAAACAAATCTCATAAGGTTAAAATATCTTAGTACAAAAGTGAACCTATACAAAATTAGATTTTTTAATTGTCTCTTCGTCATGAAATCACCCTAAACTATGAAAAACTGTGTGCAATATCGTTCCGAGCTCAATTTTGAACAACCAAAACAATTATGTGAATGAACACTTCTGTTCTATTCACTATTCAGTTCTGAAAACTCTAATGTTGGCAAGTTTTGATATCGACTGTAATTGTTTACAATCTATAACGAGTTGACTTGTGGTCGTCTTCAATGTTGTTATTCATCTACAGAAACTTAAGTTCGCCGTTAAAAAATTTTTGTAATAAGGATATTTATATTTTAATTTCTAAAACGTCCGTGAACTGCATGAAATAATTTTATAATGTATAATTTATATTCTGCTCTGTTAAGCCTAAATAGAATTCGTCTTAACATTCTCTCTGTGCTACACGTATGTTTGTTTTATAAACTAATTTAATTTTAAGAATTCGTGCATGTGTACAACCTAAATTACTGATCCTTACTTCATATTGTCATCTAAAAATAACTACTGATTCTTATATATAGCATATCTTACTACAACTATAATATTTAGTTTTATTCAACAACCATGGTGACTGGTAGTGGCTACTTTACACTAAGTAGTGTAAAATAACATTCATGGTGTTTTATTGCACCAGATAATATCCTTGAGTATTAGTGTAGTTGGATACCACAGTGGTGTAAACTAGTTGCCACTATATTTAATGTTCAAATAGACGAAGAATTTTTACAATGTAGCGACATTTTTAACCATACTCTGTAAAAACTGTGGTGTAATATATCTTCGAATATGGTGGAACACCAAATAAGGTGGATTAACACCAAATCGGGTGCAATTTAAATCAACCACTTATAACAGGAAAAGCTTACACCAAGTTCAGGCGCATTCACACCATACGTGAATTATTTTCATTTTCGAAAGCACCAATGTTGGCGTAATTCAGATATCTTTAGTAAATTGTTTACATTGAATACTAGTTGGTATGAGTTTGTTGCCTATCTACAGAAACAAAAGTTCTCCATTAAAATATGTAAGGCTTTATTTGTGTAATGGAATAGTTATACTTTAATTTCTTAATCTATTTGAACTGTATTAAATGATTTTATAATGCATAATTTCTATCCCCACCTGCTCTGTTAAAACTAGGTTGAGTTTATTTTAATTTTTTTTTTCTGTGCTATGCGTAAGCTTGATTTGCAATCTAATATTTCTTTTAAGAATTTGTGCGTGTATGCATCCTAAACTAACTGTTCTTACTTGAAATTGTATAAATAATTTAACTTATATTTATGCACATCATATCTTATTGTTTTAAATCATGTCTTTCTGTCGTTCAAAAGTGGTGGCAGCTACTTTACTACAAAAAAGGACAAAAAGTTTAAAAGAACATTCTTGGTGCTTCACTGTACCAGGTGTAGTGATACATCAAGAACGAGTTACCTATGGAGTTTCACTGCATCATTTTGGTGTTAAGTTACACTGAAATTTACACATTCTTAAAACATTCTTATTATTATAATCCCGTTATTTATGCCAAATGAGCGCAACATGAGAAAAATGCTCTTAAATTTTTATTAAAATAAATGATGAGTCATAAAATGTAATGTGAAGATGCTAATATTAAAGTAACATATCGTTGGGGAGTCTGGACATCCCCAAATCTGGACATGGCTCAAAAGGCGTGTTTACGACAATGTTCAGTGAGCAAAAAAAAAAAAAAAAAAAAAAAAAAAAAAAAAAAAAAAAAAGTACCACCAGTATTACTTTTGATCTAATGATCAGATCTTCACGTTCTAGGATTCTATCTAAATGTCTCGAGGGGGTGACTTCAAATAATTAGTGCAGACAATATTTAAAGCAGCAACGAAATCAGATACAAAAACGTACTTTATCTGAATATAAATTTTTTTTTTTTTATATATATAAATTCAGATTTCTAACCCCAAAGTATAAGGGGTGACAGCAATCTGGGAAATATGGTCCCCATAGTTTGATCAGGAGAGCGCTCCAAAATTTGGACCCCTTAATGTTCATTTTACTTTTTGCGTATTTCGTTATAACTCGAACTTTTTAAGTGAATTTAAAAAATTTTGCACGCAATTATATAATCCGTTTGTGCAAAGATAATAATGTGCAAAAAAATAATTGTTGGTAAATATTTAGTGTTTTTTTATTTTATTTAGTAATAGTCGAAAAATTTTGAATTGTAAGGAATAAATTTTTTTGCATCATTTTAAAGAATATTATTTTAAAGGACAAAATACAAGTTTTGAGCAAAATTATTCGAATAGTTTCTGAGAAATCGAATTTTAAATATCTAACTTTTTTGAAATTCAATTTCTCTGGAGCTTTTCAAAAGATTTTGCTCAAATTCTATATATTTCCATGTAGCGTGTGAATTCGATTATTAGCATATTTGCGATCACCCCCTCTAGCCATTAAGTCCTAGAACTTGAAGATCCGATCATTAGATCAAAAGTTTTTAGCTAGCTATGTAAACAGTTTGCGAACGCAAAACTACTTAGCTGAGATATTTGTAACCCAGTTGAGTCTAGCGTCAATTTAAAAGAACTGTTACTCTTTTTAAAGCAGGAAAATATGTAAGCTCAATACTGACTTTACCCTCCTGAGAACCAAGGTTTCAATAATGGTAGAAAATGTGGTTTTTGCTTAAAAAAGAAATATATTATCTAAGAAGGAAGTAAACTCACGAAATAAAAGCAACTCATAAGAACTTTTTGAAAAAAAAAAAAATTAAAAATTATGTTTAGTTATTCCATAAAGAGATAATGAATTTCAATTTTTAGCATTTTTTATATAATATAGAATTCTTTTATAGAGTTTTTCTTTACACTTTATTCATGGAACAAAATCCACTAGACTTAATTATGCATCTATTTGCCATAAAACTGCCCAAAATGTAATTTGAATCAAACTTAGAACCTTTTAAGGTCGTCGTTGAGCAGCCGACCCAATTTTGGGTTTACGACTACTAATGTTACTACAAAAAATTTGAGTTCTATACTTTATACGTCTTTTTAAAGAATGTGATTTTACATTACAAAATTTGAACGAAATCGGGAGAATTGTTTCTGAGAAATCAAATTTTAAAATACGACTTTTTTTTTAATTGGTTAAACAATGAACCATAACATACGTACCTTGAACCATATTTAGATGCTAATTTACTGCAACCATACAATGTATTTTATAACCGCGGTTGAACAACTGACCCATTTTCGAGTTAACGACGATCAATGCTCAACTCCATGACCTAGTAATTTTGAACCCAATCCAGAAGACAAGGGTACTCCTATATCGAGTATTGTTCTAAATTTGCCTTCGTGAAGGACTTTTTGATGGAACTAATCCGCATATTGTTACATGGAGAGGAAAATCTCCCACGGTTAGGCTGACTGAAAGAAGATTCTAACCCATGATCAGATATTTTACGTCAAGCTTCTGACCTTTCTCATGATTTTTAGTTGCAATTAAATATTCCGACCTACGAGAGTAAAACCAAAAACATTTTTACATAGACAATCGTTTTTTAATGGCATAGAAAAGGGAAAAATCAAAAATTATAATTTTTTTAAGTGATAGAATTATACCAAATATTGTCCTATTATTGGATGCTAAGTCTACGGAGATTATTAGGACTTATTTGGCAGAAACAAGGTAGTTTTGTCTACCATAAAAAAAATTATACAGTGCTTTATTTAAAACTATAGTCGACATTGAAAGAAATATTCTCTTGTTATCTATTAAACTATCACTACTAATATAAACTATTACTTTTTCCATATTAGTGACATTAGACCACTTTTTTTTATGATGGTTAAAAAAATTGTTTTAGAGTAGAAAATATTTTTTAAAACAGTTTCATAATATTTTTATACTTTTTTTTTTTCCAATTTCAATATTAATATTTTTTTTTTATTTTTTTTTTTTTTTTTTTTTTTTTCCAATTCAATTTTTTCCAATTTTTCCAAAATCAAAATATAGTTTCTCTTAAAATTGCTCTGAGATCTCAGCATATAGAATTGTTTCTTGACAATTTGCTTTTTGTCTAGAAATTTTACGAATTTTTATTATTTCTTATTATTTAAATGCTTTTTTTTATATAGTTTATTAAAGCTCGTATTGTTAATAATTGTTCTGAGAAGTTCACCTTTGCTTTATAAGTCAGAAAATATTGCAGCTTGAAAAGGGCTTAAAAACCAAACTATCAAAAATAATAATAATAATAATAATAAAATTCTAAATTTTATTGAGCCGTCATACTTTTTTCAGAAACATGGCGTATGAGGCGAAGGAAACAAATTTGCAAGCCTTACCATTAGATGAAAGTTTGAATTCACCTTCCCAGCAAAAACCGGATACTCATGGTTTTCCAGAAAATCAAGCAACTTGTTCGACTACACCAAATGATCCAAGTCCAAGAGAACAAACCACATGCCTGATTACTCCAAATATTCGCATTAAGCATCTTTTTGTTTACAACTTCCCATCTGAAATAAGAGAATCTTCACCATTTGACACAATTGTCAAATTCCCATCTAAACTTCAGTCACCAGCAGCCAGTAGTGGTCCTATTTGTCGCATATGCCACGAGGGTGACGATAAAGAAGATTTGGTGTCGCCTTGTAGATGCACTGGTATGATTAAAGTTTTTAACTCCTTTATAGGTATTTAACTCCTTATTACGAAAAAACTGGCACTTATCAATATATACATAGTGTTCCGTAATCACAGCCTTTAATATATATTGTAAAATACTCCTCAAAAATATCATTAATGATTGCCAATAGTTAAGAAGAAACATTCCTCGAAATTGTTTTAATAAGAATTAAAAAATGAACTTAATGGTTTTTATATATTTTGATAATACTATTAAAATTGTAACTGTCATATTCTTTAGTTCAGTTAAGAAAATTTGTATCAGTTTTATAAATACTTTTGCTATAGTGGAAAAAAAATAATACGTAAAAATAAACATTGGAGATGGAACTGCTAACAGGGGTGCCAACTTTCTAGGCTTTTTGGGAAAATTACTTCTAGTGGTAGTCAACTTGATGTTTTAATGTATTATTCCCTGTTTTTGTAAATTAGTTACATTCATTTTCCCCACCACTGGATGAAAATAATTCAAAATTTCATATAAAATGTCACTTTGTTCAAGCCCTCGGGTGGGAAAGTTTTTATAATGTTTTCAAAATTTTGAAATTTCTGAAAGTTTTGGTTTTTAGTCTAAGACTCCCGCAGTGAACTGATCGTAAAGACACGGTTCCCAGTAGAACATCGAAGTCAAGCGTCCAGGCTGCTGTCAGTAAGCGGGTTGATAATCACTTCGGTCTGCCTGCGTAAGAACCGAGGGTGAACGGTATCGGTTCACGTTTAACTTTTCTGCCGAGAAGTGCTCCACATCGCACGCAGTCTGTCGGATTATCAAAGTGGAGGAGCCATCCCCTCTGCAAATGATGAAAATAGTGGTGGCATGTCTTTGAATGATCCACAGGGATGTTTCCCAGACCGTCGCCAATTTCTTCTGTTATTACATCGTTTTTTTCATACAAACTCTTATAACTCCTTAAATTTTCATCCGATTTACACCCAATTTTTCTTAAAAAATGTAAATTCGATTCCACCTAATTCATTACGAGTTTCATGAATGTGAATGAAATAATAAAATAAACTAAAATACTTTGGGACTAAGCAACGGAAGTTACTAACACCTTTAATTTTGAATACTGTAAACATTTTATGTGAAACTAAATATTGAGAATTGTTATTGTGAATTTTATACGGTATAGCCGCATTTGACTTATTATTAAATTAAACCTTCATTCAATCTTGTCCAATCAATATTCTAATTTATAATTTTAGAATATTAAAATGGTCAAGTATTGTTACGCATTGAAAGCTACGTAGGGGAAATAGCAATTGAGATGAAATATTTTATTAAAAAATAAGGCATTGAATACATAGAAAAGCAATTTTTGTGGTATTGTATATTATATAATATTTTCCAATATATTGAAATTAGAACCTTTTTGACAATTTTTTATCAAATAATTTTTGGAATTTTTAAATTAAATCATATATTTATCTATTTTGCTAATATTTATTCCGCATGCAAATATAAAAGTATTCAATAACATGAAAAGAATATACTAATAAATAAGAATAATAAATAAATAAAAAACAAGAATAATAAAGAATAATAGATGTAGCGAATAACATGAAAAAATTAACTAATAAACAAGAATAATAGATAAAAAACGATAATAATAAAGAATAATATTACACAAAATATGATGTAAATTATTTTGTACTTAATTACAGGAACAGTTGGACTCGTCCATAAGAAATGCATGGAAAGATGGTTAAGCAGTAAATGCAACAACACTGTCGATAAATGTGAAATTTGCAATTATCCGTTTGTTACCATTCGCAAACCAAAATCATTTTATGAAGTAGGTATTATTTTGTACTAATGATTAAAGAGATTAGTGGAAGAAAGTGCAGAGCAATATTTTAATTAATTGAAGGGCTTGTTGTAACAAAGCGATAAGCTCCATTTTTCTAAAAGTGATATTTTACATCAAACGTTAATATTGTTTTTAGATTGATCGTTTCCTGTAATTACGTACAACACAGTATGCAGAAACATTTTTTTGTCTACATGGAAAATCGTGAATGTTTCTTAAATGTTGTCCTGAACAATTTAAAAATGTGGCTTATCATTATATGACCACCAAACATTCCATGTTGTAAAGGACAAGTGTGTTCAGAAAAATCCTGAAATTTTTTATAAAAATTAAAAACCACTTAAGCTTTAAGAAAAAATATAACGAACTGGGAAAAAACCGTCCAGGAAATGTGTACACATCAGTTAATTTAACCCAAAGCGGCCCATGCTATTGTAAAATTTAAAGCAAATAAATATCAGCATTTTAATTATCATGAAACTTAACATTTAGTTTTAAAAATTTAATTTTACATTAAAGAAATTAAAAAAAACGAAACTTGAATTAATAGTGAGAAAAAAAAAAGCTAGCGCCTTGAATAATTTTTAATGTAAATAATCGGAATTAGTCTTACTAAGACTCAATGGCTTGAGGGCTTAACCTTAAAGCTCTTAATTAAATAGTGCAGATGATATTTTAAGTTACGCAATTAGCTACAAAAACGTACTTTTTCTGAATAAGCATTCCCTTCTTTTTTTTTTTTTTTTTTTTCCACCACGGCTTTGGATTTTTTGACTAATAAAGTATAGGGAGTAGCCTCAACGTTGATAATCGTTTGGTCGGTAGTGCGGTCGAATGTTTAGTAATGTTATCTTAACTTTTTGCGTATTTCCAGATATCTCTAGCACTAACGAAGCAAATGAACAAGTTTTGCACACAATTAAAAATCGTGCTTAATCAGAGATACTTCCATGCAAAAGTGATTATTTACAATAATTTATTAATCATAATGAGCTAAAACAAAGTTGAGTTTTAAGGTATTAAACTATTACACCATTTTAATATACCTAATTTTTAATGACAATACTCAAAATTTGATCTAAATGAATAGATTAGTTCTTAAAAAAATAAGAAATAAAGCCTTTAAATTATTTAGAAGAAGTGGTGAGTAAAAATTTTACAAATAGAATTATAACTAAACCAAGAATCGTAATTTAAAACATTAATTTTGGCTTCCACTAAAAAATATTTATCACAATCCGGAGCAAGGTGGCATGTCAGTCATGATCTTAAATTTGGAATTTGAAGTGTTTTCTCGCTATCACTTAACATAATATTCTAATTTGTCTTTTGAAATTTCATTAGATAGGATCTATATATTGCAAAATAAAATGTCTGCGTGAAAAAATTATTTTGTAATTACTGTTTGAGGTTGGCAACTAAGTTTCTGCCGTTTTTTACTTCTGGACCTTTCCCATTGAGTGAAGATCTTCTCTGTGGCAGTGTGGAAATATTTCATTATTTCTGCCTATGGATGTTTGACTGAATGTAAACAATAACAAGCTTCCTAAAACCGGAAGAAATTTAGAAACTTTCCGGTGTATCCCTCCGCTTATGTTATGCTTACGAGTTGATGCGTGAACAGGCTTAAGATTCTATGAAGTTTTATTAATGCAGTTTTCGTTCTAATTTACGCGAAATTTTACCATTCATAAGAGTTTTCTGTAATTTATAAATTCTGACAGGTCATGGGTCTGAAACATACTTAAGAAAATTAATATAACAATATGAAGTTTAAGGTGTGCCAAGTTTTGTTAGGATGGAATGCTTTTTCTAGCTTTGGGGTAAAAATCAATAGGAAGATTCGGAAGCAGTAACCCGAAAGTCTTACGACGAATTTTAACCCCTGGCGCCGTCTCGTCGCTTTGAAACTAAACCGTAGTAACTCAAAAAAAAAAAAAAATCGAAAAATGAGATATTTGGGTCATTTTGTGTAAGAAGAAATACACTTTTAAAGAAACAACGTGTTACCTTCATGAGTTCCATCAAATTAATTTAGAGAGCAGATAAAATTTTATGGCAATAGCGCGATGCACGTTCTTGAAAAGTTTGAAATCGCGCTCCTGAAAAACTTGCTTTTTTGATTTACCACGGTTTAGTTTCAAAGCGACGATCTGCGCTTAGCTTTACACGATCAACCATCCATTCTCTCCTGTCGTTGAATGCGAATTTTCATACAAAATTTGGTTTAATATACAATGCGAATAAGGCGGATCCTCTCAACTGCTTGGATTTTAATGTTTAGGTTTGCCCCATAAGTAAGGTGATTTCTGGGACCAAAAAAAAGAGGCTTCAACCATTTCTATTACGTTACCTACTCTGAAATTACGAATTCTTGCTTTATGTATAATAGGGAAACCAGAAATTAATGTCATTGCGGCGCATTAAATATTCGTTAGCCTTAAAAAACACAATTATTTTTTTTTTCGATTCATTTTTGATCCGGCATTGAAAGTTTGCTACTATAACGAGGGTGAATACATTATTGATTAAAAATAAAATCTTGATAACAAATATCAAATGCAATGAAACGACATTACTTTCCAGTACCCCTAATGTTTGAGAAAGTGAAAACATCTGTAAACGCTGTAGGGCCGGTTTTTGTTTACATTCAATGCTATGATGAAGTAGCATATAAGGAAAATATTTACGTTTGGGCATTAAGCTCGGTTAACAGTTAGCTTAGATGCTTCACAAAATGGAAGTTTGACTAGCTGTCCATTGCTCACCATCGAACTCAACTGGTCGGCCAGAACGAGATGCGTCTTTGAGGTCAAACTTTCCACTTTCAAACTTTGAAAACCAATCAAGAACTGTAGCCATGACAGTCTCTTTCAACGCAGCATGTGAGCAACCATATAATGTGAGAAGAAGTCTAGCTTCTCCGATACGTAGAAGGGGGCCAGCAAGGTCCCTCTGTATGACAAGAAAAGGGCCAAAGGTTTTTGAGCCGACGCATGCGCACATCTTTCATCCATCATAGCGTCTCTAAACTTGTTTAACAACAACGCCATCTTTAAAGTGACATCTTTAAGTGACCGATAACTATTTAAATTATATACCTATGTTAAAATAATGAATTATATTTATTTTTTAATGATTTCGTCACAAGTAAATATTTTCCTTGTTTAATAAGTAAACCTTTTTCAAAGCCATATAGTCTGTAAAGAACAAAAGCAGACGGGTTTTGAGTCACTTTTCATTAGCTGTTTACATGAGTGGGGAGAAAGTTGTTTGTTGGGAGCGGAGGGGAATGGGGTTGCTTACGGGGTAAGGACGGAGGGACCCTCTGTTAGGGGGCAGGTTGTTTTCCTAGCAATACTTCCACACCTCGATGGAAGAAACAGTTGCGTTTTGAACAGGTTTACATGGGGGCCTATGAGAGCTGGGCTTCTTCTCACTTATATATTCTTTGGCACAAGTATCAAGTACTGTTTTTCTATTTTAATGATCTAAAAACATTTATTATCTAATACAATATGCAAAAAACATTGAATGACATGCGGAATGTTAAAAGTTTAAAAACAGTGGGAAATTAGTTGTCAACCCAATAAATAAAAGTGGCAGAACTATTGATTTCATTCAAATATTAACAAAAAAATAGTATATTAATGATCAAATCTATTTCAGTTTATTCAAACTGAAAGACATTCAAATGCAGTTAATCGGAGCAGTTTTATGGGTGACTTAACATGCTTTATACTTCTTACGCCATTGGCCTTTATCAGCGGTATGCTTTGTGTTGAAGGAGCTATGAAACAAGTACTTATGGGAAACAGCCTGGAGGCTGGTTGCCTGATGGGATTAGCAACCTTTCTGATTACTTCCTATATTATATGGCTTGTTTTAACTATAAGGTATGTATGTTATCCTATACTTTTGATTTAGAAATTTCGCAAAAGTTAAACAATAGTTTCGCCCCTAAAACATTTTTGTGATACGAAATGCTTATTAAAAGGAATTTTAAAAAAACCATAAAGATTTTTAATTTTCGCCTTAAGATATTGCTTAAAAGCAGCATAAGGGAAATTTATGTAAAAAGAAAACTTTTTACTATTGAAATTTAAAATGTTTTTATAATACCTCATATAAGGGTTTCCCAAATGAGAAGTGGACATGTGGGATTGTTTCAGAATGACTGCAGCTGTAGCAGCGCCACCGAACAGAAATATTGGCGATCGAAATGGGCTGCAGGTGGCGTAGAGCAGAACTCTCTATCTATGGCAACACTTCACATGCTTTTCCCATTAGCGTGTGGAAAGTCATAGAGGAAGGAAGTACGTTAGTTTCTCTCTTGATTTTCATATAGATTAAAATCTTTTAACTTGGAAAACTATATGGAACTGAAAACTATATTAAACATAGTTCTAAAGAAAAGTATCACGGAAATTTTAAAAAAAATATCTTTATTAAATAGAAAGGAAAAATATTAAGAAAAGGGGAAATATCGTAGTACATTCCTATACAACTGAAAAGAGGAGGAGAGGGAAGGGAGAAGGGCTAAAGGCATGAAACCGGTCTCTCCACAGATGGCGTATTCGAGTGTTGTGATCGCCAATAAAGGGTTGTAAGATGTGTGCACTGCATAAAAAAATAAAAGACGATTTTTTTTCTACAGCGAAACAAAATTCTTTATCTCGCATTTGAAAGGGCATGTTAGCATAATACCAACACTTCTTAGAAGAGAGAAGGCCTCAGCACGGATCAATTTAGTAGTCCAGTGTAACAGATATAAACTGCGCAGTGGGGGAAAATAAGAAAGATGTCACTATATTCGGGCTACTCTATAAGCTGCACAGTGGGAGTAAATACGAAAGATGTCATTTCGTTTGGACTACTAAAGGATAGAATTTCTTGTTTGTGGTGACCCGTGCTGGGGTTTTCTCTCTTCTAGAAGGTATTGATAAGATCGCTATATTTAGTGGTCCAATCAATTTCAATGCTCATGCAACGTCATATAGTATCTTCTTCAAGAATCTGGTGCTGGTTATCTTTTGTTCTCTTTATTTATCGAAATATGTCGCCAAGTCTAGGATTCCACTAAGACTACCAAACTATGACCTTTTTTCATTAATTCTATGATACATATCGTAAAAGATAGCACAAATTAAATTTCTGTCTGACGTGCTTAACTTTTTATATAGTTTTGATAGCATATTTGTACAATTTGAACACGAAATAAAAACGGAACTATATGCAGTCACACATGATTACATAAATCCTATACCGCAATGGTCCTTTAACTTGCAACGGAGTCTAGAAGAGAGAAGGCCTCAGCAGGGGTTTCGATAAACAAGAAATTTGATCAAGTAGTGCAGTCCCGCAGTGGACTGATCGTAAAATACACACGGTTCCCAGAAGAACACCTCAAGCATCACTGGCTGCGGTCAGTAAACGGGTGGGTGACCACTTTGCCTGCGTAGGGTGCGCGGTATCGTGAAGCTATTCTACCGTAAAGTGCTCCACTTCACTCGCAGGTCATCCGGATACCAAAACAGGGGAGCCATCCCCTCTGAAGAGAATGAAAATTGCAATGGCATGTCTTCGTATCATTCTCAGGGATGTTTTCCAGACCGTCATCAATAGCCCATTGTGCAGCTCTAGTGCGGCGTAAATGAAATACTAGTCTACCTTTATTAGTGCAAAAGTAATGACAACTTTTGTATTTTCGCCTACTGTGCAGGTTAGAAGCATGAACGTAGTGACATCTTTCTTATTTTCCTACCCTGAGCATTTTATGCTCATCGCGACGGACTTTTAGTTTGATAGGTGCTGAGGCCTTCTCTCTTATAAGAGGTCCCGCAGTGAACTGATAGTTAAAACACGGTTTCCAGTAGAGCACCGAAATCAAGCATCACTGGCTGCAGTCAGTGTGAGGGTGGTGACCTCTTGGATTAGTCTATAAAGGGACCGAGGTTGTGCGGTATTGGATCTCGTTAAACTTTTCTACCGTAAAGTGCTCTACTTCGTGCACAGGTCTTTGGGCTACCGAAGCAGAAGTGCCATTTCCTCTGCAGAGGATCAAAATTGTGATGGTATGTCTTCAGATCATCCTTAGGGATGTTTCCCAAACAGTCGCAAATAGCCCATTGTGCAGCTCTAGTGCGACGTCAATAAACTACAACAACAATTTTCTTATAAGAGGAGTTGAGCCAGCGCACAATGCTGATTACATTGCAACCAACTAACTATCCATTGCGAAAGTGTTTTCTTGTATCGCTCTATTTAGACTCCTATGGTGTTGAGCAAATCAACGTTCGGAAACTTTTTTAACGTAAATATTAATATCAAACCGCAATAGACAGTTTATTTTTATTATACAAGGATTCTCAAAATGCATGCCTTGAAGTTTAAGCCAAACAATATTTTACTTACAATACCCAACTAAATACTTTAGTTTTTTTCTTTCAAAGGTACCACATAAGATGTTACTTAAATTGGCGGACAAAGAACCATAACGTCAAGTTGATGAAAATTACGAGGATTTCAACTGCAAGTGATGGTCTAAATCACTCATGCATTCAAATTGTCACTCAAGAGCCAAATAACCAACAAAATTTTGCCTTCAACCCAAATGTGGTCGTTTCGATTCCAGAGACAGGCTGAGGTAATAAATCATTCAAGTGCTTTCTGAAGTATTATTTAGAAAGAAATAGTTAATTTTTATACTATTACGGGAAAAAAACCGTTGCATCTCTGCAGGAAAAAACATATTATTTAAACATAATAATAAATTTTTGTAGAATGTAAAGTATATACTGAGTGGCGCAAATGAAAGTGGACCGGTGAACATAGTTCCAGATACTAAGTAACAAAGAAAATGTATAATATTTCCTGCAAAATGAAATTTTTAAATATTATAACTCGGAAGATATTTAATCTATTTTGTTCAACTTTTGTATTTTTAAATTACATTGACGATCGAAATGGGCTACAGGAGGCGTAGAGCAAACTCTCTACCTATGGCAACACTTACCATACTTTCACCAATTAGCGTGTGGAGAGTCACAGAAGTAGGAAGTACGTTAGTTTCTGTCTTGCTTTTCAAATAGATTAAAAACTTTAAGTTAGGAAACTTTATAGAACTGAAAACTACATTGAACATAGTTTGTAAAAGAAAGTGTCGTGGAAATTTTAAAAAAATATTTTTGACAATTAAATACGAAAAATATTAAAGAGGAAAATTTCATAGTGCATTCCTGTACAACTGAGAAGAGGGGGAAGGTTCAAGACATGAAAGTCGTCTTCCATGGACATCGTATTCGAGCACTGCGATCGCGAATTTGGACCATATTCTTTAGATTGCGATTACCCTTATACTTTGATGGTCAAATCCCAATACGTCGAAAAGATTTGTTTATTCAGAGAAATTACGTTTTTGAGAATGATTTCGTATTTTAAAAGATTGTCTTCGAAATTAAATAGCATATTTGAGTCACCCATTTGAACCATTAAGATTGGCACATAGTTAGTGGGCATTCGTTCATTCTCAGCCTGGGCAATAACTTTCTTCTGCATTATCTTCATAACATCAAATGAAATTCATTAAATCATGATTAAATCATAGACACACATAAATATTAGGCTGTAAATGAAAAACTCCTTCCATATTCTTTGCGCCACAAAGCTATAAAATTATATGATTAGCCTTTTATTATTCATAGCATTCTAAATTAGGTACTAGGCATAATAAGAGATTGCTCATAGAAATTTAGATCGCGAATACAAGTCACAGATTATCCCGCAGTTAATCACTTTTAAGGCTAAACTATCGAAAGAAAATGTGATTGTAAAAGTTTCTAAAGGAGTTGTTTAATTTTAATAAAAATATTTAAAAATAAAAATTCTTTTTTTTTTCTTTGTAGGTTTAAATGAATAAGCCCACAGGACTCTTAAGGAAAATGAATGAATGCTTTTAACACTATGAAAAGCACTATAATGGAACATGTGCTCATTGTTTTATTATATTTGTTTGCTTTAATGCAGTTAAAATATTTTAAAAGTTTTAACTTACAAAAGTTTTAAATTTTAAGAATCCTTTAACTGTAGATGTTTTTTTTTAATTATTATTATTGCTTATAGCACTAATAATGCTCATAGCACTACCGAGAAGAATTTTAAAGAAGCACTATGAAAAAGCACTTTCTGAAAAAGTGCAAATTGTTTTGTATTTGTGTTGCTTTATTTCGATTTGAGAACTTAGACTTGTAAAATTTTAAAATTCTTAACTTTCCTTTATGGTTGTTTAAATTTGTAATTATTGCACTTTTTTTATATTAATAAAATTTTATGAAGTTTCGCATCTTTTATAATTATCTACAACTCGTTTTAATAATGGGCTGTTAATAAAATGGTTTCCATTATCTAATAGCCATATACTTCCAAAATATTTCCTATGATGGTAAAGACAATGATTTCAATTTTGTTCAAATTAATTGTTCGCTTAATAGGTATCTAGAGAATTTATTATTTCTCACCAAGTTTTGAAATTAGTTACAAAGCTCATCAACAGATGACGCTGCTTACTATAAACCACTTAAACAGTTTTCTACAGCCAGTTTTATTCCAATGAAAATATTTGCCCAGGCTTATGTTAATATTTCTTTACGGTATAGTTCCCAGTGGATCACAAAAATCAAGGATCACTGTGGTCAGAGGATGACCAATTTGATAATCCTGCAGAGACAGAGAGTGTGCTCTCAGAGTAAAAGAGCCATCCCCTCTGCAGAGAACCAAATAAGGCATGTTTTCGGATCATCCTCGGGGGGTGTTTCACAGATCGACACCAATAGCCCATTGTGCAGCTTTAGAGCAACGGAAATAAAGTACTACTCGTATTATTTTACAGAACAAATTACAACATGTCGCTTCTGTAAGTGGAGTTTATTTTCAAAATATTGTTTCATAGTTATTCAGTTGGCAGCACCATCTAATGACACACATATTAACATATTTTGAAAGTTAGTGAAAAGATATTATTTGGTCTTCAAAGAAAATGTACTCTTCTATCTCCTCTTCAATAGCACGACAACCCAGGGTGGGCCTTAGCCTTTTCAAGAATTTTTTTCCTGCTAGCATTCTCCAGTTTTTAATTTTCAAAACCAAAGGTCTTTTCTAGGCCATCTATTCATCTCAAATTGGGCATATCACAAAAACATTTTTTTTGTGGTAAGTCTTCAGCTATTCCGATATCCGTGGCCTGCCCATTTTATTGTTAGTCGTTTAATGAAGTTAATAATGTTAGGTTTAGAACCAATCATTTCAGAGGGAAGAAAATTCACCCGGACAAGACATACCTTCCCTGCAGAAGCTGCCGGGATATCATGCTGGCACCAAAACACAGTTTAGAGTGCCCTGCACTCACCACAAATGTTTTGAAATTGGGATGGGTACCAATTGAGGACAATCTAAGAGCTTTTCTCTACAGTCAATAGACAGTTTTTTTTTTTTACCAAAAGTGATAATTATTAAAACTGTTTGGATATTAAAACAAATTCTTACATTTTGAGTTTTATTTGCCAAAATCCAAAGAATGAAATGAACAGGCGAAATACCTAATTCGTAGAATTCAACTTTCTATTATTAATGAAATTGGTTAAAATTCAGACACCTTATTTAAATAATTTGTCTCTTATATCTTTATAAACACAGAAAAATACACATACTAAAAAAACTACAAAATGTATATAAACAAAGTTTTATTAGAAAAATATAAAATTTAAAAAGTAATACTTTAAATATTTCAGCCTATGTAAGCTTTTCATTTTACCTACGAGTCTATGTAAAACATAATAAATCTTGCAATATTTTACAAAAGTGACAAGGGGATATTTCTATCTAAGCAATTCAACTTTGAAGAGCCAAATATAAACATTTTTAATTATTAATACATCGGGGTAAATAGAAAGATCCTGTTCTTTCAAAATAAATGCTAATAATGACAGAGCTATTTATATTACTTTTTAGGAAATATTGAGTTGTCTTTTAAAATACATTGAAATAATTTTCACAGAAAAGAATCAACAAATATATATATTTAAAAAAATTCTAATGCACAAGAGCGTTTACTGATTTTATATATGAATTAATATACTAAGCAATTAATAATAATCTAGAACGAATGTTTTTATTTGTTTAAAAAATACATTTTAGACTTTAACAGCAAAAAAATTTATAAGTTTATTAATGATACAATTTATCAACATTTGCATATCTTAGGTAAAGTATTACATGCATTACTAAAAGTGTACCTTCAGTAACAGTCATGCAAAATCTACTACTTTTCAGCTGAGACACAGAAAAATGAGATACAGAATTAACTTTTTCTTTTAAAAAATTAAAACATTAAGCTAATGAAAACTGAAGCAAAACTATATTTATATTAATGCTGATTAAAAATAGTATGATGCTAAATTAAGATTTTCTTTTATCAAAAAGTGTAGTTGACAGTTTGGATGACTATGTATTATGTAGTGACAGCAATACAATAACTTTTTTATATGATAATTTCACAACAAGATTTCAGCTTTGATTAACTTCAACTGGAACTAATAAACTGGAAAGCATTTCAAATTCAGGATAGAACAAAGCTTTATTCCTTGAAGAATGGTTTTATTTTCACTTTAGACAATGTAATGCTGTTTTGATATATTTGTTAGTTCTCAGTCTCATAGGAGAAAAAATTTATATGAAATTCTAATAATTTCTATTAACCTAATAAAAAAAAATCAAACAAATTTATTGTTTAATTTTATTGGATAAATAAAATAGTTTGGCATTTGATAAAATTTAGCTAATTTTTCTTTACTTCCTGAGTAGAATAATTAACTGATAACAAAATGTATTTTAAAGCATGCTCTATATTTCAAGCATACATAATATTTGAATGTTTGATTAGTCACAATTTCTTTCAAAGCAAAATAATATATAACAAATAATTCTCTGAGAAATTCAATCTCATTTTAAAAAAATGCAAAATATTAAGTAGAATAATTAAATTAAGCATGGTTTAAAGAAAAATGCATGAAACAGATTAGGAAAAACACAGAAATTCAACTAACTTACAGAGCGGTTTCTAAAGTTCTGTAATTGAAAAATATTAAGTTACTTATTCTAAAGAAAATACTTTTCTTTCTTTTTTTTAAATCATTATATAACTTTCAATAAATAACACTAAAATCAATGAAATTAAGCAAAGAAAAAAAACTATCAATAATTTAAAAACCAATAAGATGTTGCTATTAAATAATGTGACTTTCTTTTTGATTTCTAGAGTAAATTTGTACACATTACTTGTTACTTCCATTGTTTTTATATAAAAATTATTACTTTCCAGATATGAAAAATTTGGTCAATGTCATGCTTGTTAGAAAAATAACGTTCTTTTCTATTCTTTAAAAAACAGATTTTTGGAAATTTAGATTTCTGTGTTCACTTTAAAAGATTGCTACAGATACTGAGAAATAGTACAAAGATTTCATACAAACCATGGATTTTATATTTTACAAATCATTTTGAAAGATTTAGGCAATCAAAATGGACATAGTATAGTCATATTAAAATGGAATTATGACAGATATAAAACAATTTCATGGAATGAAAATATAAAGTTCTAAGAATTAATATAAAGCGAAACAACTATTCATACAATCAAAGTGCCTATTCATCAATCAAAACATTGATAGCATGACTATTAAACTATCATTCATTAAAAAAAAACTTGTATTCATTCAAAATACATGAATCAGGATTCTTCATGAAAACAATGAGTCACAGCTATGTATGTCATGACACTTTTGGCTCTTGTGAACCAAAAGCAACCCGGTCAGAGAAACCATTTAAAATTTACTATCTCCTAAAACCTAACTCAGGTTTGGGCAAAAAAGAGAGCAAAATGTAATTCAGCTGAAGCAGTGGAACCAAAAGTGATAGGAGCTCATGAAGAAAAAAAATATCACTTGAAAGGGCTTTCTGCATTCCTTTAAATATATATATATATATATTATAATTAATGTGGAATGGGTTGGTAGTAGAAGACAATAGTAAAATACACTTTTTTATTTAAATTTTTTTTTTGTATTGCCACATTATTTAATAACAACGATTTGAAATAGAAAATAAACCCTATATACATAAAAGACAACAGTAAAATATAATAATTTTTTCTTTTAAAAAACATTTTTTTAGTATTGTAATATTACTTAATAACAATTTGTAAAAGAAAATAAACCCTATATACAATTTCCTGACAGTACAATTATAGTTTTATATACATTTAAAGATATAAATTGGCACTTAAGGCAAACAACACATTGAAACCACAACCATCTTCATGACAATATTTGTTTTATGACTCTTATTTCGATCTGTAACATTCTCTGCTAATAAACCACTTGCCTGGAAAACTACCTAATCTTTCTGATTAGTTAAACATTATAAATTTCTTTAAACATGTAAATATTTATTCACTGTTTCTATTGGAGATTTGGCTTATTTCTATGCATGAATCAGCAGACTACTATAGTAGTACAGTAATCTGGTGCTGATTCATAGGAGTGATGACTGGAAATTTGTGATCAAGTGATGATCTATATCACTAAAACTTTCTGAGAGCTGATAAAATACAAAGACAGTTTTTTTTCCACTTACAATACATCATTCACCTTTTAAAAAATTGCATCCTCTTTCTGAAATCCAACTAAGAGTGACCGGTATACATCCATTCATAAAGGTTTAAGCCGAATTTACGTGTAGAGACCTCTGATCAAGAGTTTAAAAAATGAATAAAAAAGAAATTTTTAAAAATATCAATCTTTTATCTGTTCTAAAAAAATGCATTTATAGAGTTAAAATATTAAAGCTTTGCTTGATCTAATGTCAACAATTTTAATAAAATACATGCTTTGTACATATATTCTTAGCCAAAAAAAAATGCTACAAATCATTAAAAAACATTGGTATATTTTAAATTGTTCAGAACCACCACTAGTTCAAATTTAAATACAGTTCAAATTTAATATGCACAGTGCACAAAACGAGGAACCATCCTGAATAACTTTCAATCTATGAATCAGATTTTCAGCATCGTGAAATACAAAATAAACGCCTCTCTAATTTCACAAAAATATAAACAAGTAATTAGTAAAATCACAAACCATCATTAAACCATGGCTGAACTAGTTAAGTATTGGATATAATTCAAATATTAATAGGTACCTACAAGGCAAGATAAAATACAAACAAACAATTAAAACAGAATATTCCCATACCATCATTAAACCAAGAGAACAAGTTAAACCTTGCTTATAAATCAGATATTACTAGTTACTTCCAAAAGAATGAGAAAATTTTGCTTCAAGAGAAGGGAAAACAATAAAAATAACAATAAATAAAATTATATACATATTAAAAAATATGTTACAAATAAACAAATTGCCAATAAGATTGTAAATTTGATATAAATAAAATTATATATTGTAATAATAATAAATTGATTGTAAAATTAGATAGTCAAATTTTTTTGCAAATAAATTTTCTCAAATGAAAGAGGTAACTATTTAACCACCATCCTAAAAATACAAAATTTTCATCCAAATTTGATGGGCTATCAAATCAACATTTAGCAACATCCATAAAAGAGCTGTAAACATGTTTTTTTCTTTCGTCAAATACATAGATAGAAAACAGAAGCACAATACTTTGTGGGTGGTAATTTTTAATGATATTCTCACAAATATACCTGAGTACATGGCACTATTTTTTGCGCTTGTACATTTTATTGAGGAGGTAAGAAAAAAGCTCTTGCATTGATGTATTGCTCAATTTGTCCTTTATTAAACCATTAATGTCTGAATAAAGCTCTTGTTCAAACTTCATATACTTATCCTGCATATTCAGAGTTTTATAAAGGCTCATGACTTTTGAAATTGATTTTTCATTTGAAGTTCCATAATTTTCCTGAAAAATAGATAATTAACATTTTAATAAATAACTGTAGATTTTTAAAAAAATTATAAAACATAATTTGTAAAATTTTTTTACACCATTATGGGTCAACAGCCCAATATCTCCGGTAGATGGTGTCTCTGATATCAGGGGTCTGTCCAGACATTTTGTGAAAGGTTCAATCAGGGTCCTGCTTTTATGAATTTGTGCAAATAGGGTCCTTATTGCAAAAAACTTTTTCAAGGAGTTTTTAAATTGTAAATAGATACAAGAATATGCTCAACACTGTAAAATTATAATTAAAAAAATTAAATCTTCAAAAATAAACAGCAATTGCTGCTTCTAAATTAGAGATGCAATATACAAATATTTAGTATTTAGCCTATACTGCTTAACGCAGAATATTCATTTCGGACGAATAAAGGAAGAACCCCCTGCCAAAGACAAAACTTAATTCGTTTACATCTGTCTTTCTTGTTTTTGCCCCTGGGAAGGATTTATTCGATTAACAAAATAATGAAAATAAACAAATTTGTGAAGGGTCCAATTAAAATAAAAATCATTTTGTGAAGGGTCCGTTTTTAAGTTATAATATTTTGTGAAGGGTGCGTTTTCATGAAATTATATCTTGTGAAGAGTCCGTTAACGGACCCAAATTTCTTCTAAACAGACCCCGGAATATCATATGTAAGTACCAATAAATATTCCCAATTAACCAATATATATACACACACACTAATTAAATATTAACCATCAGCAACTAGAATGACCAATAAAAAACAGCCATAAACAAACCACTGTGTACTTTTTGAAAAAGGAAATTAGCAAATTTTTTTAAGCATATTAATTTCTGTACAAATTTCTGTCGAGGAAAGTAGTATTCAATATTAAGAGTCATGATTTATGCTACAGTTGCAGATAAATTGTGCCACATTGTTTCCCAGAAGCATATAGAATAAAACTTTGAATACAACTTTTGAGAGATTTGATGAGAATGCACAAGTCAGCCAAACAACTTATCAGTGATCAGTAGACAGCGGATTATATGCACTAAAAAACGAACAAAATATGCATGCAAATATGCACTAAAAAACGGACAAAATATGCATGCAAATATGCACTAAAAAACTTGAATATATGCTCTTAAAACTAGAAATATGCATTTAAAATAGAAATTAAAAGTTCAACTTATTTAAATACTACTACTTACTTTTTCCAACAAACACATCTAAAACATTTTTTTGTTAAAAGGAAGAAAATCAAAATATTTCTTACTTGAATCTACACATTTCTGAAGAAAAAGCCTAAAACTGAAGTATGATAAATGAGAAGAAAAATCATCGCATTTTCCGGAAAGATTTTATTAAACTGAATAATTTTTGTTGCAATACACAACTAAGTGTTTTTCTAAATTTTCAAGGGTGAATTGAAGTCGTCGGTCATCAAAGATCATTTAGAAAGCAGAAAATGACCTCTCCACGTCAACCGATGTTATTGGACAAAACTGGTACAATTTCGTACTCATTGGTTTTACTTTCTCTGGAAGTTCAGTTCCTTTTCCATTAAGAAAATCATTTATCTTCTTCACTGCTGCAAAACCCGAATTTTTGTTTTGAACGAAACACCATTTTTCTTTTACTTTCTTCTCAACTGAGTCTGGAAGAGCATTGATGCACCTTTCAGGTGATAAAGAACGACAAAACAAAATTTAATGCGTTCCTTATGCTAACATAAAAAGAATAGTGGTATAGTTTTAGGAGGGAAAAGCCATAAAATGCTGAAAATATGCATTTATAAGAGCAAATATACCTTTTTATGCATTTATATGCACAAATGGCAAAAAGTGCTAAAATATGCAATTGCATATGCACGTATGCAATGGCATATTATCCGCTGTATAGTGATCAGAGGTAAATATAAAGTAAGCTTCATCTATCTGATGAAGCTTACTTTATATTTTAAAAATCTTTAAATTGAAAAATCTACTGCAGAATATTTCGATAATTGAAAAGTAGATTAAAAAAAAAGGTGTTTTTTTATTTCTTTTTTAGGGGGTAAAAAACACTGAACACATTGATTGATTGATGATGGTGAAATATTGAATGTTTTTTGTAGAAATTCTTGAAGGATGTCAGCAAAAAAATATATTCTCTGAAATTTGCTTGTTACATTAAATGACGATTAGAATAGAGACACAGCACAGTCAACTTCCTCAAGAGTCTGTCATGTAACAGTCACTTGAAGTACAAAGTTAGGGGAAGAAAGGACAGAATCTGAACTTCTTAAAATTAGAACTAGATTGAGAGTTTAGTCACAGGCACAAAGCCAAAATCACTTATACTGAGCAAAATCAAAGTAATATTGCATAATGAAGATAAGGAAATTATTACAGTTGCAAACTGAGTCAGATGGAAGGGGAAGAAAAACTATTGGACTACATCTACATACTATGGAACGTGTATATTAAAAAAATGCAAACCTCATAAATGAGGTTTAAGTGTTGATGAAGTACATGTCTTCCTCAGCATTAATGCACTTACTCAATAGGCGAAAGCTATTTTTACTATTCACTTATACAAAAAAATGGTTGTATAATATTCAAAATAATCTGTTAGATTTGAATGGAAAGCTGTTGCTGATGAAAATTTAAAAAAATCTAATAGATTACACTGTCATCATTAAAAAGCATTCCTTGTCAAATGTGAAAGTTAGAAGAGGGGCAGACATGAACTCAGATCATATGTTATTTCTTGGTAAAATTAAGATCAAATTAGCAAAAGCTAAAATTAATAAATATAGTTTTAAGTTCAATACGGAGGAGCTGAATTATAATTAATACTGAGATGTGTTCAAACCAAATTTTGGAAATAGATTCCAATAGTTCACAGATAGAGAGCATACAGATGAAAAATGGAGAAAGATAAAAGTGTATTTCTGATGAGACCAAACAGATGATTTCTGAAAAGTGCGCAATTTGGCAAAATCTCACTTGGTGTAAATAGGAGGGATACAGATTGAAAACTTTTAGGAAGAATATAGATTGAAAAATATATGATGTGAAAAAAGGGCAAGGAAAGATAAATAAGCATTGCTTGAGGGATGTGCAGATGAGGCAGGAAAAAAAGTTATATGAGTTGTAAAGTATTACACAAAAAAGTAATATTATCTGAAAAATTAAAAGAAAGAGAAAAACTAGTTAAAAATAGACAGGGAAAAGGGTTTACAAAAATAAAGTCAGTGTTGAACATTTCGGGGAAACTTTAAACAGAGCTCCCCAATTACAATTAGAACAAGAACTGAAGAACAGGAGGAGGAAATTAACATAAATACAGATACAATCTCAGAACAAGAGTTGAAGAAAATAAAATAAAGTTAAATGAATTACAACATACTGTATTCTCAATTATTCATAATACTATAGAATTATGCCCAATAAGAGTCTCTATTATCTAGAGGTCTGATGATATAGGTTAAAGCAGGATTAGAAGTAATTGTAAATAGTCTATTCTTCTAAAAGAACATGCAACATTTATAAATTTGAATATTACACATGTGAGGATATAATTTGTTAAAACATCCTCCAGATTTTCTTTAGATTTTCAAGTTGCTTCGACTACTAATTGATATGGAAGTTAAAGTTTTCTTAATTGCTACAAGCTGAAACTTAACTCAGTACTTCTGCCTCAAATAATTATATAGCTTTAAATGTTGTTCAGATACAACTATTATACAGCACAACGGCAACTCTATCTGTGGGTAAATAATGTTACTTTAAACTAAATTATTGCCTAAATAAGCATAAAAATACTTGTTAAAGAATTCATTAACAAAAATTAATTGGTTAAAATAAATTTAATCTTAAGTTCAGAGACTAACCATCCATTCCCTTTTAAGAGAATCATCTGCAGTTTCCAAGAATGTAACTGCAAACCATGAGCATTTCCCTTGAGCAATATCAGTTCCCAATTTGCCAGTAATTTCAGGATCTCCATAGCAATCTAAGAAATCATCCTAAAATAAAAAATATTGAAATTCAAAGAATCAGGTTAGAACATATCTGTAGACAAAAAAAAAAAGATTTTTAATATAGTTAGACAGTTAAAATTTTTATTCA
Organism: Parasteatoda lunata; assembly: GCA_949128135.1. NCBI lineage: Eukaryota > Metazoa > Arthropoda > Arachnida > Araneae > Theridiidae > Parasteatoda > Parasteatoda lunata. Next base: position 29,709,283 of record OX421981.1, on the reverse strand, counting down.
AACCAGGTAAAAATAAAAATATATATAATTTTCATAAGCCAGGTCTTTCTATTTGCCCTTAAAACAGATTCTGATAAAGAGGTGAATAATGTTTTTTTGGGAGGAAGGGTGCAATAAATCTTTTCAAGTCCTTGTTTTTACCAAAGTAAAGGTGGAATATAAAGTAATAAAAAGGTACACACAAATAGCTTACACAATTGATTTATAATTCTTTTTCTAGTAAATATATTAATATTTTGTTTGCTAAGCTATAAAATGGATGCACAGAATTCTAATATTCAAACCTAATAATTTTCTTTGAAAAAAAAAAAAACATGTCACATAAATTTTTTCAAAAGTGAAGGATCTGATTTTGATGGATTTGATTAAATATAAGATTGGAAATGTTTCAAAATAAAAAAAAGAGTTGGTCATTTATTTTCATTTTGTGATTCATTAATTTTTAATCTCATACACATTCTCAAATTATGATTCTGATTGGTTATATATGTTTCCTCTGTAATTAAGTATCATTCTCAATTCTTTTTATTTTTATAATGTATGAATAAAAAATAAAAAAAGATTCATTACCAATGGCTATTTTCTAAGTATAGATCTTATGTTTCAAAGATTGTTTTTCAAGCGTATTTTCACACATGTGATACTTCATAAGAATCGATGTGGTGCCCACTGTTCTGCATTTTTAAGTATGTTAGCTTCTTTCTTTTCACTGCGAATAATTTTTATGTGATTTCAAACTTTAATTAGCATTTGGAAAGCGAATCGTTACCAAATTTATATGTAGTGCTTCATATCAATATAATTGAGCATATCTAGTGACATTTCATACTTTATAGTATGCTAAGTAAAAAAAACGGAAGTGTGACCTTTAAGGCGTTGTGTTATAAAATATTAAAGTGGTATAAAGTATAAAATATTAAAGTCAACTCCACTTGGAACTGATATAAAAATACAAAGGGAAGACTGGTTTGCGTCACTGAAAGCTGATTCCAAAAAAAAAAAAAAAACTAATTTCAAGTTGGACGGGAAGAATTTTTCACAACATAGCCCATCTTCACTCAGGGAGAACTGATTTTACACGCTGTTGATTTGTCAAAACTTAGTATCTAATAGCCTTTTTTGCAAAAAATTGACATGAACTATTCTTCCCCCTTAAGTATAGTTTCATAACCTTTTTAAAATTGCTGAAAAACTTAATTATCATGATAAATATGTTGATCATTAATTGAAGTGAATGGTCCAGCAGAGGGCTGACCATCTTTGACAGACTATCTACAATCATTGGACTATTTTTACCCATCAAATACTTTTGTTTAAAACATTTCAAATGCTTTTGTAGCAGAAATTTCATGGCAAAGACAAAATTCAATGCATTTTCTTTGCTCAATAACATTTGTAATTTTGAAAAATTGACTGGATAAATTTTTTTCACTCAATAGAGTGAAAAAGATATTAAAAAAAAATATTTATTTTCAGGCAATAAACTTAATACCTTCCTGTTTATTTCCCAAGTGTTTATAAAAGTTGTGAAAATGTTTGATAAAGTTTGCAGATATCTTTTATTGATGAATTTTAAAAGAAGCATTCAGGGTATTTTTTAATCACAGGAATACTTTATAAGAATAGGGTGAAGTTTAGATAAAACTCCCTCCCGAAGTTGTTGATTTTTTCTACCCTTTTCCCTCTTTATCATTTTGGATTGATGTTTGGGAAACAATTTCTTCCCATCATTGAAAAAATTGACTTATTGAACTTCAAGTAATACAAAAAATAGCCAATGTTAATGATGGTAATTTTGCTAGGTATTTTGCTATCTTCAAATTTCAAAACATCTACATATAGATGTTCAAGTAATGAAAGTTCAAATTTCAAAGCATCTACATATAGATGATCAAGTAATGAAAGTTTGTTTAGATACTATAACTTCAGTACAATGATTAATTAAATATTTTTAAAAATAGCTTTGAAAATAGCTAAGAACGGATTAAATCTAAATAATAAGCATTACCTGAATCTGAAAAAGAAGACCAAGTTTCAAACCTAGATCTCTAGTTATTTGAAATTCTTCAACTGTTTTATCCCCAATCTGTAATTAAAAACAACAACATTAATGATATATAAAATTCAATGGCTAAGTTATAAAAATAAGTTTACTCTAAATTAACATTGTTTTAATATAAATTTTTTTTTATTAAATATACATTAATATGTGCACAGCTAATGCCTATTCCTATTTAGGGTTGTATCTTAAATCCTTTTTTTTTGCACTAGCAGTCATTAGTTATTGTAAGAGTTAACATACTCACAGGTTTTTAATTTTTTAATAGACAAGCTCCAATGGACAACTAGTCAATTTTGATTTGTGAGTGAAATAAACAAGATATTTGACAACTGAGTTCAAAAACAAAAAGTAAATATTTTCCTCATAAAATCCTTTTCTTTGTTTTGATTATAAATGAAAAACAGATCTGAAGCAAGCTAATAAATTTCCCATCATAAATAAACAAAGGAAACCTCGCTACCTAATAGAACCGGTTGAACCTCTTTCCTTGCTTCGGAAATCAAACTTATGAGGCTTGTTATGAGACAAACAAACATTAAAAAAGAAACAGTTAAAAGGCTCAACACCATTCGACTCATACATTCAGTTCATTGAAAGACCAGGTTATGTTTCCGTTAGGGTTGGCTTTTTGGTGTTAAACAGTGGTTTAAACTACCAATAACTGATTTTAGCTATCAAAAACTAAAATAAAGGCCCAGGTCATGAAAAACGTAAGAGAAAAGAAAACACATTTAACTGAGTTGATAATTAGACTATGTAAAATCTACTAAAACAGAAAACAAACTTTAAAATATTTATTCAAATTTCAATTCTCTTCATTAATATGATTATATGCTATAGACTAATTATGGTGGGAAGTTTTAAATGATTTAAAGGGTTTTGATATAATGATAAAATTTTGAAGTTAAAATAGTGATAAAAATTTCCTATAAAAACTATATATGAATGGGGACATGGGCTAAGGCTAAGTATATGTAAGAATGAATTTTTATAAAATAATGCAAATTTACAGTTAGTTGAACAAGTTTAGATAATATAATAACACATCTTATAAAATAAAATTAAGTGTAAATTCCCTTTTTTCCAATTGTAGCTTTTAATAATTTCATTTCGTATTTAAAAAAAATAGTAACTCAGCAGAAACAACTTAACTTAAAACAAAACAGTTTTAAGCTAATATGAAACAACGTTGCAAAGATACCAAAAATAAACAAAATATGTGCACCTGAATTCTTTACAGGCTAAGGAAATAAATTTTTGAAATTTTCACAAAGAATATAATTTACTATATTTAAAATTCAATAAATAAGGCGAATAAATCATACAACTTTAAAAAAAAATTTAAGGGTGTATACGCACAGATATTATGACCAGCAGATATACTTAGATGTCATTCTGAGAATACATTCTAAAATAAAGGAACATAAAAATATCTAGTAACTAACGTGAAAGTATTTCACTCATGTGAGATTTCATTGTGAGTGAGAGCACAAAAATATCAAAATGTTTACTTAAAATATATACTAGGTAAATTTTGACATACTGACAGTGTTTTAAGACAATTTAGAATAATAATAGATTAAACATGAAAAATACATTCAAAATTAAAAATATACAAAAAAATATAACTGTTTTAAGTGGCCATTTCAGATAAATAACATGAATCTAGCAAACTAAAAATTAAAATATATATATATATATATAATATAAGGAAAGGTATAAATACATAACTACCAACTTTTACCGTCTTTGACAATAATTTTTCAAAGTAAAAGGAAATTTAACAATTTAGTTACATTTGTGGACAGAAAATGTTTTATAGTTTGGCAGATCTAAAACATACCATGTTATGATTGTTTTGCATTTATATATATTTTCAATTCATATTAAATGGTAGTCAAAAACATTTCAAAATAAATATATATATCCATAAATTAAATAAAATCTCTTAAGGCATGGAACCAACTAAAAATAAAATCTTCTGGAAAATTCTAAAGAATTGAAAACACTGTGGTGTGAATATTTTTCATTTAACCTGAAACTTAACTGCCAATTGATTAAATTTCTCCTTTTGATGATGTGCATTACATCAAAAGAAAGTATTTTCAATATTTTTTTAAACTTTTGTGTGGAATTAAATCATTGTGAAAGAAAGTATCTTTTTAAAAATATATTAAATATTTCAAACTTGATTGGATATTCTTCTGAATGAAAGAAAATGATGTTAAATTCTGATAGCTATATTAGAATGAAAAGTTCAATTATAACAGATCATACAATGGGCATTAAATTAACATTACATCTAATGAAATAGCTATGGAACTTTATGTTTTGGTCATTTAAATGGAAGAGTCACTGTAGTGGGGAGGGGGGTAATACTAAAGAGTGTAAGGAGTAAAAATAAAAATAAAAAAAATTTTGTGAGCTTAATATGACATTTTAGAACCGTCCCTAAAAATTACCACTAATCCTGATCATGACTAATAATTAATTTGGATCTTTAAAAATGCTTTGCAGTTTAAATTGTTTTTTTTTTTATATATAAATAAATATTGTTTTTTAAAAAAAAAAAAAAAATTGTTTTTTTGAGCTTAATATGACATTTTAGAACCGTCCCTAAAAATGACCACTAATCTGGATCATGACTAATAATTAATTTGGATCTTTAAAAATGCTTTGCAGTTTAAAGTGTTTTTGTTTTTTTTCATCATGATTCCAAATTAAAATTGTGCAAATACAATTTTAAAATATTTACCGAGATTAAATATTGATTAATATAACTATTTACAAAGAAAAGATTAAAATATAAAGGGTAACATAAACACTCACGAGGTGCATAGCAAGGTGAATTGGTAAACAAAATGTATAATATGATGTTTTGTACTCAACAATAGCATTGTATCTTTCCATAGTGAAGAGGTCATAGTGTGGTTTCCCATGTGGGGGATTACTTAGCATGTCCAAGCATTGTCCATAAACTGTTTTTTCATTTGTCTGAAATAAAGAAAATTGAATTGAATACTCTCATCAAATAAATATATAGTAGAACCTTGAAATCACAAACTTCCAAAACATAAATTATTTGATCTCAGGAAAAATCTTAATTTCCTAAGTCTGTGCTAAATTTCGAAAAAAAGATAAACTTTTCTTAGCTGAATACTTTTTTGGTGAACCTTGATTTCAAGAAATACTTTTGATCACCATAAATAAATTCCATAATAATTTTTTTTTTCTTAATATCTAAAGAATTTAAAAATCTTTCTAAATCACCCACTCTTAAAAACTTTTCTAGAATAATTTTATGACTCGTTTCTTGAACTCTGAGTAAGAAATAAATTTTAATTTTTGAAAAGAAATTGTCTGAATATGTCCTAAAAGGAACAAATAAAAATAAATAATGGTATAGATAAGAATACCAGCCTATAAGATTAAAAAAAAAAATTGCTAATTTAATGAATCCAAAAGAAACTGATATCGATGAAGTAGTTACTGAGGACAGGATGAAACAGGATATGGTCATTTGAAATAATCAGAGATATTAAAAAAAAAAGTTACAGCATTAGAAGATACATCAGAAGAAGATGATCATGATAAAACAGAAGAATAACCTAAAATTAAATTAAGCAAAAATATTGTTTAAAGAAAAGGTTCTTTAAAGAAAATGCATGGTATTAAACTTTTAAAGTATTACTACTTTTAATTTGAATAAATTGTTAAAAATATTTGAATTGATAACCCAAATTTTTAATATCTCAAAAATTTTAGTGTCTCCCTTAGAACCCTAAGAGTTAGAAATATAGAAGTTTGAATAAATCACAATTTTATGAAGAAAAAAAACATAAATGTTAGATAAGTAAATTTTGTTAAAATAGTAATAAAATTAAGCATAGCTATTTTTATATAGATAATTCAGATTTTATCAAATTTTTAAGAAAAATATCAATAATGCTTATGATTAATATATCATGTTAAAGCATTTTTAATTATTTAAATGAAATCACTTAATTGTCAAGCACATAACAGCAGCTGACAAAAACTCGAGCATATAATTTTAAATTTACACAACTATATCTGAGGGGTTTAATTTAGAAAACTTCTACAAATGTAATGGAAAACTCTTCTTTGCTATTAAATTAGTCCTCATAATAAAAGTTTAAATAGCTTCATAGAAATTAATATTTTTACTTTATCTTAAACTAATTTAATGCAATTTTTTCCCTCTATTATTAAACTTCAAGAAAGTTGTTCAAAATTTTGGAAGTGATTTCAAGTAAAATATAAGCATTTAGTAAAAGATTTTTTATTCAAATAAAGATTTTAGTTTTCAAAATGATCTAACAAACAGCATAGAGAAATATTTGTGTAATTAGCATAAAATGTTCCTACTTAACAACACCAAATATATACTAAATTTATTCTCTTGGTTTACAAGTAGAATGTTTTAATATATATATACATACATACTTATTTGTGCAGCAAGGGAGGAAAAAAGACAACAATTTAAGAATTAAACTTAACAAATTTAATAAAAAAAGAAAATAATTATAACAGCGATATTGATAGCGGAGAGCTGCCTACACACAGCGTTGCAGGACAAAAACTGATTGCTATAATTAGATTGTTCTATAGAAAAGAGTAAGTTAATTTCATATTCAGGACTAGTCCCTTTTGGACAGTCTGGCACCTTCCAACACGGAAGTAGGTGGTTTTGATGACAGATGTTGAACTATGACTATTACATATCTCCATATCACCATACTACTTATATAAATACTACCAGAGAATTATAAATTCATTAATGAAATAGTTTTGAAATACAGCATCATTAAACATATGTCTGGTCTTATGTCTTATTATGTCTGGTTTGAAAAGAAAAAAAAGTTTTTGATTTTAAAATGCGGTCAGCAAGGTTGCAAATTTTGAAAAATTTTAATTTCTTGAAACTATATATTAATTTATATTACATAAAACAAAAATATAATTATAATAAATATAAGATGTTACGAACTCAGATGTAATGATTGAGAAAAGCACGTAAAAAGATCATGTTTTTTAAAGATTCTTCATCATAAAAAAATTTACACAGTAAAAAATTTTTGTATTCAAAACCAGGTACAAAAAAATGCTACAATTATTCAGAAATAAGTCACAAGGTTGGCTTGTCTGGAAAAAGAAGAAATGGGATTGAGGTGTTTTTTCAGAATTTTATACTTTATTTTTCCGTATATTATTTATACATTTATTTTTATTTATTTAAATAAAATTTTTTAACAAAGTATTTGTCTTTTTATTTTAATCCAGTCATGATAAAACAAAATGTTGCTATTTTATAAGCATCATTTTTATTTTCTTAATGATTCCATTTCTTTTTTTCAAACTGAATTTGCATGTTAATAAAGTAGTAGTAAATATTTTTTAATTGTTTATTAAAAACATTAATTAACAGCAAAAAAGTTTCCATGAAATACTTTGAACAGTATAGTTATGTTTAATTTGGGGCTTAAAATATTATTTGAGCCTTTGTTTAAGAGAAGAAAAAAATTCGAAAAGAAAAAACTTTTTTCTCACAATCTGATATCAATAACGTTTCAGTCAACGTAGTTAATATAAAATAATTGTGCCATGTTTGGAAAAATGATTTTAAAAAATAGTGAAATATATACTATCAAATTCATAAACATAATTCAGACATCATTCCTGACATTTAAAATTCTGGGAGTGTAAGTATACCAACAAAAAAGGGTTTAAAAGACTAATCCTTATAAGTATCAAAAAAGTGTGACTTTTGATCAATTAAAACTGTATTAGATAAAATGTCAAGAGTTTAACTTATTAGCCAAATAAAACAGTCATTAGTAAAAATTAAATTGGCCTCTGCAACATCTTTCTCATCATTCATATAAACACTTATGAATTTATAAATTATACATTTAATTAATGGTATACATTAACTTTATAATTTATATTTAAATATGCTTTAATAATTACATTTGGTTGTATTAAACAAATTTTATTAAAAAAATATGAATAAAAAAAAGCTTTGAAATAGATAGAAACAAACTTCATACATACTAATCGCATTATCTATACACCAGCTTATCTTCAGGCTTACAAATTATTCAGATCAAAAGTTTTTTTTTTTTATTACTTTTTTTTATATTTATTATAAAATGAAGCTAATGAGCAAGTAAATGAATTTTGATGAACACAGAAAAAATTAATAAATAAATAAGACTGAGACAACAGGGCATAGAAGGCTAGTGTAGTGCAGTTGTAATAGATTGTTTAAGCAAAAAATCAGTTTTTATCTATATTAAAATAAAACTAGCTATTTTTAATTCAAAAAATTTCAAAATATTGCACAAAAATACTTTAAAAAAATAAAAATAAAAAAATTATATGAAAAGTACCTGTAGAAATTCTTGAACAATTTGGTTGTAAGACTTGCTCCCTTCAAAAAATTTTCTCAAAACTTTATAGACTCCAGATTGCAAAAGGAAACTATCATTTAAAGCAATCATTCCAACTTCCGGCTATAATGCAAAAAAATTTATAGAAACTTACATCAAAAACAAAAATGGTAATAAATATCAAAATAAAAATATGGTTTACTTTTTTATACCAACAAAGTTCTCCCCTTCGAAAAACAGACTGATCCATGATATCATCCGCAACAATAAAAAATGCTTGAAACTAAGAAATTAAAATAAAGAATTATTTGGTATAATAGTAAATTGACTATTTCTACATTTTCCACTGAAGCTTGACTAATATAGGCAACTTACCATTTCTACACACCATCCTAAAATACTGGCATGAAATATTCCTTCAGCAGTCGCATTATTCGACAGAACTTTATACGCTTTTACAACAGCAGTTCCACGGTTTCTTTTACCACTTTTCATATTGTATTCCAAAACCTATGAATAAAACATTCAGTAAAATTCAGAGAAACAAAACAGAAAGAAAATACAAATTAAACCATAAACAATCAATATTAAGGTAAAACAAGTGATAAAAAGATTTTACCTTCAAATGCCAATTTGAAACATCAGTTAGTGACTGGCTTTCATGCTCAACTGAAGCCTTAAATACGACATCACGGACAGCAATGAAGTCTTCCAGTTCTGATTGATGCAACTGATTGCTTTTTAATTGATTTTGATTGGTTGAAGTAGAACTACTAAAAGATCTTGAACTTCTAAATATAAGAAATTTGAATAAAAAATTAACATATTTGTCATGCAAAAGAATATGCAATAGTTTTTATGACAGAACTGCTTTTATACTACAGTACGTGAAGTTTTAACTCTATACTGCTACACTATTTAGCCCCAAGGCAGTATTGCAGTGACACAGCGACATTATCACAGAACATTACAGAGTTCTTGTAAGAAGATTTTCTTGAAAAGTAAAAAAAAATCTCCTTTTCTTTTCTACAGAAATTTACACATAATATTTTAATCATGCATTTAGAATCACTTTTTGACTTTTCAATTTACGCTGACAGTATCATAAATCGATGTAATGTTTTGATTGTATTTTTGGCAGCTATTGATATTGGTTTTCACAAGGATTTTAAATATCCTGATATATTTAAAACAGTATGGAAAATTCAAATCGTACATTTGATTATTTATTTTTAACGGCAATAATTCTATTGATATTTTGGCAGTTATTGCTATTGATTTCTCCATAGCTTTTAAATCTGATATTTTTAATGCGATATTATTTATTACCACAACCTAATCTTAAAGCGAAACACGCATTTGAGAAGTAAGATTTGCATGATTTCATCGTCAATATTATTTTCGGCAGTTGCTACCTCGGATTTCATGATTTTAAATTTTTTTTAATGGTGTTGATTATTAACAAAATGCAAAGGAAATAATTAGCGCATACAACAAAATGCATCCATAATATTAGAATAAAATCATCCATAATATTAGAATAAAAAATTATTATATGTTCAATTAAAAAAAGTGACACTGCGCTTTTTTTGCAAACACAGTGCTTTTGTTATTTTAAATTAGTAACATATATATTTGTCATTATTAAAAGTATCTTGCAGAAAGATCTTAGAGCTACAGAGTTTTGTCGCAGATATCTCGAAAAAATTCTGCCACAGGGCTACTTAGCTAATTTTTAAGGAAAAATTTCCTTTTCTAACAGAATTTCTCCATTATTTAACAAGAGAAAACACCTGTTTTCTGAACAAGAAAGTAACCAGTATCCTCCCAAAACAAATTTTTCAATGAACAATTTGAAATATTTAAGCAAAATCTAAAGGCTTAATATCTATGTAAATCAAACACATTTACAAAGGAGAAAATAACCATACATATTCATGAAGAATGCAGCTGAAATTTTATCAATTAAGAGTAACTTGACTTTGATTATTTTATAGCAATCAAGATCAATTTTACTTCAGATAATCTAAATGTTAAGTTTATATAGGTTTATCATTATAATCATTCACTTTCAAGAATAAACCATGAAAATTATACTATTTTTCATAATCACACAAGAAAATTTAATATTATACTAGTGAATAATAAGTTGGACATTGATGCAATGGATTTTTAATGAAAGTTGCTCAGATAATCCTGGTCACAAAATCTTTGACAAGATTTTACAGAGCAATACCTAATAAAAAGAAAACCTTTAAGTATTATGAAAGCTAATTAATTACAAATATAAAACTAAGTCAATCAAACACTAGTAGGGAGCAGTGAACAGGGATGGTGACAACCTTAATTGTAACAATCTATTGACATTACTCTTTAAAAATTATATAATGGAGAGGGTACAAATTATATAATGTACATGTATAGTAATACAAATTACAGGCACAAATTATATAGTACAGGTACAAATTATATAGTGTACTTGGGGTTAGAGTGGACATCTTGAATAACTTTTTTTTTTATTGGTCAAATTTCCTGAGAGCTATTATATATAAACAGTTGAATAATCACAATATGAATACTTAAGTAGAAGTTCGTAAAAAAGGGTTTCTACATTGCAAAAGTAACTTATGAATTTACGATTCACTCTTTTATTGATATATTTTATTTTCAGAATAACAACTAAAGGTGATAATATATTAGAAATGATGGTTTTACCTATTTAATAATTAATTTTTTTAAACATATTCCATTTAGTTTCCACAATTTCCGTTTCAACAAGGTTCCTTAACTCCTCGCTTCGATTGAACAAGAACTTTTGCAGAGTTGTTTCATTTTTTTAAACCCTCACAGTCAAACTACTTGATTTTCTCCCAGTTAAGGGGACTCCCCAACCAAAAAAAAAAATTTAAGGTCAAAAAATTTTATTAGCAAATATATATATATGTATACAGAATTACTACATTAAAATATTTCAACTAGCCCCCCCCCCTCCAAGTATTGTCACTCAGTAACCTTTATATCTTGCCAGAATTTGAAATTTCAGTCTTGAGCTTAGCAATAACCAGGAAGTGATCAGAATTTTAGTTGCACCGCAATAGATTCTAACAAAAAAAAGCAAACGGAACAACATACCCCGGAGTTTTTATCTCAATGTAACGCAAATGCTGATAAATGTCACCAAAATGGATCCAGGAATTAACTTGATTTCTGCGTTGGGCTTACAATTACAAGGCTAAAAAAATACCATTGATAGTTGAAAATTTGATTCAAAGCCTAAGATATAATTTTAAAAAAATACGAAACTATATATACTTACACATGCGTAATAAGTCTATTTGGAACAATGTCTGATGAGTGTCTATTATTGCCAACTTCACTAAAGATCAGACGATGGGATTGTACACAAGAGTACAAACCAGAAAACAAATATTTAAAAGCCGCGAATTTTAACGACGACACACCCTGTAATTTACTGATGGTACAGACAGACATTTTCTATATGCCAAGAGAATAAAAACTGAAACAAACAATAATGAACTGTGACAACCAAAAAATATTTTCTAACTACAAATAAATCACATGCCGGATTTTAATGTTTTCAAAAACAAATTTAGCCGATCGTTTCTTAGAGAAAAAAACAAAATCCTCTCGATTTTATAGCTTGATTTAAAACAAAAACAAATAAAAACTTTTTCAAACTTAAAGTACTTTAATTAGATGTTACTATATTTACAAAATGAAATACTTATTGCCCGCACTAACTAGTTTTTGTTTTCGTTTTAATATTCCCGTTCAAAAAGTTGTCAAATTCGTGTGACGAATACAAGATTTTTGTTGCCATATTTTTATACAAATAATTATCAATATCAAATTAAAGGTTCTTCAGAGTAGGCAAAGGACTTTAAAAACTGATATTTTTATTAATAATTAAATAATTTTATACTATTATTATTGAAAAATTTACTGTTAATATCTATAAATACCGATATCCTAAGTAGCCGTTTTTATTTAATTACTTTGTAACCGTAACTTAATAAAATGTCTGTTTTGTTTTGATTTCACACAGTTTTGTTTTAAATGTCTGCAGTGAAATTCAATTCTTATTAATCCAGGTAGACACTATTTAAACATTACTTAATGTAATCATGTTGAAAAAAAAAACAAATTTTTTTATCCTTTGAATATTCTTTATAATCCGCGAGATATTAATTATAAAATTAATTCCTTCCTTGTTACTCAACTTACAATTTTTTGTCTGTCATCGTTTAGTTATTGTTTATTATCAACAGTGTTAAAACATTTATATATTTTTTAAAATATCAATTTTTGTCTCTATTTATGACTACAGGAACCGCGGGACCGGGAGGGCTTGGGGGGTCTATCGTTTTTGGAGAATGAGACGCAACCATTTCTAAGATTATAATTTTTCCCTTAATATTTGTGTAATTGAAAATAGATAATTTTTTTGCTTCTGAATTTTAAAATAATAGTCTTTTTCAAGAGAGCTTTAGCATTTCCATGGCGAAAACTTCTACTAAATGATACCTTTCTCATCCCCCGCAGAGGAAATATACATTCCTTTTGCAAACTCGATGGGGAAAATTCTTGATTTGGTTTCGAATTTCCCGGCGAAAAGAATAAAAATTAATTTAAAAAAACAATGAAACAGAATAAATACCTTTAAATTAGAGATAAATAATTTTCGGATAAAACAATTACTCTTATTAAATTTGTTTTAATTTTAAAACAAATCGATTCATGAAGTTGAAATTGCGGATTTGAATTCTTGATTGCGTGAGGCTTATATATAATATTATATATATATTTATATATATATATACATAAATACGTAAGGCAGGAGAGCCCATCCCCCTCACTCATAAGATGGTCACTGTATGATTAACATATTTAGAGGTGTTTTTCCATAAAAAAAGAGAACTTTTATTGTTTTTAGTATTGAGTCTAACATCGTAAAATTTTAAGAAATTCGGTAATTTAGAAATTCTCAATTTAAAGTTTTTTTTATAAGTTTTAAACTATCAAAAAAATATTAATTATAGGAATCAAATTTTATACCCCTTAGTAAATATGCCCAAACATGTTTTTCAACCTATACATTTCATTACTGTGGTTACTGCTTGAAGTTAAACTGTTACGTCATTATTGTTTGAACAGGGTACAAAAAATTTTCAAGACTTTTCCAAGAACTAATTTTTTTTTCTATCAGAAATTTGTCAAAAATTGTAACATAACTTTCCACTTAAGACAACTATTGAGAATATATGCTTACAGTTATGAATTATTTTTCAATCATGATATAGAACATACATTTACATAGTGAAACAGGTTTATTAACACTATATAAAAACATTCAACATAATCTATATTATCACAGCATTTGCAGTCATTAAGTAAATATTTGAATTAAAAGTTCTATTTTGTTTTTAAAAAAATTCTTTAATGATCTTATTAGTTATATTTCCATGTATGTGTAGATGTTTCAAAAAAGTGTCATTCAAAAGCCAAAGTCAGAAGAATAGCCAGATTTTTCTCCTGTCATTGCTACTAACTTTATTGTTTTTTATTTATATTTTTGCCTTCCTGAATCACTATTTCAATTTGACAACAATTTTTCCATAAAATAATTATTCTAATATAATCTGTAGGAATTTTATTGATGTACTTGCAATTCTCAAAAAATTCTGTCACCAATATTTGATTTCAAATATTGAGACTAAAACCTTGAAATGCTTACAGGATTGTTTTTATTTTTTAGTTTTAATAACAATATACATATTAACAGTTAGTATATTTTTGTTTACAGTTAATATGGTGATGTAAATAGCATTCCTATAGCTTGTTGGTTTTTGCAAAATGAAATTGACTCAAAAAGCTGATTGAGATATTTTTTTTCTCTTGATATATTTCTTTGAAAATCAACTAAGTTGGGTTTGAAACCCAGCATCTTTCTTACCCTATTCAGTAAAAATAAGTTTTAATGAATAGAATTTTCTTAACTTAGTCACATAATATAGAACAGTTTTTTCACTAATCCAGTTAAATATATATATTAGTGTTAAAAATTTAAAATGCAAGTTTTGTTTTGTTTTTGTCCAATATTCAAAGTGATTTTCTGTAAGATCAAATCAGGTCTTGCATATTTCCGAAAATTGAAAATTTAATAATACATACTCGTTCTATAGGCTAATTTTTCATTTAAATGTCACTCAAAACTTGTGGTGTTTTTTGCTGAAAATTGTATGATTTTGTATTATATCACTTTTTTATTGATGCAATAAATGTTTAATAATATCTTTTGAATATTCTGGAAATAAGTCCTTATTAATAATTAGGTACCATGGCTTCTGCATACTTACCCATTGAAACAGTGTTAAAGGTTGATGATAATGAATTTTTATTGGAAGATAGTGAGAAACCTAAACACCCAACTATGATATCATTTAATTGTGTCTCTATTGGCACCCAGTGTGACTGGAAATTTGAGCAACCTGATAACAAAAATTGTGCTTTGTAAGTATGAAAATTTTTAAAGACATGTCTAATGATCTAAATGTAAGAACTTTTACAAATTTTTCTGAATTTAAAAATCATCAAAATCTCTATTTTTAAGCACTAATATAGTGATTTAACTGTAAGAATATAAATAATGATTTGCTTAAGAATAATGACTTGCTGAAAAAAATAATAACATTAAACTAAACAGCCAGGCAATGTATTTAATTTATTCTATTATGTCAATTTATAAAGCATATAAAGATTTTATATATTTTGTCATAAACTTTTATCCTGTGATAAAACTCAAATTCAATATTTATAGAAATTTGAAATGAAATTTTTTTTTTAACCTTTTTCATTAAAATGTTTTTTTTTTTTAATAATATGGCCGTTATTTTATTCCCAATTTAAATTTTCCTGTAGTGTTAGATTTATTTTGTTACAAGGTCTTGTTTGCTTTTCAAGATAATTAAAGCTCTTGAATCCGTGTTTTGTACATAAGTAAATTTTCCACAAATCCAATTTCTTTTCTTCCTTTTTTTTAATTTTTACACTTTCACTGCTTTCAAATGTTACCAGAGACACTTTGTTTATTTCAGTTGTTACATTTCTGATACACAAATTAAATCAAAGAATTATCTTCAGAACATGTCATTAAAAGTTTGATACTATGATATTTCACTCAAATTACCGGAATTTTAAGATTTTCCTAAGAAATGAGAGAGAAAATTGCTTTATAAGAATTCTTATCCAAAACAAAATTATTGCAACACTGAAAAGCAGTATTTTTTTTTTTTTTTTTCATTTATTGTAAAATCTGAATTGGGCAGAATTCATTTATCTGAAACCTTTAAAAGCTCTCATTCAAAAGTGTTTTTTAACTTTTTCTTTTTCAAAAAAAAAAAAAAAAAAAAGCCTGATTTTTGAAAATTATAAACTTTCTTTGACTCAACTAAACTAAAGAAAAACTAGTTTGTAAAATATTAAGTTATGTTTAGCTAAGAGTATATAAAATCTAGTAAAGTAAGTAGTTCTATTTTTATTTATTTATTTTTTCAATTGAGACTTCTGGAGTGCTCAGAATGGACAGGAATCAGCTTATATAGGTTTAAAGACAGTTCATAAAATGCTTTGTGTCTTAGGTAAACATTTTTTTTTTTTTTGTATCAATAAACATTAATTATTAAACATACCTTTATCATTAGAAAAGTTTCCCTTAACAAACTTGCCAAGTTTCAAACAAACCTTTATGACAGTTCATTGAGTATTAGCAGCTTGCTTTTGAGCTAAAAATGAGTTTCATGAAAATGCATTTCCTTACTCCAAATAGTTAGAGACAAAAAAGTAACCAAACACTCCATCCACCACTCTGAACCCATTTGAACATGTGAACCCATTGAGCATTTCAATTTTCAATTGAACTATCAAAATTCTTCTTTGATACATTGATATGCAAATTTTGAAAGTAACTAGCAATCAATCATCTACATATAAACATACCTAATGCTTGTCATTTAAAAAATATTATTTGCAGGCAAATTATTTTCAGATCAATTATTTGTCATTTGGAGGATGGTCTTTATAGAATGTTAAAACTTTTAAACATTTTGATATTAAATGTTTAAAGTTTTTAATTAGTCTGTTGAAATTAAAATTTTTTAACTATCATACTTGTATTAAAAACTTATAAAACTACCTCCTTATGAATTTTTAAAAGACATTTGTTAAAAAATTATGAAGAATTGAAAGAAGTTTTAATTTTTATCTATGCCTTTCATGTTTATAAAATAAAACAATCAATTTTTCCTTTTAAATTCAAATTTATAAAATTTTAAATTTAGTTGAAAATTTAAACTGTTAAGTGTGTAATCTGATATTATTAAGAAGTTATTTGTTAACTTAATAATTATATCAAGACACATCATACTTTGATTAATTCAAATTTTCTTACAAAATAAAATGTAACTTTATAGGACCTGATAGCATTTTATTTTATTTTGCAAAATGAAAAATGTATATTAAATGATTTTTTTAAATATTATCATCTCATTGTTTTTTATTTTAAATTATGTAGGTTGTCTGAAAATGAAAGACCTGAAACAGAATTAGCTGTTATGAGTTCAGACTCTCTTATAATCCCCGATAAAAACACTTGTGATTCTTCAATGGTTATTAGAAGCTGGTCCGAACATAGCGATTCAAGTATCTTATCAGATCAAAAAATATTTATACCTGCTACATTTTCCCAACAATTTGCATCACATATTCATTCTGATGATGAAAAATCATTGCTTCAGTGAGTATTATAAAAACCTGTATCATTGATATAAATTTTTGTAATTTTTAATTTAAGTCAAAATTTACTCTTTTATAACACTATTTAGAGTTCTTGCAATGTCAAAAATCTCTTTTATTACCAACTGAAAAGTATATTAGAAGCAGATACAAATATTAAGGCTAACTCATCAAAGGATTTCATTTTATAACTTGCTGTAAGTTTTGCCAATTGGGATATTATGACATGATAACATTTTATAGGCTAATGGTATATTGAACTATAATTACAACTTTTCAATGACTATTTATACTTTTTCAACAACATGTGGCAGATTTGTTTTGATATGGGTATACAAACTATGGGAGAATCTATTTATAAAAATGTATTCACCAAAGTGGCGATTATTAAGAGAAATAGACAAATTGGCCTTGTATGATATATTTTGTGTTGAAACAATGTAAATATTATAGATAATAAATGGATATTTGTATTTTGCTTTGGAATACTGTTGAGTAGAAGTTTGAATACTTCATTATATCTCAAAATAACTTTGTAACATCCTATAGTGGCAGTAATGGTGCTTGAACTTTACCAACTTTAGAGAACACTTAAAACATTAAAAAAAATTACTTACAAAGTATTTGTTAAAGAAAATATTTAGATTAGCAATAAAAAATTTTCTTTATCAAAATTTATTACATAAAGCAAAATTAAAATTTTATTCATAAAAATCACAGAAATTTATACATTAATTTTAACTAGCAAAATGACTTTGTCTATTAATTGTCCATTAAATGCAAACAATAGTAGAGAAAATTTACTATATAAAAACTCATTTTATGTATAAATGTTTTAGGGACAGTGAATCATTTTTGATTTATGATTTTCATTGCCGTTTTGCAGATTATAAATTTCTCACAATTTGCATGTAGAGAAATGATAAACAATGGAGGTGAATATTTCAATAATAATACACCTTTTAGACTTTTGAACAACTAATTTTGGCATCAGAGGATTACCTAAGCCATTGGGGTAACTAAGACAATTTTTTGTTTCATGTGTTGATTTTAGTAACTCTGAGTTTGATTGTCATCAGTGGAAGTTTTAGACATCATATTTTAATATAGTATGTGTTTTGAAGGTAAAGGTTATAAACCTTAATTTATACAAATAATTTTATAAATTTGCAGGTTTCATATTTTTCAGTTGAACTCCTTATAAACATATTTAAATAGATTCTCAAACAACACGTTGATGTTTGGTTTACTTCATTTATTATATTTCCATTTTGATTTTTTTTTTTTCTATATTTTTAAGTTCATTGTTGTTCCAATTTTCATAGCTGCCAGCTTTTACAATTTTTTTTAAACATTTATCATAGTGAAAAGCAAAGTAGAAGCATCAAAGTTATTAGTAGTTTTTAAAAATTTTATCAGGCTTTTACACATATAAGGAACAATTTTCAAGGTTCTTAGATGTGTTTTTTAAATTCTTTATGCTGTGGTGGTTAATAACTTTAAGGTAAATTTTCAAATCCATAGTAATATATTAAATCATAAAATTGAAATGAAAATATCATTGGTAAAAATCATGAAAGTTGAAATGCATGCATTTTAAAATTTCATTTTGATACACATTTTATAATACAGATTTTTTTTATCCTTTTATTTTCTATAGCTGTTTTTTCTTCTTTCTGTTTTATTATAAAATCATAATGTTTTTAAGCAATATTTTTTAATTCAATCATGTAAACTTCCTACAAGTCACAAAATCAAACAACAGTTTCATCATGTGACTCAATATCTGATCAGAAAAAATATTAAAGATAAATCAGATTTATGGCAAAGTGAGAGACAGTATCTTTTAAAATCATGTGTTGTGTAAAGTGGGAATAGTGGGCCACTTATAAATATTTTTATTATTTTAAACAAAACTAAATCAATCTCAGACCTGCCAACTCTCAGGCTTTAGACCTAAGTATCAGGATTTTATGGCCAATCTCAAGACTTGAAGCCTCTAATATATATTCTCAGGCTTTTTTCTAATGAGTATATAGATCAGAGTAATTTGCATACAACCCTCACTCTCCTCCATATCAACTATTTTGTAGTTCAAGTGTATTAATTTCTTTTCCTTTCATTTGATACTATCAATATACTATAGTATCGAGTTTGTAACAGGTAAAGTTATACCTACAGCTGTGTTTTCCAACTTAAAACTGGCATTATTAACCATTCCTCACGGTGATATGACAATGGGAGAATATTTAGCCACATAACAAAATTCCAGGCTTAATTCTGTTTTTTGTCAAAGTAAAATCAGAATTTGTGGATTTGTGGAAAAAATTTATGTTTTAAAAAATTTTGAATCAGTCACTCAATCTATTTTTTTTTTTTTTTTTTTAATGAAAAGAAGAAAAAATTTTAATTTTTAGGCTCAATAAAGTTACTTGCATAAATTTAATTTAAAGAATGTCTAATTTTTTTTAATAGTTATTGTTTTGCTTATTGCTCTATGCCCTGTTTACAAAATGTCTCAGTCTGTCTGTAGTTGTCAAGTCTGCAATCTCCATGAAAGAGTCTCTGAATATGTTTCAATTATTTATGTTTATTCATGAAAGTACGTACTGTGAACCATCTTTAAATTTATCTAAATGTAGGATTTCTTATTTATTACAAATTTTATGTCCTGTTCATTTATTATCTTAAGCAATCCATAAAGTTATTCTACATTTGGATAAAATTTTGATGTTTAAATCTTTGCTATAACATTAGCTTTATAAAATCCCATGTTGAAAATCAACTGTTTCTTTAAGGCAGTCATCCAAGCTGATGTAAAATCAGTACACTCAAGCTTAGACCACCCTGAACTCCGAGAAAAATCACACTAAAGTCATTGTTTTTCAATGAATCTCTTTGCATGAGGGAATTGAGGGCAACGAAAAGGCTGACTTGTTGCCTAAAGTATGAACTCTTCAACAACAAGAAAACGAAGCCATTCCTCCAGAATCACTTGAAGGACTTGTTTATTAGAAAATTATAGATACCTTCAAATATGACTGAGCAGCAAAGTCAATGGGTAAATCCTGAGCCAATATCCAAGATCACTGGAAAATGTGTTACCACAAACCCCGTAGAAAAGTTATGGCAAACTTTAGACTAAGGTCAGGTCACGACTACTTAGCAGAACATCTGAATAGAATGGGTATACTCCCATCAAATATTTGCCAAATCTATGAAATGGGCATCATGAATGCTGAACAATTTCATACGTGCCCAGGTTTAGAGAGAGAGTCCCAAATACTAGGTGAAATTCTCACAGTATATTGGACTGCTGGAAGTTTTATTAATTATTATTGATTGAACTCTATCCATACTTTTTTTTCTTGTTTCTTTGTTAATCCTTCTCTTGTTCATGTTTATTTATATTAATCTTTTCAGTTTGTTCATGTTTATATTGTGTGTGTTTATTATAGTTCTTTTTTCTGTCCACTGTCCCTTTGTGAGACATTGAGCTGCCTGAGTGGGCTGCTCTATGGATTGAAATTCCTGCTAGTCACATGTAACAACATCATTGGACAATCAAACAGATACCTGTTGAATGGGAAGAGGGTTCCATATGTATCATTTTTAAAAAAGGAAGCAGACTGAAATGCTGCAATTATTGAGGTATCACCCTCTTAAATGTAGCAATTAAAATATTCTCCCATATCTATATAATATAGGTTATTACTGTATACATTTACTGTTATTGGTTCGACAATGTGAATTTCAAGCAAGAAAATCTACTATTTCTCAAATTCATTCTATTAGACAAATTTTAGAAAAAGCTTAAATGTAATAGTCACACCTTTAATCTTAATCATACATGATGTATTAAATCTATTCTACACTGAAATAGGATTGAGACAAAGTGATGCTCTTTGTGCATCTTTTTCAATCTTACCCATAAAAAACTATTAGAAATTGTACTATAACTAGAAGTACTGAACTATAACCAGAGGCGCCATTTTTTCAGAAATCTATATAGTTATTGATGCATGCTGATGACATCAACATTGATCACAGAAGTAAACAGGCAGCTGTGGAGACTTATATTTCTCTAGAATCTACAGCCAGAGACATTGAACTTGCTATAAATGACGATAAACAAAATTTATGACTGTAACAAGCAATGCACATAACTCCACACTGCAAATAGAATTTTATATTTTCAAGACCATTGATCAGTTTACGTATCTCAAAACTATCATTTCTAAAAATAGTTATGTTACTTGAAAGTAACAGATTATTCAGGGCTAGTCGATTCTACCATGGCATAAAAATTTATTAAATCTTTACTACAAAATTTCAAGACTAAAATAACTATTTATGTAACTCTTGTTAGACCTGTCATATTGTATGATGGTAAATGCTGGCCATTAATAAAGACATGTGAGGATAAACTTTTGATTTTTGAAAGAGGAATTATTTATGAAATATTTGGCTCAGTTAGAAAAAAATTATACTTTGTTAATTCATGAAATCTATAAACAATATAAACATCCGAATGTTACAGAGTCATCAAATACTATCATATCGAATGATTTAGGCATATTTTTTAAATGATGACAACTCAAACCTTGTTAAAACGATTATCTTTGCAAGCACATAGAGTAACAGAAAATACCTTGTACAAGTTGGATTGATTGCGTAGAGGCAGACTTTAAGACATAAAAGCCAGTTGTTGGTGAACCGTAGCATTTTAATAGATCCATTGAAGGAAGCTAATTGAAACAGCTTTAGACTGAATAGGTTGTAGTGCATTTAAAGAAGAATAAGTACATTTATTATGCAGTTGGGAAAAAAATATATACATAGATGCTTTAGTTATTGCATTGTCATCCTATTTTCAAATTCAAGAATTTGCTGCAAAAAATGAGAAATTTGCAAATTTTTTGATTGTTTTTTAAAACCAGGAAAAAAGGTTTGACATGGATACAAAAAACTGACATAATCAAGACTATCATTTCTTGAATAACACAATAACTGGCACCTTGTACTACATTTTTTTTTTTTTTACTTAAACAAAAAAATTAGGTCAGCCTAAAATTTTTTATATGAGTCAGACTGTCCCAAAATCACACTGAATCCTTTGCTTAAAAAGCTTTTATCAAACAAATCTAGGGTAGTAAATTTATTTAATAACACTTATTTTTTTTTAAAAATTTTAATTAAAATAGTATAGAATTTAACTATTAAACCTCTAACTTTAATAAAGATTGAAAAACAGTAAACCAATGTCCCCAGTCCCTCAACAATAGTGAGTAATTTATTAAAATTGTTCATTTAACTTTCTATAGGCTATGAGTAAGAAAATTTGTATTGTGTTTTATTTCTGTCAAATTTTGAAATGTCATTAATTTTTACTAAAAATGTATATTAGTATCTTCTAAAGTTTCTTTTTTGTGCTGTTCAAATTTTTTGTAACTCATTTTTTTTTTTTTTTTTTTTTTTTTAATTTAATTTTCAATGTTTCTTTTCGTGTATCTGGCAACAAAATTGGCAAATAACTCAATTCTGCACAAAAAGCTTCATAAACTTTAAATATTTAATGTTTTGCTATTGTGTTTGAGTAAAAATATGAAACTAAAAAAGTTCAAAACAAGTATAGGGTTGGTTAAACTTACTTGTTAAGGGTTGACTAACTGTACCAGACATATTTTTCTTTTAAATCTTACCTGCAAACACTCTTTCTTCTTAAAATTGTTATAAAATTTCTTATAGTAACTTAGGTGGAATACCATAATCATTGAACTTGAGGAGGCAGTCTAAAATGATCCAAAAAAGAAACTTGCTATTTATGAACAGTTTTTTTAATATAAAAACAGTAACAGATTACAGAATCTCTGGAATTTTTGTTAGATTTGCTTTTTACATTTAAAGTAGTAGCAAAATTTATGTTTTCAGTATTTCATTTATAGTTTAATAATGCTGAGTTAGACTGATTTTGATCAGCTAAAACTTAAAAATAATTTTGATAATTGTATAGCTAATTATTTACGATCTTTAAATTTTTAAAGTTTAAACAATATGTGCTTAAAATTGTAAAATCAACAGATGGTTCACTATCAGATAAAAGTTAGCAATTATGGAAACAGCCCTGTTCCCTGCTTTTTGATGGGAAATAGTCCCTCTTAAATTGTGGCCTTCTTTTGCATTTAAATAATATATAAGAAATCATAAATTGGTTCTACTTGTTATTTTGATGCTATTTATTTCTTATTGACAACCAATGTGTTTAGAACCAGTCCTCCTCTGTCTGTAAACAGCTAGACATGGAAGTTCTTTTTGTTTGTAGAAAACATATAAATGTGAAGACTTATAAAAAATTTAAGAATTTCGCTTTAAGTATTTTTATATAAGATATTTTCTTATTTCTTAACTTTCATTTTCTAGGCTAGATTACAAAACTAGAAATAAGTATAAAACTAAGCAGAGACGACAAGACCCATTCTATCGCTCCCAGGAAAGAGTACGGCAAAGAACTGTGATGCGTATAAAACGTCAAGATCCTGGATTCCGTGAAGCAGAAAGAGAAAAGGGACGTTATAGAATGCGTTTAAAAAGGCTGGACCCTAAATTTCGTTCCCAAGAGCGTGAGCGTCAACGTGAAAGAATGAAAGCTAAACGAAGGGATCCAGAGTTTCGTGAAAGAGAGAGAGAGCAACAAAAGACAAGATTGCATGTCAAAAGGTTAGATCCTGCATTCAAAGAGAAAGAAAGAGCTCAAGATCGTCTTAGAATGAGACTAAAGCGTCAAAACAACAGTCTTTTTGCAAATTTGCATGCTGACGATATTAAAGTTAACCATGAAAGTGATTTAAGTGTAAATTCTGACAAGATGCTAAAAGACATGTGCAAATCTGAGGATTCTCGGGAAGAGTTTCAAAATCAAACAGTTTTTCCTGAAAATTTCAGTGCTAAATTATTGTCCTTAAAATCACAAGAATCTGTTATTGAAACTTTTCACTTCAAAAAACAACAAATTTTGAATTTTAATTTTTATAACACAAACAAAGAACAATGGCTTCAAGAAATGTGTTCTCGAGCTGTGGCTGAAACCAGTGATATTAGTGAGAGTGATACGTTACAATCTGCTACAGTGGCTGAAGTAAACAGTGATATGATGAAAAAATTGCCTCTGATTAAAAAAAAGGATCTGAAAGATGAAAGCAGCTCTGAATCTTTAGAAAAGATTAAATCTAGTGAACTGTCCTTGGCAGACTTACAAAAATACACTAATTCAAGCCATATCACTGTGTCAACAGATAAATATTCATCAACAAATACAGGTTTGTATTCAACTTTATTTTGTTTTTTATTTATTTTTTGCTGAGCAGATAGTTTAATTCTTTACAGTTGACCAGGAACTCAATTCGATGTTGATTTTGTTCTCTTTTCATTAAAAAAAATTGATCTTCTCCACTTGAATGAAATACTTCATATTCAATACTTATATGAATAAGCCCAAATAACTTGATACTTAAAAGATTCATGAAAACCCCAAACTGCACAAAAAATACATATTTACTTTTGCTTTATTTAACTAATATTATTGATTGGTTTCAATGATCTGAAACTTATTTCCAATAACATTATTTTAATCTCCTACAAAATGAACTGCAATTTTGCCAATTGTTTCACTTTAGTTTCTTCACTGATGTGAATGACTACAGTAACAGTTAGAAACATATTTGCATTTATCCATCAATAAAGTTACTCATCTATTACTGCTTTGCAGAAGGCTGATTCCAATCATTCTTTCATTTGTTTAAATGCATAGGTGTAAGTACTCAATAGTTTGCCCTGATGGGGTGATATAGAAAAAAAAGCTACCTAAAAACTATACTCATGCAAAGTATTCTGTGAAAAAACAGGCCTGGTAGATTATAAAAGCTTTATTTCTGATGTTTAGATGAATGAAGGTTTGTTTCTGATGTTTTATGCACCAAATCAATTGAGACCAAACACAAAATGATAGGATTTCTAGTTTAGAAGATATAAGAACTTCCTCTATCTAAATTACAATTTTTCACTTGTAACAATTTATGCATTTGTCAGGCTAGTGTTTTATTGTTCTGTATGTATTTTTTGTGACGGATTAAATGTGACAGAATGTGGGTCAATAGAACTAATTGTTGAGAAGATGGCAAAATTGTTAATTTTAAAATGTCTCATTTCTGACCTAAATCTTAGTTATGCATCTGACATTGCTATGTCATTGCAATGTAGTCAAATAGCAATGTATACATAGTTTTGCAAATATTTCTATTGTAGTTTTTTATGCTGAATTGAATAACTATAGAACTAATCATTTAGAAAGTTATAAAGCAAGTACACAAATAATGTAGATGGACTAATAATTTAGAAGCTGTAAGGGAAGTCTTAAAAAAATATGTAATTTTTACGAAGTACAGTAATTGATTTATTGAAACATTGTTATCTGGACAAATTAAGCATTGTTTCTAAGGCATATTTTATGTTGGATTAAGAGAAACTAAACTCAAATCAATAGGACTAACAGTTAAGAAGTTGCAAGGTTTTATTTATTTATTTATTATTTTTTTTTGTTAAAAAAGTACTTTTATAACTGTAGACATGAAATAATAAAATTCTAAGGGAAAGAATAGTGTAATCAAAATACAGTTTAATTATAGGCTAATATAATAATTTTTAAAAATAACTATTTTGTGAAATTTTATGTTTCATAATATTTCATCATAAAATAGTCCCCCCTTTTAATATTTTTTGACACAGCTTGCACCTCTGTGTGATGGTCAAATTTCATTTATTTTTTTGACTTAAAGCTCAAAATTGTAAAAACAATTTCACAGTAAATTTTTTTTTGCAAATATTTATTCAGTGTTTTTTACGAATAATCTTTTATTGTACTCAATGCATGAAATTAAATTTTATACGGCAAAATATTAGTAGGGAAGTATAAGATAAGTTTTGATTTACAAAAGGACTATGACATCAATAAATTTTATAGTACTGCATAGTCCTATAATTTTATTATAAATTTTTATTTTTGTAACAAGTGATAATGTAAGTGATTTACAAAGAAAATAATGTTTAGCGAAAAAAATAATGTCCTTGGAATTCGAAGAAAAAAATTGTATTTTGTTAAGTTTTTCAAATAATTGGTCTAGAAATTATTAAAAAAATATTTATTCATTCTAGCAGAAAAAATCTGCAATTTGGAATCCTTTAATCTAGCGACAGATGTTAATTTGAATAGTTTTTCAATACTTAAAAAACAGTTTTATTACTATTGGGGGTAAATTTTGCAAAACAAAATTAAGTAATAACTGTCTTTTTTTCTTTGGTGCTAAAGTTTTTGCTTTCAAATATAGAATGATATTCTACACAGCAATATTGAACATACAAGCATTACTTATTTTTAATCACCCTAATGATAACTTGCATGTTTTATCTTTATAAGTAAACCTTTATAATTAACTGAAAGTTTCAGTGATGAGGAATTTCTGTGATAGTAAACCTAGTTTTTAAGAGGACTTCAGCAAATCAAATATAACAGTTTTTTAATTTAAGTAAATTACGTAAATTTATTAATTGAACTGTTCATTTGAATATTTATTCAATGCTGCTTAGAATGCCTTTTTGTTACTTTTTCGGGGTAAAATATGCAAAATAAAAATTTTTAATTTAAAGTAGCCACTTGATATATTACAATGTCCTTTTTTTCCTTTAGGTCAAAAGTTTTTTTTTTTCAAATGTAGAATAGTATTCTGTGCTACAACATTGAACATACAAGCATTACTTATTTTTGAATCACCCTAATGATCACTCATACATTTTATCTTTATTATAAATGGACTTTTTTAACTGACTGAGTGTTTTAGAGATGATAAATTTCTATGCTGGTGGGCCAAAGTTCTAAAAGACTTGCGCAAAGCAAATGTAAAATATTTCAAATTTAGTTCACATGCATGAATTTGTGAATTGAAGGTAACAATTTCATTTACTGGGTGAACGAATGCCCCTGTTTTCTAATCTTTAAGCATTACCTTGCATACGAGAATGTTAAGCAAACAATCATGTTAAAGATAAACATACATAACACTTATAGTGAACTACTTCATGAATCGGTTAACATTATTTCTTATACATGTTACCATTCTTTATTGAAATGCTTATCTGCAGCAAGTAGTAGTAGTAAGTTAGTAGTTATTGGCGCAAGAGCCAGTTGTGGCTATATTGCACTTATTTCATCATATCTGCTATATTACATCATATCTGCAGCAAAGAAAATGCGCATTTCCATTTGCAAAATCATGCTTTAGAGTTGGAGAACTGGAGCTTTCGCCCAGGCTACTAAAATACAGAATTTAATTGTATCATGTTGATTAATTTTGACTGAAGAAAATGATGTTGTTGTAATCAGTGTAAATATATGGTGATTGACTTGAAAGGGCAGCACCAAATAAACCGTTTAGTTGGTGTTTTTATTTTGTGTCAAGTCATTACTTGATAATGAACTGAATAAAAAAAAATTGTGTTCTTCACAATTTCAATATGTATAAATAGAAAAAAGGTAATGAATGTAAAA
Source organism: Parasteatoda lunata (assembly GCA_949128135.1). NCBI lineage: Eukaryota > Metazoa > Arthropoda > Arachnida > Araneae > Theridiidae > Parasteatoda > Parasteatoda lunata. The sequence goes on along the minus strand of OX421981.1, from coordinate 29,681,403 downwards.
GGAAGAAAGAAAAATTAAAAGTGAAATGTATGAAAAATTTAGGAGAGACCCTCATAAACAAACTAATGGGACCTGATTTGTTATTTTGAATGCCTGAGAACCGTCTTTTTTTTAGTTTAACTGGGTATAGTATTATGTAAAGAGCACAACAATTAAAAATATTCCCACTAAAAAGCTGGTTTTATTCAGAAAAACCAGTTACCTCTCCTAAAAATGAGTTATTACTAAAAAATAACATCCTGGTAAGGTGAGATGTGATGTAGGTCATCATATACCCAATTCGACAACACATATTAGCTCTTATTTCTGATAGTTCGGTACTGGTGAGCTTCCAGTTCTAATTTGTGACTGGCTATGTTGGCACTTCTAAAGATTTTTATAGTTTAATAAGAAATATTGAATTTACCTACTTCTCAAAAATTCTTAACGTAACTGAAGAAATTTTAAAAAAGAGTGTGTTTTTTCTTTTTTATCAAAAGAGTTATGAACAAACTGTTGCCGTAAACTCACTATTTTAGTCAATGTAGCCTATTAAAATTGTTGTGAATGTATTTGTTTTGAATAGAATATCGTCTTCAGGTTACCCAATTCCCACTCTCTACACTTATTCCCTTGTTTTTACTAATCTTGCTTTTTCCCTATATATTTTACTAAGAAGGTGGAATATACTTGCTGATGATAAAGCAAAACCTGCCTAAAACATGGTAATGGAGAGGAAGAAAGTGTGGAGTGTAAGGAAATTGCATGATCTTGAGACATATGTTTTATTTGTAAAGGTTATATAACATTATGAAGTTCAGAAAACATTTAAAATTGTTTTGTTACGTACCAGGTTAAAATGCAGCTGGCATAAATATAAATCCAATAACATTCAATATGATTCCCAAACTTTTATTTGTTAATTTTCTTTTTTATTACAGAAAACTGAGAAGTATCATATGGCCAGATATGTATAAGAACTGTTGTGTGATGTTCCTAATAACTTCCTATTTAGAGTGCATCTTGTCGTTTGCTTATTTGTCATTGCATCTTGTTGTTATTCAAACTTTTTGTTAAATATATTGTAAAATTGTCTTATATTTATTTCATCATTAAACTTTTTCACTTTACAGATGTTTCATGTCATTATATTACATTATACCATGATTTTGCTGAATTTGTCATTAACAGTTCTATGTTCACCACCCAACCATCACAGATTCAAGGTGCACCTTGTTGTGTATACACAATATGGCGATGACAAGAATCAAACTCATGGCTCCCAGTTCCCTCCAGTGGTGTAAATTACACTTCAACCAACTGCACCACTGGAACACTTAACAGTTATACATTCCCTGAAAACATTAATCTCATTATGTGAAATTAATGTTACATTTCTATTTAAAATTTTATCAATGTTTATCCCTCTTTATTTTGAATAATCCTAAAGCATTTTATTCTTGTTTAATTCTCAATTTTTCAATAATATTTTGCATGTTTATATAAATGACGTGAAATCAACCGAAAAATTCTATTTGATAATTTTTTTGTTATTTAAAAAAAAATTTCTTGAAAACATAATTAAGTTTGATAAATATTTCAAAATTTTAAGTTATGCAAAATGTTAGGAGAAAAGTTTTGCTTGAAATTAATAATTAAATAACGAATCATAATATTTTATTCTTAAGTGCACAAAAAACAATTTTATAATGCTAACATGCTAGCTTTGAATAAAGGAATATTTCAGACAAATTGTGTCAATCAAAATAGTTAATTTTGCAGCATTTTTTGAACTGTCTCTCATTTGCAAAATAGTGAGGCTAGATAAGTTGATTTGAGCAGTTTAAGTTTGTTTTCCTTTGAAATTTTTGGGGGGAAATTTAGTTTATGTTTCCAGATTTCGAACATTTGGTATTATTTTATTTGAATATTTAAAGCACATCTGACTTAATTTTTAACATTCCTAATTTAGAAAGTAAATTAAACAGATAGGTTCATTGGATTTTTTTTTAATTAAAAATATGTGTAACATGGCATTGTTTTAAATGACAAACTTTATACTCAAGATTTTTTACTTTCAAATTTGCATTAAAATTACTATTTATTATGTTTTTCAAAAATGAATAACTAGTTTAGCAAATGCATCTGAAGATAAAATTAAAGCGTGAGCGTTTTAAATAAGCTATAAGTTGTTAAACTATTTTTTTTTTTTTTTTTAGATGATTGCTAGTGTATTTCTCAATTATTTGATGACTTAACATGGATCTTGAAACGATGCTTTTTTAAATTATGAGAAAGTAATCTTTATTCACTTTGTTTTAATTTTCCAATTTTTGTTTTATTCAATTATAATAATCCTGTTTATGAATCCTTTCAAAAAAATTTATATTCAAATAGCTTAATTTAAGGAAGATAGTTTATTTAAAATACTTTAATTTATTCAGATATGTTACTATAGCTATTAGTTGAACAACAACCTTAAGTTTTGCCTTTTATTTTACATTCATTGCATTAAGTTTGCAAATTTTTATACACTATCATACCTGCCAACATTTGATCCTTTCAAGGATGATTTTCCCCAGTGGTAGTAAAAGGAAATTTAAATTACAGTTTTAGGCAGAAACATGCGCTTTATTTTGGACAAGCTTATGCGGACTACCACTGCAGTATTACATATTAATGTATATGCTTAGTTTTTTTAAAAATAGTGGTGCATCAAAAAGATTATAAATTGAGTTTATAAATGCAAGGAATATATAGAAAGCATACATTTTACTACCACTTTAAATATAGATATAAAATTTTACGCCAAATGCGTAAAAGTTGGCAGGTATGCACTATGCAATTTTTTTTATCTGTTTGATCTTTTTGATATTGTGATTTTTCTTATGTGTATCAATCTGTTTGGTTTTGATTTTACTTTACTGTAATTTTGCAGTGTTTAGTTCACGTGACAACAGGTAAAAAACCCTTATCCAAAAACTCCTTCGGTCGTTTACTAATAGTCTTTACTGTGCAGTTTTATTTTAATTAAAATACAGCCAAATATTCTCAGAATGTTACTTTTATGTTCCCTATAAAAGATCAGTGTTGGAAAGTTTTTGTTATGCTCTTTGTTTCATAATTATAGAAGTAAATAGCTTTTATAAAATTATTAATCATACGCAACATATTTTAATCTTTCATTTTATTATGAACAGATTTGTTATTTTGAAACGATACTTATTTAGGCTCTACTAATGAAATTTCATGTAATACAAAAAAATAATTTTTGTGAGATTACCTACAACATATGAGTTATATATATTTTTTATTTCAATTTTGTTTAATATTTCAATGGTTTTGTGCAACATGATTATTTTAAAGTTATCAGTTCTAAGAAAAACTTTTTTTAAAGCATTTATACTTAAAATGTTTTGAAAAATTTTATATATATACATATATATGCATACATGCATGTTATTTCTATTGCCACTTACCAATACCAGCAAGCCTGCTTGGTGAAACCAAGTGAATTTAAAGCACAGGGCGTGTCTCTTGTTTTTCATTGGCGCCATCTATGGTCAAGAGTATGACTTCAAGCACATACACATCACAGCCAGGTTTAGAGGACAGATTCATTCATACATCCGTTTATTCATCCACAGATCATAATTTTGACCTGAACCAGAAAAGAATCAATATTCAATTCAGTACCCCCAGAGGTAATGATTTGTCATGGGTACTTGAAAGACTTACACCAATGACCATTTACTACACGGGGTGTCTTCAGCCGGCGGGATCGAACTCGCAAACTCTTGGACACGAGCCCAACGCCCTACCAACCAGGCTATCCCAGTCCGCTTACCTACCAATACCTGGTTGATAAGCTGTGATGGCTCAGGGGAAAGAACGTTCGCCTTCCAATGAGGTGACCCGAGTTTGAATCCCATGTACTAGAAAAATATACAACCATCTAATATTAAAACAAACCAAAGCCGTTACTTTTAGCTATGTTGATCAATTTAAATTAGCGATGTCACTTAAAAAATATCTCAAGATGTATAAGTTGGTTGATCAAGTTATACAATTGAGGATTTATCTGTATGCTATTCACTTTTATTGCAAGGGCTGGCATTCTTCAGTGAGTTTGGATTTTTTGCATAGTTATTTATTTATTCATTCACGTGCATATACAGGCTTCTGTATTCAATATATAGAAAAGCTTATAAAGCCTTGTCAAATCGGAGAACAGATATCACAAATTAGAGAAGCAGGGGTAGCAGCAAAGTTTTTAAAAATTTTAGGGTAATTTTAGGAACTTTTTTCAAAAAATTTTACGCAAAATTTAAGGGGTAATATATGATTTTGCTAGGATAAAAACAGATCACACGGTAGTTTATTATATAACAGAAGATTATTCTTATTTATCCATACATATCATAAATAATTGCAGGCCATAAAATAAGGCTCTGAAATTTATTAAGTAAAAAATGAAATCTTCAAAGTGTAAAAATGAAATTTCAACTTTACATATTACCTATCAAAAATTAAGTGCATAATTCAGAAACAGGCAAAAGTGAGAATAAATCAAGAGAGAAAATAAATTAACACCAACATGGAAAAATTAAATATACTTTATTAAATCCAAAACAATTTGTAAATTAAAATGCAACGCCAAATAAAAAATTAAGGAATATTTGACTAGAACTTTACGAACTTAAAATTATTTTAAGCGATATATATATTAAAAAAATTCTCAATTTCATTTCTTTCCTATCTGATTAAGTATACAGAAAATGGTTTAATCATTTATGAAGTAAAAATATACCATTTAAAAACTGTATCAACTTAAATATTAACAAAAATAATACTGTCTTAAATTGTATATACTTTAAACAATTTAAATTCTCATATCTCTGATACTTATATGTACTATTAAAAAACACAGAAAAGTTTCCAAAATTTAATATCAGATAAAAATTGAAGGAAATCATGACAAAAATATTGCTAACTAAAGTTACATATACTGTAAACAATTCCCTTTCTCATCCGCTGCGATGTTTATATAAATAATAAAAGTATTTTTAAAAAAATAGTTCGAAAAATCAGAACAAATAATTTGCATACCTTTAATTAAAATTATTACCATAAATTAAAATTCTATTTCGATTCTATAGTAATTTTTTAAAAAAGAACCTTCCTCTCTAAAATAGAATACTTTTTTATTTGATTTTTACCTTCTTAATCAAAACTTTATTATTACCCTTTACCTTACCTTATTATGAAAAACTATTGTGTGATATTATTAGATTTCAAATCAGCAATTTATATTAGAAGTTAGAGAAAAACAAATTAATTATGATCATTTTGCTAATATAATCTTGATATGATTTGTGAGATTCTTTTACTGCCCTCAATAGTGTTGTGGTGATCTTTAACACTCCTCCATATATTCGAATGGTATCTTTGATTAGTCTAAGAGACACACTAGTATTCTCATGGTGACTCACATTAAGCATTGCTTTATTCATCGAAAAACCTCTCTCAGGATCAGAATTCCCATGTGGCAAAATTAAAACAGTTTTAATTAATGTAGTTAAATTCTTATATTTTAGATCATTGCTTTTTTATTTATATTTACCCTATAACTCAAATTTTTTAGGAACACCAACAAAATTTTATCAGATTTTTAGGGTTTGCACATAGTTTTAGGAATTTTAGGGAGAATGCGACCCCTGGCAGAAGGATAACATAAATATACATCCGAGGCTAAGGATGATTTGAACCTGTTACCTATGAGATTCATAGCATTTGGTGAAAGAATAAAACTTCTCAGCCACAGTGGTCTGTTTTCATCTATATTACCCTTATCAATCTTTAGGTCATGACGATTGTCTATTATTGCTCTATATAACTTTGAAACTCTAGGTTGATTTGACCGAAGAAAAACGAAAAACCGGGAGTTTCTAGTAGTGGGGTACGATAGAAAAGATCTAATATTCCAACAGTTGAATCTCAGTATTTTCTACCAAATAATATACTAGTAACTAGTATGTATTTTAACTAGGTCTTGACTTACATTTCGTTGTAAAATGGTGTTCTATTAACGTATCTTTGGTTATAAAGCAGTTCTCGAGGAATTGTTATAAAAAAACAGCTGTTGTAGAGACAACACTTTAAAGTACACAGTTTCCCTTCAGATTTATGTCTAAATTGACGAAGACATGCCATCACAAAATTGTAATGGCATGAAACACGCGTGTTTTTCTCTTATAACTGCTAAAGCGTCTTAGTTGAACTCGTTTATCCTCCATCCCAACACAACATTCTTAATTCTTTTATCTTATCACCAACTTTAAACACTTGTCAAATTAAAGAACCTATGACATAAATTATTGCAGGAAATGGTAAAAAGAGATTAAAAAATACATTAATGAATACTTTGTAAATTGAATTTTCTGCCTTCTATTCGGCCGAAAGACAATGTTTTCGGTGACTTAAGCCAACGCCTCCTACATCTAAAAGCCTCCGCACGGTTTTTTATAAGTAGTCTGCGCAGACTATTTAAAAAGTGAACCAGTTGTGAGCTTGAACCCTAATTGTAGTTTAATAGTGTCTGTGAGAAATTTTTTATGTAGATTATAGAATGGAATCTGTAGTGGTAATCAGACATATCAATCATATTCATAAATTAAACAAATTTTCAAATATATATTTGCTACCAATTTCTAATTTCTATTAGATTTTCTATTAAAGGGCTCTTTCGTATACTGGTTTACCATCATAGTGGTCTGATCGGACAACCTGTAAAAACCGTGTGGAGGCTTTCAGTTATAGGAGGCGTTGCTTAAGCCCTCAATGCATGTATCTAAAATGAAGCATTTATTTATTTTACTTATTGGAATTACATACATTTGCAGGCTTGTGAGCTCAATTTAGGCTTATAAACCGTTGTCAAATAGAAGGACAGATAGCACAGTACAGAGAAGAACAGCACGAAGTTACATCGATGGTAACAGCGGGATTCGAAAAATAGATATTTTTTAATTTTATACCCACTTTGTAATTTTTTTTAAGGACCTTACAATCTCTGATATGTCAAGGTATTGACGAAAAGAGGTAGTTTCTGCAACAGTTCAGTTCAGAGATTGCAACGGAGTATATAGCGTCACTTCTCAATTATAATGATTTGCTTTTCACTTGGGATTTACATGCATGGCCATACTTTAACTTTCGTTGCATGTAACAGAAGTAAAAAATGCGCACTTGTACTTCGTTACTTTTTTAAAAAAATTTTCGTTACTTTTTGCGAAAAAAGTGCGTTTTTGTAACTAAAATGTCGAAAGATATCGTTACTTTTTCTGAAATCTTTTACTTTTTCTTACTTTCTTCAAAAAAATTTTATTTTATTTTTTAAGGGAAAAATTATAAATAACTTGTCATAGAATTTTATTTTTCACTCCAGACATTGGAGTCCCCCTCCCCTCAAATAGTATTACGCCTTGGTTCACTTTCTTTTCATCGTTTATCCTTCTCCAAGAAAAACACTATTCTTTTCTTACTTCTGACCAAAATAGGAATGCAAAGAACTAAAATTCAATAACTTGAATAATTTATTAAACCCATAAGTACTAGCGGAAAAGTGTTTTTATTATCTAATTTTATATATGTAGCGCTCCCTAAAAATTGTGTCCACCGCCCTCCAGTGTTACCCAGTCAAAGTTTGAGAATGGGGGAAAATGTGCATCTCAGCATTGTAAACTAATTATAGTTAGTTTACCAAGAGTTGGCACATGGCTCCAACTCCTAGGACGCAGAACTCATTTCAGCGCGGGAGTAAGCACTTTATTCATATTGTGATATTAATTTTCTAAAATTTGTTTTCGCTATCTGTTAGAATAGTGGTTACCAACTGCCGGCCCGTGGGCCGCATCCTGCCCGCGAAGGGTTTTTTGAGGCTCGCGAATCCCCTTGCCGTCAGGCTAACCATGGGAGGTTCTCGTGGTCTTCCTCTCCATGTAACGCACATGCGGGTAAGCTCCGTCAAAAAGTCCTCCTCGAAGGCAAATTTCTCCCAATACTCGATCCAGGAGTTCCCTTGTCTTCTGGATTGGGTTCAAAATTACAAGGCTACCGAGTAGAACATTAGTAGTCGTAAATCCATAAAATTGGGTTGGCTGTTCAACGACGGTTATAAAATATATATATGATTAAACTGACAATAATTAAAGTCAAAGCAAACTAAGTCTGCCAAATTAGCAACGCCTACATTTAAGCTACCGTTTTTTATTTATTTACATCCTGATTCTTATTTTGTGCGAATGCTTTTATGAATCACCTATCCCCAAGGGGTTAAAGGTTCTTATGAACAAATGTATATTATTCATTAATTGATGTTACCTTCTTCAATATTCACTAACAGGGTTGTCAAGAACGACTAAAAATGCAAAAAAGTGGTGACTAATAAAGTTAAAAAATTTATTAAAAGAGATTAAAATTAGCAACATTCTGTTACAGATTTTCATTAGTTCACTATTGAAAATAAATGCGACGAATGTTTTTGCTTTAAATATGAATAATTTGAAAGGTAAGTCATTGCTGTAGTTACGATTGAATAATGAAAGAGATAATAAATAAATAATAAGGAATTCAGTTTCTATAATTTTTGAATTTTTAGTCGCCTGAAGCAGTCGTGCACTTACTAGAGTCATTATGATCAATAAAATATTCGTTACTACCACGACTTATTTATAGTTATACCGTTGAAATATAACTAATTGTACTGTTTTCTTTCAGTAGCATCAGGTATGCCATAGGCGAATACAGGGCTCCCAAGGGCTGGAAATGTTTTTAAAGTCGTAGCAAAAGTGAGACGAATATAGATGTTTTATGCCACCAACGAATATATAATTTAAATGAAATATATATGAGTGCAAAAAGAGTAGCTCGGGAATTATTACGTAATATCCAAATGAAAGATAAATGTAAGCATTAGTCTTGAAAAATCTTAGCTACCACTCGTTTGTTTTTTCCAGGTCGTGGGTTCCTTGTTGTGGTTACTTTTATAAAGAGTAGGCGTAATCACCCATATTGCGGAAGTTTTACTACTTAATTCACTACTACCAATTCATTAAAACTTTTACAGAAAGCACCAAAGTTGGCATTCTTGCTCCTTGTTCAGATCAGGGGTAAAGCTTATAAAATGTTTAAATACTTACCAAAAATTCTTAAGGATTTGGTTTTTCAAAATTTACCATTGCATTTAATATTTCGCAAAAGCATAGTAGTTGTCAGGACTGATGTTAGACAGCATGGGTCTCATATCTGGACCCGGCACTTAAAGTTAGCCGTTCCCAACCTTAATTCTTAGCCCTCTCGCTTCCTATACTTATAAAATGCTGCAAATAATAATAACTGGTACCAATCAGAAGCTTCGAAGCGAAAAGTTAGTGGTAATCAGAAAGTGCCCGAACATATCTACATATATTTTAATTATTTATTTGTCAAGATATGGTAAAAATCATGTAAATCTCACTGCGCTGCCGCGAAGCGGCATTAACCGATTCATCTGTAGTAATAAATCGATGATGAGGAGGAATGGAGATGGGAGGAAGAGGGGGTGCTAAGCACCAAAAAATCGAGAGGGGGTTCGTGTGACATGGACAATCAAGAAATGTAGAGTGGCATGGGGTATAATTAAATGACAATATATTCATGAACAATATAAAATAAAATAATCATGAAGATTATTATGATCGATATTATTAAGGAAGGTCTGGGTTAAATATGATATATATATATATATATATATATATTTACAACGCACGATAATCAACCCAAATTGAATAAAAAATAAGATAAAAATAAAATAGATATAAAAATAGATATATTCAATAGGAAAATAATCAGCGAGAGAAAATTATGTCATGAGCTCTGTTACAGTGATGACCCCGGCGTCCTGGTTGAATAACCACTCGTCTTCTGGGTTTCTCACCACACTAGTCTTAAACATACTACATATTCTTTGGGGATGACCCCTTGGGGTTGATTGTCGAGATAGGATTTAATCAGGGTTCCCTTGGTCTGGAAATCGTTTTTTAAAGAGGTAGCAAAAGTGATACGTATTTATATATTTTAAACTATCAATAAATAATTAATTTATGAGAAATATATATGAATGCAAAAAAAATAACCCTGGAATATTTTCGTAATTCTCAAATGAAAGATAAATTTAAGCATTTCTCAGAAATCTTGAAAAATTTTACTACCACTTATTAATTTTTCCCTGGTTGTGGGAAACCTTATGTAGGAAGTGGTGAAATCACAAGTCATGTTTTATTTATTAAATTTATATAATTATTCAATCGAACTGCCACCAATACGTGCTTTGTAAATCATTAAAACTTAAAGGGGAAAAAGTCAACACATCTTAAGATAATGCGGATTAATGTAAAAAATTTTTTTTACCAGCAGATATTTGCAATCTAAGAGAAATCTAGATGTAAACACCGATGATGTTAATTCCTAACATCGAAGTTTAATTAAAGTCTTTAAAATTTCCAATAGTCTCATGAAACATTTGCCCTCCACTTTTTATATTTTAGAGATCGTAACAAACCTGTACCTGTTAAAAACTAAAATTAAATTAATTACTTTTTTGTGGTTAATCACCAAATTTTACATTTTAATACCTTTTATTGATACCAGCAATTATTTTAGAAAATAATTAATAAGATGGAGAGCTGCCAAAGAAACCATTAGCTGCGATACCGCAAATTTAAATTATATTTTCGACTGCATGAGTCTCAAAGAGGATGAAAAAATTCGACCCATTGCACACTTCTACACTTCTGATATCATACTAACATTTAACAACACAAACACTCACTGAGTTATTCACACGCAGATTCAGCCTATCCCTGTGAAAGAGTTGGTAATTACCAGATTCAATAGTGTTTATCTTCCCATTGTACTTTAATTTTACCTTTTTTCATGTACTTTTTAGTACTTAAGTACTAATTACAATTGTAATTTTGCTATTGCATAATAATGGCAAAGTGTCATTTTTATTCTCTCAAGAACTCCATTTTGCTCCTCAAGCTTTAATTTTGTCATGTATGTTTCTTAGTTTAATTTCAGGATGAATGGGAAAAGGGCCGAAAGGCCTCAGACGCCCCGTTCCACAACAACTAACACATGAACGAAAATCATTAGCTGAAATGATTCTAACTTCTGAAATGTCTTTCTAAGGATCTTATCTTGAGATCCAAAATGATTAATTATCGTAACAAACTTGTACCTATGAAAAACTGAAAACGAATAAATTACTATTTTGAGGCTTTCTGCATCATAAATGTTGTTCTAAGGATCCAATCCAGAATGACTTTGTCAGATTTGTTTTCCAATTTCCGACCAATAAAAAGCATTTTTTTTTTTTTTTTTTTTTTTTGTTGAAAGTAATAGGTAATACATAAAATACAATTATATATATTATTATATATATAATTATATAATGATTATATATATATTCTATTCTAAATTCGAAAATGTAAAATATTTTTATCAGCAAGCAGTTTTTTGCTTAACCTGTTTGTGGTGAAATACGTGATGTTCCTTCTACTGATCTCCAATTTTCTCTGTAATGCACTCAAGTTTTATCTTAAAAAAATACCCTTTGATAACATATTTATTAACTCTATTGCCTTAATGTGATTAAGATAAATATCTGCATAAAAGAGTTTTAAAACTAGGTAAAAAAAGATTTTGGAAAATAATTTTCCCTCCTTACCGTTAAAGCAGCCTTACAATCAGTCTTAAGCATCAAACTGTAAAATTCATATTTGACACGAAACTGAAATGATTTATTACAGATTACATATAACGGTTGTTGTTGTTGTCGTGTCTATGTTAGTGAAAAGATTAGAGTTCTCCAAAAGTCTTGATAACAAGATTTGCAAGTTCTGGAGCCTGATGGCCATAGAGAATTTCGATGGGAGGTGCTCCAAGTTGAAAGAGGAAGCCACATATAACGGTAACACTAATAAAAGCAAATTTAAAGAAAGTTCAAAATGATTTTAATTTCTATATAAGGCGAGAAATATCTCATCGAAAATTGTGAAGTAAGTGGGACTAGTTACGCCTTCTCTTAGCAATATTCAGGAAGACAAAAATAATAGCGGGATATAAAGAGACGTGTAAGTAGCGACGAATTCAATTTCAACGATGCAAGCTTTTTCTTCATCGCCTGGCAAAGCTCGAATACGCCATATTTTTTAAAATTTCGTGATGCTTTTCTTTAGAACTATTTTAATGTACAAGTAGTTTTCAGTTCGATATAGTTTTTCAACTTAAAAGATTTTAATCTATATGAAAATCAAGAGAGAAACTAGCGTACTTCCTTCCTCTATGACTCTTCACACGCTGATAGGGAAAGCATATGTGTAGTGTTGCCATAGGTAGAGAGTTCTACTTTATGCCTCCTGCAGTCCATTTCGATAGCCAATATAGGTTTAAAATACTTTCCTTTCTTTAAAAAAAAATCTAATTTTTTCGTTTCTGTAAAATTTTACATACCTACGGTGAAAAAAAAATTATTTCTCTGGTTTTGCCTCCAAGAAAATATTTATTCCTGAAAATATTTATTATTATTTGTAATTTAATACTTTTGTTTTCAACAATTTGAAGGAAAAAAAATCTGACAGTAATATTTAATGTTTCTTCAAACATAAAAGAGTCTTATATAAAATTTTGACAAAGTTGCGGTTCGACGTTTGACTGGCGTTTTTAATTGTGGCCCCGGCGGCCTCATATAAGTTGGAAACCCCTATGTTAGAATTTATAAATTGCAAAAAACTCTTTAGAGCAGTAAAATTGCTGGTAAATTAAAACATAATTACTAAAAAATTTTTCCTAGAATATTTTGCCTGTTCACACATAATAAGCATAACATAAGAATAACATAAGAATATCATAAGCGATGGGATACACAGGAAGTTTTTTTTAAATTTCTTCCGGTTTTAGGAAACTTGTTATTAATTACATTTAGTTAACCATCCATAATTACATTTAAGACTAGACTAACAAAACCTATTTCATTACTTGTTGCAATAAATTATGAGTTTTTAAAATAAAATATGTCAATTAAACAGTGTTTAAAACTTAAATATTAAATATTGAGTTTACTAAAATGAATGTTTAAAATTTCTTACAAAGTAGGTAAATTAAGGTAATAAGAGGAATGGATGACACTTTATAAACATTTTCGAAAAATTAAAATAATTTCATTCACAAGGGACCCCTAATTCAAGAGTGCCCCCCATTGCCCCTCTGGAACAATGGGGGGAGGGGGCACCTACCAAAGCGGGGGAGCCACCTCCCTAGCAGAGTATCAAATTTGTAATAGCATGTCTTCGGACCATCCTCAGAGCTGTAAATAAATATTATTACTACTTCTTAATAAGGAAAAAGAAATAACGGAACAAATTTTCAACCTAAATAAATTTTTATAAATTATTAAATTAGTTTGAAACTACAGCTTGCATAGATAATTTTCTAAAAAATTTAATTGAGCTTATGTTTAATTGCGTCAAAAATTAGTGGCTGTCGTTAATAGCTCTCATTCTAAGAGAACAATGTAAGTCAATGATAGGTTTGTTAAGAAAAAAAGAGGGACTAAAATGCATACCTTCCAACTTTTACGCATTTGGCGTAAAATTTTATTCCTATATTCAAAGTGGTAGTAAAATGTATGATTTCTATATTTTCCTTGCAATTATAAACTTAATTTATAATCTTTTTGACCACCACTATTTTTTAAAAAATTAAACATTTGTAATAATATGTAATACTATTGTAGTATTTCACCTCCAGGGGAGACGAGGCAGTATGCCACAAAAACCTCTTCTCTATCTTAAATTTGTTTGGTTAATCTCTCTGTTTAATTTTAATTTTCTCTCAGTAAATGTTACTGAACCCCAACCTTCACCTTTCAGTTGCGCTTCGGCGATTTATTATTTATTCTTACTCAGATGAATTAGTTAGAGCCCCTAGCCGGGCTGATGCTAAGATAACCACCACATATGAGTGTGAGATGAGTTGTAGTATTTCACATAAGTTTCCTCAAAATATTAAGTATGTTTCTGCCCAAAATTGTAATTTAAATTCCATTTTACTAGCACTGTGGAAAATTATCCTCGAAAGGATTAAAAGTTGGCATGCATGAAAATGGGATTTGATGATGTTTACATGGTAGTATTGTCAATGGGCCAATGTGTTCCAATATTCTTAATTTAATGTGAGCAGTGTTAATTAATCATTAAAAAGTTTAAGTTATTTTTTGTTGTTGTTAACTTTCATGATCAATGTTATAGTCGTATTTCAGATATACATAAAAAATTTATCGCTGGTTGTCATTTCAACCTTTTTACATCGCAGTTGTTGTTGTAGTTCATTTGTGTCGCACTAGAGTTGGACAATGTGCTATTGGCGACGGTCTGGGAAGCATCCTTGAGGATGATCTGAAGACATGTCATCACAGTTTTGATCCTCTGCAGAGGGGATGTCATCGTCACTTCGGTAGCCCAAAGACCCGCACGCGAAGTCGAGCACTTTACCGAAGACCTTTACCGCACACCCTCAGTCCCTACGCTGACTGATCCTAGCTTCACCCGCACACTGACCGCAGCCAGTGATACTACCATGGTACTCCACTCCAGGGATCCTTTTTCCATCGTATCAGATATCACGTACATCCGATTTCCTTCAACGGCGATCGAAGATGTGTAAATATCATACAGCAAAAATGGTCTTTTGAAGTTAGATTCTTATGGTGTGTCGGCTACGGAGACTGTTCTGATATTTTTCCTTGCTGAGTACTTCTTTACACTCAACTCTTCATGATGTTTATTTATTTGTTTTGATGTCCGCTGTGTGTGAGTGTCGATTTGATGAATGTAGGGAATGAACTTTAAGGACGAATTAATAAATTCTATCGACTATTCTTCGATTACCGAATGTTTATTTTTTTCATAATATTAAATTAAATGGCGTCTGCTCTTGTCTCTAGACTTGTTATGTAAGAATATGAGTTACTTTAATTTTTAGTGTTTCTCTTGTACTTAACGTTACTTTCAAATTCGCATTACTTTTAGATTGCTTGAATTACATTATAGAAATAAAATATTTAAAAAATTTTTCGCTTTCATACTTTTGTCCTTAATCTTTTGCTTTAAAAAATTTAATACGACGTATATTTAATGGTTCGTTACATTTCGTCATAGCGTTTCAATCTCATGAAAAATACTAGTGGTCCAAATATTAATTATTAAAAGATTATACTATAAACTTTGTTGTTTACACAATGAGCTTAAACTTTTCTAATTTGATCTTAATATAGGTATCGCTTATTGTTGAATCCAGCATCGATCGTTTACTTTATACTATAAAAATATATTTAAGTAATATGATGTTGTTTTAATTAATTAAAAAATTTAAATATGGGAAGATTTCCCTATCGTGATCTGTGGCAGAATAATTGCTATGTTTTGGAAACTTCCGAGCATGTGCCCAGGAGAAACTTAATAAATAAAAATGTCCCAGAAAAGGACCAACTTGAAGGGTATAACTCGTAGCCACCTCCTGGGCAAACCTTTAAATGTTTTTTTTTTTTTAATTTTCCCGTTTATAATCAATTTGGCTATTGTAGTTGGCGTATCCCCCTTACGAGTTGGTCTCTTTCTGCGATGTTTATTCAAATTTCTAAGGAGCTACTACCTAGAAGTTTCCAAGACTTGCTGCTTATTTTGCTGCAGATCATTGTACAAAAATCTTTCAGTTGTGCATTTAGTTAAAATTTTCTATATCATTTATTAAATTGAACTGTTTTATTCAAAGTAACTTTTTTCCCCTCCCCTTTTCAAAGCATCTAAATGGAAAAACAATTTGTCATGTCTGTACATTAAGCTTTATTGTAATATTTATAGTTATCACATTTTTCTAACTGAACTTGTGTCTCCACATGTCTGAGACTGACTGGGCTGGCAAAATTCTAATTGTAAAGTTAATTTTCTGGTTATATATGATTTTAGTGTAGCTGTACTTGCATAACTGCATTTAGAATTATTTTTCATGGCTCTAAATAAAGTTTTCACTCTTAATGTGACATTTCAGAAGAAATCATGCAGAGCACATGCACTGAGAATCATGCACATTAGAAATCTATTAGTCTGCATTTCATACAATCGAAGCAATTTGATAAAAAAGATATTTTGGTACTAATTGAAAACATTTACAATGTTCAAACAATCACAATTACTCTTTTATCTTTAACTAATGATTTCTTAGCCAGAGTTCAGCTGTGTAAACTCGCTAAGCTGAGCAAATGTCTTGAATTTTGTTCAACAACATTATTAATTAAGAAAGATATCCTCCTTATAAGTACAGATGTACAAAGGCATAAACATAGATAAAAAAAAAGTCAAAGACATAAAAAAGGGTAATATAATGATGGTATAAGCATAATCAAAATGGTATGTGAATTTTCACTTTTTAAACTTAAAACATGAAAACTTATGAATAAGGAATCTCATTTAATTATATTGTGTTTAATATTAATAATTTAAGTTAGGATAGCAAACAATTTACATAGAGTGAACACAACAAAATTCAAATATAATGATTCTGATTCTGAAATAAACAACTTTGACATGTAGTATTACACTGTAACCTATAAAAGAAAGATGATTATCTCAGGTCACATTTAAACCTTGCATGTAATAATAGTGGATTGTGCAGTGCTGTGCTGTGCTGTCTAATCATGGATTGCTATATTTATAAAATGAGTTAAAACTCATTTTATAAAAGTCTAAAAAGCTCTATCTAAAGAGGTATGAAATAGGAATCCACTTTATTCATTATAGCACTGATGAAGCATATCATGATTATGCTACTAAATCGTTTGGGGGTACATGCCAACCTTGGTGATAGCGGAATTTTCATTGAATGATAAGGTTTTTTTTACTCTCATCATTTCATTTCTTACTGTCTGAAGTTTGACGATTTGCAAATTATTCATGTTACATACTTAGTTTGATTTAAAACAGTTTGGGAAAAAGTGTTATAAAATCTAAGAAAACAAGTCTAAAATTGGAACACCATAAAATTTTTTTGTTAAGCTACTTTAAGTGACCATGCAATTTCAAGTGTGGGGATGCAAACAAAAGGTATTACAAGTTCTTTTTTTTTTAAATTTTTTATACAGAATTCTTATTTAAGTAGTTTTAGAATTTTTGCAGTAAAATTCAAAGATGTCTTTGATACCATATCCTAATTATTTTTTAATTGAAGAACATGATATAAAAATGTGTTAAAAGTTAATTGCTTACTTTTTTAGAACTTCATATAGCTTTTCTGAAAGGAATTGTTTATTAAGTTATATTTTTTTGCCTATGTTGATTTATAGTGTAATATTTGTCTAATATATTCTTACAGTTTGGTATTTGGCACACTTTATCCTGCTTATGCATCATATAAAGCTGTGAAGACTAAAAATGTGAAAGAATATGTGAGTACATTTTGTATTATGTTGTCTTGTAAAGTTATTTCGTAATAAGAGAGAAAGGTAATTGAAATCAATACTCATATTGTGTATCCTCTTCTGCTAATAATGTATGATATTACAATGAAAAGTTGGTTTGCAGATTTTTATTTTTTGTATTGCAAATAATATCTATTCTATTTTTTTTTCTCTTTTTTATTTTTTGTTAAAAGTTATTTTCTAAGAAGCTGCTTTTGTCATATTTGGATATAACTATTTTTCTTTTTAAATTTATCATTTTCATCTGTTTGGTTCATCTAAATTTATAATAATTTGCTTGACAGAAAAATATTATATTGCAGTAATAATTGAACATTTCAATAATAAATAAAAATTACATTATTAAATAAACATTTCAATGATAAAATTACTGCAGTAAATAAACATTTGTGGCAGTATTACCTATTTTGGCTCATATGCTGTTATATTGTACCTTCATTTCAAATTGGATCATGCATCTTGGTATATGCTATACATCACCAGTAAAATTTTACTGAAATTACCAGAAAAACATTATTTTTTATAAACTTCTAGATAATCTTAGCAACAGAGATATATCAGTCATTAAATAAATGTCAGTCATCAGTGATTCATAGATTTTTGTCAAAATAAAAATTATGCTACAGTTTTTGGAGCTCAAAAATAATGTTAAATTCAAAGAAGTATAAGATTTGTAAGCATTTATCTGAATTTTTAAAATCTTTTTTTTGTTATTGTCTATTTTCATTTATATTTTGATTTTGGTAAATTTGAGTTTGTCTATAGCATACATAGAAACTTAAATTATTTATCTTTATTTTATAATACTTTTGATATCTGATTCAATGAAATTGTAGGTCAAATGGATGATGTATTGGATTATATTTGCATTGTTCACTTGTGTAGAGACATTTGCAGACATATTAGTTTCTTTTTGGTAAGTTTTTTTAGCTTATTTTTATTTTTCAATATTTATATATATATTTCATAAAATATTATTTAGGTTATTTTATAAATATGTTTCTCTTAAAAAATGCATAGAAAAAATGTGCTTCAGTGACCTTGTTATTAATTTCTGTACGGAATATCTTAGTTTTTTTTTTTTTAGTCAAACTTTCACTGGTAACACTTGTATAAAGTAACACTGCTCACTTTTTTTCTCTAACTTAAAATACCCTTTGTAGATTTCTCTAACGACCACAATATTAATTTATTAAGTGTCATTCATTTTTGAAGTTAAGAGTTTTTTTTTTTTTTTTTTGGATAGTTTATTGGGTTTAGAACTTTTTTTTTTTCTAATTTGAACTATTGAGTAAAAATTGATCTTTTAAAGGTTTTTAAAATTATTAAATCTTTATGAATTATTTCAAAAAACATATTATATGCATATTTAATAAAATTTTTATTTAATTATGCTATTGATAAATGGTTCCCATTTGAACAATGTATTGATTTATTGCCTCCATGATTTTTTCGTATTGTTTGAGCTAAAATTTCTAAAACTTTCATGCAGCGAATATTATATACTCTGAAAATTATAATCCTTAGATATAGATAATTGGAAGTGTACAGATATAACAATTACTTTTTAGTCATATGAACGTTTGTTAGTTAATATGTAGTATTTAAAAACTTTTAACAATATTGTATTAAGGGTATAAATTGTATAAATTTTAACACTTTTGAGTTATTTTTCTGTGTTTATATATGTAATTTGCAATTGTTTTCTATTTTGTGTATTTTGTAGGCTTCCTTTTTATTATGAAATGAAAATCTTATTTGTACTTTGGTTATTATCACCAGCTACAAGAGGCTCAAGTGTTTTGTATAGGCGATTTGTCCATCCTCAGCTCACCAAACGAGAGAAGGTACCTAATGATTTCAAAATGCAATTGTTGACAGTTGATAAGTTGATATGATTTCAATCGGCTACTTTTATTTTTTATTTTGTCAAACCCTGTATAAATTGTTTAACTTTTCAAATTTTTTAAGCAGTAAAAATATCATGTTACTTTTACTTCTTTAAGGGTTAATTTTTGGTTGGGCTATTATTGGCTATTAGAATTCCTTTCAACTGAAAGTGTTTGGTTATCTGTTGTCTTTTAAATAAGAATGATGCCTATAACCTAATAAAAATTGAGAGTTGTATAGTTTTCTAAGTATAATAATAATTAAAAAAAAAAAAATGTTTTTAAAGCACTTTATTTTACCATTTTACATTTTTTTTCAGGAAACTAAGTAGAGAAAACTCGTTCTTTGGACTAATTTTAATTTTTCAATATTTTTATACAGAATATCATAATACAAATTACTTGAATATTTTTAGCGAGATGCTATATTTATATATATTTCAATTAATATAATCTTTTTGTATACAAATATAGTCATACGCTTGCATTTTAAAGTAAAGAAAATTGGAACATGGTGTTTGAACTATTGAACAATCTTGAATCATTAGATGTTACATCTTGGTAATGCTCATTTCATTTTGAGTTTTTGTTTTCTGAATTGTTGATTAATGTTGAATATTCATGAAATTAAAACTAATTTTTAATATAGTTTTCAAGTAGCTGAATAAATCAAAGTAATCATTAACATAATAGTAAATAATGTTCTATTGGAATGTTTCAAGTACTTTTTTTGTTTTGTCTTTATCCATCAGGAAATATAT
This sequence comes from Parasteatoda lunata, assembly GCA_949128135.1. Taxonomy (NCBI): domain Eukaryota; kingdom Metazoa; phylum Arthropoda; class Arachnida; order Araneae; family Theridiidae; genus Parasteatoda; species Parasteatoda lunata. The sequence goes on along the minus strand of OX421981.1, from coordinate 29,661,199 downwards.
TTAACTGTGCAAACTAGGGGTCAGAAGCACCTATTGCACATATCTAGGACCTGTCCTAAATACTATAGTAACACTGCTCTAAGGTATAATAAGTACTGTATATTCCAGCGTATAAGTCGACCTCCTATTTTTGATTATGAGATAGCAAATTTGTGGTATGTTGCGTCAATAAGCCATTGAAAAAAACCACATTGATGATTAAAATTTAAAATTGATGAGGGAAAAATAATCCATTGCAGTGTGGGATTCGTATGATGACACTGCTGATGTTAATCAGACACAGATAGATGATGTTCTGGAATCTTAAAATTTTTGAAATTCTCTTGAATTAATTTTTTGAACTTTTCTTATTCTTAATTTTTTTGTGAATGTAATTTCAAGTATTGTTTCTAAAAAAAAAAAAAGAAAAGAAAAAGAAAGAGCGCAACTTTTATATGTAAAGAAAATATGATGAGAAAAAAAATGTAAAATATTTTATATAACATATGAAAAATAGTTTTTGAAAGGGGTAAACTGTTAGAGTTAATCATATCTATCTCATTATTCTCATCATGCCTCAACATTTCTGGATCAAAGAATATCTAACTTTATTATTGGTATTTAAGTCAATTCTCTGATTTTTGTAAAATTTTGAGGTTTTGAAAAGTCTACTTATACACTGGTGTAAATGCTATATGCTTTTTTAATTTTTTATTTTGTTGGTCTAAGAATTTATTTTTCTTAATAAGTTGGTATTTCATTGTATAGAAAATTAAGTTTCAAATGTAAATAATATCTTATTACCAAATTAAATTGAAAAAAGAAATTTACTTAGTAATTAGAAAATTAAAAAAAAAGTCTTTATTACATGTCTGGAAAAACTTGAAATGGTCACAACATGGTCTGAATGCAAACTTTCTTCTCTAAGTGGCATACATATTTGCACTGGTTTAAGGTACATACAGTCTAAGGTAAAACACTGTGCCGTGTATGTATTTATATACTTATATAAGTAAAGCATTCCCGTAACAGCCTGTTGTGATACAATGCCGTGGAGGTCAATGCTCCACAGTTATATGACTACAATTGCATAATTGTGATAATGTGGTTCAGCATTGCCCACAAACTGCCTTTACTTTCCAAGCAAATAGCCCCTTTATGGGTACCCATAGATCTGAAGCTGGGTGAGCTTTAAGTGGCCTGTGAGGATTGATTTCTCGTTTTTACTATGACAGTAAAAAACTAGGGATTTAACTTTGGAAGGACTTAAACTTCTAGGGATTTCATTAAACCTTTAACTTCTGAGTTTTCATAGCTCAAACATATGTATATTTTGTGTCATGCAGTAGTAATGCAAATTCTATTATTTTTTTGTTTTTTATAGTTTATGCTCTTTTATTAAGTATTCTCCTGAATTATAGTTTTTTTTTGTTTTGTTTATACCATTTTTTTTTTTTTTTGTCTGACAGGAAATAGATGATTACATTGCCAAAGCTCGTGACCAGGGTTACAACACTGTTTTACAGCTTGGGACCAAAGGACTAAGTTATGCAACTGCTGTTGTTATGCAAACAGCATTAAAGGTATTATTATTTTTTTTAATTTTCTGATTATTTATTCGTATTTTGTAAAAAAAAAATTTAAATCTTTTTAAAAAGAAATAAAAGCTCAGGGAAAATTCCTGTCCCAAATAATAATAAACATATAAGTTTAACTGTGCAGGTTTTCCGAGGATTATTGAGACAAAATTTAGGGGGAGGTAGGGGACATCTCAAGGATTCAGATTTGCATAGCAACCCATCGTCTGAAAAATCTTCGTTTGCCTCTAGATGTTATTGTTCATAAGAGCATTGGAGAATATAGACTTGTATTGCTGCAGTCATTTGAGCTGTCCTCACCCGCAGAAGAGTATGCAACTTTTTAGAAATATTAAGCTGACAGATATGCGTGCGTGATGTACGGAGGCGATGCAGGTCTCTTTTCTCCAATGCTTTTGTAAACAATACCACCTAACAAAGTGAACAAAGATGTTTCAGACCATGGGTTACAATGCAAATCTGAATCTTTGTGATGTCCCCTACCTCCCCTTAAAGCTTATCCCAATTATCTTGGGACACACTGTATACTTTTGACAAGATTAAAATACTAAACTGCAATGTTTGTAGTATAGAAGAAAATATGTCTGATTGCATATTGGTTTTGATCAAAATAATGTTTTTTATATTTAAAACCCTATTTGAAATGAAAATCTTTTTGAATGAAAATCTAATTGAAAATCTTTTTCTATTCTGCTAAATATTTTATTAAAATATTTGATTGTACTGTTTATTTAATTAAAAGGCATGTATTTATATAATTTTAGTTGTGTAGTTAAATAAAATTTGCATGTAACTATTAAAATTTGTAGTTAGAAATTAAGTTTTCAATTTAATGTTCAATGCAATTTACTCACTCTATTAAATTTCTTTAGGCATATTCAGGGCCCTAGCTAATCATTCGCCACCTCTCCCAGTGAAATAAAATTGTAAATTTGGCAAAACAAGTTACGTTTCGGAGAAAGTATTGGTGAATGATTATTTCTACCAACAAAAAAAAAAATTATATATATATAGATTCCCCTCCATCCTGAAAATTATGTCTATGACTTTTTTTCTGAACAAATCTTGCATTTTTTGTTTGATTTCAGTAATTTCCGTAAGATACATCACATGACTAATTAGAAATATATTAAATTTAGATAATCTAAGCAATGAGAGAGATTATGCAAACATGAAATATATTTAAAAGTTAGTCAGAATCTTAAAAAAAAAAAAAAAAAAAAAAAAAAAAACATCAAATTTTGCTTCAGATTTTTCTTATATTATTGCTCTAGTCTAAGAAGTAATCAAAAATTAACCCCAACTTATTCTTATTTATTTTCCTCAAAGACGGTAAAACATCTACGTTTTTCATCATATCTCCCATTCATTGCTCATTTATTCCTCCCCAACTGTAAAATGACTTAACTCTTGACTCTTGATTTGAATTTGCATTTTATGAAATGCTCATATAGTAAATTTGTATTTTGATTTGAAGTTTTCAATGGAAAAAAATTACTTATAAAAAATTACTGAGATTTGCCTTTTGCTAAAACTATGAAGTTTGACTGATACTTTTGATACTTTCCGAATTTTCTGGCTAATAATTTGAATTTCTTAGGGTGAACCCTGCATGTTTCTAATCAAGAAAAACTAACTTTTTGACCAATTTAATGTAGATAAATCGTTTATATAGAAGTTTTAGCATATACTGATTCTAGGTTTTGGGAAATTACTTTAAGAAGCTTTCAAATGGAAAAATTATGTTTCATGGAAGAGTTCAACTATATGAAAAGAAATTACATAAAACTTTATTTTAGAGCTAATTTTTTTTTACTTGTGCAGCTAGCTAATTATGCTAATTGATTTATGCATTGTCTTGTAAAATTGTTATAATAATTTATTGTATCAATTCAAATATTCTGTTATGATAGTGGGAAAATATCTGAATTTTTTTTTTAATCAGTTCTAAAAGCTAAAAGTATTAAAAACCACAGTAACTAGCATAGTAGCGACTTTTAATATTTAAATAAGATGTACAGGATTACAGAAATTTGCACATTAACTTAAAAATATATTTATTAGTGTCACATTATAAATATCAACATTTTCAAAATTGTTGTTAAGGCAATTTTGAAAGTACTAATTAAGTTACTAACTTTATCTTACTAACTTACATGAAGTTTATAAGCGTATGTTAAGTGTATATATAAAAGTATAATACTAATTCTTGTTAACCATTTTTCATTATCAATTTTCAATATTTTCAGGGCCAAGAAACTTTGGTTCAGCATTTGCGAAAGAGTTATAGTATGAGCGATCTTGTCGAAGATGCAAGTGGTGTTTCTCAGCATTTTTCTGCTAGTTCTACTGTCAATAATAATTTAATAGGTATACACCTTTTATGTTTAAATTTCTGTTATTAATACACCGCAACAATTTCTTTACTTTTATCTTATAACATTAGCAATATTAATTCTGTGTAAGTTATAATTATTTTATGAAGTTTTAATTTGAAAGTGATATCATCATGCCTGCTATAATCCATTCTTCTACAATTTTTGGCTTTGCTTTTTAAACACATTTAAACTGTTAATTATAATCACAAAGCTTCATTAACTACTGACACAACCAGTCAACCAAATGAATGTTAACTAAGCATTATTAATATAGAAATTCATTTCAATTTTACTACCATTCATCAACATATTACAAATGCCCTAGAAGCAAAATGGGCAATTTCACTTATATCTAGTAACAAAATCAATATTTTCACAAAAGTAATTTTTAAGAAATGCGTGCCTTCACAAATTTGATATCTTTAAATTTTGATTTAATGAACAGTTCCTTTATAAACAATAACTGAATATGCTAATAACGATGATTTTTTGTTGCTGCAGATGAGACTGACAGTGGATCTGATGAACGTAATAAACCATTGCGACATCGCTGGTTATCTGAAGGACTGTTGTCTGAAGAAGAGAAATTATCAAAAGAGCAAACGTGAGTAACAGTAATAAAAGTTTTTATTTAAATTATGGTTATAGGTTTTTTAAAGCATTTTGGAATTCAAAAATCATTCTTATTATACTGGAACCTTTATGCAAGGGTTGGAGAAAATAGTGGAAACACTTCTATACAAACACATCTTTTGTTCTTTCTTAAAAAATGCTGAGAGAATCATTTTATAAATTTAGAAGTGTTTAGCATATGGGATTTCTCATACTTATCAATGAAAGTTTGAGGGACCAACAATTAATTGCAAACCAAAAATAGTGTTTTAAACACCCTATGCCAAAAAATGTAGCATTAAATTTGTAACTTGTAACAATTATTTTGGACATAATATGTAATAATTACACAAAATTTCGTTAACTTATATTAAATATTTATGGAGATATGGACATATTTAAAATTTTTTTTTGTCTTTTTATCTTTTTGCTATAACTTTAAAAATCTTGGATAAAACTAACAAAATTTTTGGAGCAATTTTAAATTAATTGCAAAATTATTGCTTTTAAATGTGAGAAAATTTGTTTAAAACTGCACGAGATTGAGTATATAAAGTAATAATTTTATATTGTGCATGCATGGGAAAAATTTGAATTTGTTTTTTCTTAACTTTGTGGTGAATTGCATTTGGCAACTAATAAAAAAAAAGTCTGATTTGAATATCTCAAAAATAGAAAAAGTTTCAAGCTATTATCTAAGTAGTTTTTGTACTTTTTAATAGAAAGCTTAAAATTCTGTAGGATTTTCCTCAAATTTTATTATTTACCATTGAAAAAATTTATTGAAGATTTATTGAGGATTATCTCCCATAAAAGTATCTTTTCTTTTGCATGTTTCCTTTCCTTATACAGTACAGAACCTCTTATCTGGGAACCGGAAAACCAGAAAACCGGAACGAAATTCGATACATTTGACCGTTTAAAAATAAAATTTTTTTTTCATCTTAAGATTTTATGATTTTTCTTTCTTTTTAACAAGGTGCTTACTTTACCATCATTTTATAAATAATCATTAGTTCCCTACACTGTCAAGAGAAGTAAGAGTCTTGTACTAAATATCATCAATCATTCCTTTCCTCACCCCCTACATAGTTGTTTCTTTTCAATCATAGCACAGTGAGAAGGAGTGACTCATTGAACACCTGTTTTCTTATCATCTGGCCCTTAAGCAGGGGGAGTCATTACTACCAGCTTCTCATAATTGGAGTCATCATGTCTGTTGATTGCTTAGTCCAGGAGAGTTAGAAACAAATAATTTTATTCCTCTTCTTTGATTCTTAGAAATCTCTTAAAGTACTCCCTATAGGGACTGCAGAACTCCTATTTTTCCTATTCTCTCTGTACCCCTTCTTGTTTTCCTGTTATTTTCTATTTTTTCTTATTTTTTTAAAAATTATCTGTCATTTCTGCTATTTCCCCTTTTAGCATAGTGACAGCAAAGAAATGGGAATAATGACTCAAGGTCAAGTATTGCAACTGCACCTGTTTTTAAATTCATTCATTTTGAATGGTGTGTGAGGAGGGGGCAGAACATGATAGAACATAAATTCTTTTTATTGTCAGCTTCTGTTAGGGCTTGCCAATTTATGTTCAACTGGAGTGGAGGAGAAATAAAATCACTTAGCTTAATGAGGAATAAGATAGTGATACACATGTTTTTCTTTCTGGTTTCGATGAATGTTTTAGCAAAATGTTGAAACTCAAGTTAAACTCTTCTAGATAGAAATCGCGTGCCAGATTCGCGGCGATATTGTCACAGAACGTTATAGAGTTTTTTGCAGAAAGATTTTTCCTTTGGGAAGTAAAAATTTTTTAATTTCCTTTCTGCAGAAATTTTCGAAATAATTTTTTTTTCAAGCCTGAATTATATTCAAACGATGTCTTTCTCCCGCGTAGGAGGGGAAAGAAATATTCGAGACTTTTTTCTTCTGATTTGAGAATAATAAAAAATAATGAAGTAAAAAAAAAAAAATTGTGTTCTTCTTTTCTCCAGAAATTTTACAAAGATTTCTTTTTTTCCTTTTTTCATCCAGAATTATATTCAAACGGGAGGGGAAAGAAATGCTGGAGATTTTTCTCTTCTTATTTGAGAATAATAAAGAATAATTAAATAAAAAAATAGTGCTTTTCCTTTGTCCAGAAATTTTTGAAGGATTCTTTTTTAATTTTTTTTTTTTCCATCTGGAATTATATTCAAAAGGGAGGGGAAAGAAACGCTCACGATTTTTCTCTTCTGATTTGAGAATAATAAAAAATAATGCAGTAAAAAAATTTCATCTAGAATTATGTTCAAACGTTGTCTTTCTCGCGCATAGGAGGGAAAAGAAATGCTCGTGATTTTTCCATTTTCATTTGTTAATAATGAAGTAAAAAATAGAATGGATGGTTTTGAGTCCTGACACAGACGACAAAGTAGAAGAAAGCGGCGAGAAAGATGGAGCCCAACCCACCCCTTTTTTTCCATCTTACCTTTTTGGTTCATTTTACATTATGCCTGTATATATTTTTATTTCATTATTTTTTTTCCTTTTTTATCTTATTAAACTTATGTATATTACTTTATTGTTTTTTCTTTTTAAGATTATTTAAAAAAAAAAATTTTTTTTAGTTGGGTTTGACAATAAAAAAAACGGCTTTTTGTAGCAATTCAGAAAACAGGAAAAATCAGTTATCCGGAATAGCGATGGACCCGATCGTTCCGGATAATCGGTTCCGTACTGTACAATCATATTTCAGTGTATGAACGTTATGGATACTATATCAGCTCATTATTTGTCAAGGAAGTTCTTAAGTGGTTGCAGAAGCATTTCCAATTTCAGAATCACTTGTAAGAAAAGCTGATTTCTTTACTTGAAGACAAGCTTTTTATTCAGATTCAGCTCTATAAAATGTTGAAAAGTAAAGTTTTATCTGCAAAAGAAAAAGTAAATTATAAAACTCTGATAAGAGAGAAAAAAGGTAGCAATATGTTAATGGTATGAAATTTCTTCTGCAACTGTATCAATTCATTTAAAAAACAAGGCGTCTTTAATGAAAGCATATGAAGAAGTTGTGACTGTTTGCAAATAATTTAAGAAAAAAGGACTTATGATGAAACTCTAAAAATAATTTGTTAACCAAGAAAATTCTCATTTGCTGATAACTTGGCCTACCATAAAAATCCAAGTTTAAAAATTTTTAGCAGAATTTTTATGTTCTAGGATGACTACATTGATTTAAGCAATATCACACTGTGCTGAAAAAATTATTACCCAAACAACCTCTATTAGTGATAAAAAGACAAAACTGACTGGTTGGATGAAATATGGAGCGATTTGTGAAAAAACTATGCATTTATAATGAAGATAAAGTTGGCTATTTTTGTAATTTAACCCCTTATCAGTTACTGAAGTTTAAAGGCGATAAATTTCTGGGTGAAAAGTCTTAGAAAAATCAATTAACTGTGTTTTTGTATAGGCGTAGCAGCAAAAAAATAAATAAATAAATACAATAAAAAAAAAGAAAATTTTTTAATATTTTTATTGTTGATATATCTGTAAATTCAAGATGCTTAAGCAAGATAAAATGCCTACCGGTGATTTAGAAATAGACTAAAAAGCATGGATGGCTTCAGAATTATCCTTTTTTCATAAGTGTAATAATTCCACTTTAGAAAAAATAATGAGATTGCATTTATCATCAACAATTTTTCTTTAATTTATGAATAATAAAACTTAATTTTTTACCTTTTTACATATTTCACTGTTACAGCCTCAAGACCAAAGATGTGATTTGCAGCTTCAGATATAATTATGGATAGTAATTTATTCTTATAATCTTAAATAAAGTGGAGAAGAATAAGGGTTTTAAAATTTCTGTTCATTACTCTATACACCTAATGCAGATGCATGGAGAAGTGTGATACAGTCTTGTATCCAAAATTTCCATACAAAAGCTGGGTGTTTAGCCAAAAGTGATGGTAATTTTAAATATGAAGTTGATTTGTCACTTTATGTCTGGTTGCAACATAAGAAGAATATTGAATTGTTTAACAATCGGCAACATCTTTATGTTGGGTTTACTTTTCAGTGAGGATATTGTGAATGTTGTGATAATGACTTATAAGAAATTCTGCTTGAAACACTGACAAATACTAGTGCTATGGAGTAATTACCAAACCTCTGGTTTTTTTTTTTAAAGCTTTAGAAAATGTAGATGCCCTTTGCAACTTTAAGCTTGTTGCAAGCTAGCAGAAGTTAACTTGCTGCAGGCCAAGAAAAAAAATTAAAGAAAGCAAACTATAAATAGTGTCAGTTTCCTAAGAAAATTAAATCATAATATCATTCTAGAATTTAATATGAAATGTTGCATGCTAAAGCAACAAAATACTTACTAAAAAAGCAATATCATTCTGAAGAACAAATTAATAACATTATTCAAGAACTTAATGAGTATACTAAATTTTTTCGTTTACAAGTTTATCACATTCTTGAGTCATATTTGACACTATTGTTTTTAAAAAGTTGTCCAAATTATCATCAGTCATCAAGCAGGAGCATGCTTGTTTTTGTTGAGTCTCATAAGTTATTTTGAAAGTTTAATTGCATTTTATTTTGATCCATCTTTGCAGAACTAAGAAGATGTTTTGCAAAAAATGATTTGCAACAGCCTCAAATAGTTGAAGTTGCTGCTAAACTGTCAGATGAAATCTGTATAATATTATTGGTTATGGTTTTTTTTATATTTTAATCCTGGCTTTATGGATTTAATATGATGTAGGACAATTTGATGTTCAATTTTTTCATTCATACTTTTTATAGCAAGAATATAAATATTTAAAAAGATGTATGGTAAGTTAAGAAATATTATACATTTTATAATAAATGTTTTCTGTTGAAATATTTAAATGTCTTAGATAATATACTGTATAATGAAAGCTAAAAATATTATTAACATTCTTTAGCTCACCACAAAGTGGGGCTACCACTAGGCGAAGCATTCGTGCTGTTAGGAGTGTCAGAGGTGCTCAGACTAAGACTAAAGTTCTTTCAAAACAAAATTCTTATGAGGAGGTAAGTAATATTGATTAAATCTTTTTTACTTTATATTATTATTTGTTGTATTTCATACTGTAAACACATTTATTTTAATATATGACTTAAACATTACTATTCATTAATCATTTTTTGCAAGAAAAAAAAATTGTTTTAGATTTCTACATGAAAAATGTTGATTCTTTCATGATTAACTTGAGAAAGTGAATAACGCTGACCATTTTTTAAATGATTTTTATCGATTTGAAATTAATTACTTCTTTCATTCTTTTTAAAATAAATTTTTTTTATCATGACATTTGGATAGAATTTGTTTATTGTATAAGAAAAAATTATTTTTATGTAAATTTAGTTCAGTAACGTTTCTCTGATTCCCTGCCAAGCCAATCATGATTTTTGATTTTTCAGGTTTATAAAGTATGTAGAGATTCTAAAAATATATATATTTAAAGGCAGTATTTATGAAACACCCTGTATTTAAGAATGCTCAAGACATATTGAACAAAGTTATTATTTATGCCAAAATTTATAATAATTCAATTTAAGATTTCCAAATAAATTATTTTTTAAAATTAATATTTTTTAGATTAAAAACAATGATCTTTTATAAATAAGTTATTTCTTGATAACTATTTAACAGTTTAATTTCAAATGTAGGTTTTTTATTTATTTAAAATTATGTCAATGTAGTTTATCATGCTGCAAAAATTACTGTTCCCTATAATTTAAAATATATTTAATCATTTAACAAATGTTAATTAATTGTTAATTTTTTTTGTATTAAGTTATCATTAGGTAATTAAGTTTTATTATTTTGTGCAAAATATTTTTCATTTGCATAACTAAAAATAGAATAGTGAAGTAGGCAAATAGTAAAATCAATAAGGATTTTAAATTATTGACTTATCTCAGGATTAAACTGTTTAGGCCATTTTTCCAGATATTTTAACAGGTAGTATAGAGTCAAATTTTTATTTTTAAATAAGGCATATGCTTGTTCATAGAAAATGCATCTAGTTTTGTTTGTTTTATGGGACATCAATTTTATTTTCTTGTTATATTTTTCTGAAAGGTGAGTGAATCTACATGTTTGTCTTCATATTTATTTATTTTTTCTTTTAAAAAAAATCAGGTCTCAAGTTATGCAACACTTCCACGGACAAGCAAATCAAAAACAAGAAGAAAACCATTATGATGTGCTTTGCTCATATATCCTGCTATTGTTTCATGTCACCATTATGCCTTATTCTTTTAGGTTATTTGAAAATGATCTTTCTTTCCTTGCCTTAGTTAAGAATAAGCTTACATATAATATACACGGTAGTTGCAATCTGAATAACAGGGATGAACCCTGATAATTAATTTTAGTAATAGGTTTTCATGTGTGAAAAAACCCAACTATTAATGCTTTTGTTGAATGTAGAGATTAACCAAAGCTTTTTTCTCTTCTTTTTTAGGAAGAGTTTATAATGACATTGGTATCTTTGTTTAGTTGCAATTTATATATTTATGTAGAGTTTAGTTGAGGATACTAATACTTGGTTGTTAATATTTTCCCATTGGCAAGTTTGTTTTCACTCTGGGTTGCCTTGTTATTTTGATGCATTGTTATGAACATTTCCAGCTTGCAATACACAATGCATTTGTTTATTATTTTTGCTTTTTTTTTCTGACACATGTTATGTGTTGAAATTAAAATTGTTTTTGAAGTGTTTTTTATCCTATGTCTTTCATGATTTACAAAAAGTAAAGTTTCATAATTATATTTTAATTTATCAAATATTAAGATATTTTAATTTAAGAGCAATTCAGCATGCTGATACCTTAATGTTTTAAAAATGGTTTTTTGATTTATTGCATATATTAAAAATTCATTGTTTTAGTTGTAGAAATTAAATATTTGTTAAACTTATGAATACCACTTCTTATCATAGTATTAATAGTAGTTTGAATTTTTCACATTAAAGTAATTGAATTTTTTCTTTATGTGCAAAATTGTTCCATCTTTTGTCATTTTTTTCATTTTCCTATACCAAAGGCTCATTGGTATTAAAGATTTAGACAAGTTTTTAAAAATGTCTTAAGTGAAGCCCTTTTGTATGCTGCTGTACTAATTTTAGTGTTTTTTTTTTATAAAGTTTTCATTGGGAGATGTTTTACTTCAAAACACTTACTAACTGCTCCCTGAATTATAAATGTGATTTACAGTTTTGAAAAGCAGTATTTTTATTTTATATCGAATGTGGAATAAGTTTTTGCATAATTTTTCTGTTTATCGTTCCAGTTGTTAAACTGAAACTTTTCTTATAAAATTTTCACCTAAGTTTGAATTTATGATGCAATTGGCCTTTTTTGTTGTTTTGTTTGAGAAGGAAAATTTTATTGCTGAAATATACTTGTAGTTAGATAATCTCAAATTGAATATTTTTAAAATTTTTCCAAAATTATCTTAAAGGCTATGGCAAATGCTTATTTTCAATTTTATGTATTAATGAGTCCTTGTCTTTACACATTCAATAAGGTTGTAATTATTTATTTATTGTTATATTTCTTTGACACTCATAATGTGATTATGTTTTCTTACACATTGTTACAAAAATATTGCCTTTTTTCACAAAACTTTATATTTTGGTAGCTAGTAGATTTTAAAAAAAAAATGTAAGCTGTGAGCTAAAAAACTCACAAATTGCAAGGCGTTCCTTTTATTTCACTACAATGATCGACCAAATAGTTTTTAATATTTATTTTATTTCTTTTAATAATTTGTTCTATTTTCATTTTAACGAAGCGTTAATCATTTACTATTATAAGAGATTTATTTTATTTATTCTAGAGTATGTCATATTAAAGAAAAAACTTTTTTAGTGGTGTTTAGGCAAGCTGTTGATTTTATGTTTTAACCGTTAACTCTTGATTAATATTAGCCTTGGGCTAAAAGGTCCCACACGAATAAACTTTAATGTATAAATTTTTATTTACCAATCGTAGTTATATTAATATATATTTTTTAAAAAATTTTCCAGCTTCTGGAGAACCCATTTATGCAAATTATCTTTATATATTAAATTTAATGCTTTCCTTTTTTGATTTTGTTTTTTACTTTAGTTGTTCTACATTACTTTTATAATTTTCTTCTTGACTTTAGACGAAAAGAAACCAAATGATGAAATTTATTACTTGAATGCATTAACTTTGATTTTTATTGTTGACTATATTAAAATTTTTTTTAAATGCCTCTAGACCAAATTTAGGCTATAGAGTTTAAAATACTTGTTTTTATTTTTATAAGATAATTATTGTTTTACATAATTTTGTAAAAGTGATTCTAGGCGGATTTGTATTTTAATGTGTCATTTTAATTTTTACCATTAGATACATTACATCATTTTTTGAAAGCGTGCCAAATGACTCTTTTTTTATCCCATTCCGTCTTTTCCCCTTCCATTGATTGTAATGTTTTTTTTTCTATAGTGATCTCTAACTTATTTTTATGAGTTAAAAAATTATTATTTTTAGATATTTTATGCTTGTATTGTTCTTTTACAATCGTTTTAATCATTGCTGAAATTTTATTGATCTTGAGGATAACAATAATTTATTATTGGTTTAATTAGTTTAATCACTCTTAATAATAAAAATAAGAAAACTGTGATTTTCTAATGAGATTTATTATAAAAATAAACTATAAATTTAAAATGTTTTCATTAAATAATAAATAACACCATACTTTTAAAAATTTAAATTTATTATTTGCGAAAAAAGTGTTTGATTATACATTCTATTTTTATGTAATAATTAAAATTGGTAGATCAGGATTTTGTTTCGAAGAAAATGCTTTAGTTTATTAAAAATAGCTAGATTATTTTTATATTATACATTTGTTAAATAAATTATGAATGCTTACATTATGATGTTTCTAACAGCTATTAAAAAAAGAGAAAAACATATATGGTGTATATATGTTAAACACATATATTAACATACATATATTTATTATTTTAGGATACTTATGGTCTTTTTTATTGTTCGTAGTCTATTCAATATTTGGTTTTTTAAATATATATTTGCCATTTTAACTTTTATTTATACTGCATATTCTTTTGAATATGATTAATCAATGAATTAGTGTATCTTTTGATACTTATATATTATAATATTTTCATTTGAAATATTTATTATGTATCTTATTCTTAGATTATTTTCTCTTTTAATTTTCTATTTAATAAGTACATATAATTTATTTTTCATTCAGCTATTTTAAATTGCTGATATTTATTCTCAACTTTTGTGTGCTTGTACTCAATTTCTGTTCTCAATAGTATACAGTAGTGCAGCCAGAAAAAACTTCTGAGTGGGGTTTTAAAGTTGTAGTTTTAATACCCATGAATTTTCACTATGACAATTTAAATAGGAAATTTTTTAAAATAAAAGTTTTTTTAATATAATTATTTATTAACATCTATAGGTTTGTTTCTAAAAAAATGAAACATTACTACTTTAAATATAATATAAATTTAAAGGATATAGTTTAAGAATTTGTACAATTTTATATTTATTTAGCATTTGTTTGGTTTTTACTAATTGAGTCATTTTTTAAGGGGTTTTAGTCTATTTGTGTAAAATAAATGATTTAAGGGTATGGAAAATAAATGATATAAATAAGATTATAGATATCCTATTTTTATGCATATGATTATTTTGATTATGTTGAGATAATTAATTATTTGAAGTATGATTTCTTAATAGGTTAAACCAAATAATTAGCATTTGATTCAACTTAATAAATTGATTTAAATACAGACCCTTAAGTCTTGAAATATGAAAAAAGGGCAGACTTATGCCACTTTAAAATATTATGGATAACTTTTTATGATGAAAATTTTAATATCTCAATTGTAAAACTTAACTATCTTGGAAATATTAATTCTGGTGCGTAAAAGATATTAATATATATATTTTTTAAAAATTTCAATATTGTTTATTTTATCGTATTAAAATATTATTTAATAAACTATAAAATATTACTATTACTATGACTATGCTCATCTATTGAATTTTTGCATTAGCGTAGTTGAATTATCAGTATTTTTGTTTTGTTCATTCAACCCAATAACTATATATTGATAATATTCCTATGAAAAAGAGCTTAGAGGTTATATTTTTCAACATATTCTAATATTTCATTTTCTTATATTGTACTGTATTATTTTATGTGATTTTAGTCTTTATAAAATTCTAACCAGTTATTTTAGAGTGAGTGGAGTCCTGTATAATATATTTAAAATTATAATTGTGTAATGAGAACTTAGCAGAGAATGTTCATACAATACCAACAAAAATTTTATTGTTTATGTTTATCCTTAATGTTTCACTTCTTTTTTTATTATTTTTAAATAGAAATGTAGATGGTAAAAGGTTTTTTTTCTTTTGTAATTTGTATTTGACCATGATGGTCAATAATAAATACAGACTTTTTGAAAACTGATTTTATAGCTCAGTGAAGTTGATACAAACTCAATATCAAATCGAGTATCAAACAGGTGATTACCTATTTTAGTTTTAAAAACATAACAATTGAAGTTACTGCTTTAAACTGTAATAAAAATATCTACAGCAAATTTTTAAGCTAACATACAAAAAATATTGAAATTTTAGTAGTTAAAAAATGTATTTATGTTTTAACTTTACCTTCATGTTTTATCTTTTTTTATTTTATTCTTGGTTTAATAAATTTCACTTAAAAAATTGACTGTTACTTTATGTAAAAGATATAAATGTATAAAATGCTGAATAATCAACCAATTATGCCCCAAATGCTGGAAAAAAAACTTTAAAAAAAAGAGGAAAAAAAAAACTAGTTGCTTCTATAATTTTTATTTTTATTTTACTACCACATAAAAATGTAAAATAAAAATGGAAGCAATAAAAAATATTAATTTTTTAACCTCAACTTTCAGTAATATTAATCTTTTGAAAATCTAGAAAAAAAGAGAAAGATATGGTATTGCAAACTGGAAATTACCAGTGATTTAAAATCTAAAGGCTAATTTTATATATTTTTGTCAGTAATCTCATGAAACTTTTCTAAGCTGTAAGTTTTATGGTCCTGTAAAGAATTTTATGATTTTCCAAGCTTAAAAGTTTATATTTTCCTTCCTAGCTGTTGGTAGTTTAGAATAATTTATTGCATGACTAGTAGGACAACAATGTTTTAGTTTAGTACAGTGAAAAATATTACACTTTCTTTTGTGCTTTGAATAAGTAATATCTGTTTTAATAGCTTGTCTTAATATTTGTACTTTTTGATTATATTTGTAACGTTGTATTTTTATAGTGGATGGCATTAGTTAATTTGACTTTTGGAAAATGAAAGGATGAAAGTTGAGCTCAATTTTAAAATGATATCTGTTTATTCTTTTTATATTTAAAACTAAGTGGGTGATTAAAAAAAATCTGTTAAACTTTTTTAATTAGAATAAATTGGATCTCTTTAAAATTCCCCTACCCGATGGAATTGTGGTTTGATCAAGGACATCACTTTCATATTACAATGAAATATAGAGTTGTCAAATGTAATCAAACATATTAAATGTCTTTATTTAAAAGTTCCTTTGACATTATCACTTTTTAAACCTATCACCCAGCTGTGCTGGAGCTTTATTAATAGTTTAGGTTTGATATAAAGGCATTTTAAGGGTTTGGTTTATTATGAATGATAATTTTTAATATAAAGGGTTAAAGTTCTTAAACTATTTATTTTCAAGATATTGCATTGATTCTTTTATGTTGCCATATTTGATTACATGTATTAATAGATGTTAACTTTATAATATTGGTATTACCTTTACAAAATAATAATTCACACTGACTTCAGATAAGCTTGTCAGAATATGCAGGACTGATATCAAACATAGTATTTAAAAAATTCTCATAACCAAATCACAGAGCTAAATAATTAAATGCTCAAATGCCAATTACTATCGAATTTTATTTCCTCCATTTTATTCTTAGGGAAAATAGGATTCTTGCAGGGAAATTTTAGTATGATTTTTCCTGACGGCTCTACATTTGAACAATTAAAAGTATAATAAATAACTGAACGAAATATTCTCTTGGAATTTATTAGATTTAAATCATCGATGTCATGTCACAATATTTGGTTCAAACTCTTGTTTATTACATATTTTGATAACATCAAATTCAGTTACCTGCAGTCAGTAACTGTCTTTAAAGGTGAATTCTAAACTGATCAAATTTATGCAAAAATTAATAAAATAAAAATGAAAATATTTAAATCATTAGTGTCTCTCTTTAAGATATGATAAAATTTGAATGTTTTTTTATTTCTAAAATAGTTGGTAAAATAAATTACAAATATGTTTCATTTTTCTAAAGAAATTCAAAAGGAGTGTAGAAAAGTTTCTATTCAATAATTTATAAAAAAGTATTATTTTTTGTTATTTATTGCATTTTTTTGTTGTTAGTAAGCAATTTTATATTTAACTTGCATACTATACACATTTAAACTATTCATGTTTCCGAATGCAAGCTAGAATGAGAGAGACAACTTAATTTTCTGATATTGTCTCTGTATATATCTAACTAATCTGTATATTTTGTTACCTTGTTATATAATGTAAAATACTGACTGTGATCTTGGCATATTCTTTTATGATGCAGACAGAGTATGTCAGTAGTTGCTGTGCTTTATTTTATTTCTTCCCTTTTGTGATTTTGGAAATTCCTTTATAATTTTATGGATATTTTATTTTTAGATTTAATCTGGTTTCTTTTTAGTATTTTTTATGTTTATTTTAATGTAAACAGCTTTTATGATTTTGTGTTTGATTTATGAAAATAAAGAGATTATAAAAGGAAGTTAATGCTTTATGTTTTTCATGAGACAGTATGAAACAAGACAGAGATTATGCATCACTAATTATTTTATAAAACTCAAACATGTTGACCGGAATTATTTTGGCGTTTTACCTATCATTGTGATGGTATTGCATCTGTGTTAACTCTATTTTTAGGGGAGTCTCTCAATTTTTTGTTATATTCCAAACTTTTGAAAAATGTGCATATATACCCATTTTTTTTTTAAAATTAAAAAACATAATTTTTATTTAATGATAAAAATTGTTTTTAAATGATAAAAATTGTAAATTTAGTAAAATCATAAGAAATCAAATTATGTAAAGCATGTTTCAAATATTGGTAAAAATAATAAATGTTATGATATAGTTTTTTTTAATCTCTTTTTTTTTTACTGCAAATTTAAAAAATTTTTTTTATATGCAAGAATAGACAACTTATCGGGTTGTTCGGAAAGTAATTTCGTTTTTCTGACGGAGGATTTAATTGTATTTTTTCGAACCCAACTTCACACTTTAGCCGCATTATCATTATATGTTTTGAGAGCTGATATAGCAAGGCTTGTGTGTGAAAAAGTTCAATTAATTCTACACAGTAGTTTTTGGTTGGTGCCCTGTTAAATATGGAGAGCAATAAGCAGCATTTTCGCCATATTTTACTTTTTTACTGTAGAAAAGGTAAAAATGCTGTTCATGCCAGAAACAGATTAACCGATGTGTATGGAGAAGATGTGTTGACAGTACGCCAGTGTCGGAACTGGTTTGCAAAATTTCGATCCGCCAATTTTGGATGTCGAAGATGCACCACGTTCGGGAAGGCCAGTATTAGCTGATGAAGGCACGATAAAGGCATTAGTTGATGCAAATCGGCGAATAACAACACGTGAGATCGGTGAGAGGTTAAATTTATCGAATTCAGCTGTTTATGACCACTTGAAAGGCCTGGCTTTAACCTCGAAGCTCGATATATTGGTGCCCCATGTTCTCACAGAGAGAAATTTGTGTCGTCGCGCTGACTTCTGTGATTCGCTTCTCAAACGTCACGAAAATGATCTAATTTTGAAGCGCACCATTACTGGGGATGAAAAATGGATTGTCTATAACAATGTCAAGCGCAAGAGATCATGGAGCAAAACAGATGAACCGGCTCAAAGCATTTCGAAAGCAAATATCCATAAAAAAAAAGGTGATGCTGTCTGTTTGGTGGGATTTTAACGGAATAGATTTTTTTTTAGCTTTTACCGGATAACACAACAATTAATTCTGAAGTCTACTGTCGTCAGCTGGACAAACTGAATGATGTACTTCAACAGAAAAGGCCAGAATTAATCAACAGAAAAGGTATAGTGTTCCACCAAGATAATGCGAGACCTCATACAAGTTTGGTCACTCGCCAATAGCTTTTACAGCTTGAATGGGATACACTACCACCATATTCTCCAGATCTGGCGCCTTTGGATTGTTATTTGCTCGGGTCACTGCAAAAGTTTTTGGACTATAAAACCTTTACAGCAAATGAAAAGATCAAAAATCACCTGGATCAGTTTTTTGCTAGCAAAGACCAAAAATTTTATGAGCGTGGAATCATGCTACTACCAGAAAAATGGCAAAAAGTGTTGGACCAGAGTGGTCAATATATAGTTTAATATAATATTTCTTCATTATACGAAAACTGTCTTTCATTCCACCCCTCCCCCCCAAAAAAAATGAAATTACTTGGTGAACAACCCAATATATCGTTTCTACAAATGCTGTTAATGCTTATACAGTCTGAAAAAAATCTCAATTTAATTTTTTATATATTATTTAATTTATTATACAGTATAATTTGTAGTATAGTTCTTTCATTTATTTTATGATTACCAAAAAATGTTGCTTGCATTTCTTTTGGAATGTTTGTAAAATAAGTAGTTAATTGTAGTAATAACATAATATTTCAAAATCCTTTGGTTGCATTCTCTTTTGATTCTAGAATTGTTCCTTCTATTTTTTTTTTTTTTTTTTTTTAAAGATGTAAAATTTATTGAATTGTAGAAGGGGTGATTTAGTCCATAATTATTTAATAATGTCCATATTGCAATAAATTTAAATTAGTCCATAATTATTTCTGAATTATGTGCAAATTAATTATTAGATGATTCGATTTTTCTTCAATTTCTTTTGGTTAAGTTAACTGTTCAAATGTTTTAACTGGTGGTATTGAATTCAGGGCGCGCTGGTTACTTTTCCATAGATCAAACTGGTTTTTCTGTTATTAGTTTTAGGCAAAAAAAAAAAAAAAATCCGCTTCACTACAGAATTTTGAAACTCAAAATTTTAGGAGTAAACTCGATACAAAAAGAGATTATTTACATTTTTCTTTAAGTTGTACTGATTTATTTATATTAGGAAAAGAATGATTATTTTTAGTATTAACAAGAGTATGCAATACATGAAATATGACTTTAATTCTAAAAATATTTATGGATAAAACAATTACTTAATAGAAATGAATTCTATTTACTAATATACTCGATAGAAATTAGAGTTTTTGACAAATGAACTTTTGTTTTTCGATGTTCTTTTGGTTTAATCTCTGACAATTTCAGACTTAATCTAAATAACTAAAGTGTTACATGTAATTAAAAAAAGAAGACATTTTTTTTTTATTTACTTTATTAATTTTTTTTTTTTTTACATGTAATGATTTCGTACAAATTTTTTTTTCAGGTGCAGATATATAAAGTATAATATTGTTTTATTGTTAAAGTATAGCATTTTGTTTCGTAATAATGAATATAAATGAAAACAAATTCGAAATAGATTTTTTTTAAAATCGATTTTTCAGTGATACAGGAATCTCAAATATAAACATCTCAAAATCTGAAAATTAACAAAAAGTTCAGGATCATTAAAAAGTTTATTTTACTTTTGTGGATGTTCCTAGAGCTCTTTCAAGCATTCCCTTCGATGATTTTTAGCAGAATATCTCAACAAGAATGCCTTACCTTCTTCGCACAAAACTTATCAGTCATCACGTCTTAGTGCTTTAACCTAAAATACGATTACCATAATAACCTCCTGTCTGTGGAGTATATCCTCCAAAGCCTCCTGCCTGCGGAGTATATCCTCCAAAGCCACTTCCATATCTACCTTGGTAACCAATCGATCCTCGTGAGCCATACCCATAATCCTGATCTCTTGGTCCGTAACCATAATAACCATCTTGGTAATAATCTGAAGGAGGATACATACCTCTTCTCCTTGGATCATAAAATTGATTTGGATAAGGTACCATTCGGTTTCCTCTCGATTGCCAACGGTAACCACCCTGTCCTGCATCAAATGGGCCATAACCACCTCTACAGCCAGGTGAGAAGCAGGGTTCGTTCACAACATCATAAACTGCACTTCTATCAGGTTTGAGCTTTTCATGATCACGATTTTTTGAATGATGCCTTGATGGTTTTTTAGATGGTTTAGGCATATCAATCTGTTCATTAGTGTTATCAGAAAGAACTATATTCACTGCCTCTTCAGGAACTAATTGTTGCTCTTCTTCAATTTCAGCATTTAGAACTGACGGAGTGCTTTCATCATCACAAAAAACGTAAGTAAGAGATAATAGCAGCAACATGAAATGTATCTATGAGTAAATGAAAGTTTAAGTAATTAAATATATTTTTACATTAATTTAAATATACAGCCTTAACCTCTTCAGGACTGTGAGCATATATACGTGATCATATGTGAAACGAGTCTTTCTGACTATAGCGGCCCAAGACAACGGCTCTTATAACTGAAAGCCTCCACACGGTTTCATAAGTAGTCCGATCTGACCACTATGAAAGTAAACCAGTTTACGAAAGAGCCATTTAATAGAAAATCTAGTAAAAATAAGAAAGTAGTAGCAAATACATGTCTAAAAATTTGTTTTATTTATGAATATTATTGGTTTGTTTTATTTACTTGTCAACCACTCAATATGTGTGATAAATTTCTCTCAAGTACTTATGAAATAGAATTTGGGTTCATGCGCACAACTGGTTCACTTTTTAAATAGTCTGCGCAGACTACTTATAAAAAAACCGTGTGGAGGTTTTCTGATGTAGGAGGTGATGCTCAAAATCATACGGACTGTGATATTAATTTGATGCCTTCGTATTACATCTCGTATTAGTACGTATACGTACACTTTAGTACGTATAAACTCGGAGCGTGCGGGCCAGGGGCAGCGCCTTCTTATTTCACCCGTCCTGAAGGGGTTAATGCCTTAATCTATTGACGTTGACTGTCCTTTTAAAGTTCACAGCCAAAATAAGACTATTTTTTTTTAAAGTTATTAAATTTTATGAAGTTAATTATGTAGTAATTTTTAAATTTTTTTTAAGTTGTAAAAAACAATTTTAATTTTATTTGTCAATTTATTTGCATTCATAAAATCTTACTTGCGGCAATGTAATAATAAGTCTCACATTTCAAACTTTTCGAGACATCGTTTTTGAAAAAAAAGAAAAAGAATTTCAAGCATACAGAGTTTCGGTATGTTCGGCTGTTATTTAGTGTTAACTGTTAAGATCTTACATAAAAATGAAAAAAATCTATTTTAGAAAAAATGTAAATATTCATTTTAGAACCTAAAGCCCTTCAATTATAATATATTTTTTTTTTTTCATCGCACATAATTATAAATAAATTTTTGTGATTTTGTATTGTCTTTAATATTCTTACAGATTATGAACCTTTTTGAATAAGATAAAAAATGTTTAAATAAGACTTCTTTTTTAATGTTTCTGTAATTGATTTCACGACATTTAATATTATTAGAAAAGGTATCATTTGAAATTCCGACTTAGAGATTTATTGATTAGTTACGTCAATCAAATAATGTATTTTCTTGGAAATGTGTGTCATTTTTATTTTTAAAATTGTGAGATACATTCAGCAATTCGTTAGTTAAAATAAAATCTTACAGAAACTATGAGATTTATGAGTTTTTTCCAAGTTTTTACGATAAGTAAATTTAGGGTAAAAATAATTGTAAACAATAACAATATAAAACAATAGTAAATTTTAAATCATACTAAGAAATATTGTTTGCATTTAAACTCATAGCAGTAAGAAATTACCTTTAGAAGAGACATCGAAACGATTCATTGTTTTAACCTTTTTTGGGGAATTCTGCCATTTTATGAAAAAGAAACTCAATTATAAATTTTATATTGTGATGATGAAATCAGGCGTCTTACGTTTATTTATTATTTTATGCAAATGCAGTAACAAATCATGTAAGGTGTACTTTAGTACTTTCGCAATTCTTGATTCATCTCTTTCATGTGATATTAAAAATAATCAATTTCCATCAATATTACAGTTTAGTTGGCAGCCCTGATTTTGAAATAGTTACCAGCGTGTGTTAAATTCCGTGCTATATGGCTAAATCGATAAATTTTACCTAAAGTTAAGCGCTTATTCTTTTCACTAGATTATAACTTATTACTTTTTTTACTTGCGCTACTGTTTTTACATTTATTATCGACATATTTGCATACTTTACGCCTATCAAAAAAGACATTTCAGTGGTAGTCGAAATAATTATTAAAGTGATATTGTAGGCAACTACCTAATTCACCTTTTCGCTGTAACTTAACCAGCTGGTCACCTTTATGTATTTTTAAACTTAAATGAAGTGGCAATTAAAAGTATGTTTAATCAAATTTGTTAAAACAAGAATCGAGCATGAATGAAAAAATTTGTTACCACATTAACCTTTTTGATGCAGGTGGAACACCGTTTTTCCTTTTATATGTTTTCTTTCTGACATTCAAATTACAAGTAAAAATGTATTAAGGTATTTTTTCATTATAAAAAACGGTTTAATAGTTACTAAAAAATCTGTTAGATTATTGGAAATATATTTGTACGAAAATATAAAATCTCCAAAAAGTAGTTTTAAAATTTTTTTTTCATTCATATTCAAAAATGTATCAAATAATTAAATAAATTTTCTATGGTGATTAACTCTTTCCCTTAGATTTAAATAACTGCAAGTTTGAAAAATTATTGCTTGGAAGTGAGTCGTGTTTGTAAGATTTTACCTTTAACGCAGAAAAAGTCACTGGTGTTTCATGCTGTATTTCCTTACCATAAATTTTTGAAATGCTAAATACAATATTTTAAACTTATTTTGACCTAAATCAATACAAAATAATGAAAAAGGCACGAAAAATATGTTTAACAAAAATTTTATCTCAAAGGGTTAAATATAAAAATTTCATCTTCCATAAAATCTAGAAGAATCGAATATTTGCCTTATACTTTTCCAGAAAAAATTTTTTTTGTTTGAAATTTTTCGGTTTGGTTTTATTTTCTTTCCATTATAGATAAATGTTTCATTTTCATTATAAAACTGTTGAAAAACTGAGATTTAACAAAAAGACATTTTTTTATTTGAAAGTAAACATAGTTAACTGATAAACGTGATGCAATATGTAAAGGGGATGATAGAAAAAAAATACTTACATGGACTTTCCAAATCATCGTTTTTTGTTAAGTGATTCGAAAGCAAAAATTACGAATTTTCTTTTTTCTCTTTTGCACAATTCAAAATAAATATGCTGTCAGGGAAGTTATGCTTTTATGGATGGATCTACTCATGGTTTACAAACATATTAAGGTTAGCTTTTCTATGCGGGTGCCTGCATGATCTACTTTTAGTTATCTAGAAACACATTGTTTGAAATTAAAATATCATGACCTGACATTTTTTTACCTTCAATATGTTGGAGTTGCATATACAATGATAAATAAAGTTCTAAAGCACAACGCAATGTGTATAGTTTTGAAGGACATAATTTATTAAAAACAATATTCATTACCTCCTAATGACCTCATTATCATATTTATTTTTATCTTGTTGTGAAAAGTTTTTGACACATTGAATTCTTGTTTCAATAAAGTGTTAACATTTTTTACAAATATTCACTTCGTAGGAAGATACTATAATTCTTAAAAAAGGTGGAAAGATAAGTTCTTTTAATTGACGTTATAGTTTATTATTTTTCAATAAAGTGTTAATCTTTGTAGCAAATAGTCACTTTGTAAGGAGAGATAAAAATTCTTAGAAAAAGAGAAAATAATAAGGTATTTTAGTTGACGTTATAGTTAATTATTTTTTCAATAAAGAGCTAATCTTTCTAATAAATGTTTATCTTGTGAGAAGAGAGAAAATTTCTTTGAAAAAATTGAAATGATATGGTATTTTAATTGACGTTATAGTTTATTATTTTTTCAATAAAGTGTAATTCTTTCTTACAAATATTTACCTTGTCAGGACAGATAAATATTCTTTGAAAAAGATGAAATGAAAAAATATTTTAATTGATGTTATAGTTTATTACTTTTTCAATAAAGAGTGTAATTTTGCAAAGATTCAGTTTGTAGTTAGAGATTAAAATTTTTCGAAAAAGGCAAATTCATTAGGTATTTTAATTGTCATTTTATATAATTAGTTTTACAATGGTTTATTAAATGAATTTTTAAACCCGATACAGTATTTTTCTTTGTAGAGCAACCATAGAAAATTCTGAGTGTAAAATACTTGAGCGTATTTTGAAGAATCATATTAAAATCTTTTAAATATGCAAGTATTTATGTCCTTGCAAAGGTTGTATCAAAAATAATTAGAAATAAAGTTTAAAGAAGTCTTTGAATTTTTTCTTTCATTAAACCTTTGCACTCCGAGTACTTTAAAAATATTGTTTGAACTAATATAAGTACTAAATCATTTAAAATACATAATACAGTATTTTTTATATATTTTTTAAAAATTCTTAAAATAATGTGGTTGCTAGTTATTAAGGTATACAAATTTCTAATTTTAGAGTGGTGGCTGTTGAAGGTGCATCAGAGCATCACCTCCTACATCAAAAAGCCTCCACACGCTCTTTTATAAGTAGTCCGCGCAGACTATTTAAAAAGTGATCCAATTGTGCGCATGAGCCCAAAACCTTTTTTAAAAGTATTGTTTATTGAAATTGCATACATTTGCTGACTTGTGTGCTCAATATAGGCTTATAAGTCATTGTCAAGTAGAAAATACAGATAGAACAATTCAGAGAAAGACATCACAAAGAATACATCCAGGGTTTTGGTGGGATTCGAACCCGCTACCTCCACGCTTAACAGAGCGTTTTTGACCGGCGATACCACTCGGCCAGGGAGGCCCCTTTATAAAAGTAATTAAGAGAAATTTATCATATATATTTGAGAATTGAATCTGTAGTGGTTGACAAGTGAATAAAGCAAACTAATATCCATAAATAAAACGAATTTTTAGTCATATATTTGCTACCACTTTCTTATTTTAACTAGATTTTGTATTAAATGACTCGCTTGGAAAGTGGATATCCCTTATAGTGGTCTGATCGGACTACCTACAAAAAACCGTGTGGAGGCTTTCAGTTATAGGAGGCGTTGATCAGAGGCGACATCGAAGTGCTAAGGGTTAACTGTAATTTAATTTTTTTTAAAATTTTTTTTAATGCTGATATACAATTAGGATAAAATTTGCAAATTAAAAAGCTAGGTTTTTATGGTGAAAGAGTGAATTCTTAATTCGCCTTTTAATTACTATTTTAGACTATAATATGTTAATTACGTTACCTGATTGAAAACTTCGCTTAAAAAATAAGCAAATATGAGCAAAACAGAGGATTGTTACAAAGCACCCTTGGACCCTACGCCGGCAGATCAAAGTGGACACCCATCCGCTTAGTGACCGTAGTCACTGATGCTTGACTTCGGTGTTCCCCTAGTCACCTGGGTCTTTACGATCAGTCCACTGTAGAAAAAAGATAGAAAATAGAACAAGAAAAATCACAGTGGTCGAGTGGCAAATCGGGGTAAAATGCATTTCCACGCGTTATGGAGATGTAGGAACTAATGACGTTAACAACGGAATTAGCATTCAAATGTATAAAATAAGATTCCCGGGCATCAAGATGAGCTTATGTAACTGGGGGAAAATTAGTTAATTACGTATTTTAATTATTACCCACGATTTGTTTCTTTTTTTTTTTTACTTCATCAATAATGAGCTAAATCAAACAATTAACCCCACGGAACTCGTGGGGGTTATTGTGGACATGCCGATATTAACAGAGTTCCCATATTTCGCCAACAGATACATTATTTTTACAAAACGATGTATAGTAGGGATCACAAATGTATTGAATAATTAAAGTTTATCGCATCTTCGTTACCACTGATTAACTTTTTTAAGAACTGTAGGAACAGCAATATTTGAATTCTTACCGATGTGGAAGTTGTAGATTTCTAGTGCAACATTTAAAGTGCAAGTGTTATAACAGTTAAAGCAAACAAAGTTTATTTAATATTGCCACCACTAAAAAATTTCACCACACTATTGACAGCGGATGTGACTATTGTTTTGAAAGCGGATGTGGAAGTAAAACAATATAAAAAAAAAACTTTAAAAAATTTTAATTTTTAATGCCGTATGATAAAAAGTATAACAATCACTTTTGTGTAATGGTACACCACAAGTTTTACAAATATATCCGGATTCGCAAAGTTATAATAAATTGGTAGAGAATTAGATAGTAAAACTTGAGAAGCAAGGAAAACTACGCCCACTTTCTAAAATAGTCACCACGAGATTACTGCTAACGAAAACACGAGTTAACTCGTGACCGGTCAGCAATGTGTTAAAGGGTTACATATATCGTGGTTGTATATTGTTTTTATATATTCTAAATAAAATATTTTATATCAAAAATTAAGCAATGAAGCGTAATATTTGTTACCACTTATAACACTTAAAAAAAAAAAAAAAAAAAAAAAAAAAAAAAAACAATATCTCGTTAAAATGGGAGAAGTTAAAGTTCGTGTGCTTTTTAGGCTTTAGCATTAATTAATAAAAATATTGTTTTAATGATTAGTTAACAACTTTTCAGGCTAAAATGAGTTTTATTTTGTTTCTACTTGTGTTATTCAGTAACAATAGATTTATTAATTAGTTTTAGGACGTATTCACACTAACTCTTTTATATAGGACTAGGGTGAGCAAAAACAACTTTATTTCTTTAATAAAAAATATACATTCAAATTAGCTTATGTATCGTTCAAAAGTAAGATAAACGTTCAAATTATACTTCAAATAATAATTAACTTTGTTGGCGAATTTATAAAACAACAAAAAATTAATAAGTGACCATCGATTTATGTTTAGAGATAACATTTCTATTTCAAAATCATTTTTTTTAATATTTTAAAAGCAGTACAATTGTCAGTTTTAGAATTACATAGATTTTGTTACATATCCCGGTACTCAAAATATCATGTTTCTCCCGAAAATTGCTTAAAAGTTTTAGTAATTGGTAATTCTCTCAAATCTTGTGCTCAAAAAAATATGAATTTTACGAAATAAATTTTTTGAAGTATTACACTATTTTGAATTAATAAAAAAAAAAAAAATTCACATTTTTAAGTGTGGAAATTAATAATTTGTAGCAGGGCGGGATTTCATTTTTCAAAATCAGTAACAAAGTTTGCTAGTGTTAAAAAAATACCTGCTAGAAAAATCAAGATTCGTACAAATTTTTTTTTAAGAAGTATCATTGCTGTGTGACTTATTGCAATAAAACAATCACTGAAAGGTTAATATTAAATATTTATCCTCGTATGAAAGTTTAAATACTCAAATGCGTGATTCCGACCACGTCAGTAGTGACATCGCATTTAAAATAGATTTTAAAAATGATGTTGCTGGGCCGTAACTAACTCTAACAATTGCCAAGAAAACGATTAGAAAATCACGTTCATTTACGACTGTATAGTCGTGAATTGAGAGCGTCTAAAAGTGATTAGTCATACTTAAAATTCAAGTGTCATAATAAGATCATATTAAAAACATCGTCATTTGAAAAACCACGTAAGAGAGACTTTAAAAACAAAAAGAACTGCCGAGCAAATGGTCGGAAAGTACTATAGATTGACGATGGATTAGTCGCGAATGAAGTACGTAAAAAAGAGATTACTCGAACTCAAAATTTTGGTTTCGAAATAAGATTGTATTAAAAATTTTAGAATTTGAATGACCATATAAAAATGCTGAAAATATAAAAAAATAGCTAAAATAACTGCCCAGAGAACGACGTGGATTAACGGAATTGCCGGGAATCATGCGCATCAAAAAGTGATAATTCGAATTTCGGGTGTCGCAATATCATCGTTTATTAATAATATCAATTTGAGCTGTGGTGGTTCAGGGGATAGAGGACTCGCCACCTGGCAATGGCTGGTTGATTAGAATTCCGTGCCCGGCTCCCACCGAAAACAGTGCTGACGTAAAATATCCTCAGTGGTGGACGGATCATGGGTTAGAGTCCTCTTGCCGTTAGATAAACTGTCAGAGGTTTTCATGGTATTCCTCCCCATGTAAAGCAAAAGCAGGTTAGTTTCAACAAAAATTCCTTGAATTTCTCCCAATACTTGAACCTGGAGTTCCCTCGTCTTCTGGATTAAGTTTAAAATTACAAAGATACGAAGTAGAACACTGGTAGTCATAAACTGAAAATTCGGTCAGCTGTTCAACGACGGTTAAAAAATAAAATAAAATAACATCGAAGTTTGAAAAATCATGTGAAACAACATCGGAAAACGACGAGGATTTACAATGGAACCGTCGTTAATCGAGAGCACCAAGCATCGATAACTCTAATTTGACATTCTCGTGACATAATAATTAAAAATATCGTAATTTGAAAAGTAACGTGAAAAAAGACGGAAAATCGGTCAAAAATCCAAATCATCAGAAGTGTTACTGGGTTTTTCTGTAACTAGCAGTTGTTTTTTTTTCCCACTAGCAATTTACTACTTGCATAAGGACGAAATCTCGCCCTGATTGTAAGAAATCCGTAGTAATCCTGCAGTAAGAAATCCCTAATTCACAGTATATCTATACTACAAACTACAGGGATCGTTCAGTCCTGGTAAATCAGGACCTCTTTTTTAAAAAAACAAATTTGATTTCAAAAAAGAGATTTGCTTTGACTTTCTCAAATTAGCGGCTAGTTTTATTTAAAAACAAGATAGACTTTTTCCTATACATGCGTTCTTTAAATTTTTATTATTTGTGGTTGTCCCGGATATATCAATTGTCACATCAGCAGACAAATCATGAAGCAACTTTTTTACTACTTTCAATAATGCTCTGTCCTGATTTATCAGGACAACTATAGCCTCTGGAGCTATAACTAGTTAATATTTTAAATAAATCACATGAGTTCATGACTGCCTATGCAGTTGAATGGCATTGTTATGCTTAAAAAATATTTAATGCTTCAAAGTGGATATTCTGACACAATTATGCAAAAGTGGTTAAAACACGATGCTTAGTAGTGTCAAAATGTCCGAGAGAGTTCTGTGGACATTTCTGACATGATTTTGCCGACGTGACTTAAAAAAAGTAAAGTTTAAAACTTTGATTGCCAACTATAAAGAATGCAAAAAAGTTTAATAATGTGAATAGTTTTTAAATTTTGTTAGTCCATTTGAAAAAAAAAATATATATAAAATAAATTAAACCAAGAAAATCGTGCAATGTCAAAAAGAAGACATCTGTTGAAAATTCGAAATAAAGAAGAAATTTCTTACCTATCCATTTCTCGGCTGGCCTCCTACGGCGAATGTATGATGTATGTTGACAGGATTTGAACCCGAAACTGAGTGCAAACGTTTGACAATTTGGCAAAGGTTGAATACTCTATATTACAGGCAAGTTAGCTTTGCGAAAGCGCAGACAGCTGACTTTATGTTGAAGATAGATTTGTGACATTTTTCACTTTTGGAAGTACAATGGATCAATTTAAAAAGTTGATGTTAAGTTCATATAACCAATTAATCAACCAATTTTTATACAATTGATCGCATTTTCATCCCAGTAGAATTTTTATGAGAAATTAAGTTGTTCAAATTTAGAATTGCTTTTTTATTTAGTTCTTATTATTTTTTTTTTTAGACTATTTGCGTGATAGTCATGTTTTCCACAACAGCCGCTATATCTAAATAGAACAAACTGCTCTTTTTTAGAAATGTGCCTTTTTAAGTTTTTAAAACATCTCTTATCTAATACTTGTCTTTTAATTACTTGTTTGATACTCAAAAATTAAAATGATTATATAAGGAACAATAATTGCATGCATTTATAATAATCAGGGTTCAGATAGCCTGGTTGGTAGGGCTTTCGACCTATGTCCGAGAGATCATGAGTTCGATCTCAGCCGGCTGAAGACTCCCCGTGTAGGAAATGGTAACTAGTGCGCGTTAATTGCGTCGGGTTTCAAAGTCCTCCAAGTTCCCATAACAAATAATACCTCTGGGAGTACAGAATTGGAGATTGATCATTTTCTGGTTCAGGTTACAATTACGATCTATGAATGAATGAATGGATGTATTAATTGGTCCACCTTTTAAAACGGTCTGTGATGTGTGTGTAGTTTAAGTCATGTTCTCGGCCATATACGACGCTGCTGAAAAACAAAATCAAACCCACCCTCTTCCTTAAATTTGCTTGGTTCCACCAAGTTGGCTTGATGTTAAATTTGGCAAGTGGTATTAAAAATAACATTTATAATAATCTATTGATATTTTTGTCAAATATAGTTCTTGCAAGATATGCGCATTGATCTCTTTTATAGTAAAGTTTTGTTTATAAATGTATTTAAAATTGTTTTCCTATAACTCAACAGTGAAATATATATATATACTTGTTTTTTTTTTTTAAGTGAAAATTAATTCTTAAACATGATGATGATGTTAGAAAGTTTTGATAAATGTGAAGAAAATAAGTTTTCCAAGTAGATGATTATAGATGGTAACTAATTTTATAAATAAATGTATTAAAAATTATACCAAAAAGTAAATTAGCTCAGTTCAATAAACAATGTTATAACTATAATATTAATTTTTAAGCATTCAAATACGCATTAGAACATTATTGACTGGCTAAGAAATGCTAAATTTTAAAATTTTTCACCAAATCTTATAGGTCTGTATTTATATTTTATGGTAGAAAATGAAGCATGAAAAATTCATGAACAGTCAACTAAATGTTTGGAGTTCTTTTGAAACACAAGTCCAGAATTTTTTTTAAAACAACATTCACTTCCAACAAAGTACACATTTCTAACTGACATAAATCTACGCAATAAAATATAAAGAATAGTATAAAAAATTATCTAGTATATCAAACTAGTAAATCGCATCCCTTAAAATTTATTGAAAAATAACTCATATTTTAAACATTAAAACACCTGACACCAAAGCTTTAGAATTCAGTTTAATAAAAATATAATAGCAACTTCAAATTTATGACGTTATCATATTACACGAATTATCATTACAATAGCTGGATTGCTGTTTCTTTGCCATTAAAATAACAACCGTAGAAAACAAATTGTTTCCTTATTGATTTCAAACAAATGTAGGAGCGTCAAATATTCTTATATTTCCAAACGGATTACAAGAAATGTTTTTAGGGTTTAAATATCATATTAGATGAGTCATCCTTAAACTATTTAGTTGTACTCTTAAGAAAAGGCGTGAAAATCAGATAAATTTCACGCATCTAATTAGCTTTTATCATAAATGCGGAAACTAGGTTTTTTTCTAGTTGAAAAATGTACTTATTTATAATAAAATGATCATTTAAAACTGGTTTCTCTTTCTGGAATTCAAATTTCTGAATTGTATTTACATGAAATAACTATGCATACAGCCATTTTAAATATTTTTTAAAATGTTTATAGGGGCAATTAAAATTTATTTCTTTGTTTTAAAATAATATTTTTAGTTTAAAGGTCGATTTAAAAAATGGGATATATCTTTTAAATAGTTATTTGTAGATGCAGATGGCGCTGGCATCTTGTTGGTAAATTTTTCATTATAGACATATACTCATCGTCAAAGTTAAAGTGCAAACTTATTTCAGAGATGCCAACTTGTTCCGACAGTGGATAAATATTTTCGAGTAGTAGTGTTTTAATGTATGATTCTTGGTTTAGTAAATTAGATTTATAGGTTTTATACTCACCACTACTTCTATAAATAATTAAAAGGGTTATATAATAAGCCACTTGGTAACAGTTAAGCAGTTCTGAGCCTTTTAAAAAATTAGATTCTGTAGTTCTCTTCAGCTTTTTAATATATTTTGTCGAATCCGGTGCTTTTGGCATTTATGGTATTTATGCCGATTACTCAAGAAAATAAGTAAATTAAACAAAAGTATGAAAAAAAAAAAAAAAAAAAAAACGTTTTAACGAAAAGTAAATAACGCTAACTTTTATTTGCTAATTTTGCTGCTTTTGGAGGGAGATTTTTTTCAAATATATAAAATGTAAGAAAAAATTATAATTAGGAATTTTTTTTATAAATAAATTTGATCTAGAATGTTTTTGACCACCACTATATGTATAAACAATTTAAAAAAAGTATATACGACATAAAAGTCGTGCAGGCAAGATTTTAAAAGAAGTCATAACAAAACAAGATGAGTTAACTTTACGGGAGTGACGTATGAGTGCGACAGAAGTCGAATTCTTGGCCATAGATGGCGCCACTGGAAAACAAGAACAATCGTATCCCTTGCCTCGAGGGCCTACGACAATAAGAACAAGAGTTAACCTTAATTCTCATTACACTCTCACTTTAAATATTGTGGGAAGCTAGAATTTCTGGGTTGGTCACATATGCAACAACTCAAGATGAGGAATTAACCTCTAAGAATACGTACAATTCGCATGGCTGCCAACTCGTCCACATTTTGAGGAAGATTTTTACATTTAAGGAAGTGACAAAATGTCTACATGCATACTTGATTCTTGTTTTAACAAATTTAATATAATTTGATTTCAATTACCACTACATTTAAATAATTTAAAAATACATACATTAGACCTGCTATTGATTAGATTGCGGCTCACCTGCCTGGACAACGATACCTCAACATCTACTGAGGAAATTAAACCAATGCCAAAACAAGATCCTTAGAAAAATAACCAGTGCAAGATGGTTCATACGAAATACCAATAAACATGCAGACCTCAAAATACCAACTCTATCACAACATATATACAAGCTAAACGCAGATTTTTTCGATAAAGCCATAGAATGTAAAACAGCAAATTTTAATGAAGTCTTTAAATTTGAAAATTATATCAAAGATAAAAACTACAGACCAATAGCTGCACATTTCACCTCCGACGTCTCATATCATAACTATCAAAACAAATAATTTCACCAACCTTTCTGAAAATAACTTTTCCTCATGCTGATACAGTTCTGAACAACTCCAAAATCAAACAAACACAGTTTAGAGCAAGCTGCTTATTTTATTTTTGATTCCTTTTTAGTTATTCAAGCAAAGTGTTTGAAACATTCATAAAAGCAACTCCACTGCCTGCTTACCTCAATGCTCAACCAAAACTGTGTTAAAATTCCAGATGAATGGGATAGGGGCCGCTTCGCGGCCCAGGTGCCCAATAAAATCAAAACACTAGGACTAGGATTAGATTGCGGCGGAAGGTGATTGAGACGAATGGTTGAAGCTGTTTGATCGCTAATGTGCCGGACCTACTTCATCCTCTAGCAATTATGTATGTTTTTTAATTTCTGATTTAAAAGTTTAAGTAGCAAGTCAAGTTTTAAGGTATTGCCGGTTATCGTAGTTTTCAATTTACGTTTCATCATTGCCAAAGTTATTATTTCAATTCACGCTCAATGGCTACGTATCACCACCACGGACGTGGCGGAAAGCGGCTCACTGAAAGACCAGGACGTGATTCTAAGAAAGATGAGGAGTGCACCGGTACTGACACCAACGTTGCCGAAGCCGAACAGACAATCTGGGAAAAGTTTCCGGACTTGAATAGGAAAATGGAAGAATTTCGAAGGAAATTGAAGGAAGGTCAAAGGAAAATGAAAGAAGATCAAAGGATAACGAATGAAATGATTGAGACAACATGCAAAATAATAATAAATCTTTAAATTTCGATTTGATTAATGATAATGCCACATTTAGTCCATTTACTGCCTTTTTCATAAGCGACGGAGCTCTATCGAAATACTTCGACTAATTAACAGCACTCTCTCTAATCTCTCAAGATGAACTGCATCACTCTGCACCGTGGAAGCAAAGCCTTCTATAACTTATAGCCTCCGCACGGTTTTTTACAGGTAGTCCGATCAGACCACTATGGAAGTAAACCAGTTTACGAAAGAGCCATTTAATTAAAAATCTAGTAAACATAAGGAAGTGGTAACAAATATATGTCTAAAAAATTGTTTAATTTATGAATATCATTGTTTTGTCTTATTTACTTGTCAACCACTACAGATTCAATTCTCAAATAAATATATATGATAAATTTCCCTCAATTACTTTTAAAATAAAATTTGGGTTTATGCGCACAACTGTTCACTCTTTAAATAGTCTGCGCAAACTACTTATAAAATACTGTGTGGAGGCTTTTTGGTGATGGAGTGATGCATGGATTCCTTCCTTTTGTGATTATTAGGTATTCTCAATCCTCGATGCACATATGTAAACGTTTTGTCCCTTGTAAATAATTTTCGTGTTTATTTTAATCTATCCCAGACTGCGATATTTTGCCCTTTGTATTATATTTAATTTTTCTCTAATGTATCATTCAATTCTGTACTTATTTTTATTTTTACGCTCTCGTAAAATTTTCTCAGCCCTATTCTTCCCTCCCTGTAGTAACAATTTAGACGAATGAGCATATAGCCCAACGAACTAGGTACTCAGGAAAACCAAGCTTATATCGGTAATCGGTATTTTATTGCGTTGCAAGTGTTAGCCAAATGGGAATTGAATGTCTGCTTGCAGTATCACTTCAATTGGCATTTTACTACCGCTTGGAAAATACATTTTAAAAGAACATAAGAGTTGGCAGGTATGTAGTTGTTCTAAAAAAAATCAATCATTACACTAGGGAAATTTTTTTTTGTTGCATTTATGTAATCTATGTTACCTCATTCGGATGTGGGGATTTTACTTCCGAAATTAGCTCTGTTCAGACAGCTACAGATTTTTTTTTTCGAAATTGTATTGTTTAGTTCATTTTTTGTCTGAATGTACAAGTTTCTAAAGATAGGTTTATATGCATATATGTCTGTTCCATTGAAAATAACACTTAAGACAAAAAGCATATAGGTTTATATGCATATATGTCTGCTCCATTGAAAATAACACTTAAGACAAAAAGCATATAGGTTTATATGCATATATGTCTGCTTCATTAAAAATAGCACTTAAGTCAAAAAGCATATGACTTATCGCAGGTATTACTTAGCTAATCGCATTATAAACTGAAATATATACTAAATCATACTACCACGCTATACATACCAGAGAAGGGGTTAAATTTTAAATAATATGGGTTCTTTTATAGGATCAAATTGCGTAGAAACTGCAGCTTACAGTGGGAAACTGATTGCAGTTTTTAAATCAGTAATGCAAAAGTATCTAATGTCTGTTAAAAAATCTCATGCAACTAGAAAAAAAGTGTTCCTCACTTAATTTTATAAAATGTTTGTTGATTAACGTGTTTTTAAAATTGTTAACAAAAATAGTGTTTTTTAATGAAAGCAATGACCTTTTGAACTATATTTTCTACTTATTGAAATGTATTACTACAACCTTCATACTTCCTTGCCCTAACATACTAGAAAGGGGAGTAAATTTTAAAAATCTGGCTTCATTTATATGATGAAATTGCGTTAAAACTGTGGCTTGTAGTGAGAAACTGATCGCAAATATTGAATCAGTGATGTAAAATTATCTAATATCCATTAAAAAATGTCTTATGCAACAAGAAAAAAAAATGTCCCTCAGCCAATTTTATAAAATGTTCCTTAAGCACCGTGTTTTTGAAATTGTTAACTCTAATAGTGTTTCTTTATGGAAGCAGTGACCTTTTAAACTATATTTTATATTTATTGCAAACAATCTAGAAAATTAAACATTGAATGATTTATTACTTTCTTATCGAAGTTTCAACAACAATAGTTAGTTTAAAAATAGATATTTTTAAAGAAACTATTTCTTAAGACCTCCAAATATCTGTAGTTCTAAGTTTAGTGGATTGTCCTTGCTTCGAATATTTGGCATTTGTGTCCATTCTGACGAGGTTTACGACTATCGTGTTCCCATGTTATGTTTTTCAACTGATGCTTTTGGTGTTCAAAGGAATTTAAGTTGTATTATTGTCGACATTTCGCAACAGCTGCAGGTGCACTGTGTCTCAATTCGATCTTAAATACCAATGTCTCAAACAGCGACACTAAATAACAATTGATATCTACATGTAGTTCAGAGGGCGCCCTGCGGACATTGGTGCGACTTTAAAGTAATCAACAGTTCTTTTTTTCGCTCTGACCATCATTTAAGAAAAAGAAAAGTTCTGGAATTCAGGAACCATAAAACACAGTAAAAGAAAGAAATTTAAGTCCGAAGCTCTCAAAAGATCGAGAATGTCAAGCTGCCGAACGGAATTGGTAATTCGTCCATTTTAAGTTTTTGATGGGTGCGCCCCGGTTATTGTTATCTCCGTCACCTTGGGTGGTCTAAGGGAAGTTGTGTCACTCTAAGGGCATCCCGGGAAGAAGTCGCGACACCCCGTTGAGTGTTCTGTGACGACATGCTGAGAATGAATCCAATTCACAGTTGTAGATATCTCTTCCTTTTAAAAAAATTAAACTCAAATGAAAGGGGTACTAGAAGTAAGTGATGTTGGCATTGTTTAAACATTCTAAACGATTCTGGTGTTTAAAGTAATCAAGGAACGTGACTTTTGTTATATATATGTTTGGTTTTCAATTGAGTATCCTAAAATACAAGTTTCTATTGTTTAAATCATGTATTTCATTAAAAAAATAGTTAATAAAAAAGAAAACTATTAGTTTATGAATTAATGAACACAGTTTTATTTTTGTATATTTTTCTTGCTGTTATTTTTCTTTAGTTGATATTTTTCTTTAGTTGATATTTTTCTTTAGTTGATATTTTTAGCCAATTTTTTCAAGGCACCTTTAATCAGGAATATTTTATCATGAAAATTTATAACAAAAGGAAGTAAAGCTATCCCACAAAAGCCTGTTGTGTCCTAGGCGGGTCATTGAGGTTAAGGCTCCAAAATTTCGTGGCGAATGGCGTGATTGTGGCAATGTAGTCAGCATTATTGCAAGTCGCCTTTATTTCCTAGACAAACTTGTACACGCTAATCTGAAGCTGGTAAACTTCAAAGTGCTTCTGAGGATCGAACATCAGTTTCTCACTATGGAAAATGATCGCCTTTAACCACCGAGCCATTGCGGCTTATATAAGTGCTGACTGATCTGATAAACTGATCTTCTTAGCTTGCATCTGAGCATAGGAGAAAAGTTAAAAATGGATACATATGGGATGATAAAGTCCTCTCAAGGATTAAAAAAATTTCAAGCCTTTATTATTCAGACAAGCTTGCTGGGTAGACTTCAAGGTGCCTCAGAGGATTAAACTCCAGTTCCTCGCAATCTCTATGTAATGCCTTTAACCAGCGGGCCATCACTCCTTATCCCTGCCAACTCGTACGGTCACTGAAAAATAATTTACGAAGTGGTAGTAAATCAACAATAAAAGTAGGACATATTTTTTTAAAATTAAACTACTTAACTATTTCGGGACGGGCTAGTCATAAATGTATTCGTACGGAATCAGAATCAAGAGAGTAAAAAATAAAAAGCGGTGGCTTAAGTTTGGGCATAGCTAATTTGAACGGCTTAGTTTTGCTTTCACTTTAAATTTAACGCATCCAATCCATATGTGTTAGAAGTGTAATTATAAATTTTTTAATTAGAACTAAGTAGTGGTGAATGAAATAAAGAAAACTATTATTACCCCGCCCAAAGATAAACTGCTATAAAAAATAGTTTGTCTACCAGTTTAATCTTTTTTTATCCTGATTATCGACACCCAGAGAATGCATATATGACTCGCCCGTCTCGAAGAGTTTAAACATTCAAGATCTAGCCAAAAAACCATATCTGCATATTTTTTAATTATTGATCTGTCGCGGTAGGAAGAAAATCTTTAAATGGGAGATTTAATCAGGGTTTCAACTACGGAATTTCCGTAGTTGTTAGAAGGTATGTTAAAACATTTTTCAGTTCCAGAAAACATTTTTCCTAATAATGGTAAGGATACGGTATTAATGTTTACAGAGTTCGTACAGTCTTTAAAACATTTCTAATTGGAAAATTTTCGAATGAATTTTAAATCGAAAGTTTTTAAACTAATAAAAAATCGGACATTTTATTGAAATTTCTGAATTAAATAAAAATACAATCTAAGCTTTTTGGCAAGGAGATATATTTGGAAAAAAATTTATTGAAAAATAAAAGTGTGTACATTGAAATCATATATTTCAACGAAAGCAAGATGGCCATAAAAATATTTATAATTTTTAAATTCAAAAATACATATCGATAAAAGAAACCAGATATTTTATAAAAAAACACGTAGCATGTTAGAGGTTAATTAGGAAATGCATTTGTTTACATACAATCCAAATGTTTTGTCAAGGAAATATATTTTGTTAAGATTGACTTATGAACTATTAAATGTAAGTAGAGTTGTCTGATAAACAAATTTAAACTCACGTCTGATCGTAAGAAATGAGGTGAGGGTGGATCGGCCGTGAAGAATTTGGATGTTTGCAGCTGTTAAAAGAATAAAATAAATCATTCTTATTTAAAATCAAATCATTATTCTTCATCTACTTTAGCAGATAACTACACGCTGCCATCACCTAATCAAGAGTATAATTTTGAAATCTAGGTTCAGTTAAATAAAGGGGATATATATTAGTTTAGGAGGCCACAGCCCTTGCCTTCTTGGATTTTAGATTACATTTTTAATTTAATATTTTATTATGTTTAATATTTTACTAAGCGATTAATAAAAGTTTTTTTTAATTATTTAATAGTATATTGGCTTTAACTTTTTTTCATTTTCTTTATTATCGAATGACTTATAATTCAATTTTCCATAGTTTTTAGTATTTCATTATGAGATAGAGAAAAGTTTTTATAATTCTCTAATATTTTATTTTGTGATTAACAACTATGTTTCAAATTCTCTAATAGTCGATATTTCTAATAATTTAATATTGACTTTTTTTCTCACTTTTACAAAATGCAAAAAGAGAAAAAAAAAAAATTGAGCGAAATTTGTCGAAAAATTCTTGAGAAATTTAATTTAAAAAAAGTCAGACTATAAGAAAATCGATTTCTCAGGAGCTATTCGCCCAATTTTGTTCAAATTTTGTATTTTGCCATTTTGGAGCTCTCTCCTGACGAAACTATTGGGACCATATATTCTAGATTTCGGCTACCCCTTATATTTTAAGGGTCAAAAATCCGAATCCGTCAAAAAAAAAGGTATGTTTATTCAGAGAAAGTGCGTTTTTGTGCCTGAATTCATAACTTAAAATTTCGTCTGCACTTATTAATTAGCATATTTGAGGTCACCCCTTTGAGCCATTAAGATTGAGTCCTGAAACATAAAGATTCGATTATTAGATCAAAAGTTATTCAGGGTGGTTCGTTTTTTTTAAAATTTTTTTCTTTATTGCGCGCTGTATGTTGTTTGTATACTATCAACACATTCTTACAAAAAAGAAAAAAAAAAGACGAAAATTTTTGTTTTTAGGAGAAGGTTCTGTGATCAAAAATCTTTTTTAAAATTGACATTTAAACTATTTCTCTCTTTCATTTTCCATTTATTTGTTTTCTCATTACCACTAGTATAAAAGTCGGAAATTTTTCTTAAAAGAAAAATTTCCGACTTTTATACTAGTGGTAATGAGAAAACCACTTTACAACCACCTAAAGGTGGTTGTAAAGTTCATGTTTTAATGAGGAACTAAAAAGTAGAAGATTATAAAAAGAATTTTTTGCAAAGTTTTTAATAAATTTTGCAACGTTTGAGATAAACATTTTTTTGTACCATATTGCATACATTTTAATCTTCATTTTATCATGTTAGAAATGCAAACATTTTAAAAATTAGCTCTTATATAATTCAGCATTTATAGCTTATTTTTTAAATTATCCGCTGCTTTCTGTATTCATAAGTTAAACAAAAATCATAATTTGATTGTGTTTTGATTTTTGAAAATTACATGAATGTAGTTTTCGTTGCATGTAGGAATTAAAAAAAAAATCTTTTTCCTCAAAAGAAAAAACAGCGATGAGAAAAAAATTCAAAAAGTGACGTAAAATAAGTTTAATTTTTGTAAATTACTCAAAACCAGTCAACCCAATAAAGTTCCTACGTGCAAAGAAAACTATATTTATTGTGAACATTGTGTCAAAATTCAACTGTTGAAAATTGTACTAGTTAGAGATACAGCAAGTATGAAAAATATAGTTCCAATCAACCCAATAAAATTCCTACGTGCAAAGAAAACTATATTTATTGTGAACATTGCGTCAAAATTTAACAGTTGAAAATTGTACTAGAGATACAGCAAGTATCAAAAATATAGTTCCAAGCGAGTTGTGTTTAAAGTTTTGTGATAAATAATCCGCAAATTATTATATATACTTTTGCACTTAACTATAAAGCAGCAATATCAAATCATTAAGAATAGAGTAGATGTCAGCATTGCTAACTCAGTGACGAAAAATGAAATTGAAGTTGAGGTAGTCTGTCTACCATTTCTTTAGATTTTAATCGATAGCAGCCGAATTGTGCTTGTTGGAGTATTATTGCTAAAAATAATATTTAAACACCGTTATGTAAGTACATTTATAACGCATGCAATGTCTTTAACTAAAATGTAATCAAAATTTTTTTGAGTAATTTATAATTATTATTTTCATCTTATGTAGGAAATAAAAACTAATGTATGCAATAGTTTATTTAGTAACAATATAGTAAAAAGCTTAAGTATTAAAATTGAACTATAGCTATGAAAACATAACTTGAAGGTTTTGTTATTCCTTTAGATTCAGAATAATAACAAATAACAATAGTTTTACAGCTGCTATTATTTGAAAAGAAATCCCCTATGGTGAAACTAATGCAACTTCACGTTTTTTGCTTTTGTAGTTTTACATCGTGGGAGGTATAATATTATTTGAAAAGAGGAGAAATTCATTCTTTATTATACATTTCACTTCATAAAATAAACCTTTATTTTCTTTTGACACGCGTTTCTTTCCAAAAGAGAAGTATAAGTTTTACTTTTTAAACAACAGATTTCTTATTTTTGACTTAATAAATATTGACACATAAATCAAAAGTTGTTACGAAGAGTTTAAATTTATTAACTTAAATTTGTTTTTATTACAATGATAATGAGTTTGTATGAAAAATATACATAGTAATTAAATTTATTTTTAATGTTCTTAAATTGAGTTAGTTATTGTTTTGGAAATAAAATAAATGATGTAAATGCAATAATGAATTATTATATTTTTGATGTTAACAAATTGTGTTAGTTACCTATGAGAACATTAATTTTATAAGTAGATGTAATTTTTAAAAAAAAATATATTTTGTGAGTTGCTACTTGCAACAAATGACTAATATGAGGCTGTTTCTGCCCAAGAAAAGAGAAAAAGCTGGTAGTAAAACAATTAAACATCTGACTTCTTATAGGAAGAAACAAAGAACCTCACCATCGAGCTAACCGTGGGAGTTTTGGTGGTTTTCCTTTCCATATGACGCACATGCGGGAAAGTTCCATCAAGAAGATCTCCACGAAGACTAGTATATGTCCCAGTGTTCCCTTGTCATCTGGGTTGAATTAAAAATTATAAGGCTACGGAAATAAACATCGATTGTCGTAAACTCAGAATTGGGTTGCCGGTTATAAAATAAAATAGAACAAGACCTATTTAAGTTATAGCATATACAGAGTGGTTCTAAAATCATGGGACAAACTTGGAGAGGAGGCAAGGCGCATCACAAGAATTAAGAATTGTAGAGGAACCTATGACCGGAAATGTCACCGTACGCCTCTAGGGGCGCTTTTCCTATTATGAACTATTGCAACGTTAATATTAACAGGAACTATTATTTGTCTAAATTACCCCAATTTAATCTAGATTTTATGTTTTCTAATGATTTTTTTCCCCAATGCCCACCCTTTTAGAATGACCACCTAGAATGACCCACCATCATACAGGCATCTGAAGGGCAGATTTGTTGTCCACTCTTTCAGGAGCACCACATTAGGTGGGCCAACGTTGCTCCCAGAGTAAGGACAGATAGTACAGAGAAGGAAAGAACATATATGCCTTGCCCGGGAATCGAACCCAGAACCTTTCTTATGCCAGGACAGTTTCCTAACCCCCCACACAGGCAGTTCGGCTGTTTTCTAATAATTATTGTCGGAAATTGTATTCAAATAGATGTTTTATTGTAATTAAATGATTTGGTGAGCTTGTCAAAGTAGTAGCCAAATCGTTAAATTTAAGATAAAAAATTTAATATTTAGCCAAAATAAATGGACTTTTTGACAATAAGTATTAGAAAACATAAACTTAAGATGAAATCAAGATAATTTAGACGAATAAAGTTCTCATTCAAAGGCACACATAGAAAATAGTTCATAATAGGGAAGCACCCCTAGTGGCGTACAATAACATTTCAGAGCATGGGTTCCTACGCAATTCTTAATCTTTAAGATGTACTTTAGCTCCCCTCCAAGTTTTTACCAAGATTTTAAAATCAATCTGTATTCTAGAATCTTTTCCGTAGGGGAAAATAACTCTAAGTCTTGGTAATTACCAACATTCCTTAAATAATGAAACAATAAAACTACTTTAATACCAGTTTTTCTTTTTTCAGACGAACAAACAGCCCTGCTACTGTAAGGTTTGGTGAATTTTTATGATACAGTTCTGAAATGCTATGACTAAAAAAAGGAAATTTTAGTTTTTTCCTTTAAAAATAAGCAAAATTTTCAAACTCGATTCTCACATGAAGACCAATAGATGACGGTTGTAAAGCCATCTGTTGCTTTTTGAGGATGATTTTGACAAATCAATAACACTTACTTACTTACTTTATTTAAACAACTGGGTGCCTAGGCCGCGCAGCGGCCCCTAACCCATACATCTTAAAAATATTATTACAGTGAATATAAAATTTTGATTTACGTAACAGTGTGGTAACATAAAAATAACCATGATTAGAAATTTGTTCAACTTGATCGATGATTTACATAAATTGCCTTTAAAAAAGAAGTGAATACAGCCATGATTAGGTCGATATACATGAGATACAAGCTTTATCTGATATTACATAAATTGCAGTTGAAATTTGAAATTGAGCATAAAAATTGATGATAACATATATACACATGATCGGGATTCAAGATTATGAAGATTCTACATTAATTTTTCTAAGCCATAGTGGCGCCATCT
Organism: Parasteatoda lunata; assembly: GCA_949128135.1. NCBI lineage: Eukaryota > Metazoa > Arthropoda > Arachnida > Araneae > Theridiidae > Parasteatoda > Parasteatoda lunata. Next base: position 29,617,226 of record OX421981.1, on the reverse strand, counting down.
AGTGTGATAAACAGTCAAGAATATAAATATGCATAGTACTAGAGATATTATCAAAAGTTCGAAAAAGAGTTCAGGTTTAGTCAAAGTGGCTTTAATCTGGAGTGGACTCACGCATGATTGCTTGAAGTAGTTGTAGGACTTCTCTGTTTTTTAATAGTTCTTTTAATTCTTTGATGATTGAGACAAATCTATGGGCTTGACCTGCCGTTGTTGGTGGAGTTATAGTTGGAGTTGCTCAAGAACCCTTCCTAGGGGGACGGATGCTGCATCCCGTGAAGTTGGCGTTGTGTGCCTCACCACAGTTGCAGCATTTGGGTGGTGTAGTTTTGTCTTTATGGCACTGAAAGGAACGGTGGTTGGCGGCACATTTAAGACATCTTGGTTGAGATTTGCACGTTCGCTGTGTGTGGCCGAAATTCTGGCAGTTGTAACATTGGATTGGGCTATTCCAGCGACGGAATCTTTCAATTTTCACGGGAAGGTCACAAATATTGGCAACTGAGTAGATTTGCTGATTTTGGTCTGTTTTGATCAATATTGTGAGAAAAAGTGGGAGGAGCCGGCAGGCCTCGCCCACTTTTCTCTTAAACTGTATGACTTTTTGTGTTATAATGCCTGTCTTGGCCAATTCAAGGAAGATATGTTCTGCATTGGTGCCAACTGGAAGTCCACGGACTAGAACTTTAATGTGCAAGATTGGTAGATCTATTTCTGGAGTTGTGGGTGGAGCTGCAGTTGCATGGTAATACTCCTTGGGTTGGGCTAAGTCAGGATTTACATTGGTTTCAGAAAGTTGCAAGGAAGTGGCGACATCTAGTAGTAATGGAGGGCTGCTATTTGTAGTCATGAAGGAATTTTCTTCAGATTTTTCAACGTTATTTTGCTTTTCCTTTTTCCGCTTTTTTGGAGGAGGCTCTGCATTATTTTTAGCTGTATTTTCTGTATCGGTTGTCATTTCGCTTTTCTGTTCTAAATTTTGGCCTGCATCTTGAGTTTCCATAAGTTGAGTTTTGAGTTGCGAGCAATTCTGGAGCACTTTCGCTGTTGTTTCAATTTGTTCGTTGGACATCCTTATCAATTCCATCCATTCATCATATAACTTTCGTTCACCTGGACTCATGCTTTCCACATTTACCGTTGGTTCTAGTGATGTCTTTTCGGTTTGCCGTTTTCCGCCACGTGGATGATTTTGATATGTAACCATATTGCGTGATTTGATTTTGTTGTCGAATTCTGTGGGTTCCTCATCCGTCGTAGAGTCACTGAGGTTTTGACGCCCGGTAGGCGTGCTTGTCTTTCCACCACGTCCGCAACGTCGAAGACTCATTTTGAAGTACTTTAAAAATTGAAATGAATAAGCTTAAACTTAATTTTTGTACTTTACTTTAAACTACGAGCTTCAAACTTTGCCACGTCCAGACATAATTGTGAGAGAATCATTAAGAACTACTCACCAAAAGGATTAAACATCAATAACTCACAACATCAAAATTGTTTCCTCCTCAGGAACATCAAATGGGGCTCTTCCAGTCAGAAACGTGACCTGTTATCGCTAAAAAACAGTCGTCAAAATACTCCACGCTTCACATTTACGGAACTCACTCGTTAAACGGGATTGTACATGAACAAATCAATAACACACCTGCTAACTTCTAAAGTCGTTGAAAAAGATTCTACAAAATAGTGGTAAAACAACAATTAAATTTGGAAGGAATTTCAGAAACCAAAACTATTCAGACATCTATAGGCATAATTAGTCAACAAATAGATCTTATCTACATATTTTATAAATTTTTGATTAATAGTTGTAGTTTAAAAAAACTTCTTCGAATCTTTAAACTTCAAGATTTAATATGCCAAAATGCTTATGTTGCTACCACAAAGAAAATTATTTCTCGACGGCTGTACAAGCTGGCAGCTATGTAATAACGTGGAAAATCACTTCTCCCTTAGAGTTTTTATACAGTAAAGATAGGACGTAAACGTGAAAAATGGTTAAGATGACGTTGACAATAGATGAACAAAGAAAAGCATAGTGAAGAAGCAGGTTTGTTTTTTTGCATATTCCAACTACGTTTTCCGTACCAGAAGACAGAGATGCAGTCAAGAGAGTGCTGGGGGTCATAATATCAATCATGAAAAAGTGGTGATCTATAAAGATCAAATTAAAGTTATATTTTCTTATTTAAGCAATATTTTTAGTTTTGAAATTTTACAATAAGTTAATTTTACATTGCTTGCCCGTCCAGCCAAACGGTAAAAAAATACAAACTAAATAAGCAAATATTAGACAGATTTTGCTAGTTTTTAAAAGGTTTAGCATGACGTTTCTGATGCTGGACATTTTGGGTAGCTCAGTGTCCGCCACTAACAGATTCGTCGAATCTGTGATGTCCTGTGTTCTCAGGTCATAATTGAATAAGCTTATGCTAGTATAACGTTTCTGAATGGTAAAAATGGTGAGAATCTGGGTACACAGCCGCGAAGCGGATTTACCCCTTTCATCGCTGTTAGGTGGTTCTGAGATGTTGCTTCAGTCACAAGTGGATCTAAAATAGAGAAAAAATAAAGATCACAGCGAACTGTGATCAAAACAGTTCAAGGGACGTGGCTTCATGGATACTGGCTTCTGATGGATACTGCCGGTGGTAAAAGTCTATACTGAATTTGTAGATGTTGTTTCAGGAGCTCTAGATTTTATAAGTCCGATCAATAAATTGAAGACTTCTTCATTCTGAATAAGTTTTTCAAGTTCTGTAAGAAGTAGAAGGACTCTAGCAGCAGGGGAAACATCCTTTTCCATAGATCTGATGTTGTTCGATCTTATGTTGTTGACTCGATTGTAGGGCCTTTAAAGTCGTCTGGATGGGCACTTTGAGAAATTTGCTGTATGGGTTCCTCCACAATTAGCACAGGAGGGAGGTATAGGTTTGTCCTTAGTACAGAAATGACTTCTATGTTGGCCTGCACATTTCACACAACGGGCTTCGTTGTTGCATGAACGCTGGATATGTCCGTATTCCTAGCAGCAGAAACATTGGATCAGGCCCCGCCCACCGCGGAAAAGCTCGACGCTGATTCGCCGTTGGCAGTAGACCTGAGATGTGTTCTTAAATTTTTCTCTGATATTATTTTCATCTTTGCAGATCACGATAAAATTTAGAGAGTCTTTTAATGTTCTGTTCTTTTCATCAGTTCTAATCTTCATTGGGATGATCTTAATGGGGAAAAGTCCAGAGATTTCTAAATCTTGTTTCAGATCTGTTGATGATGTTGAGTTTGGAAATCCTCGGAAAAAGAATTTGACATTTTTAGCCGGGGCTGCTGCAGCTACCTCCACCGGAGGAGCAATCTTAGGTACGGGAGCTTCGTTGTCTACAAAGAGGATCTTAACTTTTTTCTTTGCGGGAGAAGATGTAGGAATGGAATTGCAAGAGTCTATCATTGAAAGTGGGCTCGGGTTACTTAGTTGGGGTGGAGACTGGCAGGGTTGGAGTAGAAGAGTCTTTAGTAGCTGTGAGAACAGTTTCAGGAATCAGATTTGAGCTGGTATCTTAAGTCTTGATTGGGTTGTCAGCTAGCTGTTTAAGTTTGCGCTGTTGTAGGAATTCAACCATGCAGTTGGCCTCCAGTATGGATTCTTGAGTGGATAAAAGTTGCTTGTAATTTGTGGGAGGCATAAAATATGCGCATCGCATGATTTCATTTTGATGTTCAAGGTAAATTTTAATCAGTCTGTCGAGATCACCATCGCCATTACGTGATAGACTACGATCAATAGACTTGTGGCAACTCGATTTGATTTCTTCTATTTTAATTGGATCAATACATGAAGTACTGCTGAACTCTTCCGGGGTGTACTTAATGGTTGGCCTGGACGAGGCACACCCTCTTTTTCCACCTCTTCCGATATGTTTTGAAGACATCGCAGAGCTTGGTTAAAACAGAATCGCACTCCAAGGGTTCAACTGCTCACCCTAACGTTTCTTCTTTCTTTCTTTATTTAAAACAAACTGGGTACCTAGGCCGCGCAGCAGCCCCTACCCCATTAACGTTTATGAATGGTAGAATGGTAGAAATCACATAAATCTCGGTGCGCTGCCGCGAAGCGGCATTTACCGATTCATCTGTAGTAAAATTTCAATGATGAGGAGTAGTGAGGAGGAATGGAGATGGGAGGAAGAGGGGGTGCTCAGCACCAAAAAGTCGTTAGGGGGTTCGTGTGACATAGACAATCTTGAAATGTTGAGTGGCATGGGGTATAATTAAATGAATGTAATCATAAACAGTATAAAATAAAACAATCATGAAGATTATGATGATCGATATTATTAAGGAAGGTCTGGGTTAAATACAATATATACATATGCATATATTAACGTATATGGAAAAAGTGGCGAGTTATATAAGGCTGCGAATTGCTTAAAAATAGTGGTGGATAAGAATAAACTAAATTGAATTTATTAAACCAAGAATCACAATTAATAAACTACCACTTACAAATATTTATTCGCTGTCCGGAGCAAGTTGGCATCTCTGTGTATATAAACAAAACTATTTTTGCGTGCTCTATATTGCATTAGTTTCTTCAAACCATTTTAGTAACCATAATAATATAAAAAAATTTACTCGAATTATGTGTTTTTAATGATCTTGGCTTCACCGGGCACCGGTAACTCCAGTGGCGCTACAAACAAACTCAGTGCCGGTTACTGGTGACCCCCATGGCAATCACATACCTGCTTAAACTTAAACTGTATAAAATATCTGGGCACCTGAAGTTGCTTGCGGCCCTTTTCCCATTGTCTTGAGCTTGATCTGTGTGGCGCTTCGTTTAGGTTGTAGAATGCAAATGAAGTAAAGGAGTATTCATGTGGATCATTGAGGTTCTGACTGTATTATTATATGCAGTGGTCACATACCTGCTAACTTTTACATATTTGGCATAAAATGTTATTTTTATACTTAAAGTGGCAGTAAAATGTATGCTTTCTGTATATTACTTGCATTACTACTTGCATGTACTTGCATTAATAAACTTCATTTATTATTTTTTTGATCACCACTATTTTTAAAAAAATTAAGCATATATATAAATATATAATAGTGTCGTAGTAGTCAGCAGTACTTCATTTACGTTCCACAGCCTCATCGAAGCACCACAAAGATCAAGTTAATGATGAAAGGGAAAAGGGCGGCTTCAGGTGCCCAGATGTTTTAAACAGTTGAAGTGGTAATCAGCATAAGCTTTTTCAAAAACAGCGTATGTTTCTGCATAAAACTGTAATTCAGATTCCATTTTACTGCCACTGGGGAAAATCATCCTCGACAGGATTAAGAGTTGGCAGATATGCATTCAACGTGTTAATAAATAATGTGTTATTGCAGAGATGCCAACTTGTTGAGGACAGCAAATAAATATTTTCGAGTGGTAGACTTTTAATGTATGATTCTTGGTTTAGTAAATTCGATTTATAGGTTTTTTTTTCTCACCACTACTTTATAATTCAAAAATCTTATGTGATACGCCTTTTTGTGACGTAGTAAAACCTCGTTGAATCTTTTAAAAAGTGTGCAAAATTAACCGAAAACATGCAAATTTTAATTTGTAGCTCTCTACCGTTTCATAAAAAACGTATTTTGTCGAATCTGAACAACGCCTCCTAAGACTGAAAGCCTTCACACGGTTTTTAATAGGTAGTCCGATCAGACCACTGTGAAAGTAAACCAGTTTACTAAAGAGCTACTTAATAGAAAATCTATTAAAAATTAGAAAGTGGTAGCAAATATATGTCTAAAAATTTGTTTAATTTATAAATATGATTGGTTTGTCTTATTTACTTGTCAGCCACTACAGATTCAATTCTCAAATATATGTGATAAATTTTTCTCAATTACTTTTAAAGTAGAAATTGTGTTCAGGCACCCAACTCATTAACTTTTTAAATAGGCTGAGCAAACTACTTATTAGAAACCGTGTAGAGGCCTTCTGATGTAAGAGGTGAAGATCGGGAGCAGTAATCGATTCTACAATGTAGATCTTACTACCGCTTTGTTAGTTTTAATGACATAAACTGTAGGGAAATATTTCCCTACAGAAATGGCGTAAGTATAAAACTGCTACTAACATAGCTTTCCATTGCCCCCAAACAGTGCACAATCATGTAATATACTGGATCCACATTATGGACCCTTTAAAGAATACCTAGGACTAAAAGAATAGTACGCAACAAATCAATCGGCAGTTCTTAAAGTTATTAGTTGTTTTGTATAAAAATCACTGGTAGCACTAAGAAATATAAAATGAAAAAAAAAAGAAAAGAAAAAAAAGAAATTAGTGATTATTAAAAAACGCTGGGACTCCAACTATCTGACTCCGTTGTGAATTTTTCTTATTTATTTTGTAGTGAAATAAAGGAGAACAGAGATCCCAACTTGTTCCAATTTGGAAAAAAATAGTTTCTAGTGATAACGAAATTTTAGTTTAGTATTTGCCATTTTAAGTTATATTTCCACTACTACATATCAATAATTCAAAGTATCATATAAAATACAATTTTATGGCAGTTGCAGAGATTGACAGCAACCACATTGCCCATTAACCTCAATGAAACCAAACAAAATGACAAATACTATACAATGAATGGGGGGCATCACCTCCTGCATCAGAAAGCCTCCACACGGTTTTCTAGAAGTAATCTGCGCATACTATTTAAAAAGTGAATCAGTTGTGTACATGAACCTAATTTCTATTTTAATAGTAATTAAGAGAAATTTATCACATATATCTGAGAATTGAATCTGTAGTGGTTGACAAGTAAATAAAACAAATGAACTATATTCATAAATTAAACAAATTTTTAAACATATATTTGCTACCACTTTCTTATTTTGACTATATTTTCTATTAAATGGCTCTTTCGTAAACTGGTTTACTTTCATTGTGGTCTGATCGGACTACCTATAAGAAACCGTGTGGAGGCCATCAGGTATAGGAGGCGTTGAATAGGGGCTTCGCAGCCCAGATCCAAAAGCAAGATAAGACAAGCAGTTGCAGCGATGCCGATTGCTCCGCATCAAACAAAAGTTCTAACCAATTGGTAGCTAATTAAACAGCGAAGTTTGTAGAATAAGGATAATTACGCACCAGTGTTGAATATTTTACCAAGCAGCGAAGGATTTAAATTAATGTTAATGTGCATCAAAGTAAAATAATATCGTTTAATTGTTTGATAATTAATGGAAAAATATATTTTAAAAATTTCACTTATGCTCTTTTATTAATTTTTACTGTAAATGATTATTATGACGATAGATTCTGTTTGCCATTTATTATCGCCAACTATAATTTCTAGCGATCACATGGTAATTAATCTACGAATCTACCACCCGAAGATGCATAGGTTATCTGTCTTCTAGATTCAGAATGTCGAAGCGAATCACAAGTGCATGTTACTCGAAATCGGTACTGTCATAGTGATGAAAATCTACTAAATTGAATTTATTAAACCAAGAATCACAATTTATAAACTACCACTTGAAAATATTAATGCGCTGTCCGGAGCAAGTTGGCATCTCTGTGTATATAAATAAAACTATTTTTGTGTGTTCTATATTGCATTAATTTCTTCAAACCATTTTAGTAACGATAATAATATAAAAAAAAAAAATTAAAATTTATTCAAATTATGTGTTTCTAATAATCTTGGCTTCGCCGGTCATCGGTGACCCCCGTGGTATTCAACGTGTTAACAACGTGTGGGAATTGTTGTTATCGGCAATGTCAACCTTCATGTATGAAAAGGTACCTCAATACAGAAACTAATTAACATGTTTTATATACTAGGAATTGGAACTATGTTGGTAAACACGCTACAATACTCTCCCATCAGAATTTAGCTGTAATAGAATTCAATGAACGGATGCCACTGGCTTATTCATTGCCGGTTTGTGAGAAGCCGGATGAGCTGTATTAAGATCACCGTACTTTTGAGTCATGATAGTGAGAGTTGTATTAAGTTCGTGATCGCTCCTGTGTTGCCTTTAGCAGTCAAATGTGTAGTAGCAACAGGGCGAGGAGATAGATAAAGTCGCAGTCAAAGTCAATTGCCAATCGAAGTGGGAGTTTCTGCCAAGGCAGGTATGTTCACATCACGTCTGAAGGTCACTAATGTTGGGATATTAGTTATCGGCAAGGTCAACTTTCATCTATGAAAAGGTACCCCAACGTAGAATCGAGTTAACACGTCTTATATGCTAGTGAATTGGCATTGTAATTTTGTAGTGGCAGATACACTAGAAACCGATATCCACCTGGGGATTTGCATCGCTTGCATCATCTCGCAACACCTATTAATAGAAAGGCGTAACTAGGGATGCCAACAGCTTCGGTTTCTGTAAAAGTTGCATTAGATTGATAGAGAATTAAATAGAAAAAAACTACAGAATAAGGAAAATTACGCCCACTCTTTAAATGAGTAACCTCAAGATAACAGCAATAAAGCTGCACTTTGACCTTTTCTAAAGCCGTGGAAGGTATACTTACCACCAATTTTTAAAGTCCATGTTAACTTTTCTACCACTTTTAATTTAGATTTCCATTTGTTAATAGCTTCAGCTTTCCTGAAGTGCGTTTGAATAAAATTTTGAAGTTTGTAGCATTTATAAAATTTATTTTAAGAATAAAGAGAAATAAAAGTCAATAAGTTCCTAATAGGTCATGGTAAATATACTTACCACAAAAAAAAAAAAAAAAAAAAAAAAAAAATGGCATTAAAATTTAAATTAAATTTTTATAAGCTAAATGAGTTTTTCTTTTCTTATATAAATTACTATTCTTATATGAATTTCAATTCCAAAAAATTCTTTAATTTGCCTTTACTGGAAATAAATGGCCCACTAAAGGGTTATATGTTACTTTGAATTTTTCATTCGTAGGGTTGGAAAAATTGCCAAAATGAAAAATACTAAGCTAGAAATAACTTAAAATTCATTAACTCTAGAAAATAATTTTTTTCAAAAACGGACCGAACTGCAGTTGTGTCTTGGAATCACTTTCAAGGAGTAAGCGTAATCATTCTTATTTTACAAGATTTACTATTTAATTCACTACCAATTTATTAAAACTTAGGTAGAAAGTGGAGTAGTTGGCATCCATGCTACTTTTAAATAAACTCACACCTACTTTCTACACTAATCAAAAGCATATGAGATACACTAATATGGTATAGTTGAAACTAAAAAATTGCAAAAGTAACCGAAAATTTGAGCTTGTTGTTTTCTACCAGGAATGCAAACTGTTCCGCTTTCTGGGAAAGTTTTGAAAAATTGGTCATGTAAAGCTTGCAAAATAAGGAATAACGTTGCAAAATAAGGAATGAATAAGGAGAAAAATCTTTCCTAAAAATACATCTTGATTTTTTACTTTTGCTACCAATTCTGTACTGTATCAGGCAGGGGTGAAAGCGAGACGGAAAATTGGAAAGGCTGGTAGTGAAACCTTTTCAGTTATAGCTAGTTTTGGGGAGGAGTTTACTTATTCTTTTTTTAAATTATTCAACAATATCGATCTACTTTATCTTCGAAAAGAAGCAGTTTTATATATATGCTAAAATTTTAAAAGAAATCTTGATAGTTACAGATATTTTATTTTTTACGAAAAAAATGCTGGAATGAAAAGTTTTACGTACCAGGTTTTTCTCTTTTCCGTCTTGCTATATAAGGGCTTTCACCCATGGTATCAGGGATGTGACAGGTGATCGAAAATGTGAAAAGTGGTAGAAACTCAATTTTCTTTTATTCATTTATTATACCTTTAGTTATTAAATCGTAAATACCACTTGGATTTACATTTCAAATTATTCATACTTAAAGCAAAACATTCTCAGCGTTTACTTTTAATAATAAACTTAAAAAAAAGGAAAGAAAAATATTTGTTAATTTTAATTATTTTTTAAATTATATTTTAAGTTTTATTAGTCAGCTTTTTTTGTATTTCTAGTCACCCGTGGTAAGCCTCCACACGGTTTTTTTATAGGTAGTCCGATCAGACCACTGTGAAGGATATCCACTTTCCGAACGAGTCTCTTAATCCAAAATCTAGTTAAAATAAGATAATGGTAGCAAATATATGACTAAAAATTTGTTTTATTTATGAATATTATTGGTTTGCCTTATTCACTTGTCAACCACTACAGATTCAATTCTTAAATATATATGATAAATTTCTCTCAATCACTTTTATAAAAGATTTTGGGTTCATGCGTACAACTGGTTCACTTTTTAAATAGTCTGCGCGGACTACTTATAAAAGACCGTGTGGAGGCTTCTTGATGTAGGAGGTGATGGGTAAGCCTGTGCCTGCAACAAAGTTGTATTCTATATAAGGGTTTTACTTTTGATACGCAGTGGTTTAAAAATAACTTCGATACCACTAGAAAAAATATTTTTACAAAGCGGAAGAAGTTAGCATCTCTGTTCTATCATTTTTTAAAGTATTTCGCTGAATCCGGAGTCAGTTGGCATCTCTGACGACATTTCATGTAAACAATTTTTTTTAAAAACGTTTATTAGAATTCAGGAGCCAAGGATGCCGCTTGCGACTAAAAATGTAAAAAGTGGTGAAGTACTAAATTAATTTTAGTTTATTTAATAATTAAATCGTAATTACCAACAAGACATACATTGCATATTATTCATATTTAAAGCAAAAAGACTCTTAGCAGTCGCATTCAATAGTAAATTAAAAGAAATATAGTAAAAAAAGAGTTTTACTCTCTTTTAAAAGACAGAGATTCCTACTGCTCAGGATTCGACTAAATAATTATGAACACGGTTGAGAACTACAAATTAAAATTAGCAGATTTTCGACTTATTGCAGATTTTTATTAGCAGATTTTCGACACCGTGTGGAGGCTTTATGATGTAGGAGGTGATGACCTGGGCCGCGCAGAAGGCTCCTATCCATCACCTCCTACATCAAAAAGCCTCCACACGGTCTTTTATAAGTAGTCCGCGCAAACTATTTAAAAAGTTAACCAGTTGTGCGCCTATGCCTATGTCATGTGGTTACCTAAGTTTCGGCCCCGTTAGGGGCCCTAACTCATTCATCTGAGGGGGGTTGAAGTGTATGCAGCTAAAGCTCAAGTCAGAGGGGGTATAAACAAGAATAAAACATTAATACATGAGTAAAAAGCAGTGAATGAATAATCAAAAATTTACAGGGCGATGAACAAATTGAAAACTAACCAATTGATTAGGAAATATATACAAGAGAGTAGGTATCTTAGCTCCTGTCTGCCTCGCCTCCCCCCTTACGGGCTTCATTGGTGCACAGAACAGGAGCCTTGATATTAGAAAGTGAGAGAGAAAATGAGTGATATATACAATAGCAGTTGTGCGCATAAACCCAAAACCTTTTATAAAAGTAACTGTGAGAAATTTATCATATATATTTGAGGATTGAATCTGTAGTGGTTGACAAGTGAATAATGCAAACCAATAATATTTATAAATAAAACAAATTTTTAGTCATATATTTGCTACCACTTTTTTATTTTAACTAGATTTTGTATTAAATGACTCGTTCGGAAAGTGGATATCCTTCACAGTGGTCTGATCGGACTACCCTTAAAAATCCGTGCGGACATGGGTGAAAGCCCTTATATAGCAAGACGGAAAAGAGAAAAATCTGGTACGTAAGACATTTCATTCCAGCATTTTTTTCGAAAAAAATAAAATATCTGTAACTATCAAGATTTCTTTTAAAATTTTAGCATATATATAAAACTGCCTCTTTTCGAAGATAAAGTAGATATTGTTGAATAATTTAAAAAAAGAATGAGTAAACTCCTCCCCAAAACTAGCTATAACTGAGAAGATTTCACTACCAGCCTTTACTATTTTCCGTCTCGCTTTCACCCCTGCGTGTGGAGGCTTTTAGCTATAGGAGGCGTTGCCCTAACATGAAGTAAAATAAAAAGTTGAAATAAAAGACAGTTTGAGTTCACCAGTCTATGGGGTGGCTGTGTTTAAGAAGCTGGAATTTTCAGGCATATATACTTTCTTTGAAAAAAAAGTTTTAGTGGTGGATACGCAGAAATTAAATTACCGACATTTGATTAATTTTCCTTACCTCTCTTTAAAATTTACAAGGTCCGCGAGAACCTTGTCATAGGTTTTAGCAGACCTGCAAACCTCAAAAGATTCAGCTCCTCACGTTATTTAAAGTGGTAATAAAATAACATTCAGTTACAGGGTTCCCGTGAGCCTTGTAAATTTTAAAAAGGGGTAACGAAAATTAAATAAATGTCGATAAATTAATTTCTGTTAAATCTCCCTAAAATTTTTTTTCTAAAGGAAGTATATATGCATGAAAATTCCCACTTCTAAACCATTTAACGACACAAAGTGGTATATTAAAATACGAAATATCTTCTAGCATGGACTTTAATTTACTACCACTACAAGAAGTTTTCAAGGATCGCAGGAACCCTGAGTTAGTTAAAGTTTCGCCATTACTCCAAAAATAAAAAGCCTAATCATTTATTTATTTATATTATGTCTTTCAATTTTTAAAACTTCGTGGTGGTCAAGTAATTTTCAATCAAGTACTAAAGCATGCGTTTCTCTGCCATTTAAAATATGTGGGAAAAATCTTCTGCTAAAAATATGAGAAGTTGGTCTGGTTTTGGTAAACAAAAACACTTCATTACAGGTATACCGCAGGTGACTAGAAATGAAAAAGTTGATAGATTGAAAAATTGATTTTCTTTATATATTATCGTTTTGATCATTCAATCTTATTATTCAATCGTAAAACCTTGGTATACATTTCAAATCATTCTTATATAAAGCAAAAACATCCTCTGCATTAACATTCAATAGTAAACTGAAAAAAAAAAAAAAATGCCAGAAAAAATTGCTTATTTTAATTACTTTCAACAAAATTTCGAATTTTATTAGTTAGCATTTTTTTTCTTTTTGCATTTACACTATGGTAAACATTTCAAATTATTCATATTTAAAACAAAAATATTATTTCCATTAACCTTCAGTGTTAAACAGAAAAAAACATATGCTAGAAAAAGTTGCTAATATTAATGTTTTTTAATAAAATTTTGAATTTTATGGATTATCACTTTTTGCTTTTTTGTTTCACCCGTGGCAAACGGAATAATTATGTCTCAAATCCATTGCTCCCAACTCTACCAGTTTTCCCCGGAAAATGTTATTTTCAAATTTAAAGTGGTAGCTAAACTCATGCTATTCCATTGAACCTTTTGAACTATGATAATAATTATAAATGAGTTTGATCTACATCTAAATAATTACAACGAATATATAAAAGCAAAATAATCTTCACGCAAAGGAATTTCAACCTACTCAAAATATAAATAAATTTTTGAGTAAGATCAGGGTTCCCACGGTCTGGAAATTTTTTTAAAAGGTAATAACAGTGAGATATATCTAGATGGTGTAAGCTTTCAATATATATTTAATTTAAAGGAAATATGTAGGAATGCAAAAAATAACTCTGGAATCATTTTGCAATTCACAAATAGAAGACATATCTAAGTATTCTTTAGTAGACTTGAAAAAACTTACTTACTACTCATTTATTTTGTCCTGGTCGTAGGAGCCCTGTCAATTGTTTATCAGTAATTGTTTTACTACCACTAAGAAAATCCATTCTCGGAAGCAGTGAAAGTTGGCAAGTATAAAAATCCTGTTTTTTTAACGCATTTAAAATAATTTTTACATTTTAAACGTTTTACATTTACCAGTCATTTTTGTACAAAACAACAATTAAGTATGGGAGCATGAACAGCTCTTTAAGCTTTATTGTTTTTATAATTTCGTTTTTAAATTAATACTCTGGAGCTTGAATAGAGTAATCTGAAAGAATAATGTGTTACGAATTCCGGTTGGTTATGATTTACTTTCTCATGTAAAAGATAATACATTCTTGTTGCCATATAACTTTCGTTCTAGTGATAAAGTTTTATTATTTGCGTGTTTATTGCAATATGTAGGTATATTTAAAAGTTATATTGATACTAAAATATGTTATAATATTAGGTTTAAAAGACTTTCACGTAAAATTAAATATGTTTTTTTTTTTTTTTTTTTAAAAAAAAAAACTCTATATGAGTTTAATAAATTCAATTATTAAACAATTATTATTCAATTATAAAACGTAGCTACTACTCATTTATTTTTAATCCATTCTCGGAAGTAGTGAAAGTTGGCAAGTTTACACATCCTTTTAGTTTTATTAACGCATTTTAAATCATTTTTACATTTTAAACGTTTTACATTTACCAGTCCTTTTTGTACACAACAACATTTAAGTACAGGAGCATGAACAGCGCTTTAGTCGTCGTAGTCTTTTGCAAGACCATTTTTAAATTAAGACTCTGGAGCTCGGCTCTGGAGCTTGAATAGAGTAATCTGAAAGAATAATATGTTACGAATTCCGGTTGGTTATGTTTAACTTTCTCATATAAAAGCAAATACATTCAGAATATTATTAGGTTCTTGTTGCCATATAATTTTCATTCCAGTGTCAAAGTTTTATTGTTTGCGTGTTTATTGCAATATGTAGGCATGCTTAAAAGTTATATTAATACTGAAATATGTTATGTTAGGTTTAAAAGACTTTCAGGTAAATTTAAAAAATTGTTTTCTTTTTATAAACTCTATATGAGTAAATTCAATTATATTTAAGCGTTAGAGCGAAAATTATCAGTCAATAATATTCAGACAAGCTCTACAAGTTTTACGGGTTGACAATTAGTTACATACTTTGAATGTAGATGGCGGTAGCAAGCCATGTTTCCTTTGATTTTCTTTACATGTTTCATTTGATTTTCTTTCTGCGTTCTCAGCTGGTCAGATTTCGATAAAATAGTAGGTATTCTTATCCTGATAAATACAAGGTATCCTGATAAAATAGTAGATAATTTAGAAACTAGATCTTATCTGTAATATATTAATTTATAATCATGACATTTACGTTAGTTATTATTTTTTCTCCCAAATTTTATAAAGTAGTTCAGTTTTGTTACTCATATTTCACTCAAAATCAACTCATTTTTCCCAGTTAGGGAAGTGTCTGAAAGGTATAGTTTAAGGTAAGCTGTCCAGTATCGTATATAAATATATGTTACCGTTAAAGTGTGAAATCAGTTATTTCATAAGATAACTAGGCATATTTCATGAAATAACTGGACAAATCAGTTAAAGTCTAAAGTATATAAAATTATCTGACTCTACGATTTAAGTAGGTATTCTATAGAATAACTAATCGTTAAAGTATGAAATACGGCACTCGAAAATTCTCTGAACCGGTTCCAGCTGCTTTTAGTCAATTTTGAACAGCTTTGCAATGACATGTGTCTGTGTACGCTTCAATTCGTTGCTTTTTTTAAATAATAAAAAAGAAAATATAAATATTTTGATAAATTTAAATTTTTAAAAAATTTTAATTTTTTTTTTTGAGAAAGTTTGCTGAATGTTTATATGAAGCAACAGTTTTTTTTCCCACCATGTATTTTTGGATAATATTTAAATATAATTCTATTCTTTTTTCTCCCTTTCTTTTGAACTAATCTTAGCAATATGGCCAATAATTAAATATATCATCTTCTTTTCCTTATTATTTATTAATTAATAATCCGCAATAGGGATAATATGTACTTTTCGAGAGATTTTAGCGATTTATGGTAAATTAGTTTATAAAATAACTTAGAAATTGTTTATTTTTCATTTTAATGGTAACGCAAGCACGCACGCACGCACACACGCACATACATACATTATATATATATATATATATATATATATATATATATTATATATATATATATTTGTTATATATATATATATATATATATATAATATATATATATATATATACATATATATATAATATATATATATGTATGTAAATATATGTATATATATATATATATATATATATATATATATATATATATATATATATATAATATATATATATATATAATATATATATATATATATATATATATATATATATATATATATATATATATATATATACATATATATATATATATATATATATATATATATATATATATATATATATATATATATATATATATATATATATATATATAGTAGAATCCCGATTATCCCAGTTAATGTGGACCAAGACTAACTCTGATAAACAAAAATTTGGAGGCTACAGTGGACCCTTAAAATGGTAAAAATTGTTGAAAATATCAATTTTTTTAAAAATGTTTTTGATTGCTTTCTTGCTTTTTTTATAAGCTGAAATCCTTTTTTTTTCATTTTTGATTATTTTTTTATGAATTATAAGCTTGTTTCGTTTTCCAATCAGGATGCCACGCCCCCTTACATTTGATACTGAAAACGAAACTAAATAGCAAATGCGTTTTTACCAACCAAAAAGAAAAATTTTTTCAGATGATTTTTGAATTATTATTACACTGATGAAACTTTTATTGGCAACAGTATTTATTAACTGTATCTGTGATTGTTAATTATCGCACATTGTTTGTTGACATTTCAAATTCGTTAGATTTTCGAATTGTTTTATCATTTTTCAAATACAAAACAACTTTTTTCAAAGTTAATTACTGTTTATTACGTTCTTATTTTGATTTTAATTGTTTTGCTAGATTTGTTATTACGTTTTCATCGTTAATTGCTTGTTTTTTTTTATTGTTATAACGACTTTCGTGGTTTTTTCTCTGGTTGTTTTGTTTTTCTTCGATTCATCAGCTATCGACTCGGTGTCTTCAAAGTGGAAAAAAATTAAAGGACTCCCTTCAAAAAGACGAAAGGCTCTTGCAGAGATTGCAAAAAAGCGATGGTCGAAATCATCAAACAACGTTTAACCATCCAATAAAGATAAAATTGTTGCTCATAATCAGTTGAGCACTGTTTGTCAAAAAAAAAAAAAAAAAAAAAAAAAAGCCCCAAGATAGATTATACCTGGAGAACATACTTTTTAAATTGCTTTTGCATGTTTTTTGTTTATAGAAAACAGATTTTATTTTCCGTATGCTTACATTTTGTCTATTTGGTGGTTATAAAAATATATTTTGTGTGTACCAATGTTCATGAATATGTTTCTTCAGTATGTTCACGACAAGGTATGCTCACGAATATTATGCACGATGAAAAATTAAATGCCATTTTTATCTTCGCAAGGTTTATTCTTTTTATTTATTTCTTATATTAGCTAATATAAATGAAAGAGTAACATGTTATATCTTTTTGTCATAAAATAATGAAACATTTACTGCTGATTATAGGAATAATTTAAAGACAATATTAGTTTTGAGCAAAAAATCACTTTTTCTCAATATTGATTTTGTTCAAAATTTTGAAACTTTCAAACGTTCCAGGCGCATTAAATTTCTAGATACAGTTTTGAAACTTTGTCAACAGTTACTTAATTATATATTAAGTATTTCTATGCATTGTTTTTTTTTATAATAATTAGTATTTGAAAGGAATTGAGAACTGAAAAGAGAATTTTTAAAATTTTTTTTCTTCAAAATATTTGTAAGTCATGAAAAATTATCTCCTGCTACTTAAACCATCAAAATTACTCACAAAATCATTGCATACATTTGTTTCTATGTCTGTAACGAGCAACATAAAAAAGTTTCGAAGAAAAATTATGAAAATTAATGCACCTGGAACATTTTAAAATTTGACAACTTTTAAATTTTAAAAGTTTTATGACTTAAAAAATTAAACAGATAATTTAAAAAAAATTTAGGAATTTATTTATTATTTTCTAAATAAGTTATTCTGCAATTTTCAGAAAATTTGGTTTAAAATTCCAAAAGTTGATTTTTTTAAGTACACTGTAGCCTTAAAGCGAAGAGTATAAAAAAGGAAAGAAAAAGAGTAGGTATAATTGTAATCTATTGAACAAATACAAAATTTATAAGAGTACACTACATACAATTCACATTATATTAAAAAACTTACTTAAAACACTAAAACAAAGAAAAAAAATATTTGATGGCTCGGTTAAAGTGAAAACTCTGATTATCGGGGCACGAATAATTACGACTCTACTGTATATTAAAATATGTAACGTATTTCGGTTTGATTAGAATAGTATACTAGAAAAGTAAAACAGTGAGTTTTCAAAATCCCCGTTTATAAATTTTACTACCAGTTTTTTATTTTTCCGAGGACGCTGGTCTGCTTAGTATAAGGAGCCTTCAGTGAAGTGCAACATATTAACCCCTTGAACCCCAATGCATTGGGGTTCAAGGTCTTTATACGGTCTTTACGGTCTTCTTTGTACGGTCTTTAAAAACGGCGAAAAAACGTGTCAATATTGTAATAAGGAAGTTAAAATTTTCATTTCATTAGCTTTCACCGTAAAAAAAATTATAATAATAATTTCAGAACCATATACTATCTCTTTCTTTATGCTTTTATAATTAATTTGATATTTTTTTAAAAAAATTATACTTAATATACTAATACTATAAAACAAGAAAGAAGAATATATATATTTTTCAATTTTACGCCATAATAAATCATTGAAAAGTTACTTTTTACCATTTCGTCATACATTCATACATTTCTCATTAATAATTTATTATAAAATGAAATGCTTAAAAGAGGCATGAAATTTTTTTTTTTTTTTTTTTTGGGTCACATTATTAAAATCTTAAAAATGTCAAATTTTTAAAACAAAAATTATAGTTTTGAATTAAAAATTATGAGAAAGATTATTTATTATATTTTCAGACTTAAAAAGAAATCTACTAAAATAATGATATGAAGGAATTTATTTTTATTTTTACCGATCATCCATGATTTTATAATGCATTATTTGTTTAACTTACTTCATCTATATTTTAAAATAAGTACACATGTTTTCAATGTAGACTCTAATGTAAACTACATCATAAGTAATTAAAAGTTTAAAAGATAAATAGTAAATAGAAATAAATAATTTGTAATTAAATATAAATAGTAAAATAAGTAATAGCAATAGCAGTTTTAAAAAATATAAATAGTAATTAAATTTAATAATTAGGGAAATGAGAATAAATCATTTATTTATTCTAATGATATTCACGAAATGATTATAATGGTTTTTTAAAATATGTTTATTATTTACTAAAACTAAAAACAAAATAATGAATATGCATAGTAAAAAAGCATAAAACACAAAAATAAATAATGAAGATTTAAGAAGAGAAGTATTTTTTCCTACTTTTAGTCTCTTTTAAAATTTATATTTTTTAAATTCATATTTTTAGTTTTTCTTTGCACTCTGAGAAAAACATTTATACTATAAAAAATGTAAGTTCATTTAGAAGAGATATTTTTTCAAACAGCTAAACTCGATGCTGCATAAAAAAAGTTGTGCGCCATTGCGATATTAATATAAATGAACATCAGAGGATTAGGTATATAGATATTCTACGTTTATAAATTGTACATATTCTAACGATTTAATAATAAAATATTTTCACTAACGCAGTTATTTCTTTACAGATCAAAAATTTAAAAATTATATCCAAATTAAATGTTTTTGTAATTTTAATTTCAGCATTAAAATAATTTAAAAGAAATTAAGAGTAAAGTTTTGCAAATGATTTTAAGAATCCAAAAACTAAAAGTATTTCCCCTTAAAAATAAGGAAATAATCCACGCGATTTCTTTTAAGTTGTATAAATAGAATAAGGTCATTTACAATTGCATCGTTAAATGTTGTAAAATTTGCATGAAAATATAATATGTAATTATTTTTGAAGCCTTCGAAAGCTTTGGTATAAAGTTAAGAGTAGCTTTCCTTTAATAACGACTCTTGATATTTTTATAAGGTTTCGTAAGTATTACAGAAAAAATAGCAATTAAAAAAAGCACTAAAAAGTAACAGTGTTACTTTTTTGGAAAGTGTATGACAGGGTTTATTACTCGAAATTATATATTGTTGAGCGAATGATTTAATGTTCGAGGTATTTATAAGAAGGATATAATAAGATTTTACAATTATCCTTATTATATTTCGATATATAAGAAGGATATTTGTTGAAGTCGGGATTAAAAAAGAATAAAAAAATCTCATAGTAATGAAATATTAACGTAGAATCATAATTATATGATTATGTAAGGGTTATTTTCCAAATTCGATGTCATTTAGAATTTGAAAGAAAAAAAAGAAATATGTCATTTGTAAAAATATTTTTTCTATACTATGTTATTCATTATGTTTTATGTTAATGTTTTCCATTCTGTTCTTTATTTTTTTTAAAAAAATTTATTTTTAGTCAATACTTTTTCAGCTGGAAACGATGAAATTTCTATTATTTTTACACATTCTAGACTAAGACGCTCTTTCTCTATATCTTTAATGTTATTAATATTATGTTATTACTATTATGTAAATTTAAACTCTTTTAACTCTATAACTCTGAATTTAAACTATATAAACTCTTTAAATAAAAAATTTGTTATGCAAAAACTTACACTTACATTCTTTAATAATAATTTTTAGAGTAGTTTATGAAATATATATATGTATATATATGTTTAGTATTTATTTATTTATTATATAGCAATATCTAGTTATAATAATTTTATGGTAGTTACTTTTATAATGGTTTTGAACAGCTAGATTTTTAAATGAAATTTTTTTTTAAAAATATACATATATATATTTTTTTTAAAAAAAAATTGCCTTTTTTGTATTTTATAATTTTTTTGCCAATCACGAAAATGCTCCAAGGTTATTTCAATTCGTGCCATAAAAAATTAGAAAAAGTAAGTCATTTTAAATCATTTTTTTTTGTTTATTACTGTACGTTATAGCCATTACTTTTGTTAGTTTTTGATAATTTTGGTCAACTCGTATTTAACGAGCGAATGGTGTCGACTTTTATATTCTTGCTATAAACGAGTTTCACTGTACTTTAGTAGCTAATGAATAGACAGCGGATTATATGCACTAAAAAACGGATAAAATATGCATGCAAATATGCACTAAAAAACTTGAATATATGCTCTTAAAACTAGAAATATGCATTTAAAAATAGAAATTAAAAGTTCAACTTATTTAAATACTACTACTTACTTTTTCCAACAAACACAGCTAAAACATTTTTTTGTTAAAAGGAAGAAAATCAAAATATTTCTCACTTGAATCTACACATTTCTGAAGAAAAAGCCTAAAACTGAAGTATGATAAATGAGAGAAGAAAAATCATCGCATTTTCCGGAAAGATTTTATTAAACTGAATAATTTTTGTTGCAATACACAACTAAGTGTTTTTTCAAATTTGCAAGGGTGAATTGATGTCGTCGGTCATCAAAGATCATTTTGAAAGCAGAAAATGACCTCTCCACGTCAACCGATGTTATTGGACAAAACTGGTACAATTTCGTACTCATTGGTTTTACTTTCTCTGGAAGTTCAGTTCCGTTTCCATTAAGAAAATCATTTATCTTCTTCACTGTTGCAAAACCCGAAATTTTGTTTTGAACGAAACACCATTTTTCTTTTACTCTTTTCCCAACTGAGTCTGGAAGAGCATTGATGCACTGTTGAATTTTTTCAATTTCGGATATGGCCTCAGCCAGGGGAAGACCTCGTGTTTCGAGCTTTGTTATTGCTCCACTTAAGAAAGAAAAGTGAGTGTCAATTATGGCCAAGTCCTTCTGCAAAGAGATATCCTGTAGTAATTCTTTTGTAACATAAACTGAAGAAGCACAGGAACTGTCAATTGCATCTACAACTGACTTTATTGCATCAAAATTATTAGCGTAAAAACGTGCAGCTTCAATCCATGTACCCCACCTAGTTATCACAGGCTGTGGATGTAAGGGCAAATCAGGATACATTTCTTTTTAAAATTTTATGCGCACAGGTGCCTTGAGAAAAACTTTCCTGATACTAGAAATTAAATCATTCACAGAGGAGAATACTTCTCGAAAAGTCTCAGCCAGTCTGTGAACAGCATGAGCCAAACATGTAATATGAAGCATTCTGGGATAAAAAATTTCCAGTGCTGCTGCAGATTTGACCATATACGGAGCGGCGTCACTGACAAAAATCAAAACATCTTCAGAACCATCTCTATCAGGCCATAATAATTTGATAGAATCATTGACAAACCTTGCTATGGTTGAATGATTGACTTTTTCAAGGGCTTTGCTTGCTAGAAGATGTGGTCGAGTAGGAATATTATCCATTTTTCCACAAATAAAATGAGCAATATAGCGACCGCACTTATCTGTCTTCTCATCGACTTCAATCCATATAGGGCCATCTCCAATATCTCGTCGAATATCATCCAGTACTTCGTTATATATCGGTTGAAGGTAGTTCTTTCTTAAAGTCGATTTATCGGGAATGATCTGATTGGTATAATATTTTTTTAAAAACTGTCTTAAGTTTGGATTATTTAACTTTTTTAAAGGAATATTGCTGCTTACTAAGGCTTTGCATAAATCACTAGAAAAATCACTTTTCTTTTTAGCTGCTTGAACAGGAATAGTTAATAAACTTTGAACAAATCCTTTTGTATTCTGCTTTTTCTTCGCGGAGTGAGCATTAGTCTTTATATGTTGACCGATTTGGTACTTTTTTTCACAGGAAATGTGTTTTTGACGAATCACACAAAATACTATTTCCCCATCGGTCGTAAAGTCCTTCCCATAGTCCGAAATCCATGTCTTCATTAAATTTGATTTAGTCGACTAATTTTTGGCATATTATAAAATTCAGCAGTCAAAAATCACGTTCGAAGCTTCACTTACTACGTATTCAACTGATGGATGTCGAAACTATCTATCTATCGGATGGACTATCGAAATATGTTAGAATAGCAGCTCTCTCCGAAAATGTATTCACTCCATCGTTTAACTAATCAATCACAGGAAAGGGAGGTCATTTTCTACCTACCACAGAAGCCTTATTTTTCCCACACAGATTGACAATTATTTATTCCAGGAAAAGACATTCCTTCATAGAATATCTGACCATCCCTTTCTGAGGTTTCTATGATGAATGTCTGTTTGGGTGGGCCCTTTGTACCCCCCTTCCCGACAAACACCTCATTTCTACATCTTTTTCACGTGATTGCAATCACCCCCAGCAACATCAATCCAGCTGACCCTTTCAGTTGATAAAGAACGACAAAACAAAATTTAAAGCGTTCCTTATGCTAACAGAAAAAGAATAGTGATATGGTTTTAGGAGGGAAAAGCCATAAAATGCTGAAAATATGCATTTATAAGAGCAAATATACCTTTTTATGCATTTATATGCACAAATGGCAAAAAGTGCTAAAATATGCAATTGCATATGCACGTATGCAATTGCATATTATCCGCTGTCTACTAATGAATATATAAAAAACGATAAATGTATGCATATTTTTTATGGCAATACATTGGCATAATATACCATACAATGCTTTTGATTTTTCATTCTAAATTTTGACCTATAAAATGCAAGTAATACTAATAAAATTAAAATAGAACATTTTAAATCAATCATTACTCGAGTTACAACTAAGTGTCCCCACTTCTCTGCTTCGTAGGAAGTGGTAGGATGAAGGTAATAAATTGTTTCTGTTTTGCTGTGATTGGTTAAGGTTATGTGTTTTTTTTTCTTAAAGGTTATTTTAAAAAGAGCAGACAAGTATATATGCATGCATATAAACTTATATGCTCTTTAGAAACTTGTACATTAAGACAAAAATAAATAAATAAAAAAAATTAAACAAAACTTTGATAAACTCTGTACCTTTCTGAACAAAATGAACTTCAGTTTTAAAATCCTAAATTAGGTTAGATGATGCACCAAAAAAATTTAATCCCCAGTTTAAATTCATCTTAATTTGAACAGATCAGAAATGAACATGAAATTTTAAGCAACTCATTTGTTCATTGTTTTGATAAATTAAATAGAAATACTGTCAAATAAATGGGACAGGGCCACATTTACAAGAAATGGTAATGAAACAGAAGATTTTAAAGTAACTTCACATCATAAAATAATTCACCGCAAAAGTGCGCTTATTATTTTTTTACGTGATGGAAAGTGGTTATAAAGTAAAGATTCTTAGTTAAATGACAAGTTAATGATACTTAGTTAAATGACAAGATAATGTCATTTATTAAACAACAAAGTGTTTGAAAAGATAGATTTTACAAGGTGACACAATAGTGAGAGTTGTAATTCAACTTATTAGATGTCATTCGACCTTTTGATAATGATGAAGTTTGAAACAAAATTCGTCCCAATTTACATCTTATGAACAAATCAGAAATGAGTCACAGAACTTGATTTTAAAGCAAACCATTTATTTATTGTTTCAATAAATTAACCATCAACATGGTCAGATAAATGGGACAGGGCCAAAGTTTGTAGTATATCAGGGGAGATAGAATTTGATTTCATTTCATGAAACGATCCACCATGAAAGTGTGATGATTGCTTATCCACGCCGAATAAAAATAATAAAACGATTATGTTCTCTTTAGAATTATTGCTTTAAATCTCCATTTCGTGGCCCTTATTCCAATTCGATTTGATATTCGCAACATTATGCACCACTTGAGTCAATCGCATTTTACGCTTTTTTTTTCTTTTTACTCTCCTGCGATCCATTAGATCGTTATTTTCATGGTCACATCAATCAATGAAAGATCTTCAATACCAAGTGCGATCGTGACATAGGAATATTGCTGCCTACCTCCTTTCCTTGTATCGCTTTTACGAATGCTAGAAAATGAGATCACCTCTTGAAAACAAGTGATATTGTGAAGGCCGATTTAATTCCTCATGTAGAGCAATTTATAAAGCAAAACGGTAGGTCGCCGAGAATGTTGCCCACCTTGACCTTTTCAGACTCATCCATATTGAACATATTGGAAACTGTGGAAAGGATGAGGGAATAAAATAATGGATTAAAAATGGCGCAAGGATATTTTAAAATTTACATGAATAAACGGCCTATTAATTCTAATAAGGAAAATAATATAAAAATAAATATAAAATAATTTTGATTTAAATAAATGCTTTTTGTAAGCAAAACTATAATTACTTTTAGATTCGACTC
The DNA here is from genome assembly GCA_949128135.1 of Parasteatoda lunata. Lineage (NCBI taxonomy): Eukaryota > Metazoa > Arthropoda > Arachnida > Araneae > Theridiidae > Parasteatoda > Parasteatoda lunata. Next base: position 29,592,105 of record OX421981.1, on the reverse strand, counting down.
TATTCTAGTTTTTGGAGGAAAAGAAAAAGTTTTAGTATGACTTAAAAATGTTTCAATTAACACGTTGAATGCCATGGGGCCACCGGTGACCGGCGAAGCTAAGATTATTAGAAACACATAATTCGAGTAAATTTTTAATTTTTTATATTATCATCGAAAAATGGTTTAAATTAAATATAAAAATGGTTTGAAGAAATTAATGCAATATAAAACACACAAAAATAGTTTTATTTATATACACAGAGATGCCAAATTTTTCCGGACAGCGAATAAATATTTTCAAGTGGTAGTTTATTAAATAAGATTCTTCTTTTAATAAATTCAATTTAGTACATTTTTATCCACCACTATTTCCAAACAATTGTTAGGCTTATATGATTCGCCACTTCTTTTCAGATATGTCATGCTAAACCTTTTAAAAAACTAGCAAAATCTGTCAATATTTGCAAATTTAGTTTGTAGTTGTTTACCGCGTGGCCAGATGAGCAAATCAAGTAAAATTAGCGTGGCATTCAACGTGTTAAATAACAATAGTAAAAACGCATATAGTAAATATTCGAGGATTAATATGATTGAAAATGCAAGAAATAAACTTTGAAAGGGAACTTTACTTAAGAAAGTGATTATCTTAACCCTTTCGATGGCCGTGGGAAGTATATTTCCCACCACTTTTTTACCACTTTAAATTTAGGTGTCCATTTGTTAATAACTTCAGATTTCTTGAAGTGCGTTTAAATAAAATTGGTAGCCATTTGTAAGTTTACAAAAACGTATCAAAGTTATAAAATACATAATTCCTTTTGAAGTTTGTAGCATTTATAAAATTTATTTTATAAATAAAGAAAAATAAAAGTCATTAAGTTCCTATTAGGTCGTGTTAAATATATTTACATCCCCCCCAAAAAAATGTCATTTTTATAAACTTAATGAGTTTTTTTTTCTTATATCAATTACTATTCTTAAAACAATTTCAATTCCAAAAATACTTTAATTTACCTTTACTTGAAATAAATGGCCCATTAAAGGGTTAAATGAAATAACCAGAATTATTAGAAAATTTTAAGGTGATCAGAGTCTGAATATAATCTAGAAAATGGTGACTAATATTTCACGAGGCCGTGTGAATGTTTAAATATTTAGTTTTACTTTAATTTAACCCGTTAATGGGATATTTATTTCTAGTAAAGGTAAATTAAAGTATTTTTTAAATTGAAATTCATAAAACAATGATAATTGTTATAAGAAAAAAAAACTTATTTAGCTTTTAAAAAATTAATCTAAATTTTACGGCAATTTTTTTTTGGTGGTAAGTATATTTACCACGACCTATTAAGAATTCATTGACTTTTAATTTTCGTTATTTATAAAATAAATTTTATAAATGCTACAAACTTCAAAAGAAATTATGTATTTTATAACTTTTATACATGTTCTTAAACTAACAAAAGGTTACCAATTTTATTCAAACGCACTTCAAGAAAGCTGAAGTTATTAACAAATGGAGACCTAAATTAAAAGTGGTAAAAAAAAGTTCACCGTTGACTTTAAAAATTGCTGGTAAGTATACTTACCACGGACTTAAAAAGGGTTAAAACAAAAACTTTATTTGCATTTACCTTCAGTGTTAAACTGTAGAAACATATACTAGAAAAAGTTGCTTATATTAAAACCAAATTAAAAGTTGTAATAAAGTTCACCACGGACTTTGGTGGTAAGTATACTTACCACGGAATAAGAAAGGGTTAAGAAATTCTGTTGTTTAATTTTAGCTCATTTGTTTATTTTACAAATATATTTAGTTACAAATTTTTTTATTTACAAATATTTTTATACCTTCAAAGTGGTCTGATCGGACTATCTATAGAAAACCGCGTGGAGGCTTTCCGTTGTAGGAGGCGTTGGATATCCTGGTTGGCAAGGCGTTGGGTCCATATCTAAGAAGTCAATCCCCGCAGAGCGAAGACTCCCCGTGTAGTAAATTGTGATTGGTACACGTTAAATCTGTCAGGTCACAAAGTCCCCATGTTTCCATTACAAATCATACCTCTGGGGGTACTAAATAGGAGATTGATCGCTCTCTGGTTCAGGTCAAAATTACGATTTGTGGATGAATGAATGGGTCTGTCGTGTAAACGGGTTGTGACGTATGTGTGCGTCGGAAGGCGAATTCTAGGCCATAGATGGTTCCATTTGAAAACAAGAAGAAGCGCACTCCATTCGCAGTTACGGCATACGAACGAGCTTCTAACCACCTAACGGTAAAGAGGCATGCTAAAATAAGAAATATTTTGTTAACATTAATCTGAATTTACTACTACTACAAAAACTTTTCAAGGACCTCGGGAACTCTGTTTGGGATAAATTTCTCTTACTAACTATTAAATAGAAATTGGGTTCATGCGCACAACTGGGTCACTTTTTAAATAGTCTGAGCAGACGCTTTCTGATGTAGGAGGTGATGGTTTACCCCATTTAAATCTATTCAATGCTAAATTTCTCCATATGCATCCTCCCAGCCCACCTGGCTGGGAGTTGGGTGTGAACCTCTGAACCATACCCAGTAAAAAAAAAAAAAAAAAAAAAAAAAAAAAAAAAAAACTGTTCAGCATTATAATTACGTCAATCCTCTGTTAATCATACTAGGTCTCAAGCTAGGACCCTTAGAACGATGCTTCGTATCGCTGCTAAAAATCAAACATTTTTTGGCAGTTCTCATCTTATCAATTGTTGTGTAAAATAATTACTGGTATCAATAGGAAATATAATACGAAGTGGAGGTAAATTTGGTGATTATCTTCCAAAAAAGTAGTTAGTTCAATCAGAATAACTGTGAATTTAAATTTCAAGAAAGTACCTAAAATTTTAGAATGGCCTTTTTGTGTAAAAAAGTAGCAAAAACTAAATGTTTCGGTAAGTGGCTTATATTTTATTTTGATAGCTTTACTTCATTTCTAACTAACTGCTAGTTTTTACCCCAAAAACTGTCGAAACAATCAAGACAGCACGAGTTCTTAGAAGAAATAATATTAATTATAAGAATAATTACAAGAATTTTATTTCTTGCGTATTCTTATAAGATTTATAGGAAAATGTACAATGGAAACTTCCCGTATATGTAAGAAATTCATTGAGCAATGAATTGAAAATTCTTATTTATTGTGTTTGTAAAACATAAAAATTGGCAATATACAATTTTGTTTAATTATAATAAAGTTTTTTTAGTTTATTTCCTTCATAACATCCATATTACATTCAAACAAGAAGCATAAAGTCCGGTCATTTGACCGGCTATTGGTAAGTAGCTTATATTGCTTCTCCAGAAAACTAAAACAACTAGCAGTAAAATTTCTAGACTGATGTTTAAAAACTCACTGCTATTCTAAGCACAGAATATCTTCGCAGGGAAATTTTAGAACAGTATGCAGAAATAAGGTAGAAATAGGTATATGTTAACACATTGCTGACCGGTCACGAGTTAACTCGTGTTTTCGTGGCCAAGCGTTGGTGACCGGTCACGAGTCATAGCAATCATGTTAGAAGTGATCTCGTGGTGACTATTATAAAAAGTGTGCATAATTTTCCTTACTTTTCATGTTTTACTATTTAATTCTCAACAAATTTATTATTACTTTACGAAACCCAATATATATTTGTAAAACTTGTGGAGTACACGTCGGTGATTGTTATACTTTTTATTATATGAAAAACAAATATCAAGAGTTGAATAATAAATAAAAAATTGTAAAGTTCATTTATATTTTTTACTTCCACATTCGTTACACAGAAAAATTCCCGGTCAGCAATGTATTAAGAAACATATTTGCTAGCGCTCGTTTCTCTTTCGAAGAGATTAAGCCCCGTTCCGAGAACGTTTTTATTAAAATGCTGAAAGTGATTGCTCTAAAGTTTCGCATAACCTTTCATGTTACGCGTTCTACGAAAACACTAGCAGGCTTCTAGTCAGGCATAGTTTCGTTAACCTTTATTTCCCATTTTATTGAAATTCTTTCAACTTGAAAAAGTGGTAGATTCAAAATATTTATTTCCAAAATTCATCTTTCGTTGAAGCAGAAGGGTTTAAAGTGTACAAAAAGCAGAGATGCCAACTGCTCCGGACACGCCAAAATAAGAAAAAAAAAAAAAAAAAAAAAAAAAAACGGTAAATAACTGCAAACTATATTTTGCAAATAATGGCTACTTTTGCTTGCTTTTTAAAAGGTATAGCATGACATAACTTATATAAAGTGGTGAATGAAATAAGCCTACGAATTCTTTAGAAATAGTGGTGGATAAAAATCTACTAAATAAAATTTATTAAACTAAGAATCACAATTGATAAACTACCACTTTAAAATATTTATTTGCTGTCTGGAGCAAGTTGGCATCTCTGCATAAAGAGCGCGAGTCTGAACATCACCTCCTACATCAAAAAGCCTCCACACGTTCTCTTATAACCTCTTCAGACCCAATGTATCACCAACTTGGGAAAAATTATAGAGTGGTGACGAAATTTTCTCAAGACTGCAGAAAATTTCATTAACTTTACTTCCAATTAATTTTATAAGATCAGTTTTGAATTTTTCAACTAACAATAAACGAAATGAAATTAGTTTTCAGCAGATATGAATACTTTAAAGTATGTATATTTTTCAAAATATAGCTACCACTTTAACAAATTGATAATATCAGGTCTGAAGAGGATAAGTAGTCTGCGCAGATTATTTAAAAAGTGAACCACTTGTGCGCTTGAACCCAAATTCTATTTTAAAAGTACTTGAGAGAAATTTTTGATATATATTTGAGAATTTAATCTGTAGTGGTTGACAAGTAAATAAAACAAACCAATTATATTCATAAATTAAACAAATTTTTAGACATATATTTGCTACCACTTTCTAATTTTTAATATATATCATATTAAATGTTTCTTTAACTAATTGGTATACCTTCATGGTGGTCTGATCGGACTACCTACAAAACACCGCGTGGAGGCTTTCAGTTATAGTAGGCGTTGGTCTGAACAACGAATCGCATAACTGAAAGCCTTCTTATAGGCAGAAATACCAACTTGCTCCGGTTAGCGGATGAATATTTTTGAAAGGTAACCTGTTAATGTACGATTCTTGGTTTAGTAAATTTGGTTCATACGTTTTTTTTTTTTTTTTTTTTTTTTTTTTTTTTTGACCAATGTTTTTTATCACAATTCTGATCGGTCGCGGGTCGACTCGTGTTTTCGTGGCCAAGCATTGGTGACTGGTTACGAGTCATAGCAATCATATTAGCAGTGATCTCGTGGTGACTATTTTAAAAAGTGGGCGGAATTTTCCTTACTTTTCAAGTTTTACTATTTAATTCTCTACCAATTTATTATAACTTTACGAAACCCGATATATTTGCAAAACGTAGGTGATGGTTACACTTTTCATCTTGCGAATTTGAAACATTAAGAGTTGAATTATAAATAAAATTTTTTAAAGTTTATTTATTATTGTCTTACCTCCACATCCTCTTTCAGAAACAATAGCCGGGCACATGGGGAAATTTTCAGAAAAGTTGCATGTCAGCTATGTGTTAAGTTTTGGTATGTTTAGTGTTAAGCTTATTTTAAAAGAAAAAAAAAAGTTTTTAACTTTCAAATTTTGTATGGATAAAAATGATCAAATTTCTAAACGCTTTGATCATGATCTTTCAAATGTGAAAACATTTTTGCAATGTAAAATTTTCCGCTACAGTTGCAGCTACAGCAAAGACTACTTCGATGTTCTTAGTCAAGTTCACATTATTTTGTTCAATCTCTATGAATCAAAACCAGCTAATATAATTCTTATGAAAGGTAAACAAAGAGGAAGTTAAGACTTGTCACGAAATTTACTTTGAAAATTACTTGAATTATAAGTAATGAACAAAAAGTACCAAATATTTTAAGAAATAGCCTTAAATTACTCTTCATAAGTGCATTTTTTTTGTTAGAATCGTGTAAAGGTAATAAAGCGTGTGAACTTGTGGTCACAATCCATTATGCATTTAGACTAGTTAATTAGACTAATGCAATAATTTTAAAATTCTTCAAATCATTTACGTAATTATTACGAACAAATTATTACAGCACTTAGAATGTGAAATATGAACTGGCTTCAAAAGTTTTTTTGTGAAAATGTAACAAATAATTAGTATAATAAAAGATAAACTAATAAACAAACATATTCCTTACGTTATTTACTTCCTTTAAAAATGCACATAAAAGTCATATATAATTAGTTTTTCTTTTTCTTGAACTTTAATTTGGAATTTTTGCGTTAGACCATTTTATGAATCTTCATATATTGTATGTCACTAACATGGTCATTAAGTATCGCTTTTATTATCGTAATTAATTCATTGCAAAGTAAAGCGTGGTTCAACTGAATCTGTCAACTTTGGAAGTCGTTCGTCAATTTATAATTATATGTTTGGTGTTGGCAATTTAAGTCGGCCTCGACTTCGACGCCCTCTCCCGATGACTTCTGACCTTTCTTATTTGCCATTAACCTGATTCACAATTCATTCAGTGGATAAGGCTTTTAATTAACCAATTTGAAAAATAAGTTCGATGAGATGAAACAAACACAATAAAACGCTCCATGTAGGAACGCTAAAGAATTAAGTTTTTTTTTTTTTTCAGTTCGAGGAAGGTTTGGAAAAATCTAACAATGCCCAATTATGCGTATTCTAGAGAAATATTTGCATAATCAAATTACTAACAACACTTTTTAAGCTGGTAAAATTATTTAATTTTTCAATATTTCTGTTCGATATTTTTTTTTAAATTTTTTTTTTAACTTCCGGATAATGTAAATAGGTGTCAAGGAATATCGTTTAAAGTAGTTTCGTTTCTCATGAATTCCTTATGGATGAAAAGCAGTATAGAACAATAGAAATTTTTATGGTCGGAATTTTAATTCAACAGCGTGCGTTTCGAGTTTATTGGAGATAATTGCTTAAGAGAAAAGTTCATCTAAGGGAGTTATTCTCATGTAAATTTTAGATATCTTTCTATGAAATCTGTCAGCTGTTTAATTTTTTGTTAGCTTCACGTTGAATTAAAATTTACAGCTAGTAATGTATAAGTAGATATATTTTGTTTTTAAATCTTAGCACAATGAAAATAATTATGGAATAATGGGACCTCGGAATCGCGAAGAATGCGTGGTATTTTCCCTTTTCCCCACAGAAACTTAAAATTCCACCAACTTTTAATTGGTGTAAATAATATTGCAGTAATATGAAAAGTGCTTAGTATAAAGCAGTAGCAATGCACAATGAAAATAAATAGATAAATAAATAAATAAAACGGAAAAATATCTTTTTTTAAAAAAAAATTGATTTTTCAGAAACTATTTGACCGATTTCGCTCAAATTGTGTATTTTTCCATGTAAAATTCCTTAAAATTGCATACCGTGTAAGCCAAATTGTTTTTGACTATTTTTAAATAAACAAGTAACAAGCCTGCCAACTAATAAGCTTTTTGAAAAGTATTTTATAGAGTGGTAAAAAATCAAACATTTAATTTTCCATTTAAAATTTAAAGTTCTTAGAATTTTTCGAAATTTTGCAAACATTTTCAAAGCTTCACCATGAAAGAGCTGGAACAAAGCGGCGCTGCATATGAACTTTTAAATCATTTATATGTAATAGTGTGGAAAATAAGTTTAAATGAATAAAAAAAATTCCATTTAAATATAAACATGGCTACCACTAGAATAAATTTTTACAAAAAGCGATGAAAGTTGGCAGGCCTGTAATAAAAATAATAAATGTTTACCTGAAGTTATTTTTGCATGGATAAACGAACTTGAAAATTTAATGCGAAATAGATATAATGAAAAACGCAAAAAAATATAATTATTATTAAGTTGTCCAAATTTTTGATCTTTCTTATGACCTAACTATTGGGGCCATAGCTTTCTGGCTGCTGCTTTATTTTGGCGATTAAAACTCAAATCTACTAATAATATACTAAAATGTATTTTTTTCATGGAATTATCTTTGGATAAATGAATTTCATAAATGAGAGAAAATTTTTTTAATTCACTTTAAAATTTCTTGAGATGTTATGAAATACGCAAAAAGTAAAATTAACATTATGTGGTCCAAACTTTGGATCACTCCCCTGACCAAACAATGGGGATAATTTTTCCCAGATTGATGCTATATATGGGGATCAGATCCAAATCCCTTGAAAAGAAGGTATGTAAATTCAGAGAAAGTTCGTTTCTGCGTTTGATTTCGTAACTTAAAATATTGTCTGTACTAATTAATTAGCATATTTGAGATAAATTTTTTTAAAAATATTTCTAGGGCTGCTACGAGTGACTAAAAATGGAAAAACTGTTGACTAAAATTCAACGTTTATGTAAAGCAGATGAAAATTCGCAAATTTTTACAGCATACATACCTGCCAATTTTTAATCCCTTCCATTATTATTTTCCCGGTGGTAGTAAAATGGAATTAAAATTTCAATTGTAAGCAAAAAAAAATACGTTGTATTTGTAAAATCTTTAGCTGACAGCCATAATAGTAACACATATAAATCTACATGCTTAATTTCTTTAAGAATAGTGTTGATCGAAATCATTTAAAAAATGAATTTATAAAAGAAAAAACAGTATATATTTACTACCACTTTAAATATAAAAATAAAATTTTAAGCCATGTGGGTAAAAGTTGGCAGTTATGAGCATATTACTTTTCAGCTTATTATTGAAAACCAATACCGAGATTATTTTTGGTTTAAATATCAATAATTGGAAATGTGACTTCTAGTGGTAGTTACGATTGAATAATTAAAGAGTTAATAAATAAGTAAAAATGAATTGAGTTTACCATTTTTTACATTGGCAGTCGCCTATGTCATCCCTGTATTTCATAGCTGTCAATATTTACGATTTTTGCTTAATATTTTAGTCACTGATAGTAAAAAGCGAAGTAAACATAATATTTTAAATTAACAAATTTCAAAATTTCGATATCACTTCACGCATCTACAGGGATGCCAACTTGCTCCGGACAGCGAATAAATATTTTCAAGTGGTAGTTTATTAATTGGGATTCTTGGTTTAATAAATTAAATTTGTTAAGATTTTTATCCACCTCCATTTCTAAATAATTCGTAGGCTTATATAATTCACCACTTTATAATAGTTATGTCATGCTAAACCTTCTAAAAAGAAAGCAATATTTGTCAAATATTTGCAAATTTTATTGTGTAGTTATTTACCGTTTTTTAAATTATTTTGTCGTGTCCGGAGCAGTTTGCATCTATAGACTTTATTTGATATAAAGTTTTGTGAAGTTGCTGCCCGTCATGACTGAAAGCCATTATATAGCAAGACGGAAAAGAGAAAAAACTGGTACGTAAGACATATCATTCCAGCATTTTTTTCGAAAAGAATAAAATATCTGTCCTAGTCCTAGTGTTTTTATTTTATTGGGCACCTGGGCCGCGAAGCGGCCCCTATCCCACTCATCTGGAATTTTAACACAGTTTTGGTTGAGCATTGAGGTAAGCAGGCAGTGGAGTTGCTTTTATGAATGTTTCAAACACTTTGCTTGAATAACTAAAAAGAAATCAAAAATAAAATAAGCAGCTTGCTCTAAACTGTGTTTGTTTGATTTTGGAGTTGTTCAGAACTGTATCAGCATGAGGAAAAGTTATTTTCAGAAAGGTTGATGATATTATTTGTTTTGATAGCTATGATATGAGGCGTCGGAGGTGAAATGTGCAGCTATTGGTCTGTAGTTTTTATCTTTGATATAATTTTCAAATTTAAAGACTTCATTAAAATTTGCTGTTTTACATTCTATGGCTTTATCGAAAAAATCTGCGTTTAGCTTGTATATATGCTGTGATAGAGTTGGTATTTTGAGGTCTGCATGTATATTGGTATTTCGTATGAACCATCTTGCACTAGTTATTTTTCTAAGGATCTTGTTTTGGCATTGGTTTAATTTCTTCAGTAGATGTTGAGGTATCGTTGTCCAGGCAGGTGAGGCATAGGTGAGTATTGGGCGGATCATTGCTGTATATAGTAGCTTCTTCAGTTTAAGTGACATATTCTGATTATATATTAATGGTTGTATGGCTATTATTGCTGCATTTGCTTTATCTATTGTGCTTTCGATATGATCATTCCAGGTGAGTTTGCTATTGATTATAAGGCCAAGATAATTTGCTTTTTTAACTATTGGTATTGGTATATTGAACATTTTTGGTTGAAATTGTGGAAGTATTTTAATTCTTCTTTTTTGTATAATTAATATTTGTGATTTTCCAGCGTTTACTGCAGTTTTCCATTTTAAGCACCAGTCTTCGATTTCATATATATGGTCTTGTAGTTTTTAAAATATCTGTAACTATCAAGATTTCTTTTATAATTTTGGCATATATAATAAACTGCTTCTTTTCAAAGATAAAGTAGTTATTGCTGAATAATTAAAAAAAATAATAAGTAAACTCCTCCCCAAAACTAGCTATAACTGAAAAGGTTTTACTACCAGCCTTTCCTCTTTTCCGTCTCGCTTTCACCCCTGCTGCCCGTATCTGATTGATTAGCCCTTGGACAACTAAGACTTTTGGCGTTAGGCATAAGGAGGTGATTGGGTTTCACATCTAAAGAATAGTTTCCAGATTTTTATATCTACTACTTTTTAATTCTTTATTTCATGGTGATTATAATAATTTTAAATCAAATTTCTTCAAATCTAGAATCACAAACTAAAGCATAAAGCTTCTATGTTCTCGACAAATACTTAAACGTTAAAGTTGGCAGGTGTAATATTTAAAAAGGAAACAAAATTTATGTTTCGCTAATTCTGTATTTTATAACCAGCGTTTAACAGCCGACCCAATTCTGAGTTTACGGCTATCATTGTTCAACTTCGTGGCCTTATAATTTTGAACCCAACCCAGAAGACAAGATAAAATTACCTTCATGGAGGATTTTTTGATGAAACTTACCATATCTGCGTTTCATGGAGAAGAAAACCACAAAAATCTCCAATGGGCATCCTGATGGCAAGGGATTCTAATCCAGAATCCGTTTACCAATGAGGTCTTTTCTGTCGGCACTGTGGTCGATGCGTGCCGGGAGCAGAATTCGTATCAATCAACCACCACTGAAATTCGAACCTACTTTACCTCATTGGGAGGTGAGTGCTCTATCCGTTGAGCCTTTACTGCTCTAATTCTATATTTAATTAATTTGATTTAAGACAATATTGTCTAATTATTTTAAACATTTTTATAAAATGTCTGATAGTCATTTGATGTGATTTTAGACGACGATAAAAATTTAAAAAAAAATTTAATACAAATACGAAGAAAAAAAAAAAAAAAAGAAATGCAAAATACAAAAATGGATACAAAATTTCAGCATATCATTCCAATGTTTTTTTAGTTGGTTTCAAATTTCATGGATATGAAAGTGAACGTTATTGCCTCAAATCTAGTGCTTGGTGATAAAATAAAAAGTAAGATAAAATAAAATATAACCAACCACAAACCGCAACTTAGGAAATGACAATAACCCAACTGGGTGAAGAAACTAGAAAACTTTTATGGTGTCAGCAAAAGCAAGAAGCAACTCAAAAGAAATTAAAAGACGTGATATTTCACGTTCATTTACAGCAAAATCAAAAGACCAATGTCGGTTTTATGAGTTTTTTCTTCCACTATTTCTTAGAGTTTAGCGTGAAATATGGAGCTCTTGCAAGATTCCACGATCCTTAGTCACGAAAGGATTTGAAGTAAAGAACTAGTGAGATCGTAAACTCCCACACCAAGTCGTAAAATAACCCGTTTTTATAGACTATATAGTTTATACAGGAGTTATGTTAAGAGCAAAAATATACTTCTGTTCTTAGAAGAAGATGAATATTTAAATAAGAAGCTTATATCTTTAAGCTTTTGGTTTATACCAGACTTGTCACTACTAGAGCTGAATTAAGTGTTGTTGATCCCACTATGGAGCAAATTGTAAAAAGCTGGGAAAAATGAAGAAAAAGTAAAAATGATATGAAATATTTAGATCTGTTATTTGATTGCACTTAGTTATAATATTAATACAGTAACAAAATTTATCTAATCAATGCATGCATAGTATAATAATAAAAAGTTATTTTGAAAAGCTTTGCAATAAGTTGCAATCAAGATTCGCACAGTCCTTAAAAAAATCACCATTGTGCTTAAATTTTCCGAATAAATATCGTGAAAATTTGTTGAATAGAACTTATGATTTTTAAATGAAAACTGATAAAATGATACTTGAAATTTTTTTATTAGTATATTTTGAAATTTTCTAAGAACCGTACTAACCATGGTTTTAATATTAACGCAAATGCAAAATTTATCCATTATATTATTATAATATCTAATTGCTACATGCTTCTGCTATTGACAACAAATTATATTACATATCAAAATTAGATTGTATATATTGTAGTAGTAGTACTTTAACTCGTTGAATGCCATGGGGGTCAGCTGTGACTGACACTGAGTTTGTTCGTAGTGCGACGGGGGTCACCGGTGATCGGTGACTGTCGAAGCCAAGATTATTAGAAACACATAATTCGATTAAATTTTTAATGCTTTTAATTTTTTTAATATTATTATCGTCACTAAAATGGTTACAAAAATAGTTTTATTTATAAACACAGAGATTGCCAACTTGCTCTGGACAGCGAATAAATATTTTCAAGTGGTAGTTTATTAATTGTGATTCTTGGTTTAATAAATTCAATTTAGTAGATTTATATCCACCACTATTTCTAAACAATTCGTAGGCTTATATAATTCACCACTTTTTTCAGACATCTCATGCTGAACCTTTTAAAAAGCTGGCAAACTTTGTCTAGCATTTGCAAATTTAGTATGCAGTTATTTACCGTTTGGCCAGACGTGCAAGGAATGTAAAATCAGCGTGGTATTCAGCGTGTTAATTACGTCGCACAAGATCTGCACAATGGGCAATTTACTTTATGTTATTTCATTGCCACTTTGAGAAATTTTGGCCTACGATTGTATAATTTACCAGCTACAAAAAAGCTAAATCTATTGATCAGCTATTATCTTTTCATCTGATCTTTATGCTTTCAAATGTTTCCGAAGTAGTTTAATATTTAGAGGAGTCTTCCTGCTTTATGTTATTACATTGCCACTTTTAGAAATTTTGACCAACGAATGTATAATTTACCTGTTATGAAAATGCTAAACAAAAAAAAAAAAAAAAAAAAAAAAAAAAAAAAACATTTCAAGTGTAAAAATTTAGACCATACAGAATCCCTTATAACTTACTGTTGATACTTACAGCAATCCCGGGTGAACTACGTGCTACAAATGTTTCGGTATAGCTTTTTAATCGGTTATTAAGTTTGCAGCAAAATAATGGGAATTATCGAGTAATAATATTTTAGGGTACAAGTTTATTAATAGTTGGGTTAAAATTTCCTCAAATTGAGATGGATTGATGATATTATAGACCATAATTGCCCAATTCTTGATCCTTACTCAAAATTAGTGCTATTAACGAATGAGAAGCTATTGAAGGAAATGTTGAGACTTATCTGGTTTTAATCTAAACCATTACGAAATGAAGAACTTACATTTTTGAAAACAAAACGCAAGGGTCGAAGCCTCATTTTAAAATTGAAATAGCAGTAAGAGATTTATGAAATTTTTCTTTTATTTTTAAAAGAACGAGATGTTTTAACTACCACTTTATGTTAATAATATGAGAAACAATACTTATTTTATATACTGATTGCTGCGTTATTTTTAAATTAAAGTTAAAGCTGAATCTTGAGTATTTTGTTGCTTAAATTTGAAACTTTTGTTTAATAGTTTAAAGTATATACAATGTCGTATGATTATGCGGCATGTAAAAGATCCCTGGAGTGCCTTATTGGCTCTTGGCATTTCCGGCTAAATTAAATTCCTAGTGCACTTTAGCATCCAAATAATGTCTCGGTGCTGCCATCTAGTGTGGCAGAAACTAGACGTCCAAATTAACATGGCCAATGGTATCTCACCCATTGTGGTGGCCACTGAAAGAATAGATACCACTTCTTGAAAACGCACTAGGTCTGCTCATCGGGAACACTGATTGTGCAGCTCATTGGAAATAAAAAAAAGTTTAAAGTATATTGGCTACCGTTTTTAAATTTTTTACATGACACTTCGACGGGGGTGAAAGCGAGACGGAAAATAAAAAAGGCCGTTAGTAAAACCTTTTCAGTTTTAGTTAGTTTTTGGGAGGAGTTTACTTATTCTTTTTTAAACTATTCAACAATATCTACTTTATCTTGGAAAAGAAAGAGTTTTATATATTTGCTGAAATTATAAAAGAAATCTTTATAGTTACAGATATTTTATTTCTTTTGAAAAAATGCTGGAAGGAAATGTCTTTTGTATCAGTTTTTTCTCTTTTTGGTCTTGCTATATAAGGGCTTTCAGCCATGCACTTCGATTATTAGTAATTATCACGGTAATTATTGGTAATTACGAGTGGTAATTACCACGACAGCCGGGTCTCTACGTTAACAGAACCACACTTACACACATTCTTCTAACTCGTTCTCACTTTTGTATATATTCCCAAACTGCGAATTTTCATTAGTGTTGACTTTCTCATTGTAATTAAATTTTACCTTTTTCATGTACTTTTTTTTATTACTAGTAATTTTGTTATTACCTAATAACGGTGAAGTACCATTTTTTTCTCTCGCGAACTCCATTTTGCTCCCCAAAGTTTATTTTTGTCATGTATGTTTCTTAGTCTAATTTCAGGATGAATGAGAAAAGGGCCATAAGGCCTCAGGCGCCCAGTTCCACTACAACGAGCGATTTCGACTACTGGATACGAGTAACTTTTTATTCTTTTAATTGACACTGTTTATTAATATTATTTTAAGGTACCCGCATACCTGCCAACTTTAATTTCTTTTGAGGATGATTTTCCCCAGTGGTTTTAAAATAGAATTTAAATTACAATTTTAGGCAGAAACATATGCTGTTTTTTGAAAATGCTTATGCGGACCACCAAGATGTATTACATATTAATATATATGCTTAATTTTTTTAAAAATAGTGGTGGTCAAAAAGATTTTAAATTAAGTTTATAAATGCAAGAAATATATAGAAAGCATACATTTTACTTCCACTTTAAATATAGAAATAAAATTTTACGCCAAATGCTTAAAAGTTGGCAGGTATGCATCTGACTAGTTTTGAAAATATTTTTTAAAAAATATTAATTTAAAATTTTAAATTCACGTTGTTGTGAAAGTATAATACTTTTTTTTTCTCTTTTCAAATTTCAGTTCTTGTAAATTAATTTTACTAATACGTTTACAGTTACGAGGTCAAAAAATTTTGTTACATCATTTTGTATAAATAATTTGCATTATATAGTTCCTAAGATAATGTCTTTACAAATCAACTATTTACATTTACGTCTAAATTAAAATTTTTTTTTAACCATACTTATAGCCAGCTGTTATTTTAGTTCGGATTTTAGTAGGAGCTCGGGGGAACGATAATATGTCATTTTTAGATAAAGCCAAAACAGCCATTTTTTTTCCCCAGAACGAACATATGTTTATTTTGTTTAATAAATGTCTCTTAAAATAAATTGATCCTTGCAAAATGTTCGAATATGGGAATAAACTTTAAAAACAAGGATAAGAATACATCATTAAGAACACGTCAATAAATACATAAATGTTGATTAGACGGTTTTATAACCGTTTTTAACCACTTCCCTGATTATACCGAGTTAACTCGGGTACCTATTTATCATCCCGAGAAAACGCGGGCTTAGCTGAATTTGTCAGTACAGTTTGTTTTATCACGTTTTTACTCGGTCGGAAGCATAAAGCATAATCTGCTGTGATAGGAATTTTACCAAGTTTTAGTTGGGAGTTTTGATGATGGACTGTGGGACTGCACTCGTATTTTGTGCGATTGTGTATATTGCTGAATTTACATAGCAATAAGAGTAAAAAAAATGGCGTATTCCTTCACTGCCCTTTGAAAAGTATCACTTTGTGTTGCCCCTTGTTTTAGGAACTATCATACAAAGACTAATATTTAACTTTTTTCATTTGCCCGAAATAACTCGGGATAGTAAACTGATTTTAAATTAAAGGTTTCTTACACATAAAAGAATTCAAATTTCAATTTAAAACTTGTGCGTTATGTTTTGTTTTAGTTCCTTGTATTTATAAATAAAATAAAAAATATGTTGATCTTTTTGCCTTTTTTTGACCTAAATAATTTTTAAGGGAAGTCGTTAAACAGCCGACCCTATTTTGAGTTTGTGATTACCAATGTTCAACTCGGTAGCCTTGTAATTTTGAACCCTATTCAAAAGATCAGGGAACTCGTGCATCAAGTGCTGGTAGAAATTTGCCTCCGTGGAGGACTTTTTGACTGAACTTACCAGCATTTACGTTACGTGGAAAGGAAAACCACTAAAACCTCCCACGGCTAGCTTTGCGACAAGGAGATTCAAATACATGATCCGGCTACCACTGTGGATATTTTACGTCAGCACTGTGTTCGGTACGAGCCGAGTGTGGAATTTATATCTATCCATCATTGATGGGATTCAAACCCAAATCACCTCATTAGGAGGCGAGCACTTTATCCCCTGAGTCACAATGGATCGAAATACAGGGGTAGGAAAAAATATGGAAAAAATTCTATACTAACTCTATGGAAATAATTTCTCTTTTAACAGGAAATATTTTGAAAGAATTTACATGGCAAAAATGTTGGTATCATTTGAGAAATGAAGTTTATAGAAGTCGGGTCCTTTTTATTCATGCAAAATTTGCATCCACCAAAACGAGCGGAGGAAGTTAAAAGATTCTTTCGTTGTTCAGTTCGTTTTATGTAAAAAAAAAAAAAAAAAAAAAAAAACTTTCTAATCCAAATAATGAAATCCTATAGAATGATTTCAAAATTTCAGGTATTTAAACTACAAAGAGGTTATTAACTTCGTCTCCTTATATTGATCCATCCAAACTTTGCTTGGGTAAAAATGACGCAATTTCTAGAGGCGTCAAGCATGATTGTGCCACCTGTTTTGTCATGTAAAATCTTCCTAAACATTTACTGCCGAAAGAAATATTGTTTATATAGTGTTAGTATAGAAGTTTTCCATACTTTTGTCTAACCTTTGTATACGGTTTAATTTACATGGCACCGCTTAAATTTTTTTAAAAACTATTATCTGTCCCAATTGTGACCCAGAAAAGAAGTATACTGCTCTGAGAAGTGTGCGACAAGCATCAAGCAGCACACTTTTTAGAAATATAGTAATTACCCACACTATTTCCAAATCTATGGTTTGTTTAAAAAATAATCTTTAATTTTGTTTCCATACAGGTACTTTACAAGTTTTTAACAATTAAATACAATACATAGAAAAATCTTATTGTGTACATGGAAATCGTTGTGTTATTCTCAAAATAAAGCTCTTAAAAATCCTCGTTTAAACAATTTAAAATATGGCTTATCATTAGTTTGACCCGAATCCTTCAATAACTAAATTAAAGCCTAATATTGTGGCAGAAAATGGCCAAGTGATTCCAGTTAAATTTTTTTCGTTAAATATGTTGCTCTCATTATTTTTTAATAAATAGAACATGCATAATAATTATTAAAAATATTTTTTTTAAATCTTTACAATACAAAACACCAAAATTACTCGCTCATTTTTAAGCATTACTGGTTTACAGATATAATTTTCATAGCACTTGAAATGTCATAAAATTATAATTCTATGATTGATAAGAAGGTTAAAAGTCATGGCTAATTATTTAAAATTGCCGTTACAAATGAATATTTATTGGATAAGTTGTTTCTTTTCCTTTCATGTTTCAACTGCTATTGCTTGATAATTTACATCACTTTAATTATTTCGACATTATTATTTTTATTGTATCTTTTAAAAAACAAGTTTTAAAGATGAAAAATATTTGGCTAATCAATACACTCCATGAAACGCACATAGTCTTCTCGAACAAATGAAACTGTTTACTTGTTTCATTGACTGATCCAAAAGGTCATTTCAAAAGAATCTATATTCTATTTAAAAAGAAAAAGAAAACGTATTGTCCTTAAAGATTTCCTAGTTGTAATTATTTTTCGTGTTAATAAAGATAGGTATTTTAACTAGAGCAAAAAGCTTCCTACTACTGTTTTGATAAAAAAGTTTTTGTTGTGTTGAATAAACACTTCTTATTTTTGATTACAATTCTAAGTCAGAATTTCTCAAACTTCTGATATAGCGGTGAGCTTTTGTTTTTTTTTGTTAATAATGCCACTTGGGAATCGAAGCGATTTTTAAGGTAGAGGGTGCGCTTCTTTTTTTCAGTGGCGCCATCTATGGCCAAACTTCAGTCTCACAGCACGTTTTATAGGATGGACCCATTCATACTCTATTCATTCAGCCATAGATCGTAAATTTGTCCTGAACCCAGAGAACGATCAATCTCCAATATTGCACCGCTAGAGATATTGATTTGTTATGAGAAGTTGGAGAACTTTGTGACCCTGACAGACTTAACGCGCACCAGTCACTATTTAATACATGGGGAGTCTTCGACCAGCGGGATTCGAACTCACTATTTCACGAATATGAGCCAGCGTCCTATGAATCTATCCCAACCCCGCGGTGCACTTTTTAAAACAGTAATTCGACGCGAAACATTTAGAGGACGCTATACCACGGGAAAAACTTTTCATCGCCAATTATCTTCTACCTTCATAAGTAATTTAAATTTTAAAATATAGAAAAAATGAGCTCAGCAACCTAGGCAAACCTAGAGTAAGCCGTGAAGTTTCAAATACCGAGAAAAAATTTTAAAAATATTAAAATGAAAACAAATTATAAGACGATAACTATGAGGAAGTTCTCGTTGCTTGCATTTTGATATTTTGAAATTCTTTTTTCAACAAATAAAATTTCATGGTTTGCTCTAGGTTCGTCTAAACTCACTTTTTCTATATTAAATTTCAAATTAGTTATGGAAGTGAAACAGAATTTGCGATGAAACGTTTCTCCCTTAGTATAACGTCCTCTTAAGCTATATCTGGCAGCCCTATGTTCCTGAGACCAGTGATTAAAATAACATAAGAAAATGAGATTTTTATATAAAAATACTTAACTAAGAAAAAGTAAACTCACAAAAGTAATAATAATTATTCTCCGGTAATAATAATTATTCTTAAAGTAATAATAATTATTTTCTCGTAATAATATTTATTCTCCAAGTAATAATAATTATTCTAAAAGTAATAATAATTATTCTCCCGTAGTATAGCGTCCTCTTAAGCTTTATCTGACAGCCCTAAACTCCTGAGACCAGAGCTTTAAATAACATAAGAAAATGCGATTTTTATATAAAAATACGTAACTAAGAAAATGTAAACTCAAAAAATTATAATAATTATTATCAGAAAAATTTCAATTAATCATAAATTTAATTAACTGTTTTCTTAGTTATTCATAATTATTGCATAAAAATAAAGAATTTAAACTTTTTAGCGTTCTTTGCATATTGTAAGATCTTTTATAATGTATTTCTGCACAATTATCCACTAAGTAAGATCCACTATCCCTGTGGCGCAAACTGGACACCGGTGTCCCTTTTATTTTTTTTTTACTAACGTTTTAATTAATAGTAAAAATTAATGTTGGTATTTTTTAAACATAAAAAACAGTCTAAGAGTTACTAAGAATTCTGTTAGTCTATCAGAATTACATTTCTACTGAAATATAAAATCTAATAAAACTAGTTTGAAAATTTTTCTTATCATTCATATTTAAAAATTTGTCAGTAATTGATTTTGTAAATAGTAGATGAATAAGTGTTTCTCTTAGATCTAAATTAATTGCAAATAAGTGCAAATTTGAAAAATTATTGTTTAGAAATGAACCGTGTTTGGAAAGTGTTTCCTTTAAGGCAAAAAAAGTCACCGGTGTTTCATGCTGTATTTCATAATCATAAATTATTTAAATGCAAAATATAATATTTTTCACTTATATTAACCTAAATTAATACAAAATAATAAAAATGTATAAAAAATATGTTTAAAAAATACGTTTTCAGAGAGCTTTACTCAAATAAAGAAGATATTTATATGCCTTAAAACTGTCCAAAAGGTTATTTGAGTCGAATTTTTTGTATTTCTTATAAGTTTTCATTATAATTGAAAACTTTTACCAAGAGGTAAGTTAAATTATATTTTTACAAAGACAATCACTTTGTATAAGCATGAAAACAGAAAAAAATATTTAATTTATTATTTTTTAAGTGATAAATCTAAACCAATATATTGGACGCTGGGTCTCTGCATTTTGTAAATTGAGCGACAAAATTGCTGCTTATGTATAATATTATACACAGGATGGTTAAAATTAGAGTGACTGTACTCAGAGGCCCATTACTCCAGTTCTACTAAACGGATACGGATGAAATTTCAAACACATGTTATGTAGTTAACGGGTTAAAGTTTTCCTTGGAAAAAATTGTTCGAAATTTCGACAGCAGGTGGCGCTGTTACAAAGAAAATAAAAATATTACAGATAAAATACAAAAGAATAACAAATTATTTTAAATTAAAATGCAGCCAAATTATTTTTACAAACAGTAGGCATAGATTCGATTGAAAAATTACATGCGCTATTCATTATTGCATATGATTTTAACAATACAGCGCCATCTGCTCGCAAAATTGTGAATCATTTAGCTCTCGATACTTCGACCCCATGATATAGGAATCATGTATTGTTTCATCGAGATCTGTTTTATAACCGGAGCTTACGGCGTATTGTCAGTTTATTTTTAACCAACCTGTATTTTATAAATATTCGTACCTGATGACTCGTCGGGATTTTCCGGTAGATTTTACAAAACGATGGTAATCACTTGGTGGAAATTTGATTCTTGTTTTATAAATTTAACTTAAAACTCTTTTGAATATCGTTACTTATAAACAATTTAAACGTACAGTGCACAGAAAAATAGTCTGACCACCCTGAAAAACTTTTAATTCTAATGGTCGGGTCTTCATGTTCGAGGACTCAAATTTAATGGTTCGAGGGGGTTGATCTCAAATATTCTAATTCTTTCTTTCTTTATTTAAATAAACTGGTCACCTGGGCCGCGAAGCGTCCCCTATCCCATTCATCATAAAATTACAAACAGTCAGATAAAAAACATTGATTTGGCAGACATTGTGGTAGCCATAAAAAAAATCAAGCTGTTTGCTTGTGAAATAAAACAATGAAAAAATTCAATGTCACAAATTGACGTTTTTACATATATTGATTGTAGATTAAAAATAAAAATTAAACATGATTTGATTTGTACAATGATTTTTGAAAAATGAAAGACATAATTGATGAAAATAGATAAATCATACCTTGATACATGATAAAATAGCATATTTGGAGAAAATGCAGTAAATATATTTTATCAGAGAAATATTGCTCATTAACTACAATAGAATTTGCGAAAGAATTTAACGTGCATAAATTGATAAATATATATGTTTAAATTGGCTATATCAGAAAATAAATTGGAATATAATTTAACTTAAGTAAAACTCTGCTTTGAAAAGTTCAGTGAATTTAACTTGAGAGTCTTAAAAATAAAAACAGAACTCACTAAGACTGAGATGTTTCCCCGATGATCCGCCTCAGAAGGTGGAGCAGTTCTTCATTTTTGAGCAATTCCTGTAATTCTTTGATTAATGACACTAATCGGTGAGCAAGTTTAGGCTTCGAATTTGATGTTGTTCGAGGGTTCCTTCTGCTGGGTCGGGTCTCGCACCCAGTATAGTTAGCTGTGTGGTTGTTGGTACAATTACAGGATTTTGGAAGTGTTGTTCTGTCTTTGTCGCATTCATGAGACCTGTGGTTTTCAGCGCATTTTACACACCTTGCAGGTGCATTGCAGTGGCTTTGAGTATGTCCATAATTTTGGCAGTTGTAACATTGTATAGGTCCACGACCTCCTCGATATCGTTCGATTTTGATCGGGATCTGCTGTATGTTGTTGACTTCGAATACTCTATGGTGATTCGCCTTTGATGTTAGGATTATGAGAAAAAGTGGTAGGAGCCGACAGGCCTCTCCCATTCTCTTCTTAAACTGCACTATTTTAAAGGTTTCAATATTGTTTTTCTGAAATGAATATTCTAATTAGTTAGAGCAGACGATATTTTAAGTTGCGAAATCAAAAGTAAAGTGGAAGTAAAATTATAAATTTCTTGCTTCCTCGTGCACCAAATGTAAAAAGAGGTGACCAATAAAAATATATTTAAAAAAAAAAAAAAAAACAAAGATTGAAACTAACAACTTTTTTAACATATTTCTTTCAGTTTACTACTGAAATTAAAAGCAAGGAATATTTTCGCTTTAAATATATATAATTTACATTGTAACTCATGGTGGTTGTTACAATTGAATACTTAAAGAGTCAATTACATTTTTAAGCGCACGTGGCCTCTCGTAAAGCTTTACATTAACATGTTCACGCCGGCGTGACCCACTGGTGGTCCACGCTAGATTGTCTCATCGGGCGGCGCACCGGAGTAAAAACTGGTAACAAATAAATTTCATTTTTTTTTTTCCGGGAATAATAAAAATCCATAATTACCAGATGTTTTTAACAGATGCAATTTTTATATTGAATTGCTTCTTTGCCGTGATAAATTTCCTTACGGATAAATTGTTATTGTTGAGAATAGATTAACTCCTCCCGAATATTATCTAATATTGAAATAGTTCTTCTACCAGTATTTCCTCTTTTCCGTCCTGCTTTCAGGCTTGAACACCCGGCGTGAACGTGTTAAAGTAATCTAATTTTAAATTGTAAGGCTTAATTTTAAGCTATTCATAACTATTTACATTTACCTGTGTTGTAACTAGTCATGTATGCATTTATAATTTTTACATAAACCTCTATATTTTTGCAAAGAAACTAGAAATAAATTGCTTTTCTACTTGTTTTTTTCATTTTTCGGTCTTAACTCCAGCTCTGATATTGTTCAAAGACATTCGGATTTTATTATTTATGGAAAAAAGAGATTGATCATGATAGAAACCATTCTTGATAAATGACTGAAAACAAGCATGTGATTGATTATTAATAAATAAACTTGATTGATTGCATAGAAATAGTTATAGATACTTTAAGATAGTGGAAACTAATTTCAAAAGTTTAAACTAAAAAAAAATTAGTCGTGTTAAAGATATTAATTATTTATAAGATGAGAGTATAATAATTAATGAATGGGCAGCTTTGAAAAAAAAACTTCTAAAATTAATGATTGAGTTGTGTGAGGTGCGGCTTTGATTTATTGAAAAATTTTGATAGTTATAAATTGATTTGAGATGCTAAATTATTTTTAAGTTAACACTGAGTGAAGTTGAAGAGGTAGACTTTTTTAAAAATTTAATATGTAACTTTATTTTTTTTTAAAAAAATGTTATTATAAATTTATTTATATATAAATAATTATACTTTGGATGAAAAAAAAAGAGATTAATTTATCACATTAACTCCTAGCCTCTTCAATTAAAAATAAATTTTTCTTTAAATTGATGGAAATGTATACGAATTAAAAACTGTTAACACAATTACTTTACTTTTTAATACAAAAACAAAAATACAACTAAATCCCCCATGATTTTTAACATAGAGCTATTGATATGGATATGTAATTAAAGAATTGTAAATTTTTTAAACCTTAAGAGGCAGCTAATGAAGAGGCTCAAAAATTTTAATATCATAATATTACTAGCCGTGGTGGCGCAGAGGATTGAACACTCTCCTATCAGGGCTGTGACGCAGGTTCGAATACCAGTGATGGCTCGTCGATATGAAGCCTACACCCGGCTTGCATGGACCACAGTGCTTAAATGAAATATCCTTGGTGGTAGACGGATCATGGGTTAGAGTCCCCTTGTTGTCGAACTAACCGTAGGAGGTTTACGGGGTTTTCCTCACCATGTAACGTAAATGCGGGTGAGTTCCATCAAAAAGTCCACCACGAAGGCAAGTTTCTATCAATGCTTGATCCAGGAGTTCACTTGTCTTCTGGTTTGGGCTCAAAATTACTAGGCTACGGAGTTGAACATTGATCGTTGTAAACTGAGAATTAAGTCAACTATTCAACGGTGATTATATATAAAAAAAATAATAATGTAACAACACTTTTCATGTAATTGTACTTCAAAAAGTCAGGTGTCAGAGGGTGAACAAAAGTATGGTTTGTTGACAATTAAGATAATTAAAAAAAAATGTATGAACGCAGAATGCAAAAACTTTTAACTATAATTTGCTTTAGCTTCAGGCCGGGATAGACTGCTTGCTAGGGCATTGAGTTCATGTCCAAGAGATCGTGAGTTCGATACCCGTCAGCCTCAGATATTCCGTGTAGTAAATGCACGTTAAATCTATCGGGTCACAAAGTCCTCCATATATCCATAACAAGTTAATACCTCTGAAGGTACTGAATTGGACATTGATCATGCTCTGGTTCCGGTGAAAATTTCGACCTGTGGATATATAAATGGATTTATGAATGGATCCGACCTTTGAACGGACTGTAACGCGTGTGTGCTTGAGTTCATATTCTTGGCCATAGATGGCGCTACTGAGAAACAAGAAACGCATCCTCCGCCTCAAATTCAATTGTAGAATTGTATTGGTTCGCTGGTATTGACAAGTGACATTAGAAACAACAACAATTTTAATTTCATTAACTCCCTTGATTGAATAATTTACGATGGTGTGAAATTTTCTAAAAATAAGCTAGAGGAAAATAGCCAGAAAATACATTGAAATTTTTTGAAGATTTGCACTGAAAATAATCAGTTGTACCTGAAGCCGTAACATTAATAGGAATTTTCTATAAAACGATTTTTTTTTCGATTTTAATAATATTTGTTATAATGCGTAGAAAATATCTTTTTAAAATTTAAATTTTTCTTAGATTTTCCTAGATTAAATCTCAGCTGCATTTGAGCTCTGATAAAAAAATTTCAAAAAACGTATGATTTTTTAAATGCAAATTTTTTTCTATATTTTTTTTATCTTAACTCATTGTCTTCCTGATTGGAAAATTAAAAATAGTTTGAAATTTTTTGAAAATAAATCGGAAGAAAATGCATGAAAATTAAATTTGAGTTTTTCTGGAGAGTACAGGAATACTTGAATACGGAAAATACTCAGTTATATATGAGTGTTTTTTAACTTATTTTATGAGTTCTATATACTTATAGCTTATGAGCAGTAAATAAAACTTATTAAATTTCTCAATTTTCTTCATTCATCCCTTATTTTTTTCGACTTTTTTTGCCACTTTATTCGCGATGAGGTCTTTGAAATAAATTAAAATTATAAATTAAATAGTAAAATTAACCAAAATTTAGAAAGTTTTATTTTTGATTGTTTACTACTCTATAAAATATTTTATAAAAAGTGTAGTATTTGGCAGTCCCGTTATAACAAAAAAAGGAAAAGGAGGCGTTACTTTAATTGCCGACGAGTGAAACTTCACATTTTTTGTAGAAAGATGATGAAAAGCCATTAATTAAATGCTGTGAAAAAACTGTTAAAAAGGGTAATTGGAAGGTTTTAATTGTTTAATAGAAGAAAAATATTTGTAAAGTAATTAGGACATTAAATACGGAAATTAAGAAAAGAGACAAGTATCACATGTTTAGGAAATGACTGTTAACTAAACAATTCTTAGAATAAGTCAAAATATCATTGTAAAATAATATATATATATTTTAAAACAGGTGCTTTGGCGCAATTCAGTTTTAATACCTAGTATTGTACTAAAAAACAAAACCTAGTATTGTACTAAGTATTGTACTATCGTACCTATCATTGTACTAAAAAACAAAAGAAATTATTCAAAACTTTTCATACATTTGAAGGCCGAAGTTACTTTAAAAAGGAACCTCTGCTTACATATTCAATATTTTATAACTTAATTGTTCTTAACAATCAAGATAGAAAATGATTTTTTTTAAATCTTCAATAAACGAAACAAAGAGTTATGTAATAGAAAAATAGTATTTTGTTTTTTCTAATTCATTTTCAAAGAAAGGAAAGTTAATTCATTTCATGGATCATCTCTTATTGTAAAAAGTTGTCCTTGAATTGAACCAGATGTATTTACGAGCACAAGCTCGATATTTTGATTTCAATATATTTAAGACCTTGACTATACTTAAATAGTTAAAATAAAAGAAATTAACAAATAAACTTTTTCTTATTTATTTATTGGGAAAACCATTTACTAAAAAACTTACGGAGAGACATTAACACAAATTAAAGTATTTAGTGGGTTTGATTTAAGAACTGAAAGAATAAAAATCTACGTTAACTATTATGATAATTTTAAGAGACGTCTTTAAACTCGTGTGTTTTTGTCCTTCAGATAATTTTTTTATCTGCCAGCGTGATACGCGTTTTATTGTTCACAGTGTAGTGGTTTACGTATAGAAAATATGTAGTTACTCGAGGTTAAGTAAAACGGTAAGATTAAAATGGTAGATGGTTAAATTGTACTTAATACCGTAATTATCCATCAAATAATGCCTAGTCATCACCTCCTACATCAAAAAGCCTCCACACGGTCTTTTATAAGTAGTCCGTGCAGACTATTTAAAAAGTGAACCAGTTGTGCGCATGAACCCAAAACCTTTTATAAAAGTAATTGAGAAAAATTTATCATATATATTTAAGAATTGAATCTGTAGTGGTTGACAAGTGAATAAGGCAAACCAATAATATTCATAAATAAAACAAATTTTTAGTCATATATTTGCTACCACTTTCTTATTTTAACTAGATTTTGTATTAAATGACTCGTTCGGAAAGTGGATATCCTTCACAGTGGTCTGATCGGACTACCTATAAAAAAACCGTGTGGAGGCTTTCAGTTATAGGAGGCGTTGGCCTAGTCCAGGATATGCAGATTTTGATAAAAAAGTTACAAAAAATGCAAATTTATTATATAATGAGACATAAATATAGAAAGTACAGGATTTGAACAAAAATATGAAAGACTTCCATACGAACTTTATATAAGCAATCTTTTCTTTTGTTGCAGATATATTGGAAGATTTTACAATGAAAAACTGTAGGCGCAGTTGAAAAGATAATGCATGAAGCTTGAAGAAATGGTGTCCTGTTTATACATGCTACATTTGAATCGACCAACATAAGTAGATAGGTTTGCAATATATATATTACAATACTTTTTTTAAAAATCATAGTATTATTGAAAAAGAAAAAAAGTTTTTAACCTACTATATTAAGTTTGGTCAATGCAAATTTTACATGGGTAAAAAATACACCATTTCTAAAAGCTACAAGTACAATCTTTCAAACTGGGCCAACAGTTTTGCCATGTAAAATCTTTCAAAACATTTGCATCTACTATTAAGATGTTTACATAGAGTTAGTGTAGAAGTGTTCCCATATTTTTCTCCAACCCCTGTTTATAACATATCTTACAACTAAAGTGTTGAAATCAGCTATTCTACGGGTTATCTAGTTAATGTGTAGTTTAACTAGAGTGATTTGTTAAAGTGTCAAAGAAATGGTTTTATTTCTCAAATTAACTGGGTAATCTTGAAACTACCAAGATATTCTGCACTTTACTGACTAGACACTCGTTATACATCTTCAAGTTATTCACACTTTCAAGTTCACATTTTCAAGTTACACATCTGAGAATGTTCCTGATAAAGTTATGACCATTAGACAAAAATTAACAGACTTTGAACGTGAAATGGTGCTTGGAGACATTCCAATGGGTCAAGGACACACATTGGACTTCCCAATTCGGAAATTGTGAGAGATTTTAACATTCCTAGATCTACAGTGTCAAGAGTGCGCTATGAATACATAGTTTCAGGCATGACATCTCACCGTAGACAACGTAGTGGCCGACCACCTGTACTTAATAACCGAGACTACCGAACTGAGCGTAGAATTGTTAATGTTAACAGACTAATAACATTGCGTTAAATAACCGCAAGCATGAAATGGACGCGTCCGTTAGGACGGTATAGCGAAATTTGGCTATATGGCAGCGGAAGACGACTAGAGTGCTTTTGCTAACAACACGACATCACGTCCAGCTCTGTTTCTGGTCTCGTGACCATATCGGTTGGACCCTAGACGACAAAAAACTGTAACTTGGTTAGAGTCACGATTTCAGCTGCTCAGAGGTGACGGGGGAGTGGGAGTTCGAGTCTGTCGCTGACCCAAGATGGCATTGACCTAAGTTGCCAACAAGGCACTGTGCAATTAGGTGGTGGTTCCAAAATGGTCTAAGTGGTTTTTCATGGCCTGGACTGGAACCCAGGATCTGCTTGTACCAATCATTGACTGGAAATGTTAATATAAGCCACTTGGAGACCACTTGTAACTATTAATGGACATATGTATCAAAACAATGATGAAATTTTTATGGATGACAATGCGTCATGCCACCGGGCCATAATTGTTCGCGACTGATTTGAAAAGCTTTTAAGAAAATTTTAGCGAATGATTAGACCATCTAGATCTCCGTACATGATCATTTATGGGATATAACGAGAGGTCAGCTCGTGCACAAAATCCTGCACCTACAGCACTTTCACAATTATGAACATCAATTGAAGCTGCTGCATAGCTGAATATTCCTGCAAGGGATTTTCAACTACTTGCCGAGACCATTATACGTACAGTTTCTGCATTTAGTACAGCTAAAGAAGGTTCGACAATGTATTAAGAGGTATCTTATGACTTTTGTCATCTGAATGTATTATATTTGGAGTGTTAAATGTAAACATAAATATGTTTTGGTTAGTATCAAAGTATGGTAAAACGTGAATTTGATTGTAGAAATATATGATTGTTATGACAAAAATACGTAATTAAACAAATTTCTTAACAAAAATGTACTCGAAGCTATAACTAAAAGATATAGAAGAAGATTTTCAATTAATTCTTATAATAATAAAAACAGATACATACTTATGATTTAATTGCTGCCTTAGAGCATTATAAATATTTTTTTATTAATTCAATGATTTAAAGTTTTAACTACAGCATATAATTTATATATTAAAACTGCCAAACCATAGATAGGTATAAACATAAATAAAATTTCATGAAGTACTACTATCATAATTTTATTACACAAATGACCGAAAATTATGAACGAAATATAAATTCTTAATTGAAAATCTTTTGAAAATTAGTTTGAATGACGCCCTGCACACTCTTTAGTTTGTACTATTTCAATATACTTTTCCACTAACATTTAAGAATAATACTCTAATCTTTTGTAAATGCATGAAATATATGTTTATAATCGATTAGAGATATTTAAATGTAAATATACGACTTTTTAAAAATTCAATTTATCAGGAAATATTCAACTAATATAGCTCAAAATTTGTATTTTGTCATTTAAAATTATATTCTTTAAAATAATGTAAATAATTGTATATCTTGACAGTCAATTTTTTTCGACTGTTATTAAATAAATTTTTAAAAGAGAATAAATAATTACTAAAAATTATTTTTTGCATGGAATTATCTTTGGACAAACGATTTTTATAATTGCGTGTAAAAATTTTTTCAATTCATTTAAAAAATTCTCGAGATATAGCGAAACACACAAAAAGCAAAATTAACATCAATGGGTCCAAACTTAGGACCAGCTCGCCAATTTGCAGTCCAGCGACGTTTATCGACTTTTTTGAAGATTTTTATTAGATAGTTGGTACCAATTATAATACAAGCTTTTATTTCCTTCAAAATTTGATATCTAAATTTTTAAAAAAATGTCCAGAATCCAGTTTATTTTTTATTTAAAAAAAAATAGAGCGAGTCGTTAAAAACCACTGGCTTGGACAATCGCGACCCTCTCACTTGACCAAACGATTGGAACCATCTTTGTCAGATTGAAGCTATCCCCTACATTTTGAGGGTAAGAAATCCACACTCGTGGAAAAGAGGGTATGTTTATTCAGAGAAAGTACGTTTTTGTGTCTGATTTCGTAATTTAAGATATTGTCTACACAAATGAAATGGCATATATGGGATGACCTCCCTACGGACCATTAAGTTTGTGTCCTGGTACGTCAAAATTCTATCATAATTTCTAAAGTTATTCAGAGTGGCTCATTTTTTTTCTTTTGTGTGCACTGTATAGTCAGACAAATAATTTTTTCCAACATGTGTTTTGGAAATAAGATTTTTAATATACATTCGAAAAAATAATTATTTCAGACATATGCATAAAAATAAATTTTCTTGCATTTATACTTTTTCAGATACATTTTCAGAAAAATGATTTCAGTTCTTTGCAAAAAGAAAAAACAACTGCATTTGGCAAAATTTTCCCCTCCAGGTAGGTAGCATTTCATTTGTAATTTAACTATCCAAAATTAAAAAATTTTTTTGTCCTGAGAATCATAATTTATATTTCAAAATTATTTTAAATCATCACATAACAAATATCAAGTCAGAAATTAATTAAATCTAATTGTTACAAAAATGCATCAAATCTTAAGCAACACTTTTTCAAAGATACTTATTGCAACAGATAGTTCTTAACAGATAATAACCGATAGTTCAAACTAGAATGCAGCAGTTTTATTATTTATCATTACTGCAATAAACAGAATTCGCATTCATTTTCCTTTAATTTCTGAAAAAATTATTGAAACCTAATTTACGAAATGACTCTTTTTTGTAAAAAAAATGTTAAGAAAATCTTTCGTTAATGTTAGTTTTGAAGAGATTAAATCACAAAGTGTTTTTAATGTTTTCTTTTGAATATAATATTTTTTTTTTATTTTTTTTTTTATTTTTTTTTTTTTTATAGTTTCTTTTCTTACTTAAACTCTAGGAAAATATGTCCAAAACTCATTATCTATTTTTTCTTGAGGAAATTAAATATCTTCTTGATTTTTCTTCCCTTTGTTTACTTTTCTAATATTTTGCAAGTAATGTGGATAACTAGGCTTGTGTCACTTATAATAATTGGAAGATGGTAGATGTCACGAACCTTTTGACCTTTTCTGTTGCTCTTTGATAACATTATCAATCAAGCGAATCAAAGTAAAGAATATTCTAAAAACTCGGTGTAGGTCAATTCTTTTGAATGTACTAGGGTCATAAAATTTTCTCAATTAACCCCATTGCTATTATACATTCCCAAATCGATCAGATCTTCAAGCTCAACCTTTCAAAAAACATCAATCAACGTTACTCGATCCGGATAACTCTAAATTGAATTTACCTAAATCTGCGGGAAAATGTTGAAGGGAGATTGGTTTATTGGGAGACAAATTATTATTTTCCTTGTCTGCTGTTCAATCATTCATTAGACATTGTCTTGATTCAATCTTCAACAGGAAAATACGATGCTCTTGAAAATAATGATAATTATTAGAAACAGCAATTATCTAATTATTCAACATGAAATAATACCCTATTTTTAAACTTGTTGAAAATGAAAAACTATTTTTAGTTTGATTTTTTTTTACTGATATCCTTATATATGTGAATTCTTCGCACAATATTAATGATTAAATTGTCAAAAATATTAATGATCTATTTTGCTATCGGCTTTTATTGGATATTAATTTTCAAATCATTATTCTAAAAATAACTATGCCCTCAGAAATATTGGTTTACTTTTGAACTATAATATCAGTAGCTTTAGCCACATTGAGAAAAAAGTATGGTCAAGCTACCAAAATATGGTAAAATTTATTGTGCTCCTGGCTTTATGGTAACACTAAAAAGCTCAGTAATTTTTAATGAAGCACTTTTGTAATTATTTTGGCAAAATAACTGTATGATATGGATTTAAAGCATGTAATAAAATTTACTAAATGTAGTAAAATTTAGTATTTTATCATACTTTAGAGGATTGCATAAAAACTATTTATGCGGTTAAATTGACTTTTCAGTTTTGTATTTTTCACTTAATAAAAATTCTAATTTAGAAAAACAGAATTTCCGTTAAACCGTTACTGTATGAACGGAAAAATCATTAAATGAATGGTTTAAATACCGTAGATTTTGGTTTTATGAACCAGAACCACTTTTTATGAAGCTCATTACGATGCAATACAGTAATTTTACCAGATTTGTTTTTCTCCATGCATATCTTGAAAATTTGATGCAATCTTTAATTGAATCATATTATAGTGTAATCAAATTTAAGAATAATTAAATTGTTCCATAATATGGTTCAATTTGGTACTTTTTTACAGTTCCTAAAATATGAGCGATATTATGGTTCAAACGGATCTAAAATTTCTAATATTGTAAAAAAAAGAAAGAAGTTATAACTCATCAGCGTCCAACATTTTTATAAGTGTAGAAAATTGGAAAATTATTATGCGTTTTAAGCATAAAAACATAATACAGAGTGTGTTAAAACTGTGAGTGTAAAATTTAAAGGTATGTAGATGAAACCGAAATAAGTTTTTTTTAGAGAGATTTTGCAAAACGTTAGGGGAGAGTGGGGTCAATTGTAACAGGGTACGATTGTAACAGAGCAAAAATTTCGAGTGTCGGGTTCTTGATTTGGTTCCTAGGTGGCGCACAAGGTGTATTTAATGAATCTACATGAACACCCCTGCTGACAACCATTTTTATGTAGTTTTAAAAGAGTTACATCACAAAAGATATTTTCACGCTACGTAAGTACTTTTTTTGGTATTAGAATATTATATTGTAACAAAGTAATTTTGTTTAAACAAATAAAAATTATTAACCGAATATGTAAGTGGACACCTTAATTAACATTTCAAAAAAAAAGATTAGTTTTGTTAATTAACTAGCATTGTTTTTAACAAATGAAGCTGAAATGGCGTCTTGGGGACGATTGTAACAATAAGTAAAGGGACGAATGTAACAGCTGAAAATAAACAATCTTATGTTTACAAACCATTACTTAACTCTTTAAGAACCACCAATAGTTTCCTATATCATTTATATTATGTTGCATGTGCATTATTTTATTTGTCACCTTTCACAGCATAAATTAAAATTTTTAGCCCCTTAAAGTTAAAAGTTTAACCCTTTAGGTCTCTGCTCATTATTATTTTTACTCCTAAAATATCACTACTATTTTGATGAATAAAAAAATACATCACAACTATTATAATATGTAAAATTAACTATGTTTTAGTTGAATTTATGAACTGTTACAATTGACCCCGTAAGTGGGGACAATTGTAACAAGTGCACGACTGTCAAAAATTGTTAATAACTAATAAAATAACATTTAAAATAAGGTTTTTTTTTTTCTAGTAGAGGATAGTCTACTTTACTCGTCTGTCAATTAATACTAATAATATATTGGATTTTTTGATAGTTAAAAATAGTTAAGTAAAAAATGTTACAATTGACCCCACTCTCCCCTATAGTCAACCCTAACTGTAACGCTATTAGAGTTTCAAGGTGCGAAAATTTCCCTGTAAATCGCAGTATCGTTATGGATCAGAAAATAAGATTAGCGTTATGTTTAACATAAGATAAATGATTTGTAAAATTCTTTTTCTAACCATGAGTATATAGGATATTAAAAATAGAGGGAAAAAGCTACAGGGCCTTAATAATCATCTTCAAAATAAAGAATTGAGTTTAGGTTATGTGTAAGCAGTGCTATAAACACTAGTACACAAAATAGTTATGAATGAAACGTTTCTTAGAAAGAGCAATTTAAAAAAATATACAAAAAGTAGAAATTTTAATATAAAATAATTTTTTAGATTACCATTCGTCGAGATTAATGATGAAATGTTTATATTATTCAAACATGGTGATTTAATTACAATTAGTCAAGAGCTAATTATTCAAATTCTATAAAATTTAAAATCTTGGATTAAGTTGATTTCTTTAGATTTTGCCTAATGCGCAATTTCTGTTGCGACTAACTTAGCCAAAAAAAATTCTGTCGAAATTAACGTAATGTATGGTACTGACTAGAGTGCCTTCAGTGAACAAGAGTGGCGACAACCTCCCGACAAAATCAGATTGGAGGAAACTAAGTTTTTACCGCCGCAGGCTAAATGGAAAATTTCTCCATTCGTTTAACACGGGAAGCATGATTAGTGATGTGAAAACTGAATATTTTAATACCTATCTTCTGGTAACCCGATCCTATTATGCGCTTGCGCAGTTTTGCTTTTCACCTCGATTGACGCCACTCTTGTTCACTGAAGGCACTCTAGTACTGACATATCTGGTTAGAAAACCAGAATTTCGGTTAATAAAACCAAAATATACGGTATTTAAACTTTTCATTTGGTAATTTTTCCTTTCATATGATAACGGTTTAAAGGAAAATTTGGTTTTAAAAATTGCAGTGTTTATTACCACACATTTAGTAAAAACTACAAAACTGAAAAATAAATAGTTTTTATATAACCTAATAACCTAATAAATATAACCTAATAAATAGTTTTTATGGCATGCTCTAAAGTATAACAAAAAAATTACAAAATGTTACCACATTTGCCAAATTTTATCACATTTTATAAAACCATATTTTACTGTTAGTTTCATCAAAATTATTACCCAAGCGTTTCGGTAAAAATTACCGAGTTTTTGGTGTTTCTGTAGACTCAGAAACACAGTAAATTTCATTTTTATCATAATTTTAATTTTTACCGAAACGCTTGGGTAATAATTAATAATTATTGGGTAATAATAATAATAATAATAATAATATATATATATATATATATATATATATATATATATATATATATATATATATATATATATATATATATATATATGAACTTATTTATTATTAATTAAAAGAATTTATTTCAATTACGGAAAATATTACAAACAGTTCAAATGCATCAATCAAAAATTTTAAAGAAACATTATATTGCATAATTTTAAGAATAATAAGCTTATTGAATGAATTTTTCCATAAAAATAAAAAAAATTACGTTACATGGGTACAAAATATATGATTCATTCAATTAGTAATAAATGAAAAAAATTATATTGCTTTTTTAATCTGTGGTAAAAAGTTAGACAAAAATTTTAGAAATAAAATTGAAAGTTCGCAGTTTTACTGTTAGATCCCTTTAATAACCTATAAAAATCAATTGAATTACTAAGCAAGATAATAAGAAAGCCTAGACCATAAATTAAAAAACTCAGAAAATTCTTTATTTCACCCCTTTTAAAGTTAATTTTTCGAAAGAACGTTGTTTTTAAATGTTACACATTTAATCTTGAGAAAAAAACTAGAAATTTTATCATTAGCTTTCAGCTCTACTATTAGATCCATTAAATAGCCAATACAAATTAATTTATAAAATGAATTAATTAAATTACTAAACTAAACTAAACTCAGTGGCACGACAGCCCATAGAGAGCCAAGGCCTACAGTGCCCATCTCAGTTTTCTTGACCTTGGGCTCTGGGGTGCAAGAGTAGATGTTCCGGTTAGGTGGTCAGCCAAACGCGAAACCCCCAGTGTTTAGCTCCCAAGCGTGCTTGGTACTCATTTATCTACCCACTGAAGGAATGAAAGGCTGAGTCAACCTTGCCCGGCCCGAGGATCGATCCCAGAACCTGTGGCATGGGAGCGTGAAGCGCTACCTCTCAGCCACCGCGCGTCAATTAAGTTACTAGGCAATATAATTGAAACCCTTTTCCATAAATTTAAAAAAAAAACCAGAAAACCCTTTATTTTTCTTCTTTTAAATTCAATTTTTCGAAATAACAGTTTATTTTACAATGTTAAAACTTTAATCTTGCGAGAAAAACTCAAGAACTTGCACCATTGGCTCTCAGTTTTTCTGTTAAGCTTTTAAATAGCTTGCAGAAATTAATTAAATTATCTAATAATATAATTGGAATCCCTATTCCATAAATTCGAAAATAAACCCTCAAAAAGCTCTTTATCTCTTTCTTCGAAGAAAAGAAAATCTCATTAGCGTTTCTCTCAAAATATCGTACATTTTATCTAGTGAGAAACAGTCGAGAATTTGATAGTTTACAGAAATTAATTAAATTATCAAGTAATATATATGTAAAATCCATATTCCAATAAATTAGGAAAAAGCCTTTAGCCTCTTTATTTTTTCTCTTGTGAGTTAAAATTTACGAATGAAACAAAATCTCATTAGGAGTTCTTTTAAAATATCACACATTTAATCTTGTGAGAAAAACTCGAGAATTTGAACCATTAACTTTCTTTTTTAACAGAATAACATCAAGAACAATCTTCCACCCACTCACTCATTATAGTTCATGAAAATGGCTAAAAGAGCTTTTTCGAATTTTGCAAGACTATTGTTTACGTCTTCAATAGTATTAATATCACACTCTCTTATTGTAGAAATGGTGTAGAATTCAACTAACCGATCATAAAAAACTATTATGCTCAATTATGCGCTGTAAATATTGCACTATAGTTTAATCTACAAACACTCATTTCTGACTGGGCATTGTAAAATGTTAAAGTCATGTAGAAGGAAAAAAAAAAGTCCTAAATTGTATAATTTCGAAACAATTCAAAGATTGAAAGATGTAAAAAAGAACAATCTTAAATAGGTTGTTAAAGTAAATTCTCTAAAACTGATGGTTTTGTTAAAATGTAAGCTTTTATTTATAAAAAAAATATATTTTAACAATTTTTTTATGTCATTGTTAAAAACACATTGTTTAAAAATGATGATTTTTCAACTCAATATAATTTAAAGAACTAAAGTAATCGTAAAGTATCACGGAAAGCAAACGATTAAATTTTCAGGATTTGTGCCGAGCGATATTTTAAATGAACAGTTTGTTTTGCCAAAGAAGAAAAAGATGATAGCAACTGTGTATCATTGTTAGGCTTTTTTTTTGCAGAAATAAGATAGTCCTGTCTATCATAATATATTAATGATATGTAAATTTGTATATGAAGTCGAAATGTAATGCTTCTTTAAAGCATGAAGTGGAAAGAAACAGAAAAAAATATACACTAGTTGTAAGCAACAATATACAGTTTGCAAAATAAAAAGCGGATCACCCTGAATAACTTTCGATCTAATGGCCCGATCTTCACGTTCTAGGGCTCATCTTCAAGGTTTGAGGGGGTGGGACCTCAAATATGTTAATTAATTAGTGCTGACGATATTTTACAAAATCAGACCCAGACCCTGATTCTGATTTCCGTACTATAAACGTAACTGATTTGCGACGAATTCTGATTTCTGATCCCAAAAATATAGGGCTATCCGCAATTTGAGAAATATGGTCCAGTTTGGTCAGGAGAGCGGTCCAAAGTTTTGAACCCTTAATGTTAATTTTACTTTTTGCGTATTTTG
Organism: Parasteatoda lunata; assembly: GCA_949128135.1. NCBI lineage: Eukaryota > Metazoa > Arthropoda > Arachnida > Araneae > Theridiidae > Parasteatoda > Parasteatoda lunata. The sequence continues at coordinate 29,554,671 of OX421981.1, read as the reverse complement.
CGATATCTCAAGAACTTTCTAAGCGAATTAAAAAATTTCGAGGCGACTTTTTCAAATTCTTTTTTAATTGAGGTAGTAATTATTTAATCAATCAAAAAGTTTGAAGGCAGTTGAAAAATTTACATCTTACTATAACGGCATGTCATAACATCAAATAAAAATTAATAATGACTAATAGAATTAATAATAATTCATAATAGATTAGCAGTTTAATTTTATTATTAAAATGATGATTGATAAACAAAACTACATTTTGAGCATTTATGAACTCTAATTTCCTACTTTACTCTTAAAAAGTAAAATTTGAAGTGGGTCTTTATTATTATCGGGTCAAAATTATAATTTTTTTCATAAATTCATATTATAATATCAATGTTAACTTATAATATGTTTCTATTAACTTATAATAGGTGTTCAAATTCAACCTAGAGATATAAATAAAGCAGTACCTAGAAAATACGAAAATTTTAAAATTATTAAATTCAACTAAATATTGTCATTTTAGAAGTGTTTGACAAGCACAATGTTTTTATACGTTTTTGAGACGAGAAAATAATTTTTCTAACTAATAATATATTCGTGTCTATATAATATGTCATATGTCTATATAATATGTCATAATAATGTAATAATATAATATGTCATCAATTTTAAAATTTTCGAAATATTCGAATGGGACGAATTTAAAGACATTAATGAGGAATTTTATAAGCAAGACTGAATTGCCGTGCGATTGAAAAATAATCGTAAGCGACAAAATATTCAAAATTGAGATTTTCATATATATATCGTATATCATCTTTGTATGGTAGGCTACATATTGCAAATTTCTTTTTTAAAAAATAAATTTTGTTTCATCAGCTTTTCGACATTTTGTTTTAGAGTTCATATCGTTAGCAATTGAAGGGATATAGCTATCAAGCCACTTTTCTCGGAATCTATCGTGAAGCACTTACGTCGTATTTTCAATTACACGGCAGTGTAGGAATTTTACGTTTATGTTGTCTATATCGCAGATGTTTGCATGGTTTTTCAGATAGAGTTTATAACTAATTGAAGAAAAAACGTTTCTAAAACGTTACAAAAGCACTAAGAAAAAGAGTATGGTCAGAAGTACCAGAATATGGTAAAATTTATCATATTCCTGGTTCTATGGGAATACTAGAAACTCAGTAATTTTTACGGAAGCACTTAGGTAATGATTTTAGTAAAATTAATAGTAAAATATGGTTTTAACATATGGGATAAAATTCGGTAAATGTGGTAAAAATTAGTAGTCTTTTTATGATACCTTAAAGCATGGAATCGTTTATTCGGTTAAATTTACTTTTCAGATTTGTATTTTTTTTACTAAATGTGAGGTAATTAGAGCTATAATTTTGAAAACCAGAATTTCTGGCAAACCGCCGCTATATGAATGGAAAAATATACTAAATATAATAAAAATACTAAATATAATGAAATATAATAAAATAAAAATATAATAAAAATATATAATAATAATTCTAAATGAATGGTTTAAATATCGTATATTTGAGTTTCGTAAATTAAAAATATGTCTTTTTTATTTTTATTTATTTTTTTTACTAGAAATATCATAACCATACAGTACGGTAGTTTTACCAGAATATTTTTTTCTCCGTGTAGAATAATTTAAAGTGATCATTTTTTAATCATGCTCTTCTTTTTTAAAACTTACTTTGCTTACACTCTAAATATAACCAGATTTAATTTACTTTTAAGTGAATCCATTTTTCTTGATTTCCAGAAACTAAACAAAATATATTGAAATAAACTCAAAACAAAAGTGTTGCAACGTTATAATTAGAATTATAGGTGCGCTATTTGGTTTAAATTCAATAAATGGTGACAGGAGCTCAATCGAATAAACACACTAGTCAAAATCGAGGACACTGACACTTTTTCAGAGTTGGTGGAATAAAACCTTTCCCATTTTTTTGGAATACCTTTAAAATTGTTACTATAGGTTTTCTCCCTTAACAACATAGTTTTTAATCATGCAATCTAAATTATGGTAAATATCAAGCAGATCAATTTAATTTGGGTATCCATACGATGACCACAATTTTTATGACCTCTGGCTAAAATTTTGGTTCAAAATTTTCTGTCCCGCAAAAGGTTAAAATTTGACTTACGCCATTTGTATTTAACTTATTCATGACTGAGCCTTGCTGAATTAACTGACGAATATAATTCTAGATTATAGGTCATAGTTTGAATCTCCCTTTTATCTCATTGTACAGCCATTTAAAAGTATTTTTTGAATTATAGGGTCTTTTTTTAGAAACAAATAAATGCCACTGGGGAAATTATTTATTTATTATTATTATTATTTTTTTTTTTTTTGCAAGAGATTATTTAGCAAATTTTAGGCATTTTTTCATCGCTGATTTCGAATCTGCAAATGATTTCTCTCTACAAGCTACGATTTTTATGTAATTTAATAATATATTTATTTTATAACCGTCGCTGACCCAATTTTTGGGTTTGTGACTACTAATGTTCAACTGCGTAGCCTTGTAGTTTTGAACCCAATCCAGAAGACAAGGAAACTCCTGGATCAAGTATTGGGAGAAATTTGCCATCGTGGATGACTTTTTTATGGAACATACCCGCATTTGCGCTACATAGAGAGGAAGACCACGAGAACCTCCCACGGTTAGCCTAACGGCAAGGGGACTCTAACCCATGATCCGTCTACCACTGAGAATGTTTCACGTCAGCACTGTGGTCGGTGCAAGCTGGATGCGTTTTCGTATCGGCCAGCGATCACTGGGATTCGAACCAGGTTCACCTCATTGGAAGGGGAACGCTCTATCCCCTGAGACTTCACGGCTAATTTAATAATATAATCCTCGCTAGGATTTTTTAAAATTCACTCGAGTGAATAATAAGTGTCTCCACTTCTCTACAACAGAAGGAGTTGTTAGAAGAAGGCACAATACATTTCAGTTTATGATGTCATGAGTTAAGGTCATATAAGTACTATTTTCGAAGTAACACATAAGTGGATATTTATGTATATGGTACTCGCGAAGTTTGAAATCCGCCATTCTGTAAAATTGACATTGTATATAATGTCTAAAAGTAGCCAGCAATGTATGAAACGATTCATATTTCTTACATTTCCTAGGCATTCTATGGAACGCAAAAGGAGAAATCGGTAAAGTATGAAGTACTTCTTCGATTCGTTTCGAATGTAGTGTAATGTAGTTCAAAATGTCATTTAAGTCTACCATGTTAGAATAAGTAGGTTAGTTTTAATTTCCTTATTGGACAAAGAAAATTCTTTCCCTTAAAAAGAAAGGTATAGATTTTGTTTTGTAAAATTTTCCTTTTTCATTATGTATTTCGTCCCGCAGTGGACTGATCATTAAGACACGGTTCCCAGCTGATCACCGAAGTCGAGCATCACTGGCTGCTGTCAGTGTGCGGGTGGGTGACCACTTAGATCAGCCTGCGTAGGGTCCGAGGGTGTGCGGTATTGGTCCTCGTTAAACTGTTCTACCGTAAAGTGCTCGACTTCGCGCGCAGGTCGTTGGGCTACCGAAGCGGGGGTGCCATCCCCTCTGCAGAGGATCAAAATTGTGATGACATGTCTTCGGTTCATCCTCAGGGATGTTTCCCAGACCGTCGCCCATTTTGCAGCTCTAGTGCGACGTTAATGAACTACAACAACTACAACATCATTATGTATTTTAAATAAATTTTTTAAAGGCACCCTCATTTTTTCAGGATCACATTTGTATTTTTGAGGAATGCACGTCATTTATGCAATAGCCCTAAATATCATTCGGCATTCCGAAGAATACCTTGGTATTATAAACATTGCCTAATGCAAGTATATAATAATTTTCATGTATCATACTCTGCCTGAAATAGTCCGTCATTATATACAATGCCTAGGCTTTCTTTAGAAAGACGGTGTTTTATAATTTTCCAGTCACGTACATAAACCTATACATTTTTTTATTAGCTTGTACAGTCAGATAAAAAGTAAAATGAACTAAAAAATATCATTTTGGAAGTTTTATCTGCTTTTTAAACTTTCGAATAAAATTTTTTGAATCTGTAGCTTTCGGAACAAAACTAATTTCAGATTTGTCATCCCCACACCCGAATCAGGTAAGATCAAGTACCTATGTAACAAAAAATTTGGTTCACAGTGTAATTAGTAAATTTTTCCTTACCCCATATATTAGAAACGCGAAATACAATTATATTATACACGATCAAGTTAAATATACTCCCCACAGACGTAACCGGAACTGATTATTTTTATAACTATCCAAATCCTTTGTTAAGAAAATGTATGTAATCTTATTTAAATTAAATAAACCCACACACATATCCATCTTAGCAAAAACATCCATTTTAATTATGTCTTGCGCAAAGGCCACCCGCATAGTAACTAAAAACAGTCGTTTTCTACCCCGATGTCATTAAGAAATCATCGCCGAAACAATTTTCCAGTGCGCAATATACAACGGGGAAAACAAGAACACTAACAGTAGTGATTTTAATTATAAGTCAGTGAGCAAGAATATCATATCAATTTCGTTAGTACTCCAAGAACCGAGTTCTTATGGAGCAAAGGGTTAGATTCCTGATCTTTAGAATAGCCATCAGATAATCACGAGCAGTACCGCCTACTAGGCTGTAAAGGTCAAAGGTGGCGCGGGATATGCCGATCTGGACCCACGCATTTGTATATGAGCCGCGACCCTATTGCATTCAAAGAACGGATTGTCAATTATTACGTAAGCGTGAATTATAGTCGGAAAGTAATAAACACTGTGGAATCATCAATTAGTTTAATTTTGTTTGTCCGGATTTGATTTTCGAAAATAATTGCTTTGAGGTGTAAATCATCTATTTTTCTTGAATCAAAAATTTTTCTTTATTCTGTAACTTTAATTATGTATGGTTCTATATTTAGTCATCTTTATACAGCAATTTTTTATCTTTTTATTCTTTCTGCTCGATCATTTTAATTGATTATGCCGAAATATATATTATTGTGCTTGTGAGTGATGTTTTTTTTTTTAAAAAATTAAAATCAGCCGATAAATTATGAATTATTTTAGATGTGAAATTTTTTATTGACATATTCTAGATATTGCTCGATCATTTTAATTGATTATGCCGAAATATATATTATTGTGCTTGTGAGTGATGTTTTTTTAAAAAAAAAATTAAAATCAGCCGATAAATTATGAATTATTTTAGATGTGAAATTTTTTATTGACATATTCTAGATATTGCTCGATCATTTTAATTGATTATGCCGAAATATATATTATTGTGCTTGTGAGTGATGTTTTTTTAAAAAAAAAATTAAAATCAGCCGATAAATTATGAATTATTTTAGATGTGAAATTTTTTATTGACATATTCTAGATATTGCTCGATCATTTTAATTGATTATGCCGAAATATATATTATTGTGCTTGTGAGTGATGTTTTTTTTTTTAAAAATTAAAATCAGCCGATAAATTATGAATTATTTTAGATGTGAAATTTTTTATTGACATATTCTAGATATTGCTCGATCATTTTAACTGATTATGTCGAAATATATATTATTGTGCTGGTGTATGGTGATTTTTTTTAAAAATTAAAACCAACCAATAAATTATGAATTATTTCAGATGTTAAATTTTATATTGACATATTCTAGATATTTATATATTATACGTAATTATTAATAGTATTGAGTAACTTTAATTACAGATAGCTATATATTTTAGCCATCTTTATGAAGTAATTTAAATGATTAGACATGTTGTTTTTCTTCTTTTTACTCGATCATTTGAATGATTTCAGTAAAAATATATATTGTGTTTTTTTTTATATTAAAATCGCAGATAAATCCTGAATTTCTTTGGATGTTGACTTTCATATATTTCAGATATTTATATATTATACGTAATTATTGATAGTATTGAGTAACTTTAATTACTGTTAGCTATATATTCTTAGCCATCTTTATGAAGCAATTTAAATGATTAAACATATTATATACATACATATATATATATATATATATATATATATATATATATATATATATATATATATATATATATATATATATATATATATATATATATATATATATATATATATTTATTTATTTATTTATTTAGTTATTTTATTAAAATCAGAAGAAAAATCCTTAATTGTTTTAGATGTTGACTTTTATATTGATAGATTTCTGATGTTTATTGTGTTTTTCAAATTTGAACAAGAATCCTCTCAGAGCACTCTGCCTCTCAATGAGAAAAAAGTAATGTCAGAACTACTGAAATGTAATGAAATGCACCGTGTTTCTGGCTCTATGGTAATACGAAAAAGCTCGTAATTTTTATACTGTGGCATCTTTGGGGAAATTAGCAATAAAATATGGTTTTATAATATTTAATAAAGTTTGGAAATTTTATCATGATATCTTATAGCATAAAAACCATTTGTTAAATTAAATATGCTTTTCAGTTTTATATTTTTTAGCAAATGTGTTGCAATAAGAGCTAAAATTTTGAAAACCCGAATTTTCAGCAATAAGTTACCATATAAGTGGAAAATTTATCAAATAGAAGGTTTAAGCACCGTATATTTTGATACTTATAACCTGATTTTTTTTTTTTACACCAGAAATGTAATTACTATACAGTGACATGTTTGCTCAATTTCGAGAAGCCCTTTTTTGCTTTCATGTAAACTATTAGTGCTATAATAGAAATCTAGGTGTTTTTTACGAAATATGGTCTCTTAAACAATATAATGAAAATGCAATTTATTATTATATTACTGTTTGAAATATAAAATTATCCTATGAATACGGAGATAGTAAATATGCAGTTTTCTATAGACTACAATGCGTGTGCAGTTTTGAGAAAGACTGTAATAATGCGGATAAGTATCTTTTTTGACAAGTAGTGAAAGTAATAATCTCGCAATTTTAGTTTATTTAAGAAACCGAAAACTATAATCTCTAAAAACCAAGATCAGGTTCAAATCCCAACGCTGACTGGTTGATACGAATTCTGATCCTGGCTCGCACCGTTGACAGTGTTGACATAAAAATACCATCAGTTCTAGATAGTTCATTTGTTAGAACCTCTTGTCGTCAGGCTTACGGTGGCATGTTTTTTGTTTTTCCTCTCGGTTTAATGTCAATGAGGGTTAGTTTAATCAAAAAGTCCTCCACGAGGTTAGCCCAGCCACTCTAGCTACTCTAGGTGGTTATGGCCCAGCCCGATGCTTGATCCAGGAGTATACTTGTCTTTCTGAGGTGGGTTCAATATTACAAGGCTACGGAGTTGAACATCCGAAGTCGTAAACCCTAAAACAAATGGGTCGGGTGTTTAACGCAGGTTATAAAATAAAATAAAATCCCTTATAACCCTTTAAAAAATATTAATTTCGTTTATATCTTCAGTCATGAAACCTTTCTGAAATCAACTTTTCCTTTTACAAAATTAAAACAATCCAATAAATATGACCTTCTCTGTCGTGAGCTATAACAAAACAATTAGCATCTTCAAGCATATTAATCCGTTGTGCAATTAATATATTGTCTTGAACTCTTCTTAATTTGAGTGATCGAGGATTAAAAGCATCATCTCTCTGTGAAATTGCTTTAGCGTGCTAATATTTCCAAGGTCGTTTTCAGAATTGATAAAACAGGGCGGTTACTATGATTGCTTTCTTTCCTTTCCAAATTAGGTCGTAATCTTTTAAGCGTGGTTTATGATTCTATTGTTTTCAAAGTCGCGAAAACATCAACTCTCTTTTAGAGCCCAGGAAAATTTAAAGAAAAGAAAGATACTTAATGCATCCAAACAGTCAAATGGTATTAAAGGTATCATGGATTTCATACGGATTCCTGCAGTTTTTGACCTTCAATTTGAAGGGCGACCTCATTTATATATTGAAAGATCTAGCTTTGAGCTCTTTTTTTATTAAGAATCTCCTCCAGATGTGACAGCTTAAATGGTAAATAAATTCATTCGGCGCTATTAGTTATTTTCGTTTATTTTAAATATATGTTGCCACTTACAAATGTTAACTAATGAAGAGGGTTTGTGAACGGCTGAGTTCTTTTGGTTTATGAAACAAAATGTTAATGAGATTTAGATTTTATGTCAGTTCATCATGGATTTGAATGACATTTAACTCATTTGTGTTCCCTATTTTTATAGCGGCGTAGACAAGGGATATAAAAGAATGGCTCTAAATTATTTTATTCAACGTGTTTTTGAAGGACAACAAGATTATTAAATAAACTGACTAGATTTTATGTCAGCTGCTCTAATTTGTGAAAGATAAATCCTTTAAAAAATGTTTTTCAAAAAGTTTTATAACTTCTGTTACTATGCTATTCACGTTACATTGTGTCTGCTGGATTTAAGCGTAAAGTTTTTATTCTAGGGTCGTAAAAATAACAGAAACATTGTTTGGGAATAACTTTAGACTGTGGAAATTTTGTTTGTGCTTTTTATTCAATTTGCATAGTTTAATTTTATTAAATTAGAAAAAAATCATTAAAAATGTATTTTGAATAAATGCAATTATTTTCAAATGAAAAATTTTGGTATTGGTAGGAAAAACAATCAAAGAATGTGCTTTCTTAAAAAATTGTTTTTTTTAGGAAATATTTTTTTTCTCTTTTTTTTTTCCAATAAGCTGCACAATCAGTGTTGCCGATGAGCAGACCTAGTGCGTTCTCCAGAAGTGGTATCCACTCTTTCAGGACTACCACAATGGGTGAGATACCGTTGGCCATGTTAATTTGGACGTCTAGTTTCTACCACACTAGATGGCAGCACCAAGACTCTATTTGGATGCTAAAGTGCACTAGGAATTTAATTTTGCCGGAAATGCCAGGAGCCAATAAAGCACTCCAGGGATCTTTTACATGCCGTATAATCATACGACATGGCCGCTGAGGATTTTCTGCATCCCGAAAATCCGGTGTCTGGGCCGGGGATCGAACCCACAGACAATATTGTAATATTGTAATGCAATGTAATTTTAATAAAGAAAAATCTTTGTTATTTGTTGCATTTTTCTCGATATATTTTCTCAATTTTGAGCCACACCCAAAAGACAAAAGTACTTCTCAATAACGTATTGGGGTAATCTCGCCTTTGTTGCCAACTTATTCACCACGTTAGTCCACTACTGCGTTACAAGGATAATATTTTAATTGAGAAATTTTTTTAAGGGTAGATTTTATGTGAATCGTACATAATACAGAAATGATACTTCACTAAATTTACTTATTGTGTCTTGTTAGTCAAAGCAAACATTAAAATTAAAAAAAAAAACATAACTAATAACTAAAATATTTAACACTTTGCACTCTGAAATCGTCTCTGAATCGCTTTCAAACAGTCACCACTCTAAAAGTAATTTTTTTTACCTTAATAATTAGTAACCACAATATTGTAGGGATTTTATAAATTATAAAAAAATGCTGTATTGTGAATTTTAAATAATTTTGGTGCTTATATAAGTTCAAACAGTATTTTGAAGTACTCGGAGTTCAAAGGGTCAAGAGATATTTCTCAAGAAGTATCAAAGAATTAAACGAAGTTCTTTTAATTTAATCCCCTTTTACATAAATTTAAGATTATTGTGTTAAGAGAAAATAGTTATACTACAGTACTACTACATGATATTTAAAAAAATAAGTGGCAGCAAAACTTCTTAAAGAATATTAAAAAATTCACATCTTTACTTTTTTAACACGTTGAATGCCACGCAAATTTTACATGGCTTGCCCGTTTGGCCATACGGTAAATAACTACAAACTAAATATACAAATATTAGATAGATGTTGCTAGTTTTTAAAAGGTTTAGCATGACATATCTGAAAAATGTGGTGAATTATATAAGCCTACGAATTGTTTATAACTAGTGGTGGATAAAAATCTACTAAATTGAATTTATTAAACCAGGAATCACCATTAATAAACTACCACTTAAAAATATTTATTCACTATCTAGAGCAACTTGGCATCTCTGTTTATATAGATAAATTATTTTGGTGTGTTCTATATTTCATTAATTTCTTTAAACCATTTTAGTAACGATAGTAATATAAAAAAATTAAAAAATTACTCGAATTATGCGTTTCTAATAATCTTGGCTTCGGTGGTCACCGGTGACCCCCGTGGCACTAAGAACAAACTCAGTGCCGGTCACCGGTGACCTCCGTGGCACTAAGAACAAACTCAGTGCCGGTCACCGGTGACCCCATGGAATTCAACGAGTTAATTATTAAAAAGAAATATATTTTTGTTAGAAAATTTCTGCGAGGGATTTCTGTTTTCAGAATATTAAAATGGAAAAGTAGAGCGGGGAGTTTTCAAACATCTGAACCGAAAGTTAACTACCAATTTCTTAAATATTGAAGGTAAGCTTACTTATAGTTAATTCAAGTCACCATTCTTGCATTTACTGCTTTAATTTACTTCTTTAAAACCATTGTTGAAGAGATGAGTGGATGGAGCGACTAAGTGACATTTTTAGAGGTATTTATTAATCAGGAGTATAGGCAATGTATTACAGTATATGGCTATTGTAAATTTTTCTCTAATTTTAACAGAACTAATCCACATTAGTTCATTATCCATATTCATAAGTCGGGCATTTGATCTTTATCGTACATTATAGTGCCGTGTAATACTGGTTACGCAGAGATGCCAACTTGCTCCTCTTTGTAAAACAATATTTTCCAGTGGTAACGAAATTTAGTTCTTTTTAACTCAGCATTTTTCAGTTTCTCCACTACGTATCAAAAATTTAAAATATTATATGAAATGCAACTTTATGGTAGTAAGGCATAAAATTTTCATATTATTTTAATGTATGTAATTTTACATAACAAAATTCAAAATTTGAGCGAAATCGGTTGAACAGTTCCCGAGAAATAAAATTTTTAAGATGTCATACGATCACTGTTTAACTGATTTCACTCCAATTTTGAATTTTTCCATGCAAAATTACATACTTTAAAAGGATGTAAAAAATTGTATACCTTACAATTTACATTTTTGCGACTATTATTGAATAGAATAATAAATATTTAGTTAAATTTATATGTTGCAAGGAATTATCGTAAATTGCATCGATAAACGAATGATAAACTTGTGTGCAAAAATTTTTCAGTTCACTTAAAAAATTCTCAAGATATGGAGAAATACGAAAAATGCAAAATCAACATAAGGGTGCAAGCTTTGAATCGCTCTCCTGATCTAACTAAGGGAACATATTTCCCAGGCTACCCCCTAAATTTTGGGGGCCAGTAATCTAAATCAGTCAAAAAAAGGTATGTCTATTCAGAGAAAGTATGTTTTTGTGTCTGATTTTGTAACTTAAAATATCTTCTGCAATAATTGATTAGCATTTTTGAGGTCACCCCCTCGAACTATTAAGATTGAGTCCTAGAACGTGATGAACGGATTATTAAATCAAAAGTTATTCAGAGTGTTTCTTTTTTTTTTGTTGCACTGTACATTATAGTGCCGTGTAATAGTGGTTAAGTCTTTTTATTTGCAGTTATCTATCAGATCATTAGAAATTATCATTTACGATGATAAATGATAAAATAAATGTAACATACCGTCATAATAATCATTTACAATGAAAACTAATTAAGAGCATAACTTCCATTTTTAAAGCATATTTTTTCAAAAATTATCAAAAAAATTAAACGATATTTTTTTAATTTCATTAACAATAAAATAAATTTAAATCTTTTAATACTTCGAACCATTTATAGTGTTTTAATTCTTATGTTTCCAGCTCTGATTTTTTTTCGTTTTTAAGACCATAATTCTTTTTTAAAGCATTAAGGTCTTTTGTAAAATACCTCTAACATTCGTTTAGTCTCTTTGAATATAGAGGACAGATTATCTATGTATCTAAAAATGGTAGAATTGTAGATTTCTTACCATCAGATCACTGGAGATTATCGTTGACGATAATAAATGATAAAATAAACGGAAAATATCGTCATAATAATCATTTACGATAAAAATTAATAAAAGAACATAATCATTTTAAAAGTCATATTTTTTCAGGAATTATCAACACAATAAACGGTACAATGATTTAATTCACATTATCATAAATTTAAATCTTCTGCTGTCTGGTGAAAACACTTCATACTATTTATAGTTGTTTAAAGTCACTATTCTTAATACATTATCCTATATACACTATCCTACATACATCCTTTATACATTAGAAATTATCGCTGGCTAAAATAAATGATAAAATAGGCGAAAGGTTGAGTCATAATAATCATTTACGATAAAAATTAATAAAAGAACATAATCATTTTTGGAAGCATATTTTTTCAAAACTTATCAACAAATTAAACGGTATTATTTTAATTTAATTCACATTAACATAAATTTAAATCTTCTGCTGTCTGGTGAAAACACTTCATACTATTTATAGTTGTTTTAAGTCACTATTCTTAATACATTATCCTATATACACTATCCTATATACATCCTTTATACATTAGAAATTATCGTTGACTATAATAAATGATAAAATAGGCGAAAAGTAGTGTCATAATAATCATTAACGACAAAAACTAATAAAGAACATAACTTTCATTTTTTGAAGCATATTTTTTCTAAATTTATCAACAAATTAAACGGTATTATTTTAATTTAATTCACATTAACATAAATTTAAATCTTCTGCTGTCTGGTGAAAACACTTCATACTATTTATAGTTGTTTTAAGTCACTATTCTTAATACATTATCCTATATACACTATCCTATATACATCCTTTATACATTAGAAATTATCGTTGACTATAATAAATGATAAAATAGACGAAAAGTAGTGTCATAATAATCATTAACGACAAAAATTAATAAAGAACATAACTTTCATTTTTGGAAGCATATTTTTTCAAAACTTATCAACAAATTAAGCGGTATTATTTTAATTTAATTCACATTAACATAAATTTAAATCTTCTGCTGTCTGGTGAAAACACTTCATACTATTTATAGTTGTTTTAAGTCACTATTCTTAATACATTATCCTATATACACTATCCTATATACATCCTTTATACATTAGAAATTATCGTTGACTATAATAAATGATAAAATAGGCGAAAAGTAGAGTCATTATAATCATTAACGACAAAAACAAATAAAGAACATAACTTTCATTTTTTGAAGCATATTTTTTCTAAACTTATCAACAAATTAAACGGTATTATTTTAATTTAATTCACATTAACATAAATTTAAATCTTCTGCTGTCTGGTGAAAACACTTCATACTATTTATAGTTGTTTTAAGTCACTATTCTTAATACATTATCCTATATACACTATCCTATATACATCCTTTATACATTAGAAATTATCGTTGACTATAATAAATGATAAAATAGGCGAAAAGTAGTGTCATAATAATCATTAACGACAAAAACTAATAAAGAACATAACTTTCATTTTTGGAAGCATATTTTTTCAATACTTATCAACAAATTAAACGGTATTATTTTAATTTAATTCACATTAACATAAATTTAAATCTTCTGCTGTCAGGTGAAAACACTTCATACTATTTATAGTTGTTTTAAGTCACTATTCTTAATACATTATCCTATTTACACTATCCTACATACATCCTTTATACATTAGAAATGATCGTTGACTATAATAAATGATAAAATAGGCGAAAAGTAGTGTCATAATAATCATTAACGACAAAAACTAATAAAGAACATAACTTTCATTTTTTGAAGCATATTTTTTCAAAACTTATCTAAAAATTAAACGATATTATTTTAATTTATTTCACATTAACATAAATTTAAATCTTCTGCTGTCTGGTGAAAATACTTCAAACTATTTATAGTTGTTTTAAGTCACTCTTCTTATGTTTCCAGCTTTGATTTTATTTCGTTTTTAAGACCATAATTCTTTTTTAAAGCTTTAAGGTCTTTTATAAAACTCTTCTAACATTCAAATGAGGGTAACGTCTTTAAAATTCATAAGTCGACTCTTTGGCATTTGATCTTTATCGTACATTATAGTGCCGTGTAATACTGGTTACGCCTTTCTATTTACAGGTGTTGCGGGATGATGCAAGGGATGCAAATCCCCGGGTGGATATCGGTTGTTAAACTGATGACACTTCACTATGACAACTCCAATTTCGAGTAACATGCACTTGTAATTCGCTTCGCCATTTTGAATCCAGAAGACAGATAACCTGTGCACCTTCGAATAGCAGAATTGTAAATGCCTTAGCATCGAATCACTAGAAATTATCCTTGACGATAAAAATGACGGAACTGCGCAAAGCATTTAAACCCGACATCATTAATCAAATGTTTAGTTTGAAAAAACTTCCTATATGTCTTTCTTAAAGTCGCATTGCAGGTGTAATACTTTTATGACTGAGTTTCTATCGCAAGAGGAACAATTTTATGGTTTTTGGCGAAACCATTAGAATTTATCGAGATGAATTTTCCTTTTTTATTGCAAGCAGGAGGTTAGGTTGAAAGGTTTGAGGGTCGCTGGCTCCTCTTGGCTTTAAAGAGTAGAAATGCAGCATAAATCACCGGACGCTATCCTTACAGGTGTGGTTGTTCCAATTTAACCGGTCAGTTCCAAACATAAGTGATTTGTTTTGATCTTTATTTATAACGATCCGGCTTTGAACTTATAAACTACTCAAAGAATGTGAGTGATTTCGGGTCAGAAGACATTTTGGGAAATAAATCGAAGCTATTTAATCTTTATTGCTTTTAACTAAAATTAATTTATCAATTAATATAATAATTTTACTAAGAAAATATATATTTGTATTTACCCCAGTTGTACAGTGCGCGAGACATAAAACGGACCAATCGGGTTAACTTTTGATCTAATAATCTGATCTTCATATTCTACGACTCAATCTTAATAGTTCGAGGGGGTGACCTCAAATAAGCTATTTAATTAGTGAAGATGATATTTTAAGTTACAAAATCAGACGCGAAAAACGTACTTTCTCTGAAAAAATATACCTATTTTTCGACTGACGGGTTCTTGAACCTTAAAATATAGGGGTAGCCACAGTCTAAGAAATATCGTCCCAACAGTTCGGTTTGGAAGGCGGTCAAGAATTTGTATCCCTTATTGTTAATTTTACTATTTGCGTATTTCGCGATATCTCGAGAAAATTTTAAACGAATCGGAAAAATTTTGCACAAGATTATAAACCCTTAATGTCAATTTTACCATATGTGTATTTCGCGATATCTCGAGAAAATTTTAAACGAATTGGAAAACTGTTGCCCACGACTATATAATTCATTTTTTCAAAGTTAAATCCATACAAAATATAACGTTCAGTAAATATTTATTATTTTTATTATTTTATTTAATAATATTTGAAAAAATTTTAAACTGTAGGGTGTACATATTTTTCTATTATTTCAAAAAATGTAATTTTAAATGTCAAAATATGAAAATTGAGGGAAATTGGGTGAATAGTTCATGAGAAATCGAATTTTAAAGAAGTCGTATGTTTAAAATTCAATTTCTCAATTCCAATAGCGCTAAAGAACAAATTTTTTGTTTAATTTATATAAGTACTTGATCTTACCTAATGCGGGATTTCAAATCAGAAATTACTTTTGATCTGAAGGTTACAGATATTTTTCAAACTGATATTTTTTAGTTTAATTTTTATCTCAATGTACAAGTTTATATAGAACGTATAGAGTTATGCGCATACATATACATGTCTTCTCCTTTGAAAATAACACTTAAGACGAAAAACATATGACCTTAACGTATCTCATAATAAGCTGAAATGTATTATCTGCTTCTTCTTACCACTCCCTACTTTGTAGAGAGGTGGGGACACTCAATATTCACTCAAGTGAATTTTAAAAGATCCTGGTTTGAAATAAATTGCATGGAATATTTAGCTTGTAGAGAGAAACTAATATCAGATTTTAAATCAGTGACGCGAAAATGTCTAAGATCTGCTCAGAAATATAATTCAACAGAAAACAAATTTTTTTTACCCTCGTGCAGGGATGACTAAAAATGTAAAAACTAGTAGAATCTCACTTCATTTTTATTAATTTATAATCTCTTTAATTATTCAATCATAAATAATCACCATGACTTACATTTCAAATTATTCTATATGAAGTAAACAGAATCTTTTCATTAACTTTTATTAATAAACTGAAAAAAATATTCTAGCAAAAATTGTTAATTTTAATTTCTTTCAATAAAATATTGAATTTTATTAGTCACCATATTTTGCAATTTTTGTCCCTGGTGGCAGCGCTGTGGTGTAATATGTTATGATATTTATTTTATTAATTGATTGTTTGAAAAAAAAATTGGAATATAGTAATAAGATTAAAATTGAGTCAAAATGCCCCAACTTTAACAGAAAAAACATAAAATTTGTAATTTATTTAATGAAATCATATGTTTTAAATAGAAATATAAGCGTTTAGTCATATGTTAAAATATTTTTCCTACAATAAAAAGACAATTTCCAATTGGCTATCAGTAAGGGGATTTTTTTTTAGAATTTTTGATTAAAAAATCTGCATTTTGAGAATTAACCTTTTCGAGTCGGGCTAGTCATAAATGTATCCGTACGGTATCAGAATCAGGATAGTAAAAAATAAAAATCGGTAGCCTAAGTTTGGGCATGGCTAATTTGACAAACTTATTTTTACTTTCACTTTGAATCTAACAAATCCAATCCTTGTGTGTTAAAAGTGTAATTACACAATTTTTAATTCGAACTAAGTAGGGATGAATTAAATAAAGCAAACTATTATTACCCAGCCCACAAATAAACTGTTTTAAAATTAGTTTGGATACCAGTTTTAACTTTTTTACCCTGATTATCGACACCCTGAGAATGCATACATGACTCGCTCGTCTTGAAGAGGTTAATAAAGGAGATTGAACAAACATTTTAGGTATTATAAAAGGCAGTAAGTATTTAGAAAATGAAAATACTTTTGAATGTGTTACTCCAAATAGTAATATTTTAAAATAAAAATTTGAAATATATTCTTCACGATGCAGGGCTCAATTAAAACAGTGTTAAATATGAAATTTATTTAAGAATTTTGTAACGAAAAAAATGTTTTAAAGATGTTTATTATGTTAATGCTAATGATATGCTTAATATTTTTTTTAATTTTTTTTTATTTATTATTTTTTTTTTTTGAAGCTAAGTGGTTTTTCATAATCTTGTTACTGAGAAATTGCAATTTCAGTCTAAGTTCACGAAAGCTACGCCCTTTCTTCCTCTCATATATAATTCTTTTCATTTCTTGATGATGAAAAAAATTTTACTGAAATAATTCAGTCAAAAATTTTTTAAGAGAAGTGTGGTCATCGCATGCACATCCACAGTGCAGCGGTATGCATTTTCTTAATTTTTTTCAAAATAAAGGGTGGCTAATTATAACCCAGGTTGCATAAGAGATAAAAACTCTTAAAATTTTAGTGGTTTACTTTACTGTCAAAAATAAGTCGTATAATTTTTAACCCACCGGCCCTGAAAGAGTTATATTTCGTGTTACTGTAGCAACCAATTATGAAAGTGCGATTTCATAAGAAATGTCAAACTACGAACAGATTATTTATAAATTTCGTTATTTCGCTTTTAGATATCTTTATTATTATTATTCCTTTAGATACTCCTTATTAAATACTTTTTTTTGTCTTTGTAGATTTTAATTTAAAATGAAATTTTTTTATGCATTTTTATTTTGTTTATAACATTTTACTGTTTTTATATTTTCTTTTTAAGGTATTTACTATATTACATGGCTGAAAGTTTGTCCAATTTCTTTCAGTAATTCTCAATTTATAAATTTTTTAAATAAATGTATGAAAAAAAACCTATTTAGTACACATAGTTCGTAAAATATATATATATATATATTTTTCTATAACAGTTCAGGAAAATTTTGACTCATGAATAAACACTTTTGTGAAAGCAATTCAAGCTGGACAATTCGTTTATGTAAGTAGTTTTTCTAAAGGTTAGTTCTCAAAAAAATTAAATGTTTTATTCATCTTTATTACTAAAATATTGCATTGAAGGTTGCTAAAATTAGACCACATCCATTGTTGAGTCACCTCCTCTATTTCATACTTATTGACGGGAGACGCTATCTGTTGGAGGTTTAGCATACTTTATGATGTTTTAAAATCGTCATCTTGACTACAAGTTAAATCATGTTCAGACTTCAATGGTATATAAAAAACCTAATAAGAACAGCGGATGAAATTATAGACACCCCCAAAAGGTTGAGAAGTGCTGTAACTTTCTGGTTTGCAGCTCTGTATGTTTCAAGAAAGTTCATGTACAAGAAGCTTGCGTTCAAATTTTTTAAAGTGAACAAATCGTGTATACCATGAAAACGTTAACAGTGCTTGGTTCTAAAGGATCATATTTAAAAGTGTAGTAAATCAACGTTATTTAGCCATTGTAACAATGGTTGTTACTATATTATAGCCTGATACACGGGACATATTAAATGTCCATAGCTAATTGCCTTCAATGAGATAGCCTGAGAATATAAAGGCCTGATAAGACCTCTTTGATGTTAAGTGCTGGTGAAATTTTAAACAGCGACAAAAATGTTCAGAAGTGTTGTAACTTTCAGGTTGGCGGCTCTGTATGTTAACAGGAAGTTCTTGTAAAATTACAGACATGTACTAATTTTTAATACAAACATGGATATAAGAGTGGCGTAATGATGTTTGGTACTAAAGGATCATATTTGAAACTGTGGTAAATCAGTGCTTTTTAGCCATATTAACAAAAGTTGTTACTTTACTATAGCAGGATTCAGTGACATATTAAATGCTGGCAGCTAGTTGCTTTCAATGGAATTGCCTCGATTGCTGCGAAAGTGCTTTTGGCGAACCATAAAAAATCACATCAAGGATAATATATTCTAATTTTCTTGAGCTCTTCAAAAAACTGACGTCGTATAAGATTTATTGAAAGCATATCAAGAGTGGTTAAATCTAAAATTTGATAACGATCGTACCGATTTCTTGAATAGGGTAACTGCATATCATAACATGTTTTTGTGCCTGTGTTGGTTTAAATCAGCATTTTAAGCTTAAGATTTATCCTCACAATAAGTTTTAAGCATTTTACTGATTTGTTTTTTGATAAAGAATACATTAACTACTGGGTCATTCTTAGAAATTTTCTAGCTTCTTTCATTGGGAGAATGGAACTTAACTTTTTTACTCCTATATTTACTGAAAATTCATAATTGTTACGTACGGTGTTGTAAAAAAAGTAATGATTACATAAACAAGGTACAGATCCGTGGTTGCTCAGGGGATAAAGCGTTCGACTTCTAATGAGGTGAACGGGGTTCGTATATCAGCGATGACTGGTCGATACGAATTCCACACCCGACTCACATCGACCACATTGCTGACGTAAAATATCCTTAGTGGTAGACGGATCATGGGTTAGAGCCCCCTTGCCATCAGGGTAACCGTAGGAGGGATTCATCTCCATGTAATGCAAATAGTTCCATCGAAAAGTCTCATGCGAAGGAAAATTTCTCCCAATGCAGGTCCAGGAGTTCCCTTGTCTTCTGGATTGGGTTCAATATTAAATTATTAGTCGTAAACCCAAATTGGGTCGGCTGTTCAACTATGCTTATAATTAACATGGTGAACTGAACCGTGGTTGCTCAGGGGATAGATCGTTCACCTCTTATTAAGGACCCAGATTCGAATTTCAGTGTTGACTGGAGTCGATATGAATTATGCTCCCGGCTCGAGCCAACCACAGTTCTGATATTTGTGTGGTATTTTTAGTGGTAGACAGTCCATGGTTTAGAATCCCCTCGATCGAGGAGTTCCTTTGTCTTCTGGATTGGGTTCAAAAATACAAGGCTATGGAATGGCCCATTGATAGCTCTAAACTCAGAATGCTGTTCAACGCGGGTTATTAAAAAATAATACGGTACTAAACAATAAAATTTACAAAATTGACGATTTTAAGGATTATTTTGTTTAAGACAATCATTGATAAACATAATCCTAAATGAAAGCACAAAATATAAAAGGAGAGTTCGTATTTGTTAATTTTTTTTGGTAATATTAATTAAATGTTATACATTTTTTTAAAAATTTACTTATGTGTCTTTTTACAACGATTGAAGCGTTTTATCCTTAAATCTTATCTATTTTTTGTCAACAGGAAATAGTTGACAAAATAATGTCATTTGTGGCAAAATTTATCAAGGCCTATTCGATTTTAAAGTTTCATCAAAACGCTAATTGGGCTATTTTTCACATTTTTTCTAGACTTGACTTTTTGCTCCATTTTTAAATGGCATTTGAACTGTAAAATCTAACTTGATATTTCAAATTTAATGGGTTAAAACCTTATCACAGCTGATTTGTTTCTCCCATTTAACAAAAAGTTATTTCCAAATAAATGTGGATCCTTAAATAAACTGCAATTTATAACAAACCATCTCTAAGACGATATTCTTTATCTTAAGTTTTTTTTAAAGCTGTCATTAAAAATATTTCATGAAACTCTGTAATTGATGAGTGGTAAACTTATTTAGACAGTCTTTTATGGCATGGTTATTTTGGTGGGAAAAGTTTGATTATAAACTGACCCGGTAAAGGTCAGTTACCTCTTTTTTGATTTTTTTTAAAAAACTTATTGCATTTACTAAGTTGTAAATGAATGCTTTGAAACCCGTCAATCAACATGAACTATATATTTAAGAAAACTTCAAAGTAACATGTGATACTGTTCTTTAATAACTTTATAATAGAAGCCTAGCATAAAGAAATTTTTTATGGCTTAACCTATTTTTGTGAATTCTTTTTGTGATTATTTTATACTTTTTTTTATATAATGGCTTTTCGATTTCATTTAATACTTTAGAACAGCTTTAAAGTTTATAATTTATTCACACAGCATTGTGACTAGCATATGAAATGAATAGTTAGATCAAATACATAAAGTTCCTTACAATTTTGATCTTGTTTTATTTTTTCTTCAAAATTTAAGAAACTTCTTTTTTGATTGATTTCAATTTTCAATTTAGATCAAGTTCGCTAATGTCCAGAATCGGTTACATATTATTCTCTATATCCTAATTTGTTATCGTTCAGAAATTTTATATTATTATTTACAAGTGGTTTGTTATCATTATTCTAAATCAGCTTAAATGTAGTACGTGGTTGTTTTTACAATTATTCAATTTGTTCGATGACATTAAATGATTGATTATTTTGATTTTCAGTTAGTTTTGAATTATTCTTATCAATTAGTTTGTTATTGTTAAGAATCGGTTTTATGTTATTACTTGAAATAGGTTTTATATTACTTTTAAGATTCTGTTTGATTTTATTATTTTGAATCAGTCTGATTCTATTTTGTTACTTTTTCAATCATCTAATTTGTTAGATGTCATTATATTTTGTTTTTTGGTAGTGTAGCATAATGATATAATAAAAGTTCCATTTGTCTGTTGTGAATATATTTGTTTGAGTCAATTATTTTCTTTCTGATTTAGTTACTTTAATTGCATTAATAAATTCAATTATTACGTTTGTTCTCTTATTTTTTATTTTTCAACTTATTTTTACAATCTTTTTTTTTTTTTTTAAATGTGTATTCTGCTATGCTTAATCTTTTAGAAATTTTATAGCATTATTTACAAGTGGTTTAATATCATTATTCTAAATCAGCTTAAATATATTATGTGGCTGTTTTTTCAATTCTTCAATTTGTTTGATGACATTAAATTATTGATTATTTTGATTTTCAGTTGCTTTTGAATTATTGTTATCAATTAGTTTGTTATTCTTAAGAATCGGTTTTGTTTTTATCCGTTTTATGTTATTTTTTAAAATAGGTTTTATACTACTTTTTAGGATCTGTTTGATTTTATTATTTTGAATTAGTTTGATTATATTTTGTTACATTTGTAATAATCTAATTTGTTAGATATCATAAAATTTTTTGGTTGGTAAAGTAGTTTAATAATCTTATAAAAGTTCAATTAATCTGTTGTGAAGGTATTTGTTTGATTCAATTATATTCATTTTAGTTTAATTACTTCATTTCATTATTAGTTTCGATGATTATATTTGTTTCTTATTTATATTCGTTCTTTTATATTTATTTTTTAAATTTATTTTTGCACATTTTTTTTTGAGGATGTAAAATTTGTGATGCTAAATCGGATTTTCTTTCCATTGCAACTTTTTCATTATTTTTTTTATAAAAAAAACAAGTGTTTGATATTATAATTTTATTAGATAACCCTAGTTTGATATTAATATATAGAAATAGTTTGCTATTACAATTTAAAATGTAATCATTATGTTATTATTTAAAATCGGTTTGGTGTTATAATTATATGGTTGCTTTTGCTCTTTCTCTTTTGAATGTCATCAGTTTGAGTTTATTTTTCTGAATTGGTTTTATTACATTATCGAAAATCAAATTGATATTAATGCGACTCGTTTTGATATTTTTTAAATAATAAATTTAATATTATTTAAAAAAATTTTAATTATTTTTTACACCTTGTTTACGCGATCATTTATAAATTACACTGGGAAGCAAATCTTTATTGAATTTACGCAAGTGATTACCTGATTTGGGTGTGATTTCAAGTCTAAAACTAATTTTGATTTGATAGCTACAGATTTTTTTTTCTGAAAGCTACAGATTGTTTTTGAAAGCTGCAGATTTTATTCTGAAAGTCGAAGATTTTTTTAAAAGATTGATATTAATGCAACTCGCTTTACTATTTTTTAAATAATAAATTTAATATTATTTTTAAAAAATTGTCATTATTTTTTGCACCTTGTTTACGTGATTATTTATAAATTACACTGAGAAGCAAATCTTTATTACATTTAAGCAAGTGATTATCTGATTTGGGTGCGGGGATTTCAAGTCTAAAACTAATTTTGATCTGAAAGCTGCAGATTTTTTTCTGAAAGCTACAGATTTTTTTCTGAAAGCTACAGAGTTTTTTTTCTGAAAGCTGCAGATTTTATTCTGAAAGTCAAAGATTTTTTTAAAAGATTGATATTAATGCAACTCGCTTTACTATTTTTTAAATAATAAATTTAATATTATTTTTAAAAAATTGTCATTATTTTTTGCACCTTGTTTACGTGATTATTTATAAATTACACTGAGAAGCAAATCTTTATTACATTTAAGCAAGTGATTATCTGATTTGGGTGCGGGGATTTCAAGTCTAAAACTAATTTTGATCTGAAAGCTACAGATTTTTTTCTGAAAGCTACAGATTTTTTTTCTGAAAACTGCAGATTTTATTCTGAAAGTCAAAGATTTTTTTAAAAGATTGATATTAATGCAACTCGCTTTACTATTTTTTAAATAATAAATTGAATATTATTTTTAAAAAATTGTATTTCTTTTTTTACATCTTGTTTACGTGGTTATTTATAAATTACTCTGGGAAGCAAATCTTTATTGCATTTATGCAAATGATTACTTAATTTGGGTGTGGGGATTTTAAATCTAAAACTAATTTTGATCTGAAAGCTACAGATTTATTTCAAAATCATATTTTTATTTTTATTTATTTTTTAATCTGAATGTGCAAATTTAGAAAGAACGTACCGGTTTTTATACATATATATACACTTGTCTGGTCCTTTCGCAAAAATACTTCAAACAAAAGACATTTCCCCTTAAAATATCGTATTATAAATTGAAATGTGTTATTGCCTTTTCCGATCGCTCCTTACGTAGCAGAGAAGTGGAGATATTTAGTATTTACTCGAGGGAATTTAAAAAAAATCTTGGATAGAATTATTATATTAAATTGCGTAAAAACTGAAGCATGCCAAGAGAAACTGATTACAGATTTGCAATCATCGTTCTAAGATTCGTTCAAACATCTCAGACAGCAGAAAAAAATAGTTCGAGTGTAGCTTTTGGATGTTGATATTGACAACCAATTCCATTATATTATTTACAACCGGTTTGATTTAGGTTTGGTTTTAATTTTTACTTGATTGTTTTTGCAAGTAAGTAATATTTTTGGGTTTATTAAATTATTGTATTAAAGAATTTGTTATACGTTTGATTTTCAATAACAATAAGATAATATTTATTTGGAATTAATTACTTTGGCTGCAATTTTTTGAAGATTATATTTGAATGTGATTAGTTTTATTAACCAATTCTTATTGTTCAATTCTAGGGAATTTTCATTGTAATTGATATGAATCATGAATATTTACATGGTTTTAAAGTATGATGTTGATAATATTGGATAAAAGTATTGCATGTAGTAATTAATGTAGTTTTAAAACTGATTAAATTTCATTTTACACCTTCAGACTTATGTAGTGTAGATTTTAACCCATTAATTTCTGGTAACAAACAATAATGTACAAAGTGCATTTTAAAGAAAAAATGGTTGTATTATATGTATGGTAGTACTATATGTATATCAAAGGACTTTAAAAATTTTTTTGAGAAATTGTTAGGAGATTTGTTTGAAATTCTCAGCATACATTTATATTGTTAAAAACAATTTATATACAAAATTTTAGAAATTAAAAAAATTAAAATTTCGAATTTGTAATGTTTTTTTAATATTATTCCTCGCGTATGAAATTTTGTTAAAATGACAAAATTCATTTAAAATATTACATATTAGGTAATATAAGAAAATTAATGGGAGTACTTTTTTTATTTTTATTCTTGAAACAAATAACAGTGAAAAAGCAGTAAAAAACCAGCATGTTTGGAAAAAAAAAATCACGATACCGCTATAAAATATCATGCATAAAAATAATACTATTTACTTAATTCAAAAGACTTTTCCAACAAAATGTTAATAATATTCATAAATATATAGCATCAAATTTTCAGGTCAATAGAATAAAAATTCATTTCGCTGGAACAGTTTGAAATATGTAAATTTGTCAAAGGAGACATTTTGAGAAAAATGATTCTACTACTTTTTCATTGCAGGGTCTTAAAAGGAAGTGGTCAAAATAGAAATAGCCATAACTTCGTCAGTTTTGCTCTAATTTAAGAATTTTTTTTATATGTTCAGTTAAATGCCTGAATTTCAAAAGTAAAAAAAAAAAGCGATTTTTTGGCAAATTTTTGCTTATTTGAAAGTCCCTTGTCATCTTAAACCAAACGAATATTCTTTTCGGTTTCCGAACACTTTTATTTTGAAATGGACTTAAACTTTGCCTCCTTATGCAAGGATTAATATTTTATTGATTCAGTGAGGAACAATATTTTTGTTTTGCGTTGCCTGAGATTTTTTTGTAACAAATCTTGAATATTTTTTAACGTATCTTGGATATTTTTTAACATATCTTGGATATTTTTTTAGCATATCTTGGATATTTTTTAACGAATCCTCGACACGTTTAAATGTTTTTTTAAAAAATAAATCTTGGATATTTTTTTTAATAAATCTTGGATATATTTTTTTAAACAAATGTTGGATATAATTTAAACAAATCTTGGATATTTTTTTAGCAAAACTTAGATATTTCTTTAAACTAATCTTGGATATTTTTTAAAAAAAATCTTGGATATTTTTTTTAACAAATCTTGGGTATATTTTAACAAATCTTAGATAATTTGACGTCATTGATTTTAAATCTGCAATTGGTTTTGCTCTCCAAGCTGCAGTTTTTAATGGCATTACTAGTTTATTTTTTGTCGAAGTTTACAAGTTTAAAAACCTTTTATGTAACAGGAAGTCGTTTAAATTTTGTTATTTTCAACAGGAGTTAAGGCACTTCACCAGGATTAAAATTGCATAGGAACTCATGGACGACAACGTCGCCATATACCGTAGGGCCGTTTTCCTATTAAGAACTGCTTCTTCGTGCGCTTCTTAGCAGGCCATAATAAGGAAGTAACCGTAGCCGCATATGACGACATTTTCTGGCAAGGGTTCTCAAACAGTTTTAATCCTGATAATGTCTCCTAACGCCCCTAGTATTTTGTCGCCATATTTATGCGATCCTCTGTTATGTAAAACGTTTTAGCAAATCTTGGATAATTCTTTTAATAAATCTCGGAAATTTTTTTAAACATATCTTGAATATTTTTTAAACGTTTTAATGATCCTCTGTTATATAAAACGTTTTAACAAATCTTGGATAATTATTTTAACAAATCTTGGGTATTTTTTAAACGTTTTAATGATCCTCTGTTATATAAAACGTTTTAACAAATTTTGGATAATTCTTTTAATAAATCTTGGATATTTTTTTAAACATATCTTGAATATTTTTAAAACGTTTTAATGATCTTCTGTTATATAAAACGTTTTAAACTTGTCCTTTATAACAAAATATAGACTAAAAATATCATTTAAAAAATTTGTAGACTTAAAAATAAAACTCGTTTCAGATTTGAAATCTTTACACTTAAATTATGTAAGATTATTTATCATTTGTGTAAATGCAACAAAAAAATTATTCTTTAGTGTTATTTATAAATACATTAAATTATTAGTCATCAAATTTTTTGGACTCTCCTATTTTTTCCTTCAAAGAGATGAAAATTGGTGACTCAGTTTTTTCGTGTTTTTAAATTTATTTCGCTGAAGCAAACACGTTTGAATTTTCCAAAATTTATATAAAATTTGAGAAGTTATATTTTGATCTAAAATCATGTATTTACAATGTTTTCGAAAATAATAAGTTAGTCCCAATCGATACTATCAACTAGGCATTAGTGATAATTTCTTATCACTTTTTTTCAAATATTTTTTTTTAAAATCATCATTAAGTGTTACGCAAGCACAACGTCAGCGGGAAACGCCAACATACTTCGCTTTGTAGGCAATTTTTTTTTTTTATGGTGGAAGTGATTTGTTTAGAAAATTTAATAGAAAATATTTTCCTTACTCATAACATACAAATACTTAATCAAAAATTTTAATTCCGATATTGCTGCATTCATTTCGTCATGAGTCATTTAAAGTGTTGGCAAAATTCATCAAATTTTAATTTTAATTTTTCACCACTTTATAACATATTTTTGCACAAAGAGGAACTGTTAGCATCGCTGTAAAGGAGTTAAAATAGACGTAGGATATAAAACTAGAAAAAGCTAATTTCGCATACCTGCCAACATTTACTTTTTACGAAGGTGTTTTTTCCGAATGGTAGTAATTTAGCAATCGAATTACAATTTTACGCAGAATTTTTTTTTATTTCACTAAAGCTTAACGGCATCATCGTATAAATATCATGCATTTCTGTACATTTTTCATGTTTATGTATATAGTGGTGGTCAAAATTAGATTTAAAAATAACAGAAAATTAAATAAACACACACTGGTCACACTTTTCTATCGTTTATTTTTCCCACAGTGGACTGGGATCGTGAGGACACAATTCCCAGTAGATCACCGAAGTCAATCCTCACTCGTTGCGGTCAGTTGGTGGGAGGGTGACCACTTTGATTAGCCTGCGTAGGGACCGAGAGTGTGCTGTATCGGTCCTTGCCAAGCTGTTCCACCATAAAGTAATAGACTTCACTTGCAGGTCGTTGGGCTACCAAAACAAGGGGGCCATCTTCTCTGCAGAGGATCAAAATTGCTATGGCATGTCTTCGGATCATTCTCAGGGATATTTACAGACCATCATCAATAGCCCAACTCTAGCGCGACGTAAATAATGTACCTACCTATCGTTTATTTTTCAAATTGTTTAATGACAAAAGCAGATCAATGCAGATTGACTTAAGTGAAAGTGGTCCACATTAACTTGGATTAATCAGAATTTTACTGTATTAAATTATTATAGTCTACCAGCCATTATCTACAAATTGAAAAATTACAATTACATGCCATAGGTATGGACATAGAGGTATAGACATATAGAGGTATAGACATAACAAATCTATACCTCTAGGGGTACTGATCCAGGAGTTTCCTTGTCCTCTGGATTCGTTCAAAATTACAAGGCTACGGAGTTGAACATCAGTAGTCGTAAACCCAAAAACTTGGTCGACTGTTCAACGACGGATATACAATAAAATAAAATTGAAAAATTAAATTTTCAAATTTAGACAAAATAATTTAAAAATTTAAATTAATAATCCTGGAACTGAATAGAAAGCATAAATCAATCCATTACTTTAAATACAAAAATAAAATTTAACAGAAAATTCATCAAATTTGGCAGCTATAACTTCTAAAGAATGCGAATCGAGATAGATTTGAAAGCAAATGCGTCATATATAATAAAAGAAATAATGTAACCGCTGTGAATTATAAAAGAATAAACACTGATCTTCAATTGAATGAAACCAATAAACCCATATTGCTATTTATTTCGTCGCTTTTTCGTAGTACATTCCTATCTATATTTTTAAATTGTTACAGAAAAGTGAAAGATATAATAATATTTCACTGAAACAATAAAAATATTTTGTGCTTTTATATTTTTATTACCGTTTAAGTTTCATATCAGTTTCTTTGAATCGGCTCAAGTTCCGAAAATTTTATTATTTACAGTTGGCTGCTTTTTATCCATAAGGAAAAAAGGAAATGGGGTTTAATGATACGTTATTTTTTATTTCCCTAAAACTTTGTTTAAAAATATTTTAGATAAGGTATTCTACTCAGAAAATTTAATAAGTGTAACAAAAAAGTTACTAAGTTAAATAGATTAAAAAGTTACCATCCTGAATAATTTTTGATTTAATGATCGGATCTTAACTTTTCAGAGATCGTTCTTTTATAGCTCAAGAGTGTGACCTCAAATATACTAACTATTTCAAGTTATCTTAAGATACGAAATCTGACACAAAAATTTACTCTCTCTGAATCTTTTTTTCGATGGATTTGGATTTCTTTCCCACAAAATATAGCGGTTGTCGCAAACTGGGAAATATGGTCCCGAGAGGTTGATCAGGAGAGCGGTCAGAAGTTTGAACCCTTTAATGCTAGTTTTCTTTGCGTATTCCGCCCTATCTCTATATTTTATAAAGCGAATTGAAAAAATTTTTGCACGCAATTTTAAAATTCGTTTACCCAAAGATAATTTCATGCGAAAAATATCTTTTCATAAATTATTATTTTTTTATTCAATAACAGTCGAAAAAATATTGCAATATAAGATACAAAATTTTTGCGTCACTTTAAAGCACTGGTGGTTCTGCATGTAAAATGTCGCATTTTAATCTGCGGTCTTCTGCGTATAGAAAAACCAGTTTTTATATATTAATAAATAGGGGAATTGAGTATAGACGAGAAACACTCTCCCAATTTTTCCCATTTGCTAAATCACAGGTGGATTAAATAATGTAATTCTATATGTCTAAATACGAAATTTTAGCCAAATCGGTTTAATAGTTCCTGAGATATCAAATTTTAAGAAACCATTCATTAACCATTTGCAACAAGCCGGGATAGCCTGATTGACAGAGCACTAGTCACACGTTCGTGGAAACGCGAGTTCGAATCCAGCAGGCAATAGACTCTCCGCTTAGTAAATGGTGATTGGTGCTCGTTAATTCTGTCGGGGCACAAAGTCCTCCCTGTTCCTGTGACAAATCATACTTTTGCGGTTACTGAATTTGAGATTGGTCGCTGTCTGGTTCAGGTCAAAATTACGATCTGAGGATGAATGAATAGAGGTATGAATGAGTCCGCCCTATAAATGGGCTATGACGCGTATATGGTTGAAGTCGGACCTTGGCCATAGCTGGCACCAATGAAAAACAAGAAACGCATCCTCTGTCTTAAACCTGCTTGGTTTCACCAAGCTGGCTTACCGGTAGAAAGAACAACAACACAAAAATCATAACCAAAGCGCTTTGAATAAAATTACCGAACTTTTTTGTGTTACCACAGAGCTGGAAACTTGGTAAATTTTACCATATTCTGGCAGTTTTCACCATACTTTTTTTTTCTCAGTACAGTAATAAATAATTTATTAATATCTAGAGAAAAATATAATGAAGAAATGTATATATAATCTTTATTTTTAGTAATCTTTACTTTAATATACTAAATGTATTTCTAACCTGTTTCTTACTTAATGTAAGAGAAAATGAACAGGACTGACATTTTACCCATTCAAATTTAACTGTTTATAATAATATTTATGATGTAATAAATTGAATGCTTTTGAAAATAACTGAAGGGCTTTAATATATTGAAAATACTAAAAAAATCATTATTAAGAAAATAATTGAATAAAGAAATAGACAGATGTCACACTTTCTGGGCAATAGCTCATACGTATGCTGTTTTGCAATAAGATCGACAATAATTGTCAACTTATATTACTTTATTGCTCAAAATTTGTTGTGTAAGATATATCGTGTAAAAATTCCCACAACATGCTACAAAGTTTAACTTGTGGATAAAATATTTACATAACTGAACATGAGATTTATGTAAAAAAAAACAGTTTTTTTTCCCGAAGAGTTTCTATGTAAGATCACTAAATATTTTTTTAAAAATAAAAATAAATATCTTTTAAAAGACTTATTAGGTTTTTAAATATTTACTTCCTTATTTTAATGGTTGAAACATGATCATAATAATGCTTGAAATGTTTTTGTTGTATTTTTAGAAAAGCTTCATGCATTTTAATGGTTTCTAATACTTTAGCCTAAAAACAATAAATATAATAAAGATAAACCAGCCCATATTTTATTTCTTCAACACGATACAAGATTAACATATATTTCTAGTCGCATTTTTTCTAATAAAATGCTATTAAATTATATTCTTTTTATTACATTCTTAATGGATATTTTTTGTTCTTAATATATTGAGTATATTAGAGTTGTTAAGTAAATTATTGCGTAAGACGAGTGTCCGCAAATTATAACAAAAAAAAAAAAAAAAAAAAGAAAAAACCTTTTATTTTCCTTTTTTAAGAAAAAATAAGGGTGATTGCGTTTATACTTTATATTTTCTTTTTGCAGAAATTTTTTTTATTAAAAAAATAGTAGTCTGAGAGTCTAACGAGTCTCAGATAATAGTTAAAAATCACGTTTTTTATAGAAAAATAAAATTAGTTTTCCCCGCCATAGAAGAATATTTTCAGCAATCTTCAACTAAGCTATCTTTTTTAATTTCGCCGTGAATTCCAATTTAATTTTTTTGAACAAAAATTACCTTTTTTTTAATCGACAGAGATGTATATTTTCTGTTATCAACAATCTTCTATTATATATTATTTTCTTCATTTTTACTAAAAATTTAAAATTAAATTTTTCCGGAGAAACGGTGATTATTTTCTCAATTGAAACTATCTTTTTTAATTTTTACTATAAGCTTTAATTTTTACTATGATTTTTTACAACTATCGAATGATTATTTTCATGCATAAAAATTATTCAGCTAAAAAAACTCTTCTCTAATTTTTAAAGAGAAATCAAAATTACTGTAACTGGGGAAGAATTAAATTGCTTTATGCAAACAAAAATAACTGCTTTTAGCCTTCAACAATCTTAAATTATAACGATCTTCTTAAATTTTCACTGAGCTAAAATTTACTTTTTCAGGCAAAAAATAAAACCTTTTTACTCAATAAGAGCTGATAACTCAATTTTCAATTAAAATAATCTTGAGACTAAATCTAATAACTTAAAATAGTCTGCAATTAAAATAATCTACTGAGCGTTCTTAATTGCTTTTTTTTTTGAAAAAATTAATTACCATACGCTGACAGAAATAATTATTTTTAGTTATCAATCATCTTAAATTAAAACAATCTCTTTAAATTTTTACTAAGAGCTGAAAATTTCCTTTTCCGTTAAAAAACTGTTCAAACTTGAAAAAAAAAAGATTTTGTTTAAAAGAGTGTGTCAAGATTTTTAAGAATAAAATTAGAGAGGCTGACAAAATTAAGGAAAATAATGAAATGAGAAAGCATGCAACGGCTATATCAAAAACCGTCGCTGAATTTTACTTACGGAACAGCATAAGACTGGCATTTGTATTGAAGAGATAGTAAATTGTTTTTAGTTGTACTTAATGCGGTTTAATAAATGAATAAAGTTTTTAATATTCTCTATGTTTCCAATTGAACTAAATAAAATTTTCAATTAAATCAGTTGTGATTTTGCTAATCTAAATCTAGATCCCTCCCCTTATCCCTGACAGAGCGGTCGCTAAATTTAAAGGGTAAAGTTTATTGAAAAATTTCCTGCTTCTAAAATTTATATCAAAAATATACAGCACATAGATAAAACAGTAATTCTGAATATGGTAGTTTTGATGTAAAACATGTGCAGTTTTAATCTTTTTAATGATGCTTCAACTTTTATTTTTTGAAACAACTTTGTTAAGCTATATATTTGCATGGAATTTTTATTTCTTCAATTTCTTTTTTGTTGTTAGCCCTATCTCTCCTCTATCCTTTCCCCCAAAAAAGTTATGAATTTTTAATGTTACTAGTTTCGTGCTACTTTAATTATACAATAAAGCATTTTTTATTTATATTTTTTCATTTATAGCAATTTTTTTATAATTTCGAATTTCAATGACAATAAATTTTTTTATTTATATTTAACTTCTTGTCCAATT
Source organism: Parasteatoda lunata (assembly GCA_949128135.1). Lineage (NCBI taxonomy): Eukaryota > Metazoa > Arthropoda > Arachnida > Araneae > Theridiidae > Parasteatoda > Parasteatoda lunata. The sequence goes on along the minus strand of OX421981.1, from coordinate 29,522,026 downwards.
ATACTAATGAATTACGAACCAATTTACTGTCAAACATGGTTGAGTGACATTTTACTTTTATTTTTAAGCTATTTTTTCGTTACATCAAATTCCCATGAAAAAAACCTTTGCTTTTTGTTGTTGCTGTTTTTTCTAAAGCTACTTGCCGAATGTTTGCAAGCTGCTTGGTGAAACCAAGCGGATATGAGGAAGAAGGTGTGTTTCTTCTTTATCAGAGGCGCAATCTATGGCCAAGAATACGACTTCAACCACACACACACGGCAAAGCCCATTTTAAAGGGCGGACCCATTCATACATCCATTCTTTCATCCACAGATCGCAATTGTGACCTGAACCGGAGAATGATCAAGCTATAATCAATCTCCAATTTAACACTCTCAGAGGTATTTATTTGTCATGTCAACGTGGAGGTTTTTTTCGCTACAGATTTAACGTGCACCAGTCACCATTTGCTACACGGAAAGTTTTCGGCAGACTGGGATCGAACGCACGACCTCTTGGACATGAGTCCAACGTCCTACCAACCATGTTATCCCTGCCCTCACTATTTGCTTCATTGCTTACTCAATTACTCCGATGATTCCGTTAGATGCTAAATAAGGAAGTAGTTTTCTGTTATTTTTTTTTTATTCAATGCAACTTTTTTTTAAAATTGTATTTACAATTTTTTACTTATTATATTAATTTTATTATTTCAAATTCAAATCGGAAACAAATCTCCATTCTTCACTATTCTTTTCAATTCTTGGTCAATTACTCAAGCATTTACGAATTAGATAGATTTTAAACATAGTTGTAGATTCATGATACTTTTTTCAATCCGTACACTCTTTTTAAACTATATTTATACAGTAGTCTATTTCCACTAAAATATCTCGCTTTTTTGCTTCACAACTAGGTCAATTACTCAAAATTGTGCCATTTCGTTTAACATTAAACTTATTTGTAGTTTCATATTATTTTCTTTTTACCTCATAAAATTTTTTAAGCTATATTTTTATGATTGTAGATATATTTTCATTGTTTCTAATTTCAATAAAAAAAATTTTCATCGTTATTTGCATTACTCCCTAGTCAATTACTCAGATATTTATGATTTTGGCGGATATTAAACATGACTGTAGTTTCATGTTACTATTTTTATTCCATACATAATGTTTAAACTGTATTTTTACAATTATATCTATGTTTTCATTATTTTCAATTCCAATGAAAAAAAAACTTTTCATCGTTATTTATTTTACTCCCTAGTCAATTACTCAGATATTTATGATTTTGGCAGATTTTAAACATGGTTGTAGTTTCATGTTATTATTTTTATTCCATACATCATGTTTAAACTGTATTTTTACAATTATATCTATGTTTTCATTATTTTCAATTCCAATGAAAAAAAAACTTTTCATCGTTATTTATTTTACTCCCTAGTCAATTACTCAGATATTTATGATTTTGGCAGATTTTAAACATGGTTGTAGTTTCATGTTACTATTTTTTATTCCATACATCATGTTTAAACTGTATTTTTACAGTTATAGCAGATATTCATTATTTCCAATTCCAATGCAAAAAAAAAAAAAAAAAAAAAAAAAAAAAACTTTTTATTGTTATTTGCTTAACTCCCTGGTCAGTTACTCAAATAAATTATAATTTTAGTAGATTTTAAACAGGTTTGTAGTTTAATTTTACTTTTTTATTTCATTCATCTTTTTTAAATTATATATTCACAGTTACAGCTAGATTTTCATTATTTTTAATTCCAATGTAAAAAAAAAAAAGAACTTTTCATCGTTTCTTGTTTCACTCCTTAACCAATTTCTCAAATATTTGCGATTTCTTTTCATACCAAACGTGGTTGTAATTAATATTCATTTTTAAACTATATTTATATAGTTACAATACAACATTTTAAAACTATATTTATATAGTTACAACCACATTTTTCTTATTTAAATTCCCCTAAAATTAAAAATAAATTTTGGCCTAGTCGTTTTACCCTTTGGTCATTTACTCTGGAAAAAAAAAACAAAAACTAACGCTGCATTATTATAAATGGGTTGTAATGAGAAAAAGATATCACGAATCTCCCCATCCGGTATCATAGGGATATTGCAAAAAATTACCAACAATTTTGAAAAAAAAAAAAAAAAAAGGTAACCCTGACATTTTGTATTGAGAGGTAAACAATATAAGGGGACTGTGCTGAACCTTTTAATCAGATTCACTTAAACCCTCACATCCTTGAGTTGATCCATTGCATGTACTTATTAATATTTTGAACCATCCTCAATAATCGTTTCTCCAATGAAATCATCTTGAACCTAAGCCCTTGGCTATTTTCCATAGAGCACCAAAAAGCATTAAAAAGAGTTGACCCTCGAAAAACGTATAGGAGTTGGTGACTTTTGTATAATGAATGCTTAGAAGGTGGTGCTTTTCATGTAGTAGAAAAGCGAGGTTTGTGAAGTAGTTTGTATGGTATGTATTTTTATTTTGTTTATTGTGTTGTGGGGAAAATAAATTGTTTCTTCCATCAAAATCATGACAAGTTCTTTAATCGGGTTTCACGTCATGGGTTTTGAGGTGACCCTAACTTGACATGCAGATACTTTCGCAAGAAAGTCAGTAAAGTATGCTTTAGTGAAGATGGGGTGACGTTAGAAATTTGTGAAAGATTTCTTTAGATTTAGAAATGAATATATTTGCTGTAGTGAATTGAAAATTCGATTATGACCGCATTGGTTACAGGTGTGAAGAGAAGTGGAGTTTTGTGATTTATTTTACGATTTAGATTTTATGAGTCAGGGGCGGGTGATTTCAACTGATTTCTTGAACTGTTTCGGAGATAGTTTTTATCACTGCTTACCAAGAAATGCCAACTTGTTCCGGACAGCAGATAAATGTTTTAGAGTTTTTGTCTTTTAATACAGGTCTGCCAACAACTACGCTTTTGCTAAATATTTTATAGAGTTTTAAAAACCAAAGCTTTCAGAAATTTTAGCAATTTTGCCAACATTTTAAAAACCTTACCAAGAGAGAGCTGGTCTGGTCTGGTAAGTGTAACTGGACATCTGAGGCCAAAGTTGGCCCTTTTCCCATTCATCTTGTCATGGTAGGCATCTGTAAAAAACTGAATGCATGGTTAGAACACAAATGGCGAAAACTTAGAACTATATACAACATAACAAATAGAAAAACAAGTAAAAAGTATTTACAAAATTATTTACAAAGATATTTACAAAAATATTAAGAGTTGAGAAAGCAAATTGATCTTAAACATACGTTAAATAGAAATCAAAATTATTAAAAAATAATAAATCATAAATAAGCCAATTAATAAAATGACAATTAAGTAGTATTTATAGTGATAGTGAAATTAAAATAATTAAATTTTGTTAGATTGTGCACCGTTGTTAAAGTAGAGACCCTGTCGCCCTAGAATTTGTCTTGGAGTAGATTGTATATTTTTTACCCATTAATGATAATTTCATGAATCCGATAATTTCATTAATAAAAAGATATGATAATAATGATGCACTAATTTTGGTCATATATCCAATTCTAATTTTTCTCTTCTAGTTATCACATTTCTTTAATAAAAAGATATTATAATAACGATGTACTAATTTTGATCATAATAGCTAATTTTGGTCATATATAATCCACTATTTTTTCTCTTCTAGTTATTATCTGAAATAATAGTCACTCAAAGGCATTCTTTATTTTGTCAGCGAGCTAATGTTTTAAAAGGAATATGAACGAAAAAGAACCTAATTTGCAGGTTCTTACTAACAAATGTAGTTTATTCATTAATTGGTGTCACTTTCCTCAATATCCACTTACAAGGTAGTCCCGGGTGGCTAAAAATACAAAAAGTGGTGATTATTAAAATTCAAAAATTATTAAAAGAGATTAAAATTAGCAACGTTTTGTAACAGATTTTCTTCAGTTTACTATTGAAAGTAAATGCGACGAATGTTTTTGCTTTAACACGTTGAATGCCATGGGGGTCACCGGTGACCGCCACTGAGTTTGTTCGTAGCACCACGGGGGTCACCAGTGCTCGGCGAAGCCAAGGTTATTAAAAACACATAATTCGTGCAAATTTTAAATGTTTTTAATATTATTATCATTACTAAAAGGGTTTGAAGAAATAAATGACACATAGAACACCTTTTATCTTTATTTATCAAAAATTGGGTGCCTGGGCCGCGCAGCGGCCCCCAACCCATTCATCATGAAATATTTACAGGTTGAATTAAAAACATTTTGAATTATGCAGCATTAAGGTGGCAAAAACAAGAGACCAAGCATATTTGCTTGATAAATTAAACATAATTTGAAAAATTAATATGAATCATGATTTTTGAAATAAACAAAAATTATCATAAATATAAATAGCACAATTGATATTTAAGCATTGAAAATGAATTGCATTATGATATGTACAACAAGCACAAATGACATATGAGCATTGAATAGAATAAGCATTTAAACAAGCACCTTGCTTGTATAACTGAAAGAAAATGAAAATAATAAGAGCAACTTGCTGTTAAACTGTGGATGGCTGTGGTTTGATTGTCAACGTGAAGTAACATAAGTCAGGATTTCAGTATTGGTAAAGTGTTTGATACTTTGGATTATTGATGTAGACTATAGATGCTGGAACATAGAACACACATAAATAGTTTTATTTATATACACAGAGATGCCAACTTGCTCTGGACAGCGAATAAATATCTCCAAATGGTAGTTTATTAATTGTGATTCTTGGTTTAATAAATTCAATTTAGTAGATTTTTATCTACCATTATTTCTAAACATTTCGTAGGATTATATAATTCACCTCTTTTTTCAGATTTGTCATGCTAAACTTTAAAAAAAAATTAGCAAAATCTGTATGATATTTACAAATTTAGTTTGTAGTTATTTGACGTTGTAGCCAGACGGGCAAATAAAATTAGCGTAGCATTCGACGTGTTAAATACGAATAATTTGAAAAGTAAGTCATTGCAGTGGTTATGTTTGAATAATTAAAGAGATAATAAAAATGAATTCAGTTTCTATCACTTTTTACGCTTTTAGCCATCTGAAGCAGTCCTGCACTTACTAGAGTCATTATGTTCAATAAAATATTGGTAACTACCACAATTTATTTATAGTTATACTGTTGAAATGTAACTAATTGTACTGCTTTTTTTTTAGTAATATCAGGGAAACCAAAGGCGAATAAAACAGCAACAGGAATCCCACGGGCTTGAAATTTTTTTATAGTGGTCGCGAAAGTGAGATAAGTCTACTGTTTAAAGCTATAGTTCGTTCACCAGGAGTAGGCACTTGGCTCCGCCTTCATCACGTGGTATCGGATGATACTATTTCGCTATTTTGGGGAGAAGGATGTGAGCAAGGCTGCTATTTGGCGATCGTATGACAAAAATATTTATTTCCCAATCTTCATGTGCATATTTTGAACATGTGCATTTTATTTCATAAACTTGTTGATATTTCTCTCTTTTTATTGAATAGTTTGTTATTTTTGAGATATTTTGCTGGGAAAAAGTTTTTAGATATAAATTAGCTAGAATAACGAAAGGTATAATAGCTGATGATAAAGTGAAGTAAGTGACTAAAAAAGGCTATCACCTTCTACATCAGAGAGCCTCCACACGGTTTCTTACAAGTTGTCAGTGCAGACTATTTAAAAAGTGAACAGTTTGAGAGCATGAAACCAAATTCTATTTTAAAAGTGACTGAGAGGAATTTATCATATATATTTGAGAATTGAATCTGTAGTGGTAGACAAGTAAATAAGACAAACTAATCATATTCAAAAGTAAACAAATTTTTAGACATATATTTGCTACCACTTTCTTATTTCTACTAGATTTTCTATTAAAGGGCATTTTCGTAAACTGGTTTGCCTTCATAGTGGTCTGATCGGACTACCTATAAAAAAAACCGTGTGGAGGCTTTGCGCGCATTAGAGGTTATCTCGATTTTAAGCGGGGAAATGTTTTTCCTATAACTCCCCCGCGCTGAAATGAACTCTGCGTCCGAGGAGGTGGAGCCAAGTGCCAACTCCTGGTGAACGAACTTTACCAATCCATGTATAATATAAATGAAATATTTATGTGCGCAAAAAAGTAGCTCAGGAATTATTTTGTAATTCCAAATGAAAGATAAATGTAAGCATTTTTCCGTAGTCTTGAAAAATCTTAGCTACCACTTGTTTGTTTTTTCCAAGCTGTTGATACCTTGTTGTGATTACTCTTATAGAGAGTAGGCGTAATTACCCATATTTCTGAAGTTTTACCATTTAATTCGTTACCAATTCATAAAAACTTTTACAGGAAGCGCCCCAGTTGGCATTCTTGCTCCTCAGAGCAGGGTGAGGTTTATAAAATGATGACAAACTTCCAAAATATTCTGAAAGATTAGGTCTTTCAAAATCTACCACTGTGTTATATATTTCGCAAAAAGCGTAGTAGTTGTCAGGACTGAAGTTAGACAGCATGGGTCTGTTATCTGGACCCGTCACTTAAAGTTTCACCGGATTAGAGATAACATTCTTAGACCACTCTCTTTCTATAATTATTAACTGCTGTAAATAATAAGAACTGGTACCAATCAGAAGCTTCGAAGTGAAAAGTTAGTGGCAATCAGAAATTGCCCGAACATATCTTCAGATTTTTTAATTATTGATTTGTCGATATAGGAAGAAAATTTTTTGTAAACTTTAAATGGAAGATTTAATCAGGGTTCCCACGGTCAGGAAATGTTTTTAAAGTGGTAGCAAAAATGATATGTATTTAGATATTTTAAGCTATCAATAAATAATTAATTTAAAGGAAATATATATGAATGCAAAAAAATTATTCTGGAATAATTTCGTAATTCACAAACGAAAGATAAATTTAATCATTTCTCAGTAGTCTTGAAAAATCTTAGCTACCACTCACTAATTTTTCCCTGGTTGTAGAAACCCTGATGTAGGAAGCGGTGAAATCGCAAATGGATGTCCTGATAAGCACGCGAAAAATTCATTTAGGGGTATGGAGAAAAGACTTCGACGCAGATGTCATGCTTGTCTAGGATGCCGATAACTGATGCTGGTCATGCTTTACTGATGTCCTCTTCTCCCTTGCGATGCCGGTCATGCTGAGTTGATGCTGATTATCCTGAACGTTACAAGGTGAGTGGTACAGATTTTGATCTCGTCAGGTTCCTGAGTCGAGAGAGACAATACTGACAACTGACCATCTTGATGTCTAGATTTTGAGCCCGCCATTTTGTTTTTTCAAGTCATGCCGAATCATAAAACAGCTCGCGGTGGAAAGGTCTCACTCTCTGGTCATAATTCACCATTGCATTGCAAAGAATCCACGTCATTAGAAGAAATCATTACTACCTGTGGGATTTCAAAAAGATATTTTCCATCAGTTGAACATGAACATATTGACGATCTTGTAGAGTTTTACTCTCAGTTTAATACAGAGGGGCTGATTCGTTTCGATAAATTACTTAGCAAACTGCTCATTCAAATAAGATCAAGTTACCCTGGGGACTATGAATACTCATACTTCCTAAAACTGACAAATGCAGCTTATCACGTCAGATGGAAGAGGAAAAACTTTCAAAAAGAAGAAAACAAGGATTTGAATAAAAAATCCATTCAAGGCGAATCAATAATCACTGAAACTAATCCAAGCACTGAAGACATAACCATGGAAAATAAAGATGAAAACCTGAATACAACACCGAATACAGAAACTGACACGGACATCAATATTACAATAATACAGAACCACCAGCAAAGAAAAGAAAGAAGAAGAAGAAAAAGCAGAATGCAGTCAAAATAATTGAAGATAATTCTACATTCATGTCTACAAACAGCTGTCCTTCCTCTAGCCAACATAACTCAACAGATGACGCCACTATCTTGCCGACAACAAAACCTAAGGAGGATATCGACAAAGTACGGGATCCGCCCAGCAAACGTGAAATAACACCGCAAGCCAGATTTATTAAGGTTCTGGTCCAGGGCCTGCCTGTGGACTTTGATACAGATGCCATCAATACAGAATTACAGAAAAACAACATTGAAACCTTTGAAATAGTGCAGTTTAAGAAGAGAATGGGAGAGGCCTATCGGCTCCTTCCACTTTTTCTAATAATCCTAACTTCAACGACGAATCACCATAGAGTATTCGAAGTCAACAACATACAGCAGATCTCGATCAAAATCGAACGATTTCGAGGAGGTCGAGGACCTATACAATGTTACAACTGCCAAAATTATGGACATACGCAAAGCCACTGCAATGCACCTGCAAGATGTGTAAAATGCGCTGAAAACCACAGGTCACATGAATGCTACAAAGACAGAACAACACCTCCAAAATGCTGTAATTGTTACAAAAACCACACAGCCAACTATACTGGGTGCGAGACCCGTCCCAGCAGAAGGAGCCCTCGAGCAACATCAAATTCGATGCCTAAACTTGCTCAACGATTAGTGTCATTAATCAATGAATTACAGGAATTGCTCAAAAATGAAGAAGTGCTCCGCCTTCTGCGGGGGATCATCAGGGAAACATCTCAATCCCAGTGAGTTCTATTTTTATTTTCAAGACTTTCAAATTAAATTCACTGAACTTTTCACAGCAGACTTTTACTAAGTTAAATTAAATAACATTAAGATTCATTTTCTGATAATAAAGTCAATTTATGCATATATATTTATCAACTTATGCACGTCAAATTCTTTTGCAAGTTCTATTGTATTTAATTCGCAATATTTCTCTTATAAAATATATTTGCTGCATTTTCTCCAAATATGTTATTTTATCATGTATCAAGGTATGATTTATCTATATTCATCAATTATGTCTCTCATTTCTCAAAAATCAATTATTGTACATATCAAATCATGTTTTATCTTTATTTTTAATTTAAGTCTACAATCAATATTTCCCATGTTATGTAAAAACGTCAATTTGTCATATTGAATTTTTTCATTGTTTTATTATTTCACAAGCAAACGGCTTGATTTTTTTTTATGGCTACCACAATGTTTGCTAAAGTAATGTATTTTACCTTACTGTATGTAATTTTTATGATGAATGGGATAGGGGCCGCTTCGCGGCCCAGGTGCCCAGTTTATTTAAATAAAGAAAGAAAGTGAAATCGCAAGTTAGGTTTTATTTATTAAATTTATGTAATTATTCAATCGAACTACCACCATGACCTATGAAAATTATTGAAATTTAAAGCGAAAAAAAAGTCAAGATATCTTAAGATAATGCGGATTAATTTGACTGACTGATACAGTTTTATCGGAGTGCCTATCCTATGGGGATATCTGCTCCTTCATCTAAAGTAATAATTGTAAGGGTGATGAGATGGGTGGTGCGGGGGTTAACTAAGTTATGTCTCAATTGTAAATATTTTACAATTAAAATAAAATCTGGGATAAGTATATACATGTTAAATCGCATTGGGATACATAAAAAAAAAAAAAAAAAAATTAGAATAATATCAAAAATAAAATAAAAAGAGAAAAATATTTATAATTATTTTACAAGTGGGGAAGACTCCCTATGCACTCCCTCGCCTCCCTCCGGTTTGGCCGGGCTTCTTAGGTGCAAAGGGCATAGTTTGTCTATGGTAAGGGTGATAATATTAAACTATCGTTTGTAATATTTTGATAATACGCAATCGCTAAGAAAGAATGCGGTTATCGGACTGAAATTTGCATTATTTTCTATAATGTCCAAGTCTAATAGTTTGTTGAAGTCGCAGGTGCTACAGTCTTTAGCGCCTTTAAAAAAGGAAGCGTTTAATTTAAATAAATATTGGTCAATTTTATCGATTTTTAGGTCGTTATATAAAGTATTGTTTCGAACAAACCAAGGTGCCCCGGTTATTCTTCTAAGTATGCGGATTAATTTACGTACCTGACAACATTTAATCCTTTTGAGGATGATTTTCCCCAGTGGTAGTAAAATAAAATTTTAATTACAATTTTAGGCAGAAACATACGCTGTATTTTGAAAAAGCTATTTGCAATCTAAGAGAAATCTAGATGTAAAAACTAATCAGATTAATTCCTAAAATTAATTAAAATCTTTAAAATTTCTAAATTGTCTTATGAATTTTTTGCCCTCCTCTTTTTATATTTCAGGGATCGTAACAAACCTGTACCAATGAAAAAAAAAATGCTATTTTGAGGTTAATCATTAAATATTGCATATTATACGTTAAATTGATACCAGTAATTATTTAAAAAAATTATTAATAAGCTGGTGCACTGCCAAAGATCTTCATAGTTCTGTTTCAAAACCTCTGAAATGTCGTTCTAAGGATCTTATCTTAAGATCCAGAATGATTTACTATCGTAAAAAACTTGTACTTATAAAAAACTAAAAACGACTTATTACTACTTTGAGGATAATCAGCGAATTGTATATATTATTCATTTTGTGGATACCAGTAATTAATTTATGAAATAAATATCACACTGAATGCCATAGAAGTCACCGTTGACCGGCACTGAGTTTGCTCGTAGCGCCAAGAGGGGTGACCGGAGAAACCAAGATTATTAGAAACACACAATTCGAGTAAATTTTTATTGTTTTTATATTATAATCGTTAATATAATGGTTTGAAAAAATTAATCTAATATAGAACACACAAAAATAGTTTTATTTATAACCACACAATGCCAAAGTGCTCCGGACAACGAATAAATATTTTCAAGTGGCAGTTTATTAATTATGATTCTTGGTTTTAAAAATTCAATTTAGTAGATTTTTATCCACCACTATTTCTAAAAAATTCGTAGGCTTATATAACTCACCACTCTTTTCAGATATGTCATGCCAAACGTTTTAAAAAACTAGCAATATCTGTCAAATTAGAAAATTTAGTTTGTAGTTATTTACCGTTTGCCCAGACGGGCAATCGCTAGTAAAAAAAAATATGAAAATAGAAAATTGTTTGTCTTTCAATTGAGTCAAAATTTTATTAAATTTGCAAATTTAGTTTGTAGTTGTTTACCGTTTGGCCAGACAGGCAAGCCATGTAAAATTAGCGTGGCATTCAATGTGATAAATACGAATAATTTGAAAGGTAAGTCATTGCTGTGGTTGCGATAGAATAATTAAAGAGATAAAAAAAAATGAATTCAGTTTCTATCACTTTCTACACTTTTAGTTACTTAAAGCAGTCCTACACTTACTAGAGTGATTATGTTCAATAAAATATTCGTAACCACCACAATTTATTTATAGTTATACCGTTGAAATGTATCTAATTGTACTGTTTTTTTAGTAACATCAGCGATGCCATAGACGAATAAATCAGCAACAGGGTTTCCACGGAATTGATATTTCTTTAAAGTGGAAGCAAAAGTGAGGTAAATCTAGATGTTTTAAGCTACCAATGCATGTATAATTTAAACGAAATATATATGTGTGCAAAAAGAGTAGCTCTGGAATTATTTCGTAATTCACAAATGAAAGATAAATGTAAGCATCGTTCCGTAATATTGAAAAAATAATAGCTACCACTACCTTGTTTTGGTTACTCTCATAAAGAGTAGGCGTAATTACCCATATTTAAGAAGTTTTACTATTTAATTCGTTACCAATTTATAAAAACTTTTACAGGAAGCGCAACGCGTGGCATTCTTGCTCTTTGTTCAGATTAGGGGTGAGGTTGAAAACTTACGGAAAATTCTGTGAGCTTTGTTTTTTCAAAATCTACCACTGCATTATATATTTCGCCAAGAAGCGTCATAGTTGTCAGGACTGGTGTCTCTTAAAGTTTCCCCGAATAGAAGACGCTACTCTTAGTCCACTCACTTCCTATACTTATTAACTGCTGTAACTAAAAATAACTGGTATCAATTAGAAGCTTCGAAGTGAAAAGTTAGTGGTGATCAGAAAGTGCGCGAACATATCTACATATTATATCTAAATATTTTTTAATTATTGAATTGTCGAGATAGGAGAAAATTTTTTTGGAAACTTTAAATGTTAGAATTAATCAGCGTTCCCACGGTCTGGAGATGTTTTTAAAGTCGTAGTAAAAGTGATATGTATTTAGATATTTTAAGTCAGTGTTTTCCAAAGTGTGGTACGCTCACCCCCAGGGGTACGGAAACAATTTAGTGGGGGTACGCATTCTTATGCGAAATATCTTGCAACAAACGAAAATTTAAAAAAAAATTTCTTTAAAAACAAAGCTAGCCATGAAATTTTCCGATTACGTATTTTTCTGTTAGTTATTTTTTGCAGAGTTAACAGATATTAATTAGTGGTGTCAAAAGACAGTTGTGATTTTTAACCTTTGTGCAATTTTTTATAGTGAAAAATACATTAATAATTTTTTATTATTGGCGCACAGCGTTACGAAATATTTAGAAAGGGTACACAAAAGTCATAAGTTTGGGAAACACTGTTTTAAGCTATCAGTAAATAATTTAAAGGAAATACATATTAATGCAACAAAATAACTGTTGAATAATTTCGTAATTCGTAAAGGAAAGATAAATTTAAGCATTTATCAGTGGTCTTGAAAAATCTTAGCTACCACTCATAAATTTTTCTCTGGTTGTAGGAACCCTGATGTAGGAAGTGATGAAATCGCAAGTCATGTTATATTTATTAAATTTATATAATTATTCCATCAAAATACCACCATGACATGCTTTGTAAATTATTGGAAATTAAAGGGAAAAGAAAGTGAAGACATCTTAAGATAATGTGGATTAATTTAACAAATTTTTTATCTACCATCAGATATTTGCAATCTAAGAGAAATCTAGATGTAAAAACCGATCATATTAATTCCTGAAATCAAAGTTTAATTCAAGTCTTAAATATTTCCAATAGTCTCATGAAACATTTGCCCTACACTTTTTAAACTTTAGAGATCGTAACAAACCTGTACCTGTGAAAAACTAAAACTAATTACTTTTTCGAGGTTAATCACCAAATTTTACATTTTATACCTTTTATTGATACCGGTAATTATTTTAGAAAATAACTAATAAGATTGGGAGCTGCCAAAAATAATTTGGTAGTCTATCGTTTTTTTCTTTCGATGTTGTTCTAAGGATCCTATCTTGCGATTCAGAATGATTAATTATCGTAACAAACTTGTACCTATGAAAAACTGAAAACGAATAAATTACAATTTTGAGGAAAATCATCAAATTGTACATGTCGCTGGTTCAAAACTAAAACGACACATCTGCAAACGTATTATGCTTGCAGATGTGTCGTTTTAGTTTTGAATCAGCGATGTTATACCTTTTATTGATATAAGTAATTATTTTATAAAATAATTGATAAGGTGGAGAAGTGCCAAAGAAATTCGTGGAGTTGGCTTTCTGCCTCTTAAATGTTGTTCTAAGGATCCTATTCAGAATGACTTTGTCGGATTTGTTTTTCAATTTCCAACCAATAAAAAGCATTTTTATTTTGCTGAAAATTATTGGTAATATATAAAATACAATTATATATATTACTATATATAATTATATAAAAATTATATATGTTCTATTCTAAATTCGAAAATGTGAATTATTTTTATCAGCAGGCAGTTTTTTGCTTGACCTGTTTGTAGTGAAATAAGTGATGTTCCTTCTACTGATCTCTGCAATTTTCTCTGCAATGTACTCAAGTTTTATCTTTAAAAAATACACTTTGATAACATATTTATTAACTCTCTTCCCTTAATGTGATTAAGATAAATAACTGCATTAAATAGTTTTAAAACTAGGTAAAAAAGTTTTTGGAAAATAATTTTCTAATTTTGCCGTTAAAACAGCCTTACAATCAGTCTTAAGCATCAGATTGTAAAATTCATATTTAACGCAAAACTGAAATAATTTATTACAGATAACATGCAATGGTAACACTAATAAAAGCGAATTTACAGAAAGTTCAAAATGATTTTAATTTCTGTATAAGGCGAGAAATCTCACATCGAAAACTGTGAAGAAAGTCGGACTAGTTACGCCATCTTTTAGCAATATTCTGGAAGACAAAAATAATAGAGGGATTGAAAGAGACGTGTAATTAGCGACGAATTCAATTTCAACGATGCAAGCTTTTTCTTTTTCACCTGGCAGCACTCGAATACGCCATCTGGGGAGAGACGGGTTTCATGCCTTTGGCCCTTCTCCCTTCCCTCTTCTCCTCTTTTCAGTTGTATAGGAATGTACTACGATATTTTCCCTTTTCTTAATAATTTTCCTTTTCATTTTATAAAAATATTTTTTAAAATTTCCGTGATGCTTTTCTTTAGAACTATGTTTAAGTTAGTTTTCAGTTCCATATAGTTTTCCAGCTTAAAATTTTTTAATCTATATAGAAATCAAGAGAGAAACTAACGCACTTCCTTCCTCTATGACTCTCCACACGCTAATGGAGAAAGCATGCGAAGTGTTGCCATAGGTAGAGAGTTCTGCTCTAATCCACCTGCAGCCTATTTCGATACGGGCACAAAGAAGTCGAACGTATGAGTTGAGACGCCGACAGATAAGACGTAAATGGAGGATGGACGTAGTTTTGTCCACATTACTTTTACTCGTAAAGTGAATGTGTAAAAGTGATGTGACCAGCACCAGACTATTTTTAATGTAACTGGAGAATATCCAGTTACATTAAAAATAGTCTGGTGCATAAAAATAGTCGGCATTAACCGATTCATCTGTAGTACTAAATCGATGATGAGGAGTAATGAGGAGGGATGAAGATAGGGGGAAAAGGGGGTGCTCAGCACCCAAAAATAGAGAGGGGATTCGTATGACATGGACAATCAAGAACTGTTTAGTGGCATGGGGTATAATTAAATGACAATGTAATCATGAACAATATAAAATGAAATAATCATGAAGATTATGATGATCGATATTATTAAGGAAGGTCTGGGTTAAATATAATATATATATATATATATATATATATATATATATATATATATATATATATATATATATATATATATATATATATATATATATATATATATATATATATATACAACCTACGATAATCATCCCAAATTGAATAAAAAATAAGATAAAAAAAATAGATATATACAATAGGAAAATAATCAATGAGGGTTTTAACTGAAACGAAGTGGCATTTTATATGAACTTTTTTATTATTTGAACGTAGTAGTAGGCAAAATAATTTTCAATGAAAGTTACTGCTAAATCAAAAATTATTCATCATAACATAAGTAAAGGTACCACTAGAAAAATATTAGCCTCAAAGCGAAGGAAGCGCGCGAAAAAAATGAACAAAATAAACGTAGGAAGTTTATAACTTCATTCTAGTTTTAATACCGTTATGTTTGTCCTTATTCTATTAAATTCCAATATTTATATTCGAATGCATCTTTAATTATAGCGGTATTATATTTTATTTTATAACCATTGTCGAACAGCAGACCCAATTTTCGGGTTTACGACTACCAATGCCTAACTACGTAGCCTTGAAATTTGTAACCCTATCCAGAAGACAAGGGAACTCCTGGGTCAAGTATTTAGAGAAATTTGCCTTCGTGGAGGACTTTTTGATCGAACTAACCCGCATTTACTTTACATGAAGAGGAAGACCACGAGAACCTCCCACGGTTAGCCTTACGGCAAGGGTACTTTAACCCATGATCAGTCTACCACTGACTTTCACGTCAGCACTGTGGTTACTGCAAGCTGGATGAGGAATTCATATTGACCAGCCATCGCTGTTGTTTGAACCTGGTTCACCTCATTGAAAGGCGAACGCTCTTCCCCGTAAGCCGTCGCATTCATTATTGTATTGAAAAAGGAAAGAAACTTTAAAGTTCCTTCGCTTATTTCGGTCGATAAAAATTTGGCATAGGTAAAAAATGATTCCATTTCTAAAAGCTTCAAGCATGATCTGTCAAATAATTCCAAGAGTTTTGCAATGAAAAATCTTCCAATACATTTGCTGCTTGAATGAAAATTCTTGACATCACTTATTTTTAAGAAAAAATCTATTAAAAATTAGAAAGTGGTAGCAAATATATGTCTAAAAATTTGCTTAATTTATGAATATGGTTAGTCTTATTCACTTGTCAACCACTACAGATTCAATTCTAAAATATATATGATAAATTTCTCTCAATTGCATTTACAGGGATGCCAACTGCTCCGTTTCTGGAATAGTTTTAATAAAATGGTAGCAAATTATGTAGTAAAATTCGGTGAAGAAGGATAGTTACGCCTACTTTTTAATAGAGTAACCAGTATATAATAGAGTAACCAGTATTTTAATAGAGTAGTTGATGTTATAACGTAGCATTTTATATGATTCTTATAATTTTTGATATTTAGTGGTGAAACAATTACTTAAAATGAAAAATACTAAACTAAAAGTAACTTAAATTTCGCTACCATTAGAAAATACTATTTTACAAAGCGGAGCAAGTTGGCATCTCTGCATTTAGAATAGAATTTGGGTTCATGGATGCCAACTCCTCTTGCTTTCAATAAAAGTTTTAATAAATTGGTTGCGAATTAAATTGAAAATTCCAGAATATGGGTATTTACACTTATTTTTTATAAGAGAACCATGAGATAATTGAAGTAAAGTTGTATTTTACATCATGTACGGGACACGGCCTTCAATTCCTTTTAATTCATTAAGTTCTTTTTAATTTTTTTGTCACTATCTCTTATTTTATTATGCTTTATGGAAAATCTTGTTTTTAGATGGCCTGTTGCCATCCTCCTAATGTAATTTTGTTTTGATTTTAATAAATGCCACGGGCGAACTTCACCGGGTCCCTCGGCCGGCACTATTACCGGCGGTCCTCTCGCTCCCCTTAACATTCGGGGCTGTTCCGGCGACGGGCCCTCATGATCTATCCCGTATGCCCACAAATGGGCGGGTCGGGGAACAAATTCCTTTACATCATATATCGAATTTGTGATATGTAGTCATGGAAAAATTACTTAAAATGAAAAATACTAAACTGAAACTAACTTAAATTTTGATACTACTAGGAAATATTTTTTTACAGAGAGGAGCAAGTTGCTCTCTCTGAAAGTGGCCTATGAACATTTAGATGATTTATGAGTAGTGGTGTGGAAAATAAGTTTAAAGGAATAGAAAATAATATATTAAAACTTTGTTGATGTTTCTATTGCTACTTGCCAATTACCCAGCAAGCGTGATGGGTGAAACCAAGCGAGTTTAAGACAGGGGGTTTGTTTCTTGTTTTTGAGTTTGATTTTTATGAATTTATGGGCAAGAATACGTCCTCAGCCCCCACACGTCCTAACCCATTTTAAAGAGCAGATTCATTTACCCATTCATTCATCCACGGATCGTACTTTTGATCTGAACCAGAGAGCGATCAATCTCAATTCAGTACCACTAAAGGTTCTAATTTGTTATGGTGACATAGAGGGCTTTTTGATCCGACAGATTTAAAGTGCACAGAATACATGACCCATTTAAAATAAAGTGTTTTTATTTGATTTTATTTACCTTTTTCTTACCGAAATACGTAGTTGCAAACTCTTCCGCACTTTCTGGTATTTTTTAAATTTAAAGCGTTAGCGGACTTTAATGCTTTTTCTTGCGCTTACGGAGTAGTCAAAGCTGGGACAAATTTAAAAAGTTGTGACAAATGTTTCTTGATGAGATTGGAAATTTTAAAGTTTTTAAACACATTTTATTGTTTAAACTCCTTGATATATTTCTTTTAATTCACAGATATAGTAGATAACTTCCTCGGTGACTCAAGGAATAGAGCAAATATTTTCTTAAATTTTTTTCTACCGCTTTTTAAAATTTTCTGATTAATATCATCTTGGTTTATAAATTTATTATGGTAGGATTTTTACCATCCCCACGCACTATGGTAATAACATTTCTGATTGAAATTAAACGGAACTAAAATTCTGGCAAAATTACCATACTTTTATGGTAATGGCATTTCTGGTAAAAAGAACTTAGTAAATCAGGTAATAAGACCTAAAGTTACGGTATTTAAATTATTCGTTCGGTTATTTTTTTTTTTGTTTTAATGGTTTACCGGAAATTCTATTTTAAAAATTATAATTCTTATTATCACATTTATTGTAAAAATACAAGACTAAAGAGTAAATTTGACTAAATAAATGTTTTTTACGCCATGCTTTAAGGTATCACGATAAAAATTGTAAAATCTCACTACATTTACTACCAAGCAGTATGGTAATAAAACCATATTTTATTGTTAATGATACCTAAAGTCATTATCAAAGAACTTCATTAAATTTACCGTAATTTACCTGATCAAGCGTTTACCCACGTTGACCATCAAACGAATTCAACCACACATAGCTTTATAGCCGTCGTTAAGCAGCCGACCCAATTTTGAGTTTACGACTACTAATGTCCAACTCTGTAGCCTTGTAATTTTGAACCCAATACAGAAGACAATGGAAGTTCTTGATGGAGTATTAGGAGAAATTTGTCTTCGTGGAGGACTTTTTGATGGATCTAAACCGCATCTGCGTTACATGGAGAGGAAGACCACGAGAACCTCCCACGGTTAGCCTGAAGGCAAGGGGACTCTAACCCATGATCCTTTCATCACTGAGAATATTTCACGTGAGCACTGTGGTCGTGCAAACCAACCGTATATTATCGAATTCGTATCGACTGGGATTCCAACCAGGTTCCCCTCATTGGAAGGCGAACGCTCTATCTCCTGTGTCATCGCTGGTCCACACATAGTTTTATATTTTATTTTATAACCGTCGTTGAACAGCCGACCCAATTTCATGGGTTTACGACTACTGATGTTCAACTCCGTAGCCTTGTAATTTTGAACCAATCTAGAAGACAAGGAAACTCCTGAATCAGTACCCCCAGAGGTATTGATTTGTTATGGGAACATGGAGGACTTTGAGACTCGACAGATTTAACGTGCATCAGTCACCATTTACTACACGGGGAGTCTTCGGCCGGCGAGGATCGAACCCACGACCTCTTGGACATGGGCCCAGCGACCTACCGACCAGGCTATCCCGGCCTCCACACATAGTTTATAGCAAGCTGATCCTTATAATTTTCATTAGTTTTATTTTCTCAAGCAAGGCGCTTGAGCTCTAATAACAGTCACCACACAGTCTGCTGATCACATAAAGTTCCACTACAACTACTTAAGTAATCATGATGGATGGAATAGGGGCAGCTGCTCGCCCCAGGTGCTAAGCTCAGTAAATAAAAAAAGAAGAAGCGTGTATTGTTTTTACTCTTTGTAACTTTTATTCACTTTTATTTCATTTACATTTACTAAATATGCAAGAAAATTCATTAGCAGGATAACTATAACAGATAATTGTATCTTGATTTATAGTTTTCTATTGAAAATTTAAATGAAGTTAGAGTTGATTTCTATTTATTTTATCCATTTATGATAATTTCATGAATACGATAATTTCATTAATGAAATTATTAAATAATTATAATGTACTAATTTTGTTCAATATCATTTTTTAATTTTTCATTTTTCTCTTCTAGTTATCATCTGAAATAATAGTCATTCAAAGACATTCTTTATTTTGATAGTGAACTAATATTTTAAACGGAATCTAAACGCAAAAGGATCCTAATTTAACCCTTTCGCGCCGACTGTCACAAATCGTATGATAAAACTGGTAATCAAAGTAATTCTTTATTAGTTTATTTGTGGGCGGGGCTATAATTGGTTTATTTATTTAGTGCACCATTACTTAGTTCAAAATAAAATTACACAAGCCTGCGAAATTGAAGTTTTTGAAAAATACAAAAGAAGTTATTGTTGATTTATATGTTATTTGATGTGCTGATTTTGAAAATGAAATTCATTTTCACCAATCACATCAGGATTTTTTGTAAAATCGATATAAGTGTTTTTACTAAAATCTTATTTGGAAAGGGATTTTCTCAAACAATTTTGCATGTACTATCCGTTAACTGTTCTTTTCATTCATTTTGATCTATGTAAAATTTAATCGTGTGAAATAAAATTGAATTTTTAGGTATCAGCTAATTTTTTATAGGTTAAAATGAATAAAAAATACTGTTACCAGACCGCACAAGTCACCTCTGGTCGAGAGAAAAACAATAAGTTCCTTGTGTTCAAACTTTTTACATCAGTTTCTAGCAGAAAATCACCAACATACCATTTTAATTTGTTTTTATTGAGATAACTTATCTGTAATTAAAAACGTAACCTGTAACGTAAAATTGATGATTGACCAAGAATAGCAAATATTGTGTATGTGTACATGAAAGTTTGAAACAAAAAACAAAACAAGCAGAAGAGAAAAGTTTCTATTTAAGTACATACTCGTTTTCCTCTGAAACTTATATTTGATGATCTTCTTTTATGCTTAATATCTGATCTATCCGGAGCGATCATCCAACAGTAGTCAGCGATTATGTTCCTGTCCCAACTTCCTTGATATTTACGCTCCAGATGTCTGATATCTTGATGGAACCTTTCCCCTTGTTCTTCGCTGACTGCTCCTAAATTTTCAGGAAAAAAGTCTAAATGTGAGTGAAGGAAATGTATTTTTAAACTCGTGGAGCAACCCAACGTTTTAAATTTGTCCAGCATTTTCATTACAATTTCCTTATAATCAGAATCCTTGTAATTATGCAGAAATTTACTGACGACATCTTTGAAAGCAATAACAAAACTTCTTTTTCCATTGTTGTCTTGTTAGTCTCAAATTCTTCATTCTTCATGAATTTGCGGATATCTGGACCAACAAATATTCCTTCTTTCAACTTAGCTCGGGATAAACCTGGAAACTTTTCGCACAAGTATTCGAAACAATTGCCATCTTTTGGAACAGCCTTGGCAAACTGCTTGATTACATCTAATTTTGTATGTTTTGGAGGTAATATTTTTTCGGATCAACTAAGCTGTTTCGAATAACGTTCTTGATGCCTGGGTCAAGACTTTGTCTTTTCGACCATTCTTTTTTGACCCAATGTTGAGTCTTGTCACGGCAGTCCCACTCACAAATGAAGCATGGAGAAAACTTTCAAATCACCGCAAATGGTCCAACTGTGGTCCATATATTTTTATTTTGTCCAGGACGAGAGTCAGGTTTTTGAAGCATTCTTTTTAATATGCTAATATGCTTAGTGTCCAACTGGTACAGATGCATACTGGCTGCCATGATGAAGAATAACAGCTTTGAGGCTTCTTGTAGATGAATCTATAAACAGCCTCCACTCATCTTTATCGTAGATGGCATTACATTTGCTCATCAATCCAGGAACATCAGAATAATAGACCAAGTTCTCCTCATCATCAAAGTACTTAATAAATTCCTTTTCACGATTCCTGTACCAATAAAAAAATGTGTCTTTGGCCAGAAGTTTTTTCTTTCAGTCTGGAGCCTAACAACTCGGGTGCCTCTTTCGAAAGGCCAGGATCTCTTGTCAGATCATTAAGTTTAACTTGAGAGAAGGGCTGAGGTGAACCGGCTACAGATGGCTTATATTTGATATCGGAGCCTTGAACTTCTGGATGCTCCGGATGTTTGAAGACTCTAAAGAGATGATCGGCAGTTCAGTTGGAGGCAAAGGCACAGGCACATCAGGTCCGTGAGGAACGGGGCGTATGGCCGATGGAATGCTATCTGGATAAGATATTAGACTTTGATTTTTTCCGGTTATACACACGAACATGGCAGGAACAAAAATAACAATCATCAAAGTGGTTTGGGGGCTCCCTCCACGTCATAGGAATTCCAAATCGTAAAGCAGTCTTCTTTCCTTCATGCCATAAGCGTAGATCATTGCGACACTTCGCATAAACTTTATGAGGTGCCCAAGATTTGTCCTGGTCTCAGAGTTTCATGCCAAAATATGCGATATAGTTGTCTTACATAGTCTGTAATGTTCCTCATGCGATTTTTAACAACACTATATTCGTCGCATATATAACGAAAGTCACCTGGGAAATTGTATGAGCCCGAAGTCATGTTTCACGAAACACAAAGAAAAAAGCAGACTTTAAAATGACTCCCTATTACGCTTGCTAGTGTTTCTGAGAGGTCAACGAACGTAGATAAGGATTATCGCGACGCTATTGGTAAAGAGAGATTGTGACAGAGAGAGGGACGATTACAGGAAGTAGTGATAGATGGGTACTTTCGTAGATTTAACCAAAGTAGAATGCTGGTCCGTCAAGAAGGGAAGAAATTCAAAAATGAAAATTTTTTTATGTGGTAAATGTTCTTAAAAATTTCAGTAAAAATTTTTCAAAAAAACCTGACGTGATAGAAATTTTTCATTATTATTTTCCATTTCAGCACCACAAAATACATTAAGTTCAGCTATCAGACCCCTTGTATTTTTTTTCCATCGCAGGCCTGTGTTATTTAGTTATGCTTTGATCTGACATTGATTATATATATGATTATATATATGATTGAGCCGCGATGACTCCGGGGATAGAACGTTCGCCATACAGTGCGGCAAACCGTGTCCGAATCCCAGTCGATATGAATTCTGCATCCGGCTTGCACCGACCACAGTGCAGACGTGAAATATCCTCAGTGGCAGACGGATCATGGATTAGAGTCTCCTTGCCGTCAGGCTAACCATGGGAGGTTCTCGTGGTCTCCTTCTCTATGTAACGCAAATGCGGGATAGTTTATCACCTCCTAAAACAGTAAGCCTCCACACGGGATTTTATAAGTAGTCTGCGCAGATCATTTAAAAATTGAACCAGTTGTGCGCATGAACATAAATTATATTAAAGGAGTAAAAGTAAGAGAAATTTATCTTATTCATTTGAGAATTGAATCTGTAGTGGTTGACAAGTAAATAAGACAAACCAATCATATTCATAAATTAAACAAATCTTTAGACATATTTTTGCCACCACTTTCTAATTTTTAATAGATTTTCTATTAATTGGCTCTTTCGTAAACTGGTCTTAAACTAGTCTTAAACATACTACATATTCCTTGGGGAAGACCCCATGGGGTTGTTTGTCGAGATAGGATTTAATCAGGGTTCCCATGGTCTGGAAATCTTTTTTAAAGTGGCTGCAAAAGTGATACGTATTTACATATTTTAAACTATCAATAAATAATTAATTTATAGGAAATATATATTAATGCAAAAAAATAACTCTGGAATAATTTCGTAATTCACAAATGAAAGATAAATTTAAAAATTTCTCATTAATCTTGAAAAATTTTACTACCACTCATTAATTTTTCCTGGTTGTGGGAACCCTGATGTAGGAAGGGATGAAATCACAAGTCATGTTTTATTTATTAAATTTATATAATTATTCAATCGAACTACCACCATTACATGCTTTGTAAATCATTGAATTTTAAAGGGAAAAAATCAAGGCATTTTAAGATAATGCGGATTAATTTAACAAATTTTTGTTAATCTACCAGCAGATATTTGCAATCTAAGAGAAATCTAGATGTAAAAACTGATCATATTAATTCCTGAAATCAAAGTTTAATTCAAGTCTTTAATATTTCCAATAGTCTCATGAAACATTTGCCCTACACTTTTTATATTTTAGAGATCGTAACAAACCTGTACCTGTGAAAAACTAAAACTAATTACTTTTTCGAGGTTAATCACCAAATTTTAAATTTTGTACCTTTTATTGATACCAGTAATTATTTTAGAAAATAATTAATAAGATTGGGAGCTGGCAAATGAATTCGTGGGATTGGTTTTGGCCATAACGATGTTGTTCTAAGGATCCTATTTTGAGATCCAGAATGATTAATTATCGTAATAAACTTGTACCTATGAAATACTGAACACGAATCAATTACAATTATGAGGATAATCATCAAATTGTACATGTTATACCTTTTATTTATATCAGTAATTATTTTATAAAATAATTGATAAGGTGGGGAAGTGCCTCTTAAATGTTGTTTTAAGGATCCTATCCAGAATGACTTGGTCGGATTTGTTTTCCAATTTAAAACCAATAAAAAAACATTTTTTTTTGCTGAAAATTATAAGTAATATATAAAATACAATTATTTATATTATTATATATATTATTATATATATTATTATATATATTATTATATATATAATTATATATAGATTATATATGTTCTATTCTAAATTCGAAAATGTAAAATATTTTTATCAGCAAGCAGTTTTTTGCTTGACCTGTTTGTGGTGAAATAAGTGTCGTTCCTTCTACTGATCTCCAATTTTCTCTAAAATGTACTCAAGTTTTATCTTAAAGAAATACACTTTGATAACATATTTATTAACTCTATTGCCTTAATGTGATTAAGATAAATATCGGCATAAAATAGTTTTAAAACTAGGTAAAAAAGATTTTTTTCACAAAACTGAAATAATTTATTGCAGATGCAACGGTAACACTCATAAAAGCGAATTTACAGAAAGTTCAAAATGATTTTAATTTCTAAATAAGGCGAGAAATCTCACATCGAAAATTGTGAAGAAAGTGGGACTAGTTACGCCATCTCTTAGCAATTTTCAGGAAGACAAAAATAATAGCAGGATTTAAAGAGACGTGTAATTAGCGACGAATTCCATTTTAACGATGCAAGCTCTTTCTTCGTCGCCTGGCATGCGACGCCGACTATATGGACACAAATAGGCCGAACGTATGAGATGCAACGCCGACAGAGAAGGGGTAAATGGAGGATGGACGTATTTTTGTCCACATTACATTTACTCGTAAGGTGAATGTGTAAAAGTGATGTGACCAGCACCAGACTATTTTTAATGTAAATGGAGAATATCCAGTTACATTAAAAATAGTCAGGTGCAGTCATCTAGTGATTACAAAAACAAACAAAAAATATTCCGGGTACAAGAGATGGATATATTTTGATGCGTTAATTTTGTGAACCCCGTGATTTTAACTGGAACGAGAGGGAAAAAAGTAACAATGCACCAGCAATGGCAACTTGCTCCGGACAGCAAATATATATTTTTTCGTGGTAGATTATCAATTCTGACTCTTGGTTTAATAAATTCAATTTAGTAGATTTTTAACCACCCCTATTTCCAAATAATTCACCACTTCATAGTATTTATGTCATGCTATACCTTTCAAACAGCAAGCAAAGTTAGTTAAATATTAGCAAAATTTACTTTGTAGATATTTACCGTTTTTTTAAATAATTTTTTGCGTGTCCGGAGCAGTTGGCATCTCTAGTCCTAGTGTTTTGATTTTATTGGGCACCTGGGCGATTGGAAATTTTATAGTTCGATGCGATTGGAAATTTTAAAGGTTTTAAATACATTTTATTGTTTAAACTCCTTGATATATTTCTTTTAATTTACAGATATAGTAGATAACCTCCGCGGTGACTCAGGGGTTAAAGCTCTTGCCTCACAATGAGGAGATCCAGGTTCAAATCCTATGCGGGTAGGTTCCCCATCAAAAATTACTCCATGAAGGCAAGATTGTCCCAACGCTTTAACCAGGAATTAGACATTGGGTTGGTTTCAAAATTACAAGGTTACAGTATTTTACATTGATAGTTTCAAACTCGGAATTGGGTCGATCATTCAATGCCAGTTATGAAATAAAATAAACATACGTTTGATAAATAAGAATAAGACAAAGAATTTTTTCTTAAATTTTGTTCTACCGCTTTATAAAAATTTTTCTGATTGTTACCATCCTGGTTTTATAAATTTTATGAAATGATTTTACCACCTTCAAACATAATGGTAATAACATTTCTGACAGAAAGTAAACGGAAATAAAATTCTGTTAAAATTACCGTACTTTTATGGGATTAGTAATTCAGGTAATAAAAACAAAATTCACGGCATTTAAATTATTCATTCGGTTATTTTTTTGTTCTATTGGTTTACCGGAAATTCTGTTTTAAAATTTTATTCTTATTATCAAATTTATCGTAAAAATACAAGACTGAAAAGTATATTGAACTAAATAAATGGTTTTACGACATGCTTTAAGTTATCTCTAAAAAATTACCAAATCTCACTACATTTATTACCAAACAGCATGGTAATAAAACCATATTTTATTGTTAATGTAACTAAAAGTCATTATCAAAGAACTTCATTAAAATTTACTATGATTTTACATATTATACCTTTTATTGATACCAGTAATTATTGTAGAAAATAGTTAATAAGCTGAAGAACTGCCAAAGAAATTTATTTGGCATATGGTTCAATGTCGTTGCAAGTGTCCTATCTTGAGATCCATAATGATTAATTATCGTAACAAACCTGTACCTATAAAAACAAACAAATTATTATTTTGAGAATAATCATCAAAACGTACATATCATACCTTTTATTGATAACAATTATTCATTCGGCTATTTTTTTTTGTTCTAATGTTTTACCGGAAATTCTGTTTTAAAAATTATAATTCTTATTATCACATTTATAGTAAAAATACAAGACTGAATAGTAAATTTAACTAAATAAATGGTTTTTACTCCATGCTTTTAACACGTTGAGCGCCGTGTCAGCCATCGGTGCCTGACACTGGACTTTCCATTTAGGCCGCGTCAGCCACCGGTGGCTGACACTGAAATTACATTTAAGCTGCGTCAACCACCGGTGGCTGACACTGAAATTGCATTTAGGCTGCGTCGGCCACTGCTTGCTGACACAGACCTTTAATATAGGACGTGAAAAACAGCTGACTAACAGCGTATAACATGATACAGAACTATAAACTTTGCAGAAAATTTATTCAAAATTTACTTAAAGAAGTTATTTTATAGATTAAGAGTTCTGTTATAGATTGGGGGAGTATCCACTGCTCTAATGATAAGTTAACACGTTGAATGTCATGGGGGGTCACCGGTGACCGGCACTCATTTTGTTCGTAGCACCACGGCGGTCACCAATGACCGTTGAAGCCAAGATTAATAGAAACACATAATTCGAGTAAATTTTTAATGCTTTTTATATTATTATCGTTACTAAAATGGTTTAACCCTTTCGCGCCGACTGTCACAAATACGTGTCAGCATAAAACCGTATCAACCAGGGTAAAAAGATAAAACTGGTAATCAAAGTAATTCTTTAGCAGTTTATTTGTGGGCGGAGTTATAATTGTTTGATTTATTTAATTCACCATTGCTTTGTTCAAAATAAAACTATTTTTGTACCGATACTACAAAGTATACTTTGAACTATTATTGATTATATATATGATTAAACTAACAATAATTAAAGTAAAAGCAAATTAAGTCAGTCAAATTAGCAACGACTACATTTAAGTTACCGTTTTGTATTTAATTACATCCTGATTATGATTTTGTACGAATACTTTTCTGGATCAGCCGTCCCCAAGGGGTTAAAGAAGTTAACGCAATATAGAAGCCGCGCAATGTAGAAGCACGTTGAATGCCATGGGGGTCCAAGATTATTAGAAACACATAATTCGAGTAAATTATTAATTTTTTAATATTATTGTCGTTACTAAAATGGTTTGAAGAAATTAATGCAATATAGAACAAACAAAAATAGTTTTATTTATATACACAGAGATGTCAACTTGCTCCGGACAACTAATAAATATTTTCAAGTGGTATGTTTTTTAAATGTGATTCTTGGTTTAATAAATTCAGTTAGTAGATTTTTATCCACCACTATTTCTGAATAATTCGTAGGCTTATATAATTCAACACTTTATAGTACTTATGTCATGCTATGCCTTTCAAAAAACAAGCAAAAATAGTCAAATATTCGCAAAATTTACTTTGTAGTTACTAACGTTTTTTTTTTTTTTTTAATTATCTTAGCGTGTACGGACCAGTTCGCGTCCCTGGAAAAGTGGTGAATTATATAAGCCTACGAATTGTTCAGAAATAGTGGTGGATAAAAATCTACTAAATTGAATTTATTAAACCAAGAATCACAATTAATAAACTACCACTTGAAAATATTTTTTCGCTGTCCGAAGCAAGTTGGCATCTCTGTGTACATAAATAAAACTATTTTTGTGTGTTCTATATTGCATTAATTTCTTCAAACCATTTTAGTAACGATAATAATATAAAAAAATTTACTTGAATTATGCGTTTCTAAAAATCTTGGTTTCACCGGTCACCGGTGACTCCCGTGGCGCTACGAACAAACTCAGTGCCGATCACCGGTGACCCCCATGGCATTCAAGGTGTTAAAACGTTTATTTGAACACATGGACACATCCACATTTCCTTTTATTTATCTTTTTTAATTATTTAAAGGATTTGAAAGAACACAATTCTTTTAAAGCTTTTCAATTAAAATATAATTATTACACCTTAGCTATAACAAAAAATTTCTTTCCTGAAACAATGGAAATTTTGTAGCTGTCGTGGTGTAAAACATTTATCTTTAAATCATTCTATTTTAAGTGAAACATTTTTGATTAAGAAATTTGATTAAGAAATAATTTAAAACAATTAAACAATATTTTAGGGATAGTTTGAAAAAAAAAATGTTTTGGAAATCTTTGATAAATCAAAGAGGCATTTATCATTTTGTGCCAGAAGGTCATATTAATAAATTCAGAAAATTCAATACACAACAATAATCTTTCAAAATTCCACGGACCACATCTTTGCTATATGCTATTTGAAAAGAAATTTATTAGCTGGATGACTATAACAGTTAATTGCATCTTAGTTTATGGTTTTTTATTTAAAATTTAAATAAAGTTTGAGTAGATTGTATTTATTTTATCCATTTATGATAATTTCTTGAATACGATATTTTCATTAATAGAAAGATATGATAATGTACTAGTTTTGTTCATATATCATCGACTGATTTTTTTCCTTCTAGTTATCATCTGAAATAATAGTCATTCAAAAGCATTCATAATTTTGTTAGCAAACTAATGTTTCAAACGAAATGTAAACGCTGAAAGAACATAATTTAAAGGTTCTTAGGAGCGAATGTAGTTTATTCATTAATTGATGTTTCCTTCTTCAATATTCACTAATGGGGCTGTCACGAACGACTAAAATTGCAAAAAAGTGGTGACTAATAAAATTCAAAAATTTATTAAAATAGATTAAAATTAGCAACGTTTTGTAACAAATTTTCTTCAAGTAACTATTCAAAGTAAATGCGACGAATGTTTCTGCTTTGAATATGAAAAATTTGAAAGGTAAGTCATTGCTGTAGTTACGATAGAATAATTAAAGAGATAATAAATAAATAATGATGAATTCAGTTTCTATCACTTTTTGAATTTTTAGTCGCCTGAAGCAGTCCTGCACTTATTGGAGTCATTATATTCAATAAAATATTCGTAACTACCACAACTTATTTATAGTTTGACCGTTGAAATATAACTAATAGGCGATTGAAACTGTAACAGGGCTTCCACGGGCTGATGGAATTTTTATTAAAGTGATGGCAAAAGTGAGACAAATCTAGAGGCTTTAACACGTTCACGCCGGCTGTTCACACCCAGGCCTGAAAGCGAGACGGAAAAGAGAAAATACTGGTAAACGAACTATTTTAACATTTGGGAGATTTTAATCTATTCTCAACAATAACAATTCACTGTAGGGAAATTTTTCACGGAGAAGAAGCAATTCAATATAAAAATTGCATCCGTTAAAAACAATTGGTAGTTATGGATTTTTATTATTCCCGGAAAAAAACTAAGAAATTTATTTTTTACCAGTTTTTACTCCGGTGCGCCGCCCGATGAGACAATCTAGCGTGGGCCACCGGTGGCCGGCGTTAACATGTTAAGCTACGAACAAATTTATAATTTAAATGAAATATATATGGTTGCAAAAAGACTAGCTCAGGAATTATTACGTAATTCTCAAATAAAAGATAAATGTAAGCATTTTTCCGCTGCCTTGAAAAATATTAGCTACCACTCGTTTGCTTTTTCCAGGTCGTGGGATCCTTGTTGTGGTTAGTCTTATAAGGAGTAGGCGTAATTACCCATATTGCTGAAGTTTTACTATTTAATTCTTTACGAATTTAATAAAACTCTTACAGGAAGCGGAGCGGTTGGCATTCTTGCTCTTTGTTCAGATCCAGGCCTGAAACAACGCCTCCTATAACTGAAAGCCTCCACACGGTTTTTTATAGGTAGTCCGATAAGACCACTGTGAAGGATATCCACTTTCCGAACGAGTCATTCAATACAAAATCTAGTTAAAATAAGAAAGTGGTAGCAAATATATTACTTAAAATTTGTTTTATTTATTAATATTATTGGTTTGCCTTATTCACTTGTCAACCACTACAGATTCAATTCTCAAATATATATGATTAATTTCTCTCAATTACTTTTATAAAAGGTTTTGAGTTTATGCGCACAACTGGTTCACTTTTTAAATAGTCTGCGCGGACTACTTATGAAAGACCGTGTGGAGGCTTTTTGATGTAGGAGGTGATGGTTAGAGTCCACTTGTCATCAGACAAACTGTGGGAGGTTTTCGTGGTTTTCCTCTCCATGTAACGCAAATACGGGTTAGTTCCATCAAAAAGTCCTCCTCGAAGACAACATTTCTCCCGACAGGGGTGAAAGCGAGACGGAAAAGAGGAAAGGCTGGTAGTAAAACCTTTTCAGTTATCAGTTATAGCTAGTTTTGGGGAGGAGTTTACTTATTATTTTTTTAAATTATTCAGCAATGACTACTTTATCTTTGAACAGAAGCAGTCTAATATATATGCTAAAATTATAAAAGAAATCTTGATAGTTACAGATATTTTATTTTTTTCGAAAAAAATGCTGGAATGATATGTCTTACGTACCAGTTTTTTCTCTTTTCCGTCTTGCTATATAAGGGCTTTCAGCCATGTCTCCCGATACTTGATCCTAGTGTCCCTTGTCCTCTGGATTAGGTTCAAAATTACAAAGCTACGGCGTTGAAAATTGTGTCGGCTGTTAAACGGTTATAAAATAAAAAATAAAATTAAATCAGCTTTCACCACTTTTTCAATTTAGGCACTCTAATCTTATATTACATTACAATGCAGTTACATTCAAGTACATCATTTACAATGAAGTACTTGATACGAAACGTCTTTGTTAATGGACAAGAAATGGTGAATTGAATTGCTAAGAGTTAGTAAATAAGTGGGACAAATTTGTCTTAGTGTTAAACAAATCTAAATCTGTCTCTGTGTCATACATCTCATTGTAATACAAATCTAAAGTGTCATACTAAGTACTTAAATTTGAAAAAGTATTATAAACAAAGTGACGGTTTTTGGTTAAAGCATAGCTACTACGTTTATAATCAAACCAGCTTTCAGCACTCTTTTAACTTAGACACTCTAATCGTAAATTACATTGTAATAGCATATCTTTTTTCCCACAAGGCATAATTTACAATGAAGTACTTGATAAGAACTTGAAGTACTTGATACTTTCCTAGTGGACATAAAAATGGTGAATTGTTATTAGTTTGTAAATAAGTAGGGCAAATCTGTCTCAGTGCCATACAAATCTAAATTCGTCTCAGGGTCATACAAAGTATCTAAATTTGAAAAGTAGTGACAACAAAGGTACTGTATTTGGGTGAAGCATAGTTACTACGTTTATACTCAAACCAGCTTTCACCATTCTTTTAATTTAGGCACTAATTGTGAATTACATTGTAATTGCATATTTTTATTTCAACAATAATTTATAATATATTACAATTTACAATTGAGTACTTGAAATAATTTACAATTAAGTATTTGAAAAGAGACGAATTTTTAATGGACAAAAAATGGTGAGTTGTTAATAGTTTGTAGATAAGTGGGGCAGATATGTCTCAGTGTCATATTAGGGGTTATTAGAGACCTGAACTTTTTAAGATTTGTGATTCATGCCAATCTTCCACAAACTATTTATAATTATAACAAATTATCAAGGCAACAAAATTCAGTTAAGTTATTTAAAAAAATGATTAAAAACCTGATTTTAAGAAGTAATTAGTATCAAGATTTAAAAGATTGATAAGGTTTAGATTTTATCCTCAAAGTTACAAACATTAATTTAAGATTTAAATTAATTAAAACTAATGTTCTTACATAACTTAAACACAATTTTTTAAAATGAAATTGCTGCTGAATAATGAATGATAGCTAGATACTTCTTTTTTAGTTTTTAATAATAAGCTTTAATTATGTAAGTCTTTTCCATCATCAGTTGACAGTTTCTATTACTTTGTTTAACATTTCAGCACGCAAAGCTAAAGGTCAGGTACATCAGCCTTTTGTTTAGGTTTAGAATTTTAAGAAAAATACGAAGTTGTATTTGTAAAATTTAGTAAATAGTCTTATTATATTACTAATGCAAGTCGTGGGTGATCCACAGTGTATGTTACGTGCAAAAATTGAGTTCATAATTAAAAATAACATATTTTGAAGGAAATTAAATGCAACCCTAAGAGAAAGATCATGTTTTTTGTATCTCACGCAGTTTTAATTCACTTGATGATCTCTTTATTTTTGATAAGTAGTAAAAGCTGCTTTTTAAATAAACGTGAGAATTTTGTTTAATCTTGTGCTTACAAATATGCCACTCAATAGTTGAATTTTCAGAAACTACGCTAATTTTGTTATGTAGTGAAAACTGAAAAATTTAAGGCAAGATAATTGCAGGCCTGCCAACTACTACGCTTTTTGCGAAATATTTTATAGTGTGGTACCATTTAAAACAAAGCTTTCAGAATTTTATGTAATTTTTTCAACAATTTTAGGACTCACCACAAGCAAGCTGCAGAGCTGCCAGCTTTCTACGCTTTTTCAAAAGTTTATTCTAGTGGTAGCTAAGTTAAAGTTTTACGAATTATTTTTTATTTAATTAACACGTTGGAAGCCTTGGGGGTCACCGATGACCGGTGATAGGCGAAGCCAAGATTACTAGAAACACATAATTCAAGTAAATGTTTATTTTCTTATGTATTATTATAGTTACTAAAATGGTTTGAAGAAATTCATGCAATATAGAACACACAAAAATAGTTTTATTTACATGAGCAGAAATGCCAACTTGCTCCGGACAGCGAATAAATACTTTCAAGTTGTAGTTTATTAGTTGCGATTCTTGGTTTAATAAACTCAATTTATTAGATTTCTACCACTATTTTTAAACAATTCGTAGGCTTATATAATTCACCACTTTTTTCTGATATATCATGCTAACCTTATTGAAAAACTAACAAAATATGTCTAATATTTGCAAATTTAGCTTGAAGTTATTTACCGTTTGCCCAGGCGAGCAAACGCTAGTAAAAAAAAATCTGAAGATAGAAAATTGTTTGTCTTTCAATTGAGTCAAAATTTTTGAACTGTAACAGGAAAACCCAAAATTTGATCCCACTTTATGAAACTATATGCATTAAATCAGGTTTTCAGTATTTAATCACACTTTGAAATTAATTTCCTAAAACCCTAATTTGCATCAAATCATAAGGAACAGAATTTTAAAGAGCTGGACAATTTTTTCTTTATTAAGTACTTTAATAAATTCTCATTTAACGCTGTTTTTACTTTGCCTCTGAATGGTAAAAAACATATTTTGATTTAAAATTTTGTAGGATAGGGTATCTACTAATTCCATAATTTTCAGGATCAGAATGAGTTATTTGAAACCAGTATCCTTTTCCGAAACAGCAAACTTCGATTGAAAATTTTAATAAAGCAGGACATTAGCAAGTGCGATCATAGGGAGTTCAGTTTAATAGAAACAACATTCTTTAACTCCCTGTCTTTTACGGAATAAGGGTTGCTAAATATTTGAAAGTAATTAGTTTTACATTTCTAGTGGTTTGTAACATTTGTTAAATTAGGGTTGCCAAACTGGCTAGACAAACCCGGAAAGGGTTAATGGATCCACGTATTCAGGAATTTTCCTTTTGAAATGATAAAAAGTCAGTTATGTCATTCCATTATTGAAAATATTGAAACCTTGTTACAATAGCAAGACAAATTTTCATAATTTAAGGGATAAACGTATTCATGAATTTTCCTTTTAAAATAATAAAAAGCCTGTCATGTCATTCCATTCTTAAAAATTTCAAAAATAGTTTTTAGAATAGTAAGACAAATTTCGATCGTTTAATATCCTTTAGTTTGCAATTTTACCGATACTTGCTAATTCAGACTTCTAAATGCTAAATCGATATCTTAAAAAAAAAAAAAAGAAAGAATTCCTTTGAGATTTGATGTTATTTTACTACCATTATTAAGTTTGTTAAGTCCGTGAAAATCCTGTAAAATTATAATAATATAAATCAAGGTGATAAATAATATTTCACCATGAAAAATAAAAGGAAACGATTTGTTTAGTGTTGGCGGATCATTTGATATTAAAAGACCATTCGTCAGTTTTAAATGAGATAACTGCAAAATAATAACTTCATGCTAATCTATCGGTCAACAGTTCTTACCATGTACTGATCGATCACCGTTCCTGATAACGGGTTGCCATTCCCAATATCACGACGCGTTTAAAGAACAGGGGGTGTATCACCCCGGAAGGTGATGTCCTGATACTGAAGTCAGTATGATAAAAGAACTGTTTTCATGTATCAAAAGATTAACCGTCAAGCTAAAGATTAAAATATACTTGGCTATTATTATATGATTACTCTTTATGCCATTTCAAGTAAAGGAGATAGTTTTTCTTAATCTTTGTAACACTTTATCAAAACGTTTGGGTCTATATAATAATCAGATTTCAAAGTGTTATTCACATTTTCTGAATAGTTGGTGATTTTTTGCTTTTGTGAGAGTTTAAATTTATTAACATTATTTGTCTCAATTTAAAAGGAATGACATGTGTAATTTACATCTTGGTAATTATTTCGAGCATGAAACATTCTATTATTTTTCTCTATAAGCTATTTTTACATTGAGCATTTCATTTTCAGCTGTTCTTAATATTGACGGAGTTTGATGTGACGTTAATGTGATTTTTAAATGAAATATTTAATTCATTGCTTTTTATATTAAATCAACAGCAACTCTAGAATATTGATAAAATTGAAATTCTTGAAATTCTAATAATTGAATGATGTTAAATTGATTACAGAACACTTTTATCATATTTGATTATACATTAAAAAAAGAGCCCTGATTGCTCAGTGGTTAAGACATTGGACTGTCATTGTGAAGAACTGGGGTTTGATCCTCAGTCGCGGCATCAAGCCCACCTAGCATCAGGTAAATGAGTACAAGCCTGTCTAGGATGTTAAAATGGCCTGTAGGTAGTGCTGACTACATTGCCACAATCATGACCCTCCTGGCCCTTTACTAGCTCTTGCTGGAATTCTTCACTTTACATTAAGAAAATACATATATGAGAAAGAGAGGCCTGTTGGATGAGTAAGGTTTCATAATGATTGATATATATATACATCATTTTTATCATGCATCATTTTTATCATACATAAATGAGTGAGGAATATTATTCTCAATAATAATTTTCTTTTAATCCTTTACTTTTTATCACTTTTTTACAAATATGAGAAAATGTCAAAATAGATCATGAGTGCAATATTCATCTAAAATTTTAAATTTGTTCCATGCCATACATCATTTTTATCATTCATAAATGAGTGAGGATTATTATTCAATTTTTTTCTTCTCAATCCATTCCCCTAACTTTTAACACCTTTTTTCAAATCAATCTGTGGAAAGGCCAATCAGTAGTTTTTAAGTGCAATATTTATCTATAGTTTAATATTAGTTCAATGCCATACATCATTTATTTACCTTTAAAGAGCGTAAAAGTTGGCAGATATGCGTTTGAGCTTCTACAAAATAAAAAAGATATGTTTGCATTTGGTTGTATTTCAATATATATTTTACCATCATTTAGGAAAATCATCCTCGAAAAGACAAAAAGTTAGCAGGCATATAATGTAACATATTGGTTTAGAATTTTTTTTAAAGTGGTGTACCTTTTCAGAGAAATTGGTATAATTAAACGAATATATACCAACAAATATTTGCAAATTCTGAGAAATATATATTTAGTCATGAAACCAACTATTTGAATTCCTAAAATTAGACATAAATTTTATAAAAATCCAGTCATTATTTAGGTGTGAAAATTTATGTATATCAAGATTGAAAAGAGTATAAAATTCTAAGCAAATTATTTTTTTATAGCTTGTTTTCTGGAAAATTAAAATCCACGTGGTAACGAAGATTTTTTTTAATAATTATAACATATATATAAGGCTTTATTTTTCTCGATATATATACTTATATATTATTTCAGGGCTTTATCCTAAGAACGTATGAATATCTTCCATTTGTATACATTCTTGATTTAGTTAAAATTTTTAACGATTTCGCTTCATTTAAAGTTTTTGTCCATATTGCGGAAATCTTGTACACCAGCTGTCTTACTTGAGCCTCCACAAGGTATTTTAAAAGTAATCTGTGCAGATTTTTTAAGAAGTGAACCAATTGTGGGCAGGTACCCAAAACCTTTTATAAAAGTAAGTGAGAGAAATTTATCACATATATTTGAGAAGTGAATCCGTAGTGGTAGACAAGTAAATAAGACAAACCAATAATATTCATAAATTAAAAAATACTTTACGCAAATATTTACTACCACTTTCTTGCTTTTACTAGATTTTTTATTAAATAACTTTTTCGTAAATTGGTTTACCTTCATAGTGGTCTGTTCGGACTACCTATAAGAAACCGTGTGGAAGTGTAGTTTGCGCTAAAGGAAAAAAAAAAAAAAAAAACTCTTCGATTGTATAAAGTTTGCAACGAATCTTTTGCAATATTTTTATTTGTTTATATTTTTCCAAACAAAATTCCTTGCGAAATATAAAGCGATGTTAATTTTTATGGTACTTGAACCCAAGTCGCATAGATCGTCATGCGTATTACAACTAAAAGCAAAAGTATCCATAATAATACGTTAAAAAAACAGACCGCATCGAAAAAGTATTATTCACAGAACCCTTCCCCGCTAAATACATTATTCTCATGCTCTTGTTGTTCCATAAATAAATTCTGCCTTACCCCTGCAATTTATTTATATTTTTCTCATTGAGTCGATTGTTCAACATGAGTCAAATTTACGAGTCCATTGTAATTTGAAAGCGAGCTCTTTTTATCACAAAATATAGATCTTATTCGTTGACCTACTCCAGCAACGTTTAAGCGAAGGTTGGATGCTGTCAAAAAGTTGAAGAAATTACGATGCCTACGAACCTCGAAATTCCTGGTTGAAATTTCTGGTCGATTATATCCCTAAAATGGTAGACATTATTTACGCTTGATATTGCATGTCCTCAGTCAAATTAAAAGAAAATAGTGTGTGAAGACAATTTGTTTTTGGAAATATGGCGTCTTGAGCAAGGTATAAACAAAGGTCTAGATGCCAATGTTTAGGTGATTCGTAAATGGAATGATGGCGTGATTGTAAATAATTCGCATTAAGAAAAACCATGGAGTAGTTTTAATGAGTTGTTTTAGTCGTAAAAGTTATATGAGTTTCGTTGATGGATAAATGTTTATACTGGGGCAAGCAATTAAACATTAGTGCTGTGCTTTCCAATGAAGCAAGTCAATCGCTGAGGGATTATAGTAGGTGATGTTTGTTTACTGTTGTTTCTTTAAAAGCCATAAATCAAACCTAAACTCGCATCAAACTTACAAGAAAATCATACTTCAATTGAACTCTTAAACAAGCTCACGTTTATGTCATATAACTACTGCATTTCCTAAGCAACATTCAGGAAGAACTACAGGGGAGGACAATTCTTTGGACTATTACTATTTTTTAACGATCTTAGATATTTTTACATAGCTCATTTCAAATCTGTAATCGGTTTCTCTCTATAAACAACAGTTTTTAGGAAATTCTTAAATGCATTCATCAACAGGATTTTTTAAAATTCATTCGAGTGACTACATACTACCTCTACATCTCGGCTACACAGGGAGTAGTAGGAAAAAGGCGATAATACGTTTTAGTTCATGATGAGACTCGTTAAGGTCCTATGTTTTTGTCTTAAGTGTTATTTTCAAAGGAGCAGATGAGTATAGATATATGCATAAAAACGTTTACGATATTTCTAAACTTCTACATTCAGACAAAAGTAAACTTGACTAAAAATATTATTTTGAAGAAAAATTTTTTTTAGCTTTTGGAACAAAACTAATATTAGATTTTAGATCTGTAAGCTCAAGTACGTGAGTAAATGTTACAAACAATTAGCATCTAAGTGTTAGTTATCAAAAAATATACTTTTTATTTTATTAAAGTAAGTATAGCTTGAAATGCGTATTTGAAAAATTAAACAAAAATCTCAAAATGCGCATTTAAGAAATAAAAATATCACAAAATGTTACTTTTCACAATTAAACAATGATACCAAACTTAAACACGATCTTAGAATTTTCCACATCGCTAATTTCAAATTCGCAATCGGTTTCTCACTATAAGCTACAATTTTCAGAAAACTCAATAATATATTCCTAAACAGGATTTTTAAAAAAGCACTCGAGTGAATACTAACTACCTCTAGTTCTCTGCTACGCAGGGAGTGGTAGGAAGAGGGCAATAATATATTTTAGTTCATGATGCGACTCGCCAAGGTTCAATGTTTTTGTCTTAATTGTTATTTTTAAAAGAGCAGATATGTGTAGATGTACATATATAAACTTTTACGTTTTTTCTAAACTTGAACATTCAGACAAAAGTAAACTTTCTCTAAAATATTATTTTGAAAAAAAAAAAAAAGTAGCTTTCGGAACAAAACTAATTTTAGATTTTAAATCCTGGGCGACGCTGCTCCACCGCCGTGGATCCGCCACAGGTGTCCACTGGGTAACGAGAAGAGAGTAGCAGTTCTGGCATTCCTGGCCAATGGAACAATATATCCCAAGTGCCCGCCATTAAAAAAAAAAAAAAGATTTTAAATCCTCCACACTCTGGTAAGATCAAATACTTGTATAAATGCTACAAACAATTTGTATCTTGTGGTACTCGTTAAATCTGCCGGGTCACAAAGTCCTCCTTGTCTTCCCTAGGTAATTTATTAACCATTTACCTGCCGGATTCTTATTTTGAAATAGTGGGGAAAATGCTTTTATGAAAAAAGTGGTAGCACTTTTACATGTAAACAGAGGTGCCAACTTGTTCCAGACAGCGGATAAATATTTTTGAGTGTTGGTCTTTTAATGTATGATTCTTGGTTTAGTAAGTTCAATTTATAGGGTTTTTACTCACTGCTGCTTCTAAATATTTCAAAGGATTCCATTTTGTTACAGTGAAACCGTTTTGAGAATTTTAAAAATTAGGCAAAATTAACCGAAAATCTGCAAAATTTAGTTTGTAGCTTTCCACCGCTTTTTAATATATTTTGTTGAATCCGGAGTGTTTGGCTTCTCTGTGCAAATGAATTGCAAATTTTTATTATTAGCAACTAATTTGGAGAAAAAATATAACTCTTTGATTTCTGAACCAAATATAGAGTTATATATTTTAATATATTTTGGTTGATAATAATATTTACTTTTCCAATATAAATGTTAAAAATGAAAGAATTCGGCTACCAATTTTTAATGTTTTGAGAAGCAGACATGTTTCTAAATTCTTGGGAAAATTTCTTCTAATGGTAGCTAAATGTAAATATTGCAATAAACTTCTAGGAGAGTTAGAGCACATCATCAGGGTTAAAATTGCATATAATTCCATGCCTAGGAATGTCGTTGTACGCGACTAAGGGCGCTATCTCATTATGACCTGTTCAAAAGTACAAGATAAAATAGCTCACAATGGGGGAAGTGCCCCTAGTGGCGTTTGACGATACTTTTCAGCACAGGCTTCTATGCAATTTTAATCCTGGTGATGCGCTCTAGCTCCTCTAGATGTTTGTCGCGATATTTTAGCAACCCTCTGTTATATATAATGTTTTTAAGCCTGTACAATTCAGCAAATATAGGCTAAACTGTCATTAGAAAAAACCGTTGGATGCAGATTTGAAATCAGCGATACGAAAATATCTCATGAAGAATATATATATATACAACTGTTAAGCTTTTATCATAAGCAAATTAAGATTTTATAACACAAAAAGGAAAAAAAAACTTTTGAGAAATTATAAATGTTGAATACTTTTTGAACTCTAAAATGCAAATTTTGCAGTTCACTCGTATATATTTCTTAGGTTACTAAAAATATTTTAAATATACTCATACTAAAATAAATGTAATGGTACATTTTGTATTTTAATTTTTTAAAATAGTGCTGAATGAAAAAATAACTAAAATTAGTTAGAAAAATAAAGATTCACTAAAACTAATCAAATTCATAAACATCTGGCCATTGAAAAAATATTTATATATAAATATAAAAAGGAAATGTAAACACAGAGGAACATAATTAAAAAAAAACACTTTCTGATAATAGTGATATTTTTTGTGAGTATAAAAAAATATGAATTTTTGTCGGAATGTCATGTAAGGGGGGAAAATAAGGCTAACTGTTTAAAAAAATTGCCACTCCCAACTTAGTCTTAAATTCTTTATATTGTTGGGATTACAGATCTCCTAGAAAAGTTTGGTTGCTTCCTAATTTATGGTTAGTTGAGATGACAAATAGCTGATAATCGAAATAATTTGAGAAAAAGGAGACGCAGCTGTGAAATTTTACAAAACATCTAATTTTGGATGGATATATTAGATAAAGCATGATCATTTCATTTCTTTTCTATTTTGTAAAAATTTAATTTTTGCTAAAACTATAGACTGCTTAATGACAATAATAAATAAGATTTAATCCCTTAAATTTGGAGCATCCTGCGGGGTCCAAAAAAAGAGAAGAGCCTTGGGTTTGCTTTTGGAGATCCCACCAGAGACCGAAAAAAGAATTATTTAGAGACCGAGTCTGCTTGAGCCCGAGGTACACTATGGGCCAAATTTTGCGATCTCGTCACTCGACGTTTGATGATTAAACAAGAAAACTAGTAAATTAAAAACTTTTCTTTCACCAACCTATGAAAGAAAACGCTAGGAAAAAACTGAACCAACTGAGACTCTAAGATGACTAAAAAAAAATTAAAAAAGAAAATCAAAATATTAAGCTAAATAAAAAACACTTGAAAATTAGTGCTAGCCTCACGAAGCAAAAGCACCGAGCAAAAGATGCAAATCACTGAAATTTTTATACCTCATAAATTTTAAATTTTTATAGTTAATAACAAAACCAAAATTTAGTTTAAAAGTAAAAAAAAAAAAGTTTATGAAATTTTATCAGGAATCTTAGCTCACCCGAGCCCGAAGCCTTTTTTTCAGTAAAAGAGCCCAAACCCACCTTTTTGCCTCGGCTCATACTCGGGCTGAGCCCGTCATATTTCTAGAAGTCAGGTGAAGTGCTCACTTTTAATCTGTTCCTGGATCAAAAAGGGAGTACTATGGCACTTCAGCACCTTTAGTCGCTGAAGTGCCCTTAAGTCGCTTTAGTTTTTCTTACGTGTATGTAAGAAAATGGTAAAATATATCGTTATTATAAAATAGCGCCGTTATTTTTAATATTCTGAGACTCACACAAATAATTAATTTTAAAGTACAAAGCCAAAAAATCCTTATAATTCTGCTCTGTTTCTTATTAACCTACAATTGTACTTTGCCCACTTTCACCTGTAAGCCTCCTGTTATACTTTGTAGAGCATGAGGAGTTGTGTAATAAATTGAAATAAAAATAAATAAATAAACACGAAAAACGTTAGTATTTATATTTAGTACGAGATTCGATCACAAGATGGCATTCATTGTCATATAAATTTTTTGCTGTCGGTATAGCTTTTAAAAAGTACTAACATAAGATGTAGCAATTGAGAGGAAGTTAAAGATTTTCCACTTTGCAGAAAAAATAAAATCAACGGATTTCCGCGTTCAAGTGTGCCGTAATTTCCGGTTTATCATTGTATAAGGTCCGGAAACGAGACATATTCCTTGAGTAAAGTAAATTTCTTCATGGTTTAAAAGGCGTCGGCGTTAGGGTGATTTTCAGTTCAAGGCTGGATTATCAGAACGTAACAAATCGCGTTGTAATAAAAATAGTATTAACTTCCTTTTAATGAATGTCGAATATTATATTAGCCCTGCTGGGTAAAAGTAAAAAGTTTTTTTTAGCTTGTTTTTATAACAAAAATAAACGATGTATAAATTAACGCAATTGTCAAAGGAAAGTTTTTTTTTTTTATAATTGTATATATATCTTTTGTCTTGTGAAATGTAAAAAAAACTTGAAATTAGTTTTTGCTCATGACATTGATAATCTGAAATTTAATTTAATGTCAAGGAAGAATAATAGACTTTTTTTTTCTTTTTCGATTTTGCGACAATCAACTTTTTATGATTGTTAAGAGTACAAACAACTGGCATTGCAAACTGGACAGTGTTTTTAAGCTAAAAAGTAGTAAATAACAATGGGAAACTGACTTTTTTTTGTTTTCTGTTAAATGAAATTGTTTTTACTGATCTTAAATATTTTAGAAAATATTAGGTCTTATTTAAATTAATTATCCTAGGAATTTTTTTCTTCCCGTTGCATGAAATTTTTGAATGGATCCTAGTTTTTCTTTGCTGATTCCAAATCTGCAATCGGTTTCTCCCAACAAGCTACAGTTTTTTTCTAATTTAATAATTTATTTCCAATCAGAGTTTATTAAAATTCACTCAAGTAACTAATAAGCATCTCCACTTTTCTGCGACGTAGGAAATGGAGTGAAGAAGGTGATAATGCATTTCAGTTTATGATGTGATACGTCAAGGTCATAAAAGTTTTTGTCTTCAGTGTTATTTTCAGAGGAATAGACAGGGTATATTCATGTATATAAATATGCACTTTTCTTCTGTTGTTTTGTATAAACAGTTTGTTATATGTATATAAACATATAAGTTCATAAGAAACTGGTTGATTCGGTCAAAAAATAAACTATAAAAATAATATTTAAAAAAAAGCTGCAGCTTTCTGAACAAGACTATGATCTGAGACGCCATCAAAAAGTACCACACAATAATAATTTTAAAGTCTTGATAGTTAGTAATCACATTATTTTAAGAATTTAAAAAATATATAAAAATACTGCATTATGTATTCAAATGATTTAAGGCTTATATCATTTAAAACAGCATTCGGAGAGCAGAGGGTTAAGCCAGTTCGTAACCAAAACTGATCATCAATTCTTGCTAAATTTTAAACAGGCTATACAAAATTGTAAAATAATTTTACTGATACTGTGATGTAATGTGAGATCGATGCAACATGCGATACATTGAAAATTACCCAAAAATCATCCAAAATTAAAATATTAATTTGAATTTGAGTCATGAATGTGGAATGTTTTATTGCTGAAATACGACAATATTAAATGGAATGCAACGTAATTTTAAATGAAAATTCAAAGGTTAATTTTTATTGCTTTAAACATTTAATAAAACAAGGGTTATGTTTTAATAAATATAGAGTTGTAAACTTCTTTTTTATTAATTAAAAATCAACTTAAACAAATCATGTGATTTTCCTTGACTTGGAATACGTAATAATATTCTTTTTATCAAATAGATTAAGATTATAATGCTATCAAAACCCGTTTAATTGCTGTTCCCACAAACTAAGACAAAAATGTTCTTTTTTGTTATTTCCCCAAATTTTTTTGTTTATTTTGGGCAAAATTATAAATTTTAATCAATTTAAATCATTTCTCCTATCTATTCCAAAATAACTATGAATCCGGAGAAAATTATCACTTGGTGTATCATCTTAAATTTCATAAAATAGGCCATAATATTCTGAAGTTAATTTGAAACTGTAACAAAGTTGACTAGAGACACTTTGGTTTTATTATGTTTAACCATAATATCGGGAAATCAAGTATGATATTATAGCTCAACTCGTTCAAAATTTCAAACAATGTAAAAAATAAAAAAATATATTGGACTGACTGCCTCCAAAGTGACATTGTCTTAATTACGCCAGAAACTGGATGGTTGTAGAAACTGGATGGATGTATCATAAGTAAAGACTGGTCTCGTCTTCTTGAGAAAGCCAGGGTCCATCCAGGACTGTTGAGCTAGTGATGATGATGAAATATAAACCAAAAAAATAGAAAAATAATAAAGAAAAAACTACTTCTCAGATCCTATAGCTAAAAGGGACACTTAATGTAAATAGAAAGCGGATGGACAGTCCAACTAAAAGAATAATCAAGTCAATAAAATTCAATTCTGAATTAGTAAGTTAGACTTCATTAAGAATTGATTTACTCTTTATTTGCATTATTATATATCTATTTCAGAATATAATTTATCTTAAAAAAACAAACTAAAAACGCTTCTAATGTTGAGACAAATGAATACTTGTTACACAAAGAATGATAAATATGCATTTGTAATTTTTTGTTTTTATTAATTATAATTAACGTTGCTCCATTAAAAAAAACAAATATTTTTTTTCTGAGAAGGATCGTATGAGAATATTCAAACTGTGATATATAGAGCGGTGTTTATTTTAAAATGCAAGTCACGTCTTGCAAATCAACTAAGAGTGTTATCGGAATTTCCCTTCGCTTTGTAAAACAAAGTGCTCTCCAATTTGTCATCACAATCCCATCCTTTATCATAATTAACCTAATCGCGTGCGAAATTGAAAAACGAGCTAGACCCATCTTAGTCTCAACTACCGGTGCCCGAGGCTCTAAATTTCGCAAAACTTTTTCTTTCTTTATTAAGATGATCCACATGCATCGCTACAGGTGATTGGGCGATGGGGTACCTGGGAATCGACCCCGCCCCTCGCTTGTCTTTCCCATGACCTCATGAAAGAAAAGTGACATGACATGTCCCTGATACAGTTACGATGACTACTTGGACGTAATTAGTCGCTAAATGAACGTAACTTTCTACAAGGCGTGCCATGGGAAGAAAAGAGTTAGATGCTAGACCTGATTAGTTACGT
Source organism: Parasteatoda lunata (assembly GCA_949128135.1). NCBI lineage: Eukaryota > Metazoa > Arthropoda > Arachnida > Araneae > Theridiidae > Parasteatoda > Parasteatoda lunata. The sequence continues at coordinate 29,477,055 of OX421981.1, read as the reverse complement.
TCTCTAAGAGTTCGATGAGCCATATCCGATGATCATATAGACTAGACTAAGGTCAATTTAAGAACATAAGATGATTTCTATCTGCCATCCTTTCGTGCTACAAAGTCGGTTGGATGAAAGTAAAGGTAATAACTTCTCCGCGTGGCGTGCTGAAAGTGCTAAATGATTTAGTGACTGATATCTGTGATATCCTTCGATATCTTTAGAACGATCATTCTCTACAAGTCAGGTTAGGGTTTGTTTCACATTTATTTGATAACGAGATTCTACACGAAACGTTAATGAAGATTTTCTCATCACTGGTAATATACATTAGAAAAAAGACAAAGATATTTTTTATCACTGTTCTCAGAGTCTTTAATTTAATTACTATTATCTACAATCCATAACAAAGGTCGGTAACCTGCGGCCCTCACTTCACTCATACGGCTCATGTGTTATCGTTTTGCATAATTAAAGATAATTTTCAGTTTTAATGCTTTACAGTTTTATTATTGCAACATTGTTTAGTTTCAGTTCGAATCTACTAAGATTTTTCTATCTTATTTAATGTTTACCAAACATTGTTATTTAAAGGGGAAAGATGTGGTTAGAAAAATTAGCAGGTTGAGTAAAAAATATTAAGAACAATTCTAGTTTAAAGCGACTGTTAATCTAATGACAATTCCAGTTTTTCTCGAAAGATCCTTAGAGAACAGAACCTAGCTCTTTCTTTTTTTTTAAAAAAAGTATTTACATATTATAAAAATGCATTTTACTTATCATTACAAAAGCTACGAGCCATAGCTGTCTTTTTAAATTTGGATATAACGTTTTTAAAATTAACACTGGTAGCAAAGTCACTTTTTTTTGCTGCAAGAATTTATACATCTGCTACGATCACAACTAGAGTAAAAGTTCAGTAGATAATTTTATAGCATGTTTAATGAAAAAAATTAGCAGCCAACACGAGAAAAATTAGAACAACTCTGTACCAAGTATCAGTTAACAGTATTTATTTAAAAAATGCTATTGCAATTTTTAATTTTTAAATTTGCATCCTATTGCGATTGCTGTTACCCCTGAAAAAGAGACCCCATTTTTTTACATACTTGGAAACTAAGAAAGGTTTCTAACAAAAAAAAAAAAAAAAAAAAAAAAAAAAAAAAAAAAAAAACCATATTGTTCCCAAGTAACAATTTTTTTGATGATACATGCAAATATAAATATGAATAGAAAAAATTTATAACTTCGCACCCAGCGTTAATTATAAGAAGATATTTCCTTACACCTTTAAAATAGATAAAAATCATTTTCACCAAACCCTTTAAATGTTTCAATCATCTTCAAAATTAAACATAACTAACTTAATCATACAGTCAAATCATACTGGATAACATACAAATTATAGAAGCTTCAGGAATTTAAACTGGTGTGACAAATATTCATTTCTAAGAATATTACCGACACAAGTGTAATTTCTTTTTCTGAAAACTGTTATCTATAAAAAAATAGAAGGAATACAAATTAAATTCTTGCCAACTGAAAAACTACTAAACATTAAGAAAGAACATTATGAAATTAAATGATTTTTTCATAACCTTTTCATGTCAAAAAATTTACATTAAGAGGCATCATAGGAAAAGATATAAATGTAACCCAATCTAACAACATGTGTCGCTTATATAGAAACGGAGTACATTATAGCAAACTTTTAAATTCCTCTTTTACACTTTCGACCCCACTGGGACATATATGTCCCACAAACGACAACGTCACTGGGACACATGCATCCCATCTATAAAACCGGGTTGGACTCTGCTCCCAACTGCCCAAATAATTTAATTTTTATTTTATTTTGATATAATATTGTTATTTTTGCCTTATTTAATCTACTAAAGTAGTAAAGTACTTTGTCTTTTTATTAAAAAAGAAAAAACTGGTCTTTTACCACTTAGCTTTAAATAATAGGTCTTTAACATTTTTTTTTTTGTAAAGATCTTTTTCACATCATTGCAAGCATCACTTAAAATTTAATTCTAATTATTTTCAGATCATTTGCACTTGGTCTGCAATCTATTGGAATAATTTCATACTTTACAGAGGGTGTTCACACCTGTAGAGGCTGCATTATTTTAACCTACAGACTATAAATCCCTTTAAGATCGGGTGTAATTTGAAAAAACTAGTTTTTTAGGTAAAAAAAAAACAAACTCAAAACGTTAAAAGTTGCGTACAGTTATATCGTTACGTGGATTGAAGTAAGAACCAAAATATAAACCATGCCCACAATAATGCAATAATATTTTTAAAAGCAATGTTTATGTTTATAATGAATATTTAAAAATTAAAATGGCAACTAGAGAAGAAAATAAATTTCTACGTAGTTTGAACATGCGCAAAAACATACACTCATTACCACTTTCAAATGTACAGGTTCGATATATATATATATATATATATATATAATGCAAAACACAATACAGAGTAAAAGGACAAAAGAATAGAAAGAAAAAAACGAAGGAAATTAAGAGGAATGATAAATTTTATTTACTGCGTTTAAGCTGCAAGTACATAGAACTCATAAAATAATTTAAAAATGAATTTTTGTAAAATTTTCGGTGTTCCTCATACTATTGTATTGATATATTTTGCTTTGGCTATATGAATAAATTATTAGAAAACACTCTTTTTTGCGGATATAATCGCGTGAGCTGATGACTATATTATATCTTTTTATTAATTTGTTGCAATATATATATATATATATATATATATATATATCAAGTGATTCATAACTAAAACAAGTTCCAAAACATCTTTCACAATAAATAAAAATAATCCTTTCCCAAATATTTAAAATGTTTTTAACAACCATAAAATCCAACTTACGGATTTTATCATATTTTTTAGCTTATTTAAAAATCAAAACTGTATAAATTCAAACTTATGTGACATAAATATTCATTTCTGGAGCCATAACCGCCACGCTGAAACTATTATCTCATTTCCTGAAATCTTATATAAGAAATAGGAATTAAATTCTACCTAACTGAAAAATTACCAGACATTAAGAAAGAAAGGTATGACATTCGATGATCTCTCCATAACCTTTTCATGTCAAATACATTAGATTAAGAGGTCTCATAGGCCAAGGAACGAATGCAACTCAATCTTAGACTAGACACATCTACAGCTTCCACCAAATCGACATATATTACAGCAAACTGTTAAATGCCTCGTTAACCTCTATTTCAACTCTTTTTTTCGTGGCAAATTCAATCAGAATTTCGGAAGACTTGTTTACCATAAATAACACAGCTGATTAGAATATCCTTTATGAATGCTATGAGATATTTTTGAAATGTCCATTCAAGATGTTTTCGTGTTTTCAGGATCATAAATTTCTATGTCAAACACAAAATGCCGACAAACATAATACCACCATATTGAATTTATTTTTTTGTTGTAAGATACACCTGGAGATTTGATAGTTGTTTTGAATGTTTTAAATATATTTTTGATTCTTTTTAAAGTTTTTTTTTAACCTCAAAAACAAGAACGCTTTTGAAATTGTTGTCCGTTTGGAAGGTCAGACTATATATATATATATATATAGTCTTAATAATTAAATCACAACTTAGCTATTAAATAAATATTATTATACATTAGTAACGAATTTTATATATAAATATTATATTAGTTTATTATAATTAATAAAATTCTGAACAAATAAAAAAATATAATATAATTCTCAATTTAAATAAGAAACCGCTTTATCTCATTTCTTAAAATTGCTGATTTTTTTTTCTTCTTATTTTCTAACACGTTAAAAAAGTAATAAAATAAAATAAATAAATGAATACAATTAAAAGCTAATAAATAAAAATTAATTTAAACTTTACACACAAAACTGAAAACTATTGTTATGAAAATATTTGTAATAAAATTCATTCATGAAATATAAGTTTGACACGGGAAGTTATTTTTTGTAAAATTACGAATCAAAGTAAAGTCAGCTTAATCTAAAATAGCTTTTTTAAATTTACATGAAAATCAATTATGAAAGAGAAAAAAATTTGATCATTAAATACTCATAATCGATCCTTATGAACCAAAATCAGTTCTCCTCAAACCTGTTTCATTCCAAAATAACTGTTTTAATTTACATACAACAATCTTTTTGAATAATCGTAATCGCACTTAATGAGCCCAATTTGGATTGATTCAGAGCCAATTCAATCCAAAATAACTTATTTTTCTTTTTTTTTTTTCAAAATTAAAATTTAAGGACAGTGTAAAAAAAAAAAAGTACTTTTCATAATCACTTAAAACACAATAAGATAACTAGCTGGTCTTCTTTATGTTCGTTTGAGATATTTAAATATAATAGTGGTTAAAATTATAATAAATCTAATGAATTAAAACAGGAATTAAACACGAGTAAAAAAATTTTGCGACGTCATTTAATGTGGAGATAAAAACTCTCGGAAAATCCGGAAGAGTTGGTAGGTATGATCACTGATATACTTGCCTACTTTTACTCTTCGCAAAGATAATTTTTCCAAGTGGAGTTTTACGTCAATTGAATGTTAACTATAGGATAAAATATATTTCTGATTTTACCATATCTAAAACACAACATCGAGTGATTCGCAAACATTTATATGTATAAATTAATAATTTGAAAAGGTATCCAAAATAATAATAAAATAAATTGAAAAAGCATAGGTCTTGCTTCTAATTTAAATATAAAAAATAAATTTTTACAGAAAATCCGTCAAAGTTGGCAACATGCATTAGGAATTTTGTTTTTTTGTTTTCTGTTGAAAGAGATTTATGAACAGATAATTTCTAAAGTTGATTTCTTCGAGCTATAGTTTTTATGCAATTTAAAAAAATAAATCCTAGGATTTTTTTTGAAAGTCACTCTAGTGGCTATTAAGTATCTCCACTTTTCTGCCACGTAGGGAGCAGTATAAAGAAAGCTATAATACATTTTAGTTCATGTTGCGATACTTTGAAGTAATATGTTTTTAGTCTTAAGTGTTATTTTCTAATGAGAAGACAAGTGTATATGCACATATGTAAATCTATACGTTCTTTATAAACTTGTACATCTAGACAAAAAAAAACTAAACTAAAACAAAATTAAAAAATATCATTTTGAAAAAAAAATCTGAAACTTTTGCAACAAAACTAATTCAAAATCCCCCGAATATGAAAAAATCAAGTATTTGTATAAATGCAGCAAAAAAAAAAAAAAAAAAAAAAATATCAACAGTGTATTTAAATTTTCCTGAAGTCCCGAAATATTTACCATGATTCTTGCACTTGAATAACAAATTTGTTAGTCATTTTTGCATAAATTTTTATTTGAACTTTGAGGCCAAAGGCTTCAGTGTATTCGTAAGGTTTGATACAAGAATCTCTAATAAGAAACTGGTAAATTATATCAAGACATCACTTAGAGGAGAAATTTCATTGGTTGTTGTGTTGTTGTTTCTAATGTCACTTGCTAATATCAGAAAGCCTGCCTTGTGAAATCAAGTGATTTGAAGGCAGAGTGTGCATTTCCTGTTTTCCAGTGGCGCTATCTATGGCCAAGAATTCTATTTCAGCCACACACACGTCACATCCCGGTTCAGAAGGCGGACCTATTCATGCATCCATTATTCATCTACTGATCGTAATTTTTACCCGAACCAGAGAACGATCAATCTGCAATTTAGAACCCTTAGAGATATTGATTTGTTATGGGAACTTCGAGGACTTTCTGATCCGACAGATTTAACGCGCACCAGGCACAATTATCTACAAGGGGAATCTTAAGCCAGCGAGAAATTTTATTTGAAGTGTACCTGTGATTTTATTTGTCAATGTTGCATTACAAATTAGTTTTTTTTAATATGTTTGATTGATGCTAATATTTCTTCTGTTATATTTCAGTTATGCCAATATTTCTTCATGGTATTAAGTAACCACATTTCAAAGATATCAACACTTTTGAGTGGAAATAACTTTATACAACTGGATAATATAATGTTCAATGACGAGAAACAAGATAAGACAGGCACTAGACCAAACATGATACGGCAAAGAATTAATTTTATATGAAATGTGCCAATAATTTCGAGAAAAATCAAGCACAAATAATTTTTTTAATGAAAGCAATTTTATGAACACTGATGATCTTTCGATGAATTAACTTTTTGCCGCCGCCAGACAATAAAATTTTAAATATAAACTTTTCTTGTTACCTTTTTAAAAGGTACGAATAACGGTAATTTATTTTTCTCTAAATACTAATCTCCGCTTTTAAATTATAATTTATCAGCACGTTGAATGCCATGGGGGTCCAAGATTGCCAAGAGAAACACATAATTCGAGTAAATTATTAATTTTTTAATATTATTGTCGTTACTAAAATGGTTTGAAGAAATTAATGCAATATGGAACAAACAAAAATAGTTTTATTTATATACAGTCCTAGTCCTAGTGATTTTATTTTACTGGGCACCTGGGCCGCGAAGCGGCCCCTATCCCATTCATCTAGAATTTTTATTTATATACACAGAGATGCCAACTTTCTCCTGATAGCGAATAAATCTTTTCAAATGGCAGTTTATTAATTATGATTCTTGGTTTAATAAATTAAATTTATAAAATTTTTGTCCACCACTATTTTTAAACAATTCGTAGGCTTATATAATTTTCCCGATTTTTTTCAGATACGTCACGACTTTTTAAAAAAATAGCAAAATCTGTCTAATATTAGTTTGCAGTTATTTACCGTTCGACCAGACGGGCAAGCCATGTAAAATTTGCGTGGCAATCAACGCGTTAAAAAGCATGATTGCGGCGTTAAAATGTTTTTGACATAGTTTCTTAAACAATAGAAAAATAACATTAAAAAAATGCTGAAATATTTATTAAAAAAAAAAACACGTTATTCTGAATTTCCTCTTGTCTTTCAATTTAATTGAAATTTAAACGCTTGAAAATTAAATAAAGAAGTATATATGTTGACCTTGCTGAGTCATTTGCATACATGATTGCTTGGTGCACATGTTTTGATTTCCATGCATCCATAAATACACTTTAAATCTGTAAAAAATATGCCAATAGATATATATTAGTTACGCATTAATTTTTAAAATATTACTTCATAATAAAATTTTATTTGCTCATTGCGCACTTAGAAACCAGGAAATGAATGGGAAACAGATTGTGTGGAGCTTACATATTTTTTGAAATTAAGTAATTAAATAACAAAGGGCACTGAAAACTATTTGTATGTAAGAAAATAATGAAGAAAGAGTTATTTTAACATTTTTTTATTTTTATTTTTTTTTTTTTGAAGAAATTAAATATATAAAGGGAACAGAATTGGTAAGATTTCAATATCTTTTTTTTTTTTACTTCTTTAAAACCCTTTCGCGCCGACTGTCACAATTACGTGCCAGCATAAAACCGTATCAACCAGGGTAAAAAGATAAAACTGTTAATCAAAGTAGTTCTTTAGCAGTTTATTTGTGGGCGGGGTTATAATTGTTTGATTTATTTAATTCACCATTACTTAGTACAAAATAAAATTATTTAGTTTTACTTTGAACTAACATTGATTATATATATAATTAGGGCCGGGATAGCCTGGTCGGTAGGGCGCTGGGCCCATATCCAAGAGGTCGTGGGTTCGATCCTCGCCGGCCGAAGACTCCCCGTGTAGTAAATGGTGACTGATGCACGTTAAATCTGTCGAGTCTCAAAGTCCTCCATGTTCCCATAACAAATCAATACCTCTGGGGGTACTGATCCAGGAGTTTCCTTGTCTTCTGGATTGGTTCAAAATTACAAGGCTACGGAGTTGAACATTAGTAGTCGTAAACCCATTAAATTGGGTCGGCTGTTCAACGACGGTTATAAAATATATATAATTAACACGTTCACGCCGGGGTGACCCACCGGTGGGTCACACTAGATTGTCTCATCTTGGCAGCGCACCGGAGTAAAAACTGGCAACAATATATTTCATTTTTTGGTTTTTTTCCGGGAATAATAAAAATCCATAACTACCAGATGCTTTTAACGGATGCAATTTTTATATTGAATTGCTTCTTCGCCGTGATAAATTTCCTTACAGTGAATTGTTATTGTTGAGAATAGACTAACTCCTCCCCAATATTATCTAATATTGAAATAGTTCATCTACCAGTATTTTCTCTTTTTCCGTACCAGTATTTTCTTTCACTTTTCCCGGCGTGAACGTGTTAAACTAACAATAATTAAAGTAAATGCAGAGTAAGTCTGCTAAATTAGCAATGCTTACAGTTAAGTTACCGCTTTTTATTCATTTACATCCTGATTCTGTTTTGTACGAATGCTTTTATGAATCACCCGTCCCCAAGGATTCAAATAATCAGAAAAATGCAAACTACCTCGGCCTTATAACAAACAGTAAACTCACCTGGAATGATCATATTAAAAATATAACAAAGCAAATACTGTAACATTAATAATCCAATCACTCATCTACAACCAGAATGTATCATTAAAACCAAGAGAACTGCTATATACTTCGATGATTTGCCTCACCTGCCTGGGCAACCATACCAGAATTCCTCAAAAAAAAAAAAAAAAAAAAAAAAAAAAAAGCTCAACCAATGTGCCAGAACAAGATGCTAAGAAAAATTACCTGTGCCAGATGGTTCATCAAAAATACAAATATTCATAAAGACCTCACGATCCCGACCATATCACAATATATTAACGAATTAAATGCAGATTTCTTTGATAAGGTCATAGAATGCAATACAGCTAACTTCAACCCAATATTCAACTTCGAAAACTACAAAGAAGATGTAAAATTCAGACCGCTCACTTAACATCTGTCGCCCCATATCACAATCATCAAAATAAATATTAGCCTCAACTAATTTCTTAATCTCAGATCCATCTATAGCATCAGATTCAACAACAACAATATTGAAAGATCTATTTAGCGTTTCCCCACGTAGACTATCAACCTGCCTTCAGTTCTATAGCCACACATAGTTTAAAGCAAGCTGCTCTGTTTTATTTTCATTATTTTTATTTATTCAAGCAAGGTACTTGAATCTCCCCTCATAGCTACCACACTGCCTGCTGACCACAAAGAACTCACCCAATGCTAAATAATTCCCGATGGAAGAGTGCCCAACTAGCATAAAAGAAGAAGAAAGCAAGATTTTACGTTATAAAAAATAATTTGCAGAAACGTTTTTTTTTTAAAAAAATTGGTTGTAATAATATTCTACCAACTACTAATTATAATAAAATATGCTTCAGCAACGCACGTGGCATGTATTAGATGAAACTATTAATTTTTAAATTAAAAAGGCAAGGCAAATATTTAAAACATATTTCAAAGATTAAAGTAGTGACAGAGACCAAAGTAAAATATATATATATATATATATATATATATATATATATATATATATATATATATATATATATATATAAATAAATTGAAAAATTGCATTTTACCTAAATCTAGTTTGGCTTAGTATCTTCATTGTGTGAGTTTTTTTTTTTAGTTTTTTTTTTTATTTCTTTAAATTAGCCTTCGGAGGAGGATTATTATATATAAGATATTAACTAATCTAATAAAAGAAACTAACATATAGAAATGGGTATAGCTCTGAAGAATAGAAAAATTTTTTTCCTTGAGGTTGATTTAGATGAAAATATGTTTAACATTTAATCTGAAAATCCCTCAGTGATTTCTCTTTCTCTTCTTAGCCAGAAGTGAGATGTTGCGGGAATGCTATACTTATAATTTAAGTAAATCTGAAGGCATAAAAAATTAAATGTTATTTTTAAGTGGAAGCTAATACTAAAAGAATTTCCAGCTTATATGAAATGTTCTGGTGCAGACAATTTTGATTGAACATTTTTGACAGACAGCAACTGCAAACGTCTTTCTTTTTTTATAACTGTCATTGAACAGCCAACCCAATCCTAAGTTTACCACTACATATGTTTTAATCCGCAGTCTTATAGTTTTGAATCCAATCCAGAAGAACTCCTGAACAAGTATTGTGAGTAATTTGCTTTCGTGGAAGGTTTCTTAAGGGAACTAACCCGCATTTGCGATATATGGAGAGGAAAACCACGAAAACCTCCCATGGTCAGCCTAAAGGCAAGGGTCCCGTCCCTATGATCCGACAATCACTGATAATATTTTACGTAAGTATTGTGATCTATACGAGCCGGTTGCGAAATTCGTATAGACCAGATATCGCTGGGATTCGAACCCTAAGTGGAGTGATCTATGATGCTTAAATAATAGTGATTGCTGAAACAAGCAAGTAGTTCCTAATTTTCAGCGTTTTACTATGTTCTTGGAATAAGTGTTGCTAGAATGGACACAATACGCGGAGAAGTGTTAAAACAAAATGAATATAAGTTTTTAAATTTTGACACCGAATCGAATGCTGCTTGTGTGGTGGCATTCGAATTTTTTTGAAATAGTATTAATGTACGTACACAATACAGATGAGCTTGGACTCGCTTTTGGAAGTCCAAGCTCACCCGAACCCGACGAATTTTAATCCGAGCCCGAGATACGTAGGATTACTTAAAGCCCGAAATATACGTTGAATCAAGGCCAAATTTTGCGATCTGGTCACTTGGCTATTGATATCAAAACAAGGAATTTAGTAAATCAAAAGCTTTTCTATTACCAGCTTGGGAAAGAAAAAAAGAACCAACTGAAAACCTAACACGACAAAAACAACAATTAAAATATTAAGCTAAATAAAACACCAGATCTGACAATTAGTGCTAGCCTCACAAAGCAAAAGCACAGAGCAAAAGAAGTAGATTGTTTAACCATTTAATGGGCCATTTATTTCTAGTAAAGGTAAATTAAAGTATTTTTGGAATTGAAATTGATATGAGAAAAAAAAAAAAAACTAATTTAGCTCATAAAAAATTAATCTGAATTTTAATGCCATTTTGTTTTTTGGTGGTAAGTATATTTACAACGACCTATTAGGAACTGATAGACTTTTATTTTTGTTATTTATAAAATAAATTTTATAAATGCTGCAAACTTCAAAAGGAATTATTTATTTTATAACTTTTATACGTTTTCTTAAAGTAACAATTGGTTACCAAATTTATTCAAACGCACTTCAAGAAAGCTGAAATTATTAACAGATGGAAACCTAAATTAAAAGTGGTAAAAAAGTTTACCATCGACTTTAAAAAGTGGTGGTAAGTATACTTACCGCGGCCTTTGAAAGTGTTAAATTTTTGATTGCTGAAAGCTCTTGCTCCTTATAAACTTTACATTTTTTATATTTAATAACGAAACCAAACGTTTGTTTGACAGTTGCTAGCCCGAGTACGAAACCCTTTTTCAGTAAAGAATCCTGACCCCACGTCTGGCCTGGATCCGAAAGCGGGCTGAGCCCGTTCCATCTCTATACAAAGACTATTCATTAAGGATTAAAAAATTGCATCGTTAATTTTTTTTTACTTCGCAGTTTCTTCTTTCGCTTGTTCGTAAATGATTTTAAATAACCCAAAAATTTGCATTGATTTTATAATAAACCAATACTGTTTTACGATTATATTCTTAATTACACATATGGGTCACGGCTATTAAAACATTCATCCATCGATGAAAAATTCTAAATTGACAAATTTGATTGCAACGAAAAATATATTTTAGATCAAAGACCTCACTTATTAAAGAAATTACGAATGTTACAAAGCTAATATTGTCATCATTCAAGTGTAGCACAGAATACGGGGTCAGTAGTTAACTGTTTTACTGTTGGTATCTTGGAAGGATGTATTCACTTGTCTCAGTTGAGTTCTTTTTTTAATTCACCTGTCTCTTGCTTAGTGAGCGGAACCCTTGTGGGAAGTTATTTAAGGGGGCTATTTTTTTTATTTCCCTCCCCCTTTTTTATTCTTGGTGGGGCGAAAAAGGTAGATCTCTTTTACTCTCTCACACTCGGATTGTGACACGGGTCAAAGAACATGGCGTGTCGTCCGATAATACGAGTTAAGGGTTGAAATGATTGGCGGGAATGGCGCGTTTGGCGGTATGAAGAAATTTTTTTTATCTTGTATATGGTTAGTTTTCGCTTACTTTTAGTGTTCTATTCTAATTTATTATTTTTTATTCGATCAACAGAATATATAAAATTGAATAAATTAAAGATGGAGAGGTGAAGATAAGGGACAACTAACATCCAATGAAATAAAATTTATTATATAACTTATAATTACTAGAATGAAGAAAAAAAGAATTTTTTGCTACCCGGAAATGAGACAAAAATGGTAGTAAGACCTTTTCATATCCAGCTCGTTAACGAATTGAATAAAATTTCCGTAACTACAAAGACTTATTAACGATTATAGTATACACACAGGGAAATTTTTTTATCCGAGAAAAAGTAAAAAGTGGTGGATAGGTTACAATTTATATTAATAAAAACCTTACAACTATAACTTCCTCATTACTTTTTAATAAATCATATTATTAGAACGAAGCAAGATATAAACATAATAAATTAAAGACGAAGAGAAGAAGACGAAAAAACATGGGACTACTAATGAAATAAAATTTATTGTGTAACTTAGTTACTAGAATGAAGAAAAACAGGATTATTCGTTACCTAGGAAAGAGAAAGAATTGGTAGTAAAACGATTTCATATCCCGCTTGTTTTCGAGTTGAAAAAATTGTCCGAGACTGCCAAGACTTATTAACAGTTATAGTATAGACAAATGGCTATTTTTTTTTTTATCCGAAAAGAAGTAAATAGTGATAGATCGGAAAGTTTTACGATTATAGCGTTCACTATACTTTTTATAAACCATATTTTTAGAGCAAGAAAAGATATAAACTGAATAAGTTAAAAATTAAAAACTGACTAAATAAAATAAGTGGAAAAGACAAGAAGCAACTGATAGCTAATGAAATAAATTTTGTTTTTTTAAATTAGTTCCTAGAATGAAGAAAAGCAGGATTATTCGATACCCTGAAAAGAGAAACAAAATAGTCGTAAAACCATATCATATCAGATTGTTCCGTATTTATCAAGACTTATTAAGAGTTATAATATACACACAGGGCTATTTCTACCAGAACGGCCGGGTCTCTACTTAACAAGTTCACGCCGGCGTGACCCACCGGTGGCCCACGCTAGATTGTCTCATCGGGCGGCGCACCGGAGTAAAAACTGGTACCAAATAAATTTCATTTTTTAGTTTTTTTCCGGGAATAATAAAAATCCATAACTACTAATTGTTTTTAACGGATGCAATTTTTATATTGAATTGCTTCTTCGCTGTGATAAATTTCCTTACAGTGAATTGTTATTGTTGAGAACAGATTAACTCCTCCCGAATATTATCTAATATTGAAATAGTTCTTCTACCAGTATTTTCTCTTTTCCGTCCCGCTTTCAGGCCTGAACACCCGTGTATTTGTATATATTCACAAACTGTAATGACTGTAAATATTCATTAGTGTTTACTTTCTCATTGCACTTTAATTTTACCTTTTTTCACGTACTTTTTTATCACTTGTAATTTTGTTATTACCTAACAATGGCAAAGTGTCATTTTTTTTCTCCTACGAACTAAATCTTTGCGCCCCAAACTTTATTTTTTTTGTAATGTACGTTTCTTAGTCTAATTTCAGGATGAATGGTAAAAAGGTCGTAAGTTCTCAGACTCCCAGTTCCAGTACAACGAACGAACAAACACAGGATTATTTTTTTTTTACTTAAAAAAAGTAGAGATTTGGATAGGTTACAATAAAGAATGATAAAAGCTTTACAATTTTAACATTCATTTTATTTTTTAATGAATCAGAGTTTCCATATCCGAATGGAAACATTATCATTGTTAGTAAATATTAGTAGTAAGGAATATTTCACTTTTTGAAAACTTAGAAATGGAATTGCTTTACTACCAGATTTTTCTCCTTCCGGGGTAGTAAAATATCCTCGGAAGGTATAAACTTCAGAAAAGACTTTTTTAAAGATAAAACTGTTATTTTTTACATTTGTTTCATTGCGGTAATTAACTCGTTCACGCCGGGTGTTCAGGCCTGAAAGTGGGACGGAAAAGTGAAAATACTGGTAGAAGAACTATTTCAATATTAGATAATATTCGGGAGGAGTTAATCTATTCTCAACAATAACAATTCACTGTAAGGAAATTTATGACGGCGAAGAAGCAATTCAATATAAAAATTGCATCCGTAAAAAACAATTGCTAGTTATGGATTTTTATTATTCCCGGAAAAAAACTAAAAAATGAAATTTCTTTGTTACCAGTTTTTACTCCGGTGCGCCGCCCGATGAGACAATCCAGCGTGGCCACCGGTGGGTCACGCCGGCGTGAACGTGTTAAGGTAGACCAAAATTAATATAAGCCACTAAGCCGCTTGCTACTTTTAAAATTTGGTTACTGTAATAAATAAAAGAAAAAGATACAATTTCTAATGATAAAATAAATAATTTTTGAAATTATTTTTTTTAAGGATAAAAAGAAGAAAAACAGATAAGAAGTTTTTTTCTTATAAAAAGGTGAAAAACTGAAAAGAAGTTTTTTGGATAAAAAGGAGTAAAACTGAAAAGACGTTTCGTTTTATCAGTAATGAGAAAAGCTGAAAAGAAGTTTCTTTTTGATGAAATGGAAAGAAAAAAAAAAAAACTGATCAGAATTTTTTTCGCGTTAAAAGGAGAAAAGCTGATAAGTAATTCCTTAAAAATAGAGGAAAGGAGAGAGGATTATACATTTTTAAGGAAAATAAAAATTATCATTGCAAATGATAGTGTTGGACTGATCATTTTTATTCAGTATTAAAAAATATAGAAAAAAAATTTTTATAGTCGAATTTACGTTATATAATAGTCTTAACATTATATAATACTTTTAACATTATATAATAATTTTAACATTATTTAATAATTATAATTTAAATAAATAATTATAATAGTTATTATATATATGAATTATTATAATTATAATTTTTATAAATAATAAAAATTATAATTTCATAATCGTATATATAAATATTTCAAGAATAATATTTGTTTAATATTAATAATCACTGAATATTAAAGAGAAAAGGGGATTAAAAAGTATAAATAATTTCTTTGGCTAATTGGCGCAACTCCATTGTCGCCAACTCGAGTTCTATGCGTGAGTCTAGTCTAGAAATTGTAGTCCTATGATGTGAACGATATCCTCAGGCACATACTATTAAACGGTTGTCCGTCTTCTTATCGGTTCTACTAAGACACGTTCACTCCCGTATTTCTGTGTAATTTTATTTTATTTTTTTAATTAGCCCAAAGAAAAAGTTTGAAAGTACGAAGCAAAGAAAATTAGTAGGGGGCTGGACAGGATTTCCGATTGCCTCTGTTCCCACAGTTAGTTTGAGTTATCGGTTTGATATCGTCATTCTTTTATTTATTTATTTTATTCTTACAATTGCTAAACGTGTTCGCAAGCTCATCGTCACTATTAACGGACTTTTATTTATTCATTTGTTTTATCATTAATAATGAGCTTTTATTGTAGATTATGAAATTTTCTCACGTAGCGTAGTATTTTCCCATATATATCTGAAATATAGTTTGTACCAAATAAATATAGTGAAGGGTTTCCCATAAGTCTGTGGGATAATACAAGAACATTTAATCCCTTCAAGGATGATTTTCCTCAGTGGCAGTAAAATGAAATTTAAATTTTAGGCAGAAACAAAGGCTGCATTTTGAACAAGTTTATGCAAACTGCTACTAGAGTATTACATACAAATATATATGATTATTTTTTTTAAAAAAATAGTGGATAAAAAAGATTATAAATTAAGTTTATAAATGCAAAGATTATGTAGAACATTTTACTACCACTTTAAATATAGAAATAAAAATTTACGCCAAATGCGTACAAATTGCCAGGTATGTCAATGTATAAGGAAAAGCTATACAGGGTGTTTATAAAGTCCCGGACCCATTTTGATGTTTAACAACTCATAAAATAATAAAGATAGATTAAAATTAATAACATAAATGGTTAGATAGACTCAAAAAGTTTCATGACCCTTGTCAATGAACTTCCACGTGTGTCCCCTTCGTCGCACGGAGAATATCAAGTCGATAGTCAATTTCACGCCAGGTAGCGGCAAGCATATCGGCATCCACAGAGGCTACTGCGGTTGTAATTCTGGCTTTTAGGTCATCAATGTTCGACACGATCCTCCTGTAAACATTGTTCTTTATAATTTCCCAAAGAAAAAAAGTCCAGCGGCGTTATATCAGGTGATCTGGGTGGCCAAGGAATTGAACCTCCTCGCCCAATCCATCTTCCTGAAAAATGGTCATTCAAAGAACTACAAACGATGATATCTGAGCCGCGATGGCTCAGGGGATAGAGCGTTCGCCTTCCAATGAGGCGAACCGGGTTCGAATCCCAGTCGATACGAATTCCGCATCCGGCTTGCACTGACCACAGTGCTGACGTGAAATATCCTCAGTGGTAGACGGATCATGGGTTAGAGTCCCCTTGCCGTCAGGCTAACCGTGGGAGGTTCTCGTGGTCTTCCTCTCCATGTAACGCAAATGCGGGCTAGCTACATAAAAAAGTCCTCCACGAAGGCAAATTTCTCCCAATACTTGATCCAGGAGTTCCCTTGTCTTCTGGATTGGGTTCAAAATTACAAGGCTACGGAGTTGAACATTAGTAGCCGTAAACCCATTAAGTTGGGTCGGCTGTTCAACGACGAGAAGAAAGAAACGATGATATCTCAGTGAAGTGGTGCAACGTCTTGTTGCAAAAGGTCATGTGGCTGAAGTTCTTCTAGTTGTGGAAATACGAAGTTTTCCACCATGTCTAAGTATACAACTGATGAGACCGTCTTTTCTGTAAAAAAGAAAGGCCCAATGACTCGGTCGTGCATTAGTCCACACCACACATTAACCTTTGGGGAATCCCTTTGTGCCTCACGGTATTCATGGGGGTTTTCAGATCTCCATATGCGCACATTATGGCGATTAACAATGCCATTGATGCCATGAACATTGATGAGCTAAAAGCCAGAATTACAACCGCAATAGCCTCTGTGGATGCCGACATGCTTGCCGCTACCTGGCGTGAAATTGACTATCGACTTGATATTCTCCGTGCGACGAAGGGGGCACACGTGGAAGTTCATTGACAAAGGTCTTGAAACTTCTAACCACTATGTTATTAATCTATCTAACCACTTGTGTTATTAATTTTAATCTATCTTTATTATTTTATGAGTTATTAAACATCAAAATGGGTCCGGGACTTTATAAACCTCCTGTATATAATCAGATAAGAGAAGTTTAATTTTTATCTATGAATGCTACCAAAACTCAATATTGCTACCAAACTTTTCCAATAGCATACCTGCCAACTCTTCCGAATTTTCTGGAAGATTTTATTTTTAAATTTATTAGGTAGCAAAATTTTTGCCTTCATGCTTTATTATCTTGTTTAAAAATTTGAATCTTGCTAAGAATTGTTAAAAATTTTAAGAATTTTCTAGTTAATAATTTTAAATCTTGCTAAGAAATGCTCTACAATATCACTTCAATTATCACTACTTCTAAAGAAAAACTTTTTTCTGGAGCGAAAAAGTTGGAAATTATGCAATACCAAGGTAGCAGTTTGTATATTAGTAATTAACATAGTTAAATGAACTGAAAATAAAATTAAATAATTCTGTTTGGTGCTGTTAATTGCTGTAAAATTAATTCGGAAATGAATGTCAAATGCCTATAGAGTGGAAATTAATTTTTTTCCACTGATGTGAAAGTACTTGTACACTGTAGAAAAGGGTTTCTCAACATTGAGCAAAAATATGTCAAAATAGTTCCAAAATAAACATAGTCGAGTTTGAAAACCCATGTACTCATTATTTTGACATGCTCAAAATTGAATACAGACCTGCGAACTTTCTACGCTTTTTGTAAAAATGTATTATAGGGGTAGCTAAGTTTAAGTTTTAATGTATTATTTTTTATTCATTTTAACTTATTTTCCACAGCACTACACATAAATGATTTAAAAGTTCATATGCAACGCCACTTTGTTCCAGCTCTCTCCTGGTTAGGTTTTTAAAACGTTGGCAAACTTACCAAAATTCTGAAAACTTTGGCTTTTAAATGTCTACCACTCTTTAAAATATTTAGCAAAAATTGTAGTATTTCGCAGGCATCTAAATAGCCGCAAAAATTGCGCTTACATATGACTCGTATTTGCGCTTACATATGATTCGTATTACATTGACTCATAGCGCAAAATGACTAGTGATTCTCAAAAGTATCAATGTTCATAATCAGTTTATATTGATCAAATTTTCGAAAATAAATGTAATTAGATAAAAGATTACTATAATTACCTTCATTCTAAATTTATTTCACGAATAAAGAATGTCTTTAAGCGGTACCACCTTGGTTCTTCCTTTTGCTATGTTTATTTACAAATGAAGACGAATTCTAAGAACTGTTTCAATTTTGAGCATGTAACTACACTCTATAATAAGTATATGATGTTTTCTAATTCGAAACATTTGTTTCGGAGCTATTTTGACACATTTTTGCTCAATTTTGAAAAGGCCTTTTTTACAGTGTAAATGGCGGCAAATTTAATATTTTTTCAAGTGGTTTTTGATATAAATTACTTTTAACCTCATAAAACTAGATCTCATAATCATGCGACAAATTTTTGAATAACTTACTTATTATTTCACTACCATTTAAAATATTGTAGAGAACGAAAAATATCGCCTTGAGAATAAGAAAGAGTTTATTTTCTTTCAAATAGCAGTGACAAGAATTCAGATATTAATAAAGTTTTAATTATTTCGGATACAAATTTCTTGTTTTAGTGAAGAAAAAAAATCTAAGATTTAAATAACAAAAGTTTCATACCATAGTTTTTTTTTAAATCAAAATTCACCAAAATCAATGAATAAAAAATTATTTCTCAATTGAGATACAATTTTGAAAATGTTTTAAGGGTTCTATGAACTCGGAAGATACCTAAAAACTTTAAAAAAAGTAGCAAGCCACTTTCTCTTAATAAATCCTTATATTTTTTAGTTTTACATCACGAAAAGTAATAAAAAAAACGAGGAAATTTAGTCACTATTTTTTACTTTTCGGAAACATAACAGCTTCAAAAATAATGTTTATTACCACCTTTTTGTACATAGAAGCAATTAATTTTATAACTTTTTATAATAATTTTTAAATATTTACATATGATTTAGCATGAAGCGTTTAATAGTTTAAATGGCTAAAATGCTCAATATTCTTTCAAATTATTTAGTTACAGAAAATCAGCGAGAGCTGCATCAGTTGCGAAATCTGATGAGAATACGGAATTATTATTCTTCAATGAAATTTATTGATTAAAATGCTATTCACGAATCAAACCTTTTCCACTCAGGTGTATCTTTTTAGAGTAATTTTGAAATGCTGAGAGAAAATTTTCTCAGAAGACACCCTTAATAAAGATGAGTATCATTCAGAAATAACCGTTTGGGAAAAGGTTTCAGCGATATCGCTCGTAGATAACAGTAGTTAAGTTTAAGCAAGCAACGTGAAAAGGGTACTATATGCGTTTTTTAGCTGTCTGTGTTTAAATAGACTTACCAAGTACACTTGTAATTCGCGGGAAACGTCTTATATACTACCGTTATAATCAGATTTTAAAGGATTTTGTTTGTATTAGATATTTACCTAAAAAAATACCATAGTCCCTTAGTTAATAAGTTTTGATAGATAGCAGCAGTAATCTATCAGTGTTTAAAATGCAAGAAAGTCAATTTTGAGTTTCAATTATTTGAAAGGGCTATTATTGTTTGTTAACAGCGGTGGAAAAGTTAAATCGAAAGCAGACTCTAGGAAGTCCTTCTGAAGGGCTTAAGCAATACTATAGTGAATAAGATTCTACAATGCAAGAAAGTAAACTCTGAAATTCAATTATTTGAAACGGCTATTAATGTTTGTTAATAGCGGTGGAAAAGTTAAATCGAAAGCAGACTCTAGGAAGTCCTTCTGAATGGCTTAAGCAATACTATAGTGAATAAGATTCTACAATGCAAGAAAGTAAACACTGAGATTCAATTATTTGAAACGGCTATTAATGTTTGTTAATAGCGGTGGAAAAGTGAAATCGAAAGCAGACTCCAGGAAGTCCTTCTGAAGGGCTTAAGCAATACTATAGTGAATAAGATTCTACAATGCAAGAAAGTTAACTCTGAGATTCAATTATTTGAAAGGGCCATTATTGTTTGTTAAAAGCGGTGTAAAAGTTAAATTGAAAACAAACTATAGGAAGTCCTTTTGAAGGGCTTAAGCAATACTATAGTGAATAAGATTCTACAATGCAAGAAAGTTAACTCTGAGATTCAAATATTTGAAAGGGCCATTTTTGTTTGTTAAAAGCGGTGTAAAAGTTAAATTGAAAACAAACTATAGGAAGTCCTTTTGAAGGGCTTAAGCAACACTATAGTGAATGAGATTCTACAATGCAAGAAAGTAAACTCAGAAATTCAATTATCTGAAAATGCTATTTATGCTCAGCCTTTGCTGATTTTTTCCATAATTTAAGCATTTTGAATTATTATTTCACGTTCACCATAAATGGAAATTTTTTCGAAGTATTAAACATATTTTAATTCATATGTATCACTGGTAAAAAAACCTTCTGAGTTTAATTTATGAATCCAAAAATGAAATAGGAAAGTATAACTTTTTCAATTACTTCAAACACAAAAGAGAAATCTTCAGGAAAATCTAGAAGAATTATCAGCTACGACAGGGACTTACTGTTTCATTTAATAACTATGACAAGAAAAATAACAGACATCAGAAATAGGGACTTGAAGCTGAAATAGAAGACATAATTTGAAAAAGGGAGAAGAAATCTTGGTCTTTTGCGCTAGAATGGGTGATACGACAAAACTTTGTTCATTAAGATGCATAGGATTATTAAATTGCGCAAAAACATTGATTTTATTAAACCAATTGCAGAAAAATTTTTAAATACTAAATAATACATTACCGCCAGTTTTTTGTTGGGAATTGTTATTTTTATTTTTAAAGTAGTAAAAAAATTCGCATGTTAATATTTTTCCTCTAAACAAAGCTACTAATAAAGGTCTTGTATGAACACCATTATAATTAAATAATTTGAATAAATATATAAAAGACCTAATAAAATCCTTTAAAACTATTAAGTGTTTGTACAGTTTAACTAATTGCGGTTTAAAATTGTAAATTTCAAGAGTTATATTTCTACTTATGCAAAACAAATTGACTAGAAAATGTTAAAAACTGCAACCATGGTATACCAGTGATGGTATTTATACGGCAGCCAACTTTCTACACTTTTTGTCAAAATTTAATCTAGTGGTAGCTAAGGTAATGTTTCAATGTACTAGTTTTTATTTATTTAAATTTTTTTTCTCAGCACTATATATAAATGATTTAAAAGTTCACATGCCACGCCACTTTGTTTCAGCATACTCGTGGTGACGTTTTTAAAATTGTTGGCAAAATTACCAGAAATTCTGAAATCTTTGATTTATAAATGTCTATCACTCTATAAAATATTTCAAAGAAAGCGTAGTAGTTGGAAGGCGGGTATTTGTGTACTGATAAAACGGTACATCATTTTTATAATATATATATTGTACCTAGCGTTTGAATAATGCCAATACTCTCATAAATAAACAAATGAAGAGCTAAGAACCAGAAACTTGAATTTTTTCAAAGTGGTTAATATCAGGTTAAAAAGAAAAAATGCGGTATCCGAACTGTTTTATTATAGATTTATTAGACGCGAGGAGGTTCAGAGAATAGAGTGCACGCCTCCACATGAGGTTACTCAGGTTCGAATCCCAGCTTTGGATGGTTGATCCGAATTCTGCTTCCGACTCACACCAACCAAAGTGCTGTCGTAAATTATCCTCAGTAGTCTATGGATCATGCGTTAGAATCTCCTTGCCGTCGGGCTAGCCGTTGGAGGCTTTCGAGATTTTCCACTCCATGTAACGCAAATTCGGGTTAGTTCCATCTTGAAGGCTAGTTTGTTCCAAGCTTGATCCATTAGTTTCTTTGCCTTCTGGATTGGCTTCCAAATTTCAAGGCTACGGAGTTGATCATTGATAGTTGTGAACGCAGATTCTGATCGACTGTATAACGTCAGTTGTAAAATAGAATAAAAAATGGGTATATTAGAAAGTGGGGCGCAAAAATTTGTTGGTCTTTTTTTATTTAACACTACCTAATTTGAAATAAAAATCATACCAGCGTACTCAAACTGAAGAGGATTATTTATGTTAAAATTAAAGTTAAAGCAGAAAAGAAAAATCTGTCACATTAAACATACTTATATGGAAGCGACTACTTTATGCTATCTTCCCTGATTAATAAATATCCCTGAAAATATCACCACTTGCTTCTTCCAATAAGCTCAACAAATATCTTGAAGTACACTTGTCAACACTTTTATTTAAAAAAAAAACACCATTTTTGGCTATCAGAACTATGATCAAAAGCATGACTAAATTCTTTTGTAAATTTTTTTGTAAATTTTTTTTCTTTTTCTTTTTTTTTTTTTTTTTTTGATTAAAAAAAAATTTAACCTCCATCATTATTGTTAAAATAAAAGCAAATCATTTGCATTATACTTTCAGGGCCATTCACTGCTTAAACAGACAACTAAAAATTTTAATTTCTCCTTCAAAAATCGAAAAGAAAATGGAAGAGGATTAGAAGATGCTGCAATAGGGATATAAGTTGAAAGAAAATGGACGAATAAACTTATATCAGTTCCGGATAGAAACTTGAGTAGAACAGCAAATAGATATTTTGACAAGATGAGGTCTGATTTCTTTTTTTTTTTTCCGTCTCTTTTGTCTTAAAACACCAGTGGTCTTGAAACTCAGATTATCGCGAAGGTTAGAAAAACATTGAAAATAATTTAAGGGACAGTATTCACATTGCAATGAGAAAAAATTTAGATTAAATAAGATTCTTTTGTCTATGATCCGTGTTAATTAAAACTTAAATAGAAAAAAAAATATTTTTAAATACTCACAGGGTTCCCGTGGTCCTTTAAAAGTTTTAGTTATGGTAGTAAGTTTAGGTTAATTATAGAAGACGTTTCTTTTTTTTTTATACCACTTTATCCTTAAGTGCTTTAGCAAGTTGGAATTTTCTTGCATGTGTACTTTCTCTGGAAAACAATTTTTAACACATTGAATGCCACACTAATATTACATGGCTTGCCAGTCTAGCTAAACGGTAAATAGCTACAAACTAAGTTAGCAAATATTAGACAATCATACTAAAACAAGCAAATATTGCCAGTTTTTTAAAGGGTTTAGTATGACTTATCATGTACAATTTGACGATAATCCTCAAAACAGTAATTTATTCGTTTTCAGTTTTTCATAGGTCTAGCTCGTTACGATCATTAATCATCCTGGATCTCAAGATTGGATCCATAGAACGCCATGGTCGTGGAAAGTAACGAACGGATAATTGTCATTGTCAGTTATCCAGCTTATTAATTATTTTCTAAAATAATTACTGGTATTAATAAAACGTATAATATGGACAATTCGGTCATTAACCTCAAAATAGTAATTAGTTTATTTTTACTTTTTTATAGGTACAGGTTTGTTACGATCTCTAAAATATAAAAAATGGAGGGAAAATGTGTCATGAGACTATTCGAAATTTTAAAGATTTTAATTAATTTTAGGAATTAATATGATCGTTTTTTGCATCTAGATTTCTCTTAGATTGCAAATATCTACTGGTAGATAAAAAATTTGTGAAATTAATCCGCATTTTCTTAAGATGTCTTGACTTTTTTCGCTTTAATACGTTGGAGACGACACTAATTTTACATGGCTCGCCCGTCTGGCCAAACGGTAAATAACTGCATACTAAATTTGCAAATTTGATAGATTTTGCTAGTTTTTCAAAAGTTTTAGCATGATGTATCTGGAAAAAGTGGTGAATTATATAAGGCTACGAATTGTTAAGAAATAGTGGTGGATAAAAATCTACTAAATTGAATTTATATCTAATTAATCTACTAAATTGTGAAACCAAGAATCACAGTTAATAAACTACCACTTGAAAATATTTATTCGCTGTCCAGCGCAAGTTGGCATCTCTGTGTATATATGGGTGATTCTCATGAAACATGACAATTCGGACCAAAAAATTTCTTCAAATTTAAAGTCTTCAAAATAATCTAATTTTTTTTTGTATACTTCTTTAGTTACACTTATTAATACCTTAGAGAGAGCAGTGTAGTTTATTGACATTTGCTCCAGAAACAAAATAAAATAGAAATTCACCAAATCTTGAATGCCAGGAAAATGACATATTAGCTTATAAATTTGAAAAAACAGTCATTTTAAGCTATTAGTAAGTAACAAAACCTAGGCCTTTATGTTAGGTGGACCTTGAATTGCCTAAACTAATTATTTTATCCACTGTAGAAAGAATCAAAAATGTTTTTGTTGCTGATATGTACAGAATAAAATTGTGCGTAGTAATCTATCATTAAATTAAAAAAAAAACTTTGGTTACATTCAGCCATATAACAATCTTACATTAACTTGATATTAGATTAATATTTGCATTCAACAGTTTAAAAAATTTTCTGGTAACTGTTTCAATGTCATGTCATTCATAAACCAGGAAAATGACAGCCAGGATATTGACAAATTCGCCATTTTATAGCATATAACTATACTTTAATTTTATATTTTGGCCTAAGACGGTTATATTCTGTAAAAACCAACAGGATTTCTTAAAATAACTCAGATAAATCTATGTAGTTTATGATTTCAAGAATTCAGAAAAATGACAACAAAAAACCTACTCAACTTGAAAAAATTTTTGAAATAGATTTTGAACCAGAAAACTGTTTCTTTATTCATGTAACAAGACATGTTCATATAGGAGGGTATCTAATCAATCTATTAACATAAGATAATGATTGCTGGCTCTAACTATTTTGGTTATAAACCACTAAATAAAAGTAGCCTGGAAAATGACAGATTTTCTTGGGACAAACAAATTATTGACAGAAAAAATTAATTTAAACGAAGTTTTTGTAGATAATACCCTCTGCGTATATTCTAGAAATGCTTACAACGGTTGAGATAAAAAAAATTAGATATTGAAAAATTTATGGGAAGTTTTGAAGCTAGTTATTATTGGAAACATTGTTTGGGACAAGCCAGGAAAATGACATTTTGAAGTACAATTAAGTTTTTTAACTATACAAAACAGTCATTGCTAGTGCAGAGTCATTTTAAAATGTTAACAGCGATGCTATTTATTAATTTTTTTTAAAAAAAGTTCTTTTAGTATAATAGTATTGGATCTTGGAGCAAGGGACAGTGAATTGTCATATTTCGTGAGAATCACCCTTATATGTTTTTTTCTAATGCCCACATGGATAATGACCTAGGTCATACAGGCACCTGAAGGGCAAATTTGTTGATTTGTTGAACAGATTTTCTTGGGACAAACAAATTATTGACAGAAAAAATTAATTTAAACGAAGTTTTTGTAGATAATACCCTCTGCGTATATTCTAGAAATGCTTACAACGGTTGAGATAAAAAAAATTAGATATTGAAAAATTTATGGGAAGTTTTGAAGCTAGTTATTATTGGAAACATTGTTTGGGACAAGCCAGGAAAATGACATTTTGAAGTACAATTAAGTTTTTTAACTATACAAAACAGTCATTGCTAGTGCAGAGTCATTTTAAAATGTTAACAGCGATGCTATTTATTAATTTTTTTAAAAAAAAGTTCTTTTAGTATAATAGTATTGGATCTTGGAGCAAGGGACAGTGAATTGTCATATTTCGTGAGAATCACCCTTATATGTTTTTTTCTAATGCCCACATGGATAATGACCTAGGTCATACAGGCACCTGAAGGGCAAATTTGTTGGCCACTCTTTCAGGGGCACCATATTAGGTGGGCCAACGTTGCTCCCACATTAAGGACAGACACTACAGAGGAGGAAAGATTATCCATGCCCTGGCCGGGATTCGAACCCAGAACCTTTCTGATGCAAGGGCAGTTTCCTAGCCCCTACACAGGCCGGTCGGCTCTCTGTGTATATAAATAAAACTATTTTTCTGCGTTCTATATTGTATCAATTTCTTCAAACCATTTTAGTAACGATAATAACATAAAAAAAATTAAAAATTTACTTGAATTATGTGTTTCTAATAATCTTGGTTTCGCCGGTCACCGGTGGCCCTGTTCGCGATACGAAGAAACTCAGTGCCGGTTACCGGTGACCCCCATGGCATTTAACGTGTTAATGATAGTTGCACAATAATTTAAATATTGACATTTTTCATATTTGGTACCGCTTTTTAAAATTTTCAAGGTGCGCGGGAACCATGTATCAATACAATGCCTCCTATAGCTGAAAGCCTTCACACTGTTTTTTACACGTAGTGCGATCGGACCACTATGAAGGTAAACCACTTTACGAAAGAGCCCTTTAATATAAAATCTGGTAAAAGTAAGAAAGTTGTAGCAAATATAGGTCTAAAAATTTGTTTCATTTATGAATATGATTGGTTTACCTTATTTACTTGTCTAACACTACAGATTCAATTCACAAATATATATGATAAATTTCTCTGAGACGCCATTAAAACTGAATTTGAGTTCATGCGCACGACTACATATTGAAAACCGTGTGGAGGCTTTCTGATGTATTCACGAATGTTGATGAATGTATGATGTTGGCAGATTCAATGATAAGAGCTATATAACTATGTAGGTAAGTGTTTAAGTGATAGCAAAATTAAATAAATTTTTCTTACCTTATTTTCTACTTCACTATGGAAAGAGGACCACTTTACGGCCTTAGGCAACGCCTCCTATAACTGAAAGCCTCCACACGGTTTTTTATAGGTAGTCCGATCAGACCACTGTGAAGGATATCCACTTTCCGAATGAGTCATTTAATACAAAATCTAGCTAAAATAAGAAAGTGGTAGCAAATATATGACTTAATTTTTTTTTATTTATGAATATTTTTGGTTTGCCATATTCACTTGTCAACCACTACAGACTCAATTCTCAAATATATATGATAAATTTCTCTCAATTACTTTTATAAAAGGTTTTGGGTTCATGCGCACATCTGGTTCACTTTTTAAATAGTCTGCGCGGACTACTTATAAAAGACCGGGTGGAGGCTTTTTAATGTAGGAGGTGATGCCTTAGGTGCCAGTTAAAACAGTAATAGTAAAATAACGATCTGAATATAAAAAGATCGTATTAAAAAGTAACATCTGCCATAAAAAGAAATTTTCAAACTTCAAATGCTATAAAATGAAAACTAATTAAAAAAACATGTGGTAAGATTTAGGCATCACTTTATGAATTTATTTGAATTCATTAGTTTATATAGTTTAAAAAAGTTTTCATGAAAGGTAGAAAAATGAAATCAAATACTACGTACATTTTCTTTTACAGTTGCTTCCAATTTCTTTAACATGCATTTCGAGTTGCGTCCAATTTCTTTAACATGCATTTCGAGTTGCGTCCAATTTCTTTAACACGCATTTCGAGTTGCGTCCAAAATCAGAATATCACTGATGAGATGCTTTTCATGCATTGATCACTTTTAATTTATAGAATACAATCCAACATTTGAAGCTATTGTGAAATCGGGGACGTCACAGGCGACTGAAATGTTGAAAAAGGGTAGAAATTCAATATTTTTCTGTTTATTATCTCTTCAATTAGTTAATCGCAACTGCCACTATGACTTATATTTCACATTACTCATATTCAAATAAAAAAATTCATCGCGATCACTTTCAATATTAACGTCAGATAACGGTTGTCTAAACATATAAAACATTTTGACTGTTAAATTTCAAAAATTTATAAAGAGAAATTAAAATTAGCTTGAATTTCTAGCATATATTTTCAGTTTACTAATGCATATTGGAATGTTTTTGCTTTTATAATCATAGTTGAGCAGACAGCCCAATGTGGGCCAATGCCTTCCTCTGATGGCCAATGCCTTTCATTCTCCATAATGACTTCCGATTTATCTTTGATCTCCAATTCTTTTCAATATCACGTTGAATACCATGGGGTCCCCTGTGACCGGCGAAAACAATATTATTAGAAACACATAATTCGAGTCAACTTTAAATTTTTTTATATTCTTATCGTTACTAAAATGGTTTGAAGAAATTAATGCAATATAGAACACACAAAAATAGTTTTTTTTATATACACAGAGATGCCAACTTGCTCTGTACAGTGAATAAATATTTTCAAGTGGTAGTTTATTAATCATGATTCTTGGTTTAATAAATTCAATTTAGTAAATTTTTATCCACCATTATTTCCAAACAATTCGTAGGCTCAATCACGGCCGCCCACTTTTTAGTGTTTCAATGTATTTACAAAAAAACAACATATTCTTTACTTTATAAATAATTTAAAATGTAGACCATACTGGTAGTTATGATTGATAGAGATAAATCAAAGACGATCAAAAAGATAATAAATAAACAGAAATGAATTGCGTTACTACCACTTTTTACATTTTTAATCACATGTAGCATACCTGTAAAGTGAACGAAATATGCTATAAAAAGTTGATAATTATAATACCTTTTAATATAATTTTGAGTTTGATATTCCATTGTTTGCATTTTTAGTCGTCAGTGGCGAACCTACAAAGGGAATTTTTTGCAGTGGTAATCTGCTAAAACCGAAATTTTTAAAACAAACCTGAATCTTTTAAAACCTTTTTTAGGTTTTAAAACCTCAACCATTTCTCTATTCGGCCTTTTATATAAGTGTTCAAATTATAAGTAGTGTTGAAAAATTTTTTTTTAATTCTATTTTATTCAAAATATTAACGCATCATTTTTTATAACAATTAAATTATTATCCGAAACTACAGAATTTCCGTAGTTGTTGGCGGTTATGCATGAGTAACACTTTCTTTCATAATTTGAATGCGTTACGATTTCAAAGGTTCTGTCGGAATCAGAGTTATTCCACATCATTTTATTAGGTCGTCAGGAGCCGCGATGACTCAAGGGACAGAGCCTTCGCCTCTCAATGAGGAGAACCGGGTTCGTATCCCAACGATGGTTGGTTAATGCGAATTTCGCACCCGACTCACACCGACCACAGTGTTGACGTAAATTATCCCCAGTGGTAGACGGATCATGCGTTATAGTCCCCTTTTTATCAGGCTAACCGCGGGAGGTTTTCGCGGTTTTCCTCTCCATGTAACTCAAACGCTGGTTAGTTCCATCAAATAGTCGTCCATGAAGGCAAATTTCTTCTAATACTTGATCCAGGAGTTCTCTTGTCTTCTGGAGTGAGTTCAAAATTAGAAGGCTACCGTGATGAACAGTGGCAGTCGTAAACCCGAAATTGGCTTTGCTGTTCAACGGCGGTTATAAAATATTAGGTCGTCAGCAAAGCTCGCGCCGATTTTCAATAGGCCGAGCAGCTGAATTCCACCAAAAATATTCTAGTAGTAGCAAACTTTACAGTATAAAAAATATTTCTTGTTTTTAAAAATGGATCATTAAATTTTAGTAACCACAATAAAGATTTGGAAACTTACGAAACCGTATTACTAATTTAAACCATAAGTTTTGTTACCATTTGAAAAGGGAAAAATTAATTCACAGTGACGCATGTTATAAATAGAATTTTTGTTTATGTATGAGGATCATAGAAAAAAAATTAAGTTACTATTTTAGACAAAATAGTAAAAATAAAATCATTAAAATTTCTTTTGAGATTAACTTTAAGAAAATTAAAAATGATACTTTTGAATGAAATTAAGAAATAGATAAAAAAGATATTATTTTCTGGACATGTAAATGTCATACCATGTTTTATAATTAGCTTATATTTTCTAGAAATAAGATAATGTTTTCGTAAAATAAGATGTTTTTTAAATCAATCAGTGCGCAAAAAAGTCGCGTATTTAAAAATTCGAATTGGAAGAACTAATCCCCTGATTTTGCTCAAATTTTGTATTTTCCTATATAAAATTATATTCCTTAAAATGATGCAAAAAATTTATAACTAACAATTCAAAATGTTTTCAGCCACTATTAAAAAAAAATATATATTTACTAAAATTTATTTTTTGCATGGGATTATTTTTGGATAAACGAATTTTATAACTGTGTGCAAAAATTTTAAATTCATTTCAAAAGTTCTCGGGATGCTGCGAAATACAAAAAATGTAAAATTATTGGGTTCAAACTTTGCAGATTGTGACTATCTCCTATATTTTGGGGGCCAGAAATCGGAATTTGTTGAAAAAAAGGCACGTTTATTCAGAAAAAGAACGTTTTTGTGTCTGATTTCGTAATTTAAATTATCATATTTGATATCACCCCCTCGAAAGCTTCAGTATTCGACCATGAATATCTGATCATTAGATCAAAATTTATTCAGAGTGGGCCGTTTTAAATTTTTTTATTTTTTATTTTTATTATTCATAATAGGTTTCATTATTATCCACACTTATACATATTATGAACTTCATATATATAATAGGTTAAGACAAGGCTAGATACCTCTCCGAGCGAAGTGTCAGTTATATCACAGAAAATAAAACTACCCTCATAGATTAACCATCACCTCCTACATCAAAAAGCCCCCACACGGTCTTTTATAAGTAGTCCGCGCAGACTGTTTAAAAAGTGAACCAGTTGTGCGCATGAACCCGAAACCTTTTTCTTTCTTTCTTTCTTTCACGTTGACAATCAAACCACAGCCATCCACAGTTTAACAGCAAGTTGCTCTTATTATTTTCATTTTCTTTCAGTTATACAAGCAAGGTGCTTGTTTAAATGCTTATTCTATTCAATGCTCATATGTCATTTGTGCTTGTTGTACATATCATAATGCAATTCATTTTCAATGCTTAAATATCAATTGTGCTATTTATATTTATGATAATTTTTGTTTATTTCAAAAATCATGATTCATATTAATTTTTCAAATTATGTTTAATTTATCAAGCAAATATGCTTGGTCTCTTGTTTTTGCCACCTTAATGCTGCATAATTCAAAATGTTTTTAATTCAACCTGTAAATATTTCATGATGAATGGGTTGGGGGCCGCTGCGCGGCCCAGGCACCCAACTTTTGATAAATAAAGACAGATATGTCATGCTAAACCTTTTAAAAAGCTAGCAAAATCTGTCAAATTTGCAAATTTAGTTTGCAGTTATTTACCGTTCGGCCAGACGGGCAAGCCATCACCTCCTACATCAGAAAGCCTCTACACGGTCTTTTATAAGTAGTCCACGCGGACTATTTAAAAAGTGAGCCAGTTGTGCGCATGAACCCAAAACCTTTTATAAAAGTGATTGAGAGAAATTTATCATATATATTTGAGAATTGAATCTGTAGTGGTTGACAAGTGAATAAGGCAAACCAATAATATTCATAAATAAAACAAATTTTTAGTCGTATATTTGCTACCACTTTTTTATTTCAACTAGATTTTGTATTAGATGACTCGTTCGGAAAGTGGATATTCTTCACAGTGGTCTGATAGGACTACCTATAAAAAAACCATTTGGAGGCTTTCAGTTATAGGAGGCGTTGGATTAACCCCTTAACGATCGGTTAATTTTCAAGAAAACGGTCATAAAAGTGCCTATTGGTTTGGCTTTTGTAAATAGTATTTTCTAGTGGTAGCGAAATGGTTACTTTTGTTGGCGAGTGGTAGTGGTTACTTTTAGTTTAGTATTTTTCATTTTAAGTAATTTTTTCACCACTAAATATCAAAAATTATAAGTATGATATAAAATGCAACGTTAAAGCGTCAAACTACTGGTTACTATATTAAAAAGTAGGTGTAACTATCTTTCTTTAACGAATTTTACTATATAATTTGCTACCGCCTTATTAAAACTACTCCAGAAATTTGAACACTCCAGCCCCAGGGATGCCAACTTGCTCCGGACAGCAAATATAAATTTTAAAGTGGTAGTTTATCAATTATGATTCTTGGTTTAAAAAATTCAATTTAGTAGATTTTTATCCACCACTATTTCTAAATAATTCTAAGGCTTATATATTTCACCACTTTATAATACCTATGTCATGCTATAGCTTATCAAAAGCAGGCAAAAATAGTCAAATATATGCAAAATTTACTTGTAGTTATTTACCGTTTTTTTAAAACATTTTGGCGTGTCCGGAGCAGTTGGCATCTCTGCAGCCCGTCAATTTCACGGGAGCAAGAAGGAAGGGGTTAAAGATGTTTGTACGACACGTTTTTGGTAAATTAACATTAACTTTTATTTATCTTCTTAATATTTGTAGTTTAGCACTGTCTCTGGAATCATTTAAAATATAATATTACACAGAATTTTTTGTATTTTTTAAAAATTCTTAAAATAATGTGGTTACTATGTGGTTTTGTGCTATGTACCTAAATAATGTGACTGTGTCTTCAAAGTATTAATGTTCGTAAGAATATGCTTTTTTATTTAAAATTCTTTAATCTTCAGGGTTCTGGTCGGGTAGAATTTTCGTACCGAAACATTTTCTTATAAAATACGTATAAGTGAGGGTCAAAAAATATTAACCTTTTGTGCTTGGTCGTTGCCTTGGCTCTTGGAATATGTATTTTAAATAATTTAGTCCTTGCATTAGTTCAAACAGCAAATTAAATTACTCAGAGTGCAAAGAATTAAACCAATCGTGTCATTTGTTAAGAAGCGAGACTCTTTATCCATTTATTTTGAATAAATGAAATGGGGAAGACAAAATATTTTGCTATCTTTCTATTCTTTTCTATTTCATTAATCTTTCCTATTTCAAAAGAGTGATGAATACCATGTTATAAAAAACGTCACTTTTAGTGTAGGTATTATGTTATGCTTGGTACTAAATCATCAAACATATACCTATCACTCCTAATCAAAACTTATAATCAGGTTTTATTTTGTCTGTCTCTTCTTCGAGTTAATGTAGAAAATTAATCGGTCTCCGGCTGGTTGAATGATTTAGATTTTCAGATTTTTTACTACCACTTTTTAAAATGTGTAAGTTCGCAATAAATTCTCTTAATCTTAACTTCCATAGATAGAAAACATGCTGTGCGAAATCATATGAAAAGCACTTTTGTGGTAGTATCTACAGGAGTTGGACAAAATTATGAAAAAACTTCGATATACTTTTCGAAAAACTTTACATCTCTATGTAAACAATTTTTTTTCTAGCAGCAATTGTTTCGGAAGGTTTTACCTAGCAAAACTTTTGCAACAATTTTGTCCGTTTTACCCATGCAAAATTTGCCACGACCAAAATTTTTGTAAGAAGTTAAAAGCTTTTTTTCCTCTCTTAATACCATCATAATTTTAAAAGTCTTCTTATATTAGTATCGCAATCCGATAGCATGATTTCAAAATTGCTTGTACTAAAGTCATTTACTTTCTCTCATTTTTGAAAGGTTAAAACCAACATCATTTCTAAAACCTAAAAGCAGGATCTTTTAAAGTGCGCTAAGAGTATTGTCATGCAAAATCATCCGAATCATTTGCCACTAAAAGAAAGAGTGTTTACATAGAGTTAGCATAAAAATGTGTTCATAATTTTGTCCAACCTCTGTATTTATAGTAACGAGAGGATATTTCTTTTTATTATCTACCATTCTATATTTAAAGAGGTGCCCTACGCTGAAGGAGATCAAAATATGCTGATCAGATCATGCCTGCAAACTACTACGTTTTTTGCAGAATATTTCCTGTAGTGGTAGGCATTTCAAAACCAAAGCTTTCAGAATTTTTTAAAATTTTGCAAACATTTTAAGAGCCTCACCTGCCACCATCAATCTGTGAACTTTGGATATATATATATATATATATATATATATATATATACAGGGTGATTCAAAAAAGATGGGCAAAATTTTAGGAAGTGATAGTACACACCCAAACAAACAATTTTTATCAAAGAATGCAGGGTCGAAAACAAAACGCAAAACCGCTAGAGGGCGTCAAAGTTTATGTTCTTATATGAAACAAAAACACACAAAGAGCAATGAAGTTAAGTTATAAAAGCAAATTTAATGGCATGTGATTACAATACGTGTTCAAAACAGTGGCCGGCAGCGGCTATGCACGCAGTACAACGGCGAAGAAAAGATAGGCGAACATTCTGAAACACTCCAGGTATAATCACGAACTTTCCCTGCAGCGGCCGAAAGCTTGGCGACAAGTTCTTCAGCAGATTCAATGGGAGTCTCATACATTAGAGCCTTCAGCTGTCCCCACAAAAAGAAATCGAGACATGAAAGATCTGGCGAGCACGGTAGCCAAGCAATAGGATCACCTCGACCAATCCATTGGTTTGGAAAGGTTATGTCCAGATAGTTTTGCACTTCTCGTACGTAATGAGCTGGTGCTGCGTTCTGCTGGAACTAAATGCATCGTTTGCATCAAACTTTCCAAATGCGCCAGCACCTTTACGTTTTGTTTTCGACCATGCATCCTCTGATAAAAATTGTTTGTTTGTGTGTGTACTATCACTTCCTAAAATTTTGCCCATCTTTTTGGAATCACCCTGTATATATATATATATATATAACTATGATAAAAACTATGGGTTTTACATTTTTATAATAAGTAAATTTATATCAATGAAAGTAAAAATTTTCTTTATTAAGATACTGCAGTTAGTAATTTCGCAGTGAATAGCTGCCAGATACGCTCTATAAATAAGAAAATTATCAAAAGATAAAAAAAAATATGGGTTTCACATTTTTATAATACGCTAAATTAATATCTATGACAATAACTATAAATGAATAACAATGAAAAGATGCTACTACGCTGAATAAATACAAAAATAACATTTAACATATCAAAAGATAAAAACTATGGGTTTTACATTTTTATTACAATATAAGTAAATTATATAAATGATAGTATAAATTTTATTTTTAACGATAATCTTATTAGAAATTTAACAGTGAAAAGTTGCCAGCTACGTTGAATAAACAAGAAAATAACATGGAAGATATCGAAAGATAAAAACTATGGGTTTTACATTTTTATAATAATATAAGTAAATTTATATCAATGACAGTAGAATTTTTTTTTCTAAGATACTCCTGTTCGAAAATTTAAGAGTGAAAAATTGCCAGCTACGCTACATAAACAAGAAAATAACATGAAATATATAAAAAGATAAAAACTATGGGTTTTACATTTTTATAATAATATAAGTAAATTTATATCAATGATAGTAGAAATTTTCTTTTTTAAGATAATCCTGTTCGAAATTTAACAGTGAAAAGTTGCCAGCTACGCTGAATAAATAAGAAAATAACATGAAAGTTATCGTTGTTGCCGGATGTTTTGAAACAGTTTTTAAGTGATAAATGTAAGTAAGTAACCGACCCCTGAATGATTTCTCAGGGATGGGGTCTTGTAAAGGATTTAAGGAAGGGGTTCTTGAGTGGACCCTATCGATTAATGAGACTTAAAGAAGACCTCCCTTCGAGAACACGTAAAGATAGGTCAAGACGCAGTCTGAATATCCTTCAATAAAATCTCAGGGTCAAACCAATGAAATGGGAAATATAGCTAAGTAGGATTTAATAAAATATGATAACAAAGGTACTCGACTTGTATTCTAAAGCACTTTCGAATCTAATAAAGGAGAAAAAAATAGCTGAAAGGTTGTTATTTCAGTAAAAAAAAATCCAACAGTTTTTCTAGGGTACTTAATAAGTTGAAAGTTACAAATATAGTATAGCAAATAATTCGCGCGGATCGTGTGAAATCAAAATTTCTTATTTTAAAGGTAGAATACATTCACATAAAATCTTAAATAATTAAATATACCCAGTGTCACTCTTAAAACAAAATAAACGGCGAGAGTTTAATCGTATTGCTAAGCTTAATAGCAGCCAAAATTTGGCTCAAGTACTGAAACTGTTGTTACTTACAAATAAAGTAGATTAAAGTATAGAAAATAATTTGCGTTTCCACGCAGTGAATGAAATTTAAATTTCCTGTTCTAAAGCTAGAATACATTTCAATAAAATCTAAAGTAATTAAATATACATTAAATACTCTTAACTGTGATAAATTAAGAAAGCTTTGATTCAAAATTTATTGCTTAATTTAAATGCAGCCAAAATTTGGTTCAAGAACTTTAAATACTGTAGGTTACAAATGAAATAGATTAAATTATAGAAAATAATTTGTATTTGCGCTACGCGTGAAATCAAAATTTTTTGTTTTAAAATTAATATACATTCGAATAAAATTTAAAATAATTAAATATACATTAATTACTCCTAAAGCTTTAATTGGAAATGTATTGCTCAATTCAAACTCAGTAAAAATTTGGTTCAAGCACTGATAGTGATTGGTAGTTAAAAGAGTGTTATTGAATCAATAAAATAATATGAAAGAATTTTGCAAAATTGATTGTGATAGAAGGCTGAGAATTGAGGAACAAAATTGAGGAATCATAAAATGGCGTTCTCGAACAAAAAATCACCAACTTTATAGTCCCATTGTTGATGTTTAACTTCACATAATCGCATATTGTTAACACGTTGAATGCTATGGGGGTCACTGGTGACCGGCACTGAGTTTGTTCATAGCGCCACGGGGGTCGCCGGTGACGGGCGAAATCAAGATTATTAGAAACACATAATTCCAGTAAATTTTTAATGCTTTTAATTTTTTTTAAATATTATTATCGTTACTAAAATGGTTTGAAGAAATTAATGCAATATAGAACACGTAAAAATAATTTTATTTATATACACAGAGATGCCAACTTGCTCCGGACGGCGAATAAATATTTTCAAGTGGTAGTTTATTAATTGTGATTCTTGGTTTAATAAATTCAATTTAGTAGATTTTTATCCATCACTACTTCTGAACAATTCGTAGGCTTATATAATTCACCACTTTTTTCAGGTGGCATGCTACACTCATGTCTACAAACAGCTGTCCTTCTTCTAGCCAACATAACTCAACAGATGACGCCACTATCTTGCCGACAACAGAACCTAAAGAGGATACCGACAAAGTACGGGTTCCGCCCAGCAAGCCTGAAATAACACCGCGAGCCAGATTTATTAAGGGTTTGGTCCGGGGCCTGCCTGTGATCTTTGATATAAATGCCATCAATACAGAATTACAGAAAAACAATATTGAAACCTTTAAAATAGTGCAGTGTAAGAAGAGAATAGGAGCACTTTTTCTCATAATCCTAACATCAACAGCGAATCACCATGGAGTATTCGAAGTCAACAACATACAGCAAATCCCGATCAAAATCGAACGATTTCGAGGAGGTCGAGGATCTATAACAATGTTACAACTGCCAAAATTATGGACATACGCGAAGACACTGCAATGCACCTGCAAGGTGTGTAAAATGCGCTGAAATGAGACAGAACAACACCTCCAAAATGCTGTAATTGATACAAAAACCACACAGCCGACTATACTGGGTGCGAGACCCGCCCCAGCAGAAGGAGCCCTCGAGCAACATCAAATTCGACGCCTAAACTTGCTGATTGATTAGTGTCATTAATCAAAGAATTACAGGAATTGCTCAAAAACGAAGAAGTGCTCCGCCTTCTGCAGGGGATCATCGGGGAAACATCCCAATCCCAGTAAGTTCTATTTTTATTTGCAAGAGTCTCAAGTTAAATTCACTGAACTTTTCACAGCAGACTTTTACTTATGTTTAATTAAATTACATTAAAATTTATTATCTGATAATATAGCCAATTTATGATATAGGTATATTTAACAACTTATGCACGCTAAATTCTTTTGCAAATTCTATTGTATTTAATGAACAATATTTCTCTGATAAAATATATTTACTGCATTTTCTCCAAATATGTTATTTTATCATGTGTCAAGGTATGATTTATCGATATTCATCAATTATGTCTTTCATTTTTCAAAAATCAATTAATGTACATATCAAATCATGCTTTATCTTTATTTTTAATTTAAGTCTACAATCAATATTTCTAATGTTATGTAAAAACGTCAATTTGTCATATTGAATTTTTTCATTGTTTTATTATTTCTCAAGCAAACAGCTTGATTTTTTATGGCTAACACAATGTTTGCCAAATCAATGTATTTTAACTTACTGTATGTAATTTAATGATGAATGGGATAGGGGCCGCTTCGTGGCCCTGGTGCCCAGTTTATTTAAATAAAGAAAGCAAAGCCTAAAATCAAAGTTTAATTAAAGTCTTTAAAATTTTCAACAATCTCATGAAACATTTGCCCTCCACTTTTTATATTTTAGACATCGTAACAAACCTGTACCTGGGAAAAATTAAAAATAATTACTTTTTTGAGGTTAATCACCAAATTTTACATTTTATACCTTTTAATACCAGTAATTATTTTAGAAAATAATTAATAAGAAGGGGAGCTGCCTAAGACATTGAAGTGCTGGTTGTTGTTTTTTTTCTGAAATGTTGTAAGGATCGTGAGATCCAGAATGATAAATTATTGTAACAAACTTGTACTTATGAAAAACTGAAAATGAGTAAATTACTGTTTTGAGAATAATCATCAAATTGTACATGTTGTACGTTTAATTGATACCAGTAGTAATTATAATTACTTAAAAAATAATTAACAAGGTGGGGAAGTGCCAAAGAAATTCGTGGATTTGACTTTCTGCCTCTTAAATGTTGTTCTAAGGATCCTATCCAAAATAAATAACCAGAACAGGGGTGGGTGAAAGCGAGACGGAAAATAGGAAAGGCTGGTAGTGAAACTTTTTCAGTTATAGCTAGTTTTGGGGAGGAGTTTACTTATTCTTTTTTTAAATTATTCAGCAATATCTACTTTATCTTCGAGTCTTAGTCTTAGTCGTGTAGTTTGGCTGAGGTGCCTGAGGCCATAGGGCCCTTTACCTCTTCATCGTGTGATGTGGTTCGGTGTGGTAATTTCCTTGAGGTTGGAAAAAGTCGATACGATGTAAATATCAAGTCCTTGATTGGGGTATGGCATGATTTGTAGTGGAAGACATCATTCGGTAGGGGATGGTCCTTGGATGAGAGTTTGTAGAAGATTGAGAACTTCTTGATTTTTTAGGATCTCCTGCAGTTCCTTTACTAACGAAACAAGTCGATGAGCTGAGGAAACTGGCGTATCCTTAGGCTGACGTCTTTTTCTACTGGGGCGGGCCTCGCACCCAGAGAAGTTGGAAGTGTGAGGCTTGCTACAGTTGCAGCAGGTGGCTGGGGAGTCTTTGCTCTTTATGCACTGGTATGAATAGTGCCCTTCGGCACATTTCATGCATCGTGGGTCTGAAGTGCAGGCTCGCTGTGAGTGTCCGAAACGTTGGCATTTAAAACACTGTATCGGCCCCCGGCCGCCTCTAAATTTCTCCACACTGATTGGTATGTCCTTAATGAAATCGATGTGGTAGATTTTCATGTAGTTGTCTATCTCAGGTAGGATGGTGAGGAAAAGTGGGAGTGGCCTATAGGCTCCTCCCACTCTCTTTCTGAACTGCACAATTTTCAGGATTTCAAGATTTTGCTTCCCTAATTCTAGGGAAATAGTATCCGTGTTAAAGTCCAAGGGAAGTCCTCGGATGAGAACTTTTAGGTTCTTGGGTGGTTGAGCTGTCTGAACTTTAGTGGATGGCTCTGGATCTTTGGCGGTGCTATCTTCCGAGGTTTCCAGTTGGGTAGGAGTGATGTTTATCGGTGGAGGAGTGGGATTAGAATTAGAATTTGTAGGCTTTGTTGAGTCTACATCAGTTGGTTTCTTATTCTTTTTCCTCTTTCTCCTTTTGGTGGGTGGTTCTTTAGGCTGCTCTGTCTGAAGTTCTGTTTCCGAGGCTGAAGCTTCTTCACAGTTTTCCGGGTTCTGGGCTGGTTCTGCGTCCAATTCCTCGGTAGGTTGAATTCTGGGTTCTAGAGCAGGATCTGCCTTAGATTCCTTCTCCTCTTGTATCTTTAGGCGTAGTCTGTACAGGTTGAAGTATGCTAAATCTGATCTGATCATGAAGTAATGATAATGAGGTCCTTTCTTGTCTAGCTTTTTAAGAAAGCTACGAAAGTAGTCTGACACTTTATTCAGTTCTTCCATAGGAAATTGCGAATAGAAATTTTTAATTTCCGATTCTTCAGCGTTTTTGGGTGGAAAATATTGCGAGGGAATCCCGCATGTCGCTATTAGGTCGTCTAACGAAGTTTGATCAGCGTAAGTCCTGATTTGAGAGCGGCCGGAAGGGAACACCTTTCCGCCGCGAGCTGTTCGGTGATAAGACATAATAGTAGAGCTCGGTCACAACACAACCTTACTCCTCGAAGTCAGGTCTTTGAATGGTGGTGATTTATCTTCGAAAAGAAGCAGTTTTATATATATGCTAAAATTTTAAAAGAAATCTTGATAGTTACAGATATTTTATTTTTTTCGTAAAAAATGCTGGAAAGGAATGTCTTACGTACCAGGTTTTTCTCTTTTCCGTCTTGCTATATAAGGGCTTTCACCCATGAACCAGAATGACTTTGTCAGATTTGTTTTCCAATTTCCAACCTATAAAAAGCATTTTTTTTTTTTTGCTGAAAATTATGGATAATATATATAATATAATTAAATAATGACTACACATGTTCTATTCTAAATTCGAAAATGTAAAATATTTTCATCAGTAAGCAATTTATGCTTGATCCGTTTGTGGTGAAGTACGTGATGTTCCTTCTACTGATCTCCAATTTTCTTTGCAATGCACTCAAGTTTTATCTTAAAACAATACACTTTGATAACATATTTATTAACTCTATTGCCTTAATGTGATTAAGATAAATATCTGCATAAAATAGTTTTAAAACTAGGTAAAAGAGATTTTGGGAAATAATTTTCCAACTTTACCGTTAAAACAGCCTTGCAATCAGTTTTAAGCATCAGATAGAAAAATTCATATTTAACACAAAACTTAAATAATTTATTACAGATTATATGCAACGATAACACTAATAAAAGCGAATTTACAGAAAGTTCAAAATTATTTTTTATTTCTACTTATGGCGAGAAATCTCACATCGAAAATTGTGAAGAAAGTGGAATAAAGCTATTTTTCAGGAAAATAAAGGAAGAATACTCGCAACCAAAGCTTTTTAAAATCTAAAATATATATACCAGACTATTAATTTTACTCGGAAAATAACTGTCAACAAGTTTTCAAAAGCAGATAGTTTTAATCCTTGCGAAAACACGCTGGAAATTAAATGAATTTGCTACCAGATTCTTCTCTTTTAAGGGATACAAATAGCCTGGATATCTTGTTTTGAAACTTGATTGGCATGAGATTGTGTGGTATCTTGTGACATATGACTTGCTTTGAAATAAAGCAGTTGTTTCATAGTCTAACAAAATTAGTAGCTAACTGAAGAAAATTTCCATTTAATTTAAACCTGCTGATACGATTTTCATAAAAGCTCTTTTTCCCTTAGAGCAAAATAAGAACAAAGCACATAAACGGTGAATGATATAAATGCCGACAGAAATTTTCCGACAAAAAAATTGAAGTTAGCCGCTCTAACTTCTGAACTTATAAGTTGTTTTGTATAAGACACCTGGCGCCAGTTCGAAATTAAAAATATAAAAATATATTAAAAATCGAAATTAAACTCCAAAAACTGGTAGCTATGCTGATAGTTTAAAAAGAATTACGCTGATCATTTTAGAATTCGCCTAATATTCTTTATTGCGCTTTTTGTTTTTAAGTTTAGCTTTATTTCGAAACTATTTCCGTTAATCCCTACTAACTTACCTTCAACAGTGTGATAAAAAAAAAAGATAACGATGATCTAAATATGTCTGATCTAGTTTGGAACTGCCTGAATTTGTCATCTCCAACCAGCAGGGGGGATTCTTGAGGTTATTGCTTACAGCGGGAATGACCGTGTATGAGAAATTAAGACGAATTCTCAGCAGTTGTTCTCAAGGACATTCATTCATCAACAAGATCAAAGTAAAAAACTGCTGAGAGGAACTCTACGGTCTTCTAATGAAAATGTCAATTCTTAAAGGTTTCACAGTTTATCAATGTTCCTTTCCTTCTTTACAGATTATGCTCTATAAATCGTAGCTCAAATAGAAGGGAGAATACCTTGAAATAACGTTTTCTTTTCTGTTTCTATACCTTCCAACTACTACGGAATTTCCGTGACTGCAGAAAATATTTTTCTTTCTGCAAATAATTAATAAATTGGTAGCTAATTAAACTGCAAAACTTATAGAATAAGGATAATTACGCCCACTTTTTGTAAGTGTTACTACGAGATGACTGCAATAAAGTTGAATTTTCTATAATACTTTGAACTTTTGATATAAAGTGGTGCGAAAATTGTTCAAAAGGAAAAATACTAAACTAAAAATATTTAAAATTTCGTTACCACTAGAAAATGTTTTTTTACTAAGTGGAGCACGTTGTCGTCTCTGAAAAATGTTAATTTTAATCTAGTTTAATAGATTTTTGCTATTTATTAATACATTAAATGCCATGGGGGTGACCGGTGACCGGCACTGAGTATGTTGGTAGCACCGTGGGGGTCACTGGTAACCGGCGAGGCCAAGATTAACACATAATAGAACACATAATTTGAGTGAACTTTTATTGTTTTTAATTTTTTTATATTATTATCGTTACTAAAATGGTTTGAAGAAATTAATGCGATATAGAACACACAAAAATAGTTTTATTTATATACACAGAGATGCCAACTTGCTCCAGACAAAGAATAAATATTTTCAAGTGGTAGTTTATTAATTGTGAGTCTTTGTTCAATAAATTAAATTTAGTAGATTTTTATCCACCACTATTTCTAAACAATTCGTAGTCTTATATAAATCACCAACTTTTGAGATGTGTTATACATATCAATTCTGCCACTTATATTTCAATTTCTGCTTTTCAAATTATGTTTAATTTACCAAGCAAATTTGCTTGGTCTCCTGTTCTGCCACCTCATTGTTGCATAATTCAAAATGTTTTATCTCAAAATGTAATATTTCATGATGTATGGGATAGGGGCCGCTGCGCGGCCCAGGTGCCCAGTTCTTTTAAATAAAGCAAAGCAAGATGTGTTATACCAGAATCATCCATCCAGTCAGAATATCGTCAAACCATAGAATCAGCATTGTGCACAGAGTCATCGACCTCAGTCATCAACTATCCAATTG
This sequence comes from Parasteatoda lunata, assembly GCA_949128135.1. Lineage (NCBI taxonomy): Eukaryota > Metazoa > Arthropoda > Arachnida > Araneae > Theridiidae > Parasteatoda > Parasteatoda lunata. Next base: position 29,433,725 of record OX421981.1, on the reverse strand, counting down.
CATCCAGAGCTACATCAATCTCCTGTTCAACCTGCAGTCTACTCTGATCAGCTGAAAACAAAAATCAAAAATACGAACTCTGAACGTTAAATATGAACTCTAAAAATTCAAAATTATTATTATTAAAATCTACTGTATTAAACTGAAAAGTAAAATTTTCCAATTGAATTGAAAACCATGCAATATCCAAATTGGCTGTAAATTCTTTTATTATTTATTTTTGTATTATTTTCTTTGTATTATTTTCTTTTTATTATTGCCACCATATTGCAGAGATGCCAACTGCTCCGGACACACCAAAATAACTAAAAAAACGGTAAATAATTAAAAAGTAAATTTTGCAAATACTAGACTATTTTTTCTTACTTTTTAAAAGGCATAGCATGAACAAAGTACTATAAAGTGCTGAATTATGTAAGTCTACGAATTATTTCGAAATAGTGGTGGATAAAATTCTACTAAATTGAGTTTATTAAACCAAGAATCACAATTGATAAACTACCACTTTAAAATATATATTTGCTGTCCGGAGCAAGTTGGCATCTCTGATAATGTAGCAAAATTCAAAATGTCTTTCATCCAATGTTTTATTTCATGATGTATGGGTTAGCAGCCGCTGCGCGGCGCAGGCACCCAATTTATTTTAAATAAGGAAAAGAAAGATGTGTTATACATATCATGGGTGAAAGCCCTTATATAGCAAGACGGAAAAGAGAAAAAACTGGTACGTAAGACATTTCATTCCAGCATTTTTATCGAAAAAAATAAAATATCTGTAACTATCAAGATTTCTTTTAAAATTTTAGCATATATATAAAACTGCTACTTTTCGAAGATTGAGTCAAGTGTCGGAGATCTTTCGGTCGAAGTGATGACGAAGCTATGAGGAGGATGCTCTGGGTCTGAGCTAGCCGAATGAAGTTGATGTCATGCAGCCTTTGGATCAGGCGACCTTGCTCAATTAGATGTCATGCTGTTGACCGGCCAACTAGGATATGAGAATGATGTTCTGAATAGTGCCTTCGAGACCTAGATGTCGACCAGGGTTCATGGACTTTGCATTCAAGATTTCTGACCATTTCATGCTGACTGCTGATCGACCATTTTCCTTTTCGGGTGAGTAATACGTATTTCATTCTCTTGCAATTATGTTTGGATGTGGCAAAGGAGGTAAAGTTTAGATTTGACCATTTCATTTTAATTACTTCAAAAATGTTATCTCGACGCTGCGGACGTGGCGGCAAGATTACTCACACGCCCAATAAGAGAATTGTAATACCAGTGATATATCCCAACTACATAAAGCCAGATGCTAAGCCCGGTGAAATTTTTGAAGATGAATATGGACACTTCCATTGCTGGTCCAAAAGAGGAAGTTATTGCACACTCAGCGATTTTAAAGTGCCTGAAGGAGCTGTAAGACCATTTTATTCGGCCAATTCAATTCCGGTACCTCTACAAATTACGCCTGAAACACCGACTACATCAGCTGATGCCCCAGCTATGGAAATCAACGACAGAGACAAGCATATCGAACAGACTAAAGAAGTTTTGACCTCTGACTCAGAAAGTATCAACAAAAACAACTCAGAACCTCCTGCAAAGAAAAGGAAAAAGAAGAAGAAAAAGCCAGCTGATGTCAATAAAGCTGAAGATAATTACACAACCACGACTACAAATAGATGCTCTTTTCCGCTAGAGACCGCCACTATCTTAGCACCATCAGAATCCAAAGAGGATTTCAACAAAGCTCCTGATCCACCCACAACTTCAGTGAAAGTTCTACATATCAAGTTCACAAAAGTTTTAATCCGTGGACTACCAGTTGACTTCAAAACAGAGGATATTTCCCTTGAATTAGGGAAATTAAACATCGAAACCCACCAAGTAATACAGTTTAAAAAAAGAGTAGGAGGAACCTACAGGCTCCTCCCTATTTTTCTCACAATCCTTAAAGAAACGGAGAATCACCGGCAAATTTTCACCATCACAGACATACAGCGGATTCCCGTCCGAGTAGAACGTTTTCGTGGCGGTCGGGGACCGCTGCAGTGTTTTAATTGCCAGGAATACGGCCACGCTCAACGGACATGTAATGCACCTCCCAGATGCGTGAAATGCGCTGATAACCACCGATCCGTCGAGTGTCGTAAGGATAGACTCACGCCACCAAAGTGCTGCAACTGTGGAGAAATTCACACCGCAAACTACACGGGATGCAAAGCCCGCCCCAGCAGGAAGAGCCCTCGTTCTGTTCCTTCTACACCAGCCAAATTGGCTCACAGATTCGTATCCCTAGTGAAAGAGCTGCAAATCCTAATAAAAAATGAAGAAGTGTTTCGTCTTTTACATAGGATCCTAGGAGAGACAGCTCTAGTTCAGTGACGTTTTATTTCTCAATTCCGGACTTTTCATTTCAACATTGAACTCTAAATTCTAGACTTTTAATATATATTCTAATTAAACATATGCTAGTTAAATGTAGAAATTTAATATGCATCAATTTCTGTTAATTCTTATTTATGTCAACCTATGTATATATATTACAAATTATGTTTATATTTATATATGTCAACAGATGTCAATTTAGATTCGATATTCAAATGTTATATTTACTATATTTATTTATGTCAACCTATGTATATATATTTCAAATTATGTTTATATTTATATATGTAAATATGTGACAATTTAGATTCGATATTCAAATGTTATGCCTACTATATTTATCTATGTCAACCTATGTATATATATTTCAAATTTTGTTTATATTTATATGTGTAAATTTAGTTTCGATATTCAAATGTTTATTTACCCAAGCAAAGTGCTTGTAATTTTTTATTAGCTACCACATCGACTGCTAAATTCAAAATGTTATCACTTTAAACTTATGTAAATTTCTAGATGTATGGGATAGGGGCCGCTGCGCGGCCCAGGTGCCCAACTTTTTATAAATAAAGAAAGAAAGAAGATTGAGTGGATTTTGATGAAAAATTTAAAAAAAGAATAAGTAAACTCCTCCCCAAAACTAGCTATAACTGAAAAGGTTTCACTACCAGCCTTTCCTATTTTCCGTCTCGCTTTCACCCCTGATACATATCAGTCACCCACAAGACTCTGTATACAAACTGTTTATATGATTATTTAATTTTCTGTAATTTCATGATGAATGGGATATAGGTCTTCTGCGCGGCCCAGGTGCCCAGCTTTTGTTAAATAAATAAAGAGATGTGTTATGCTAAACCTTTTCCAAAACTAGCAAAATCTGTCTAATATTTACAATTTTAGTCTGTAGTTATTTACCATCAGGCCAGACGGGCAAGCCATGTAAAATTAGCGTGGCATTGAACTTGTTAATGACCTGAAAAATTTTTAAATTTTTAATCGCCTTTGGCATCTCTGCTAATTTACCATGTTCTCAAATTCTGTTACAAGCGTTCAGGGATACCAACTGCCCCACTTTCTGCACTGGCATAGTTGCCAACAGTATTTCATTTGCACATTTATCGTGGTAATGAAACTAATAAATAAATTTTTAGATTTTAGAATCTATAAATTAAATTCATTATGACATTGACAACAACTGAAAGCAAATAAATCCATCTTATATATAAGAGCAAGTTATAGTAACAAAAATGAGTGCAATAAATAGCAATTTTTTGAAAGTTTAATTTTATCTACAATTGCATTTCAACTAGTTTTTCACTGCCATTTAGTAAGTACTTCCTCGGGAAGAATAAAAGTTGGCAGGTCTAAAGAATTGAAACGTAAAACTTAGAGAATGAAGGACCTATTCGCTAATTCTCTAAGATTCTCACCTTGAGATAACTTCAAATTAGGGGCATTGAGCAGCGATGATTCAGGGTATAGAGCGTTCACCTTCCAATGAGGTGAACTAAGTTCGAATCCCAGCGATGGCTGGTTTTTACGAATCCGCATCCGGCTTGCTTCGACCACAGTGCTGACGTGAAATATCCTCAGTGGTAGACGGATCGTAGGTTACAGTCCCTTTGCAGTCAGGATAACCGTGGGAGGTTCTCATGATCTTCCTCTTCATGTAACGCCAATGAGGTTAGTTCCATCAAAAAGGCCTCGACAAGGCAAATTTCTCCCAATACTTAATCGAAGAATTCCCTTGTCTTCTGAATTGGGTTCAAAATTACAAGGCTACGGAGTTTGACAATAATAGTCATAAACCCAAAAATTGGGTCTAGTGTCCAACGACGGTTATAAAATAAAATAAAATAAGGAGCATTTCATATCAGGCTTTGTATGTTTGATATAGTGTAGTTGTGGTGGAAAAATGATTTAAAATCAAATTTACTAAACTCAAAATAACTTAAACTCTGTCTACCACTAGAAAATATTTTTTTTTTTTACAAAAAGGAGTAAGTTGACATCTCCAATTTTGAGTTTAATTTATTTTTGAAAAAAAAAAAAAAAGAAAAAAAAAATCATCGCTTGAACACCACAACTATGACAAAAAGATTAGTAAATTTTCAGAAGTATTTTCTGAAAATAAAATGAGAAGCAATATTTATTAAAAAAAAAAAAAACTTACTCAAGAAATAAAGATATGAATAAGTAAAACAGTAAAAATCCGTTTAATGAGTTTATTCATATTTAATGTGGAATATCAAAACTTTAATACATAGGATAAAACAGCTTTATCAAACTAAAGAAAAAAATCAGTACTTTATAGCATAATTAAACTAAATGCATAGCTTTTTGTATCACTTTAAGACATAGCAGGAAATAAAAAAAAAATAGATTGAAGATAGTAAAAATAAAGACATCTACTTGTTGAATGGAATTCCATTCAACTTTTTAGGAGTCATTAAATTCCATTGGCGTTTTCCTTGTAGTAAAGGTGACAACTGAATTTATGAAATCATTTAAAATCTTACTTAAAATAATCTTCAACGGGTAAGGCAAATCTAAAGTTCATAGTATTTATCATTTAAAAAATATCAAGTGTTATCAAACTTATAGTATTGCATAGAAACGTGGGAGAGGTTTGGCAGATTACATAGGTCGATATTACACAATTAAGTCATAAACTTGCTTACTATCGCTGGGATGTATGGAAAACCATAAGCCACAAGATAAGTTTTTTTTTTCTATGTGTAAGTTAATGACACTCTGAAGGAAATAGTTTTTTTTTTTTTAATATTATTTTAGATAATACGGACTGAATAAGATCAATTTTATTACATTTATTATTAGGTCGTCTGGAACGCTCCCGCCGATTTTCCGATTTTCGATAGGCAAAGCTCCCAAAGGTCCGTTAAAAATGTAATATATAATTATGTAATTAAAAAATATAATATATAATTGTTATAATATATATCATAGTTATAGTGTTATATAGAAACTTGGGAGAAATAAAGGAAGATTAGTTAGGACTTAGGTCGATATTATACAATTAAGTCATAAACTTGCTTACTATCACTAGGATACATAAAAGAACATATGCCACAAAAAAGGCTTTCTTTCTAAATTAAGTTGATGAAACTCTGAAGGAAATAATTTTTTTAAAATATTATTTTAAATAATAGGGATTGAATAAGAGCAATTTTGTTACATTTAGTATTAGGTCATGTGAAAAATTCATGCCGATTTTCGATAGGTGATGCTCCCTTAGGTCCGCTAAAAAATATTGAAATTAATATGTAATTATATAATCAAAAATATATAATGGTTATCATTCAGGGATGCCAACTGCTCCACTTTCTTGAATAGTTTTAATAAAGTGGTAGCAAATTATGTAGTAAAATTCGTTAGAGATGGACAGTTACGCCCACTTTTTCCATTTTGTATGATACTTATAATTTTTGATATTTAGTGGTGGAAAAATCACTTAAAAGGAAAAATACTAAACTAAAAGTAACTTGAATTTCGCCACCACTAGAAAATACTATTTTACAAAGCGAAGCAAGTTGGCATCTCAGCATAGTTATAGTGTAGCATCGAAATGTGGGAGATGGTTTGGTAGATAACTTAGGTCAATATTGCATAATTAAGTGATAAACTTGCTTACTATCGCTGGGATACATGAAAAATTATATGCGACAAGATAGTTTTATTTTTTATAAATGTAAGAAAATGAAGTTCCAAAGAAAAAATATTTTTTTTTTGATTATCATTTTTGACTAAACAGATTGAGAAATAGCAATTTTATACCTTTTATTATTGGGTCGTCCAGAAAATTTGTGCCAGTTTTTGATAGGCGGAGCTTCCAAAGGGTCCGCTAAAAATATTAAAACGGAAGCAAATGGTAGTTTTCCTATATTTGCAACCCTTTAATTAAGACAATATTTATCTAGTTCGTATCAGACTTCAATATATGTAATCAGGTTCCAAATCTTTGTAACGGTGAAGAAAGTTTAACGATCAATTTGGTAAAAAAAAAAATAATAAAAAAAAACTGGAAATATGTTATATAATAAATTCTCCTATTGCTTGAATATTTTTGGAAAACTTTTGGAAGCTCCACCTATATTTCCAATTTTTTAAAAAATTATTTTAAAACGTGTATGAAAATGTAATTTTTACTATAAATTTAAGTTATACTATATTTTTCAATTTTTTTTATTGAAATATATAATATTTGTATTTATAATCTCAGTAGTTTTTAAATAAAATAAAAATAGTGATCGTAAGATTAAACTAATTGAAGCGGTCAGTGTTATAAAGGGATATGTTAAAAATCTACACTTTCAAGCCTCCCCCCCCCCCCAAAAAAAAATGTGTCAATTGTGGAAATATTGTTTAATTGCTTCCAAATTGTTGGATTCTTTTTTTAGGCAGTCTAGAAAATTACTCGGTATTTGATAATGAGTGATTGTTATTCCAAAACCAACAAAAATATTATTTTCGTAAAAATGTCACATACCCTCTTTTAGCATTAACTGCTTCAATTTTATTTTATTTTGAACTATACATTCTTCAATATAAAATTTAAAAACTAAAACAATTACAGCAGATCATTCTTCAAATTTCTTTCTATTAATATTTTTAAACAGAGTTTTACTAAATTTATAAGGGTGAGAATAGCTTTAATTTTAGACATTTCCTCTTACATTAGAAAGCCTCCACACGACTTTTTATAAGTAGTCTGAGCAGACTATTTGAAAAGTAAACCAGTTGCACGCATGAATCCAAATTCATTTTAAAAGTAATTGAGGGAAATTTATCATCTATATTTGAGAATTGAATCTGTAGTGTTTGACAAGTATTGTATTTTTGACATATATTTCTGTAATTATCTTATTTTTACTAGAATTTCTATTAAATGCTTCTTTCCTTAATAGTGGTCTGATCGGACTACCTACAAGAAACCTTGTGCTGGTTCTCAGTTATAAGAGATTTTGGTTCAGATGCTCAAAGTACTTTTTAATTGAAAAAAATTTGTCCGCTAAATCTGAAGTTTCTTATATTTTTAATTACTCAGCAATCATTTATACCAAATTTTAAAAAAAATTAATTAATTGCACCAGATCATCAGTATTGAAAAGTGTTCAAGTTGTATTTATCATTAGGCTTAACTTTTTTTTAATCGGGATGCGTATATTTTGAATTTGAGATATTCAAAAATTTTTTTAAAAACAATTAACATTTCTCTCGTAAGGTGATTTTATTTTTATTTTTATTTGAAATACACATTCTTCAATATCAAGTTTAAAAATTAAATTAATAACACGGGATCATTGAAATGCATCCGATTGGTATTTTTTAACAAGTCACATAACTTCAAGTTTAGATGCTTAAATTGAAGCATGAACATTTCTTGATAGTTAATTTTTTATATTTTTTTTTAATCTGAATTTAATTCTTTGGTGCAGATGGGGTATCCCCTGTTTTCTTTTCATATATTTTTGGACCTTTTATTTATAAGCAAAATCATACTTTGGAATTTTTTAATTACAAAAAACAGTCCAGTAGTTACTAAACAATCCGTTAGATTATCGGAATTAAATTTGTACTAAAATATAGAATTAAAAAAGAAGTAGTTTGAAAATTTGTTTTCATTCATATTTAAAAATTTATCGATAATTGGTTTTGTAAGTTAAACAAGTTTCAATGATGAATAACTTTTTCTCTTAGATTTTAAACAACGGCAAATAAGGGCAAATTTGAAAAATTATTTTTTGGAGGATTTCACTTTTAACACAAAGAAAGACAATGGTGTTTCATGTTGTGTTTCATGTTGTATTTCATAACCATAAATTATTAAAATGCTAAATATAATATTTTTCACTGATTTTAACCTTAATTAATACAAAATAATGAAAAATATGTTTAATAAAATTTCTGCGTCAAAGGGTTAATATTCTTCATTACCAAATTTAAACCTAAACCCAACCTAATCCATTTTATTCCTCGTAAGATCCCTGAGTTTTTTTAATCATTATTTTAAAACTGAATCACTTAAGTAAGTAGTTTTCATTACCCTTTCTCCGCTTGAAAGATTCTCGTGCATGATATCTTTGAAATCCAGATCATAATTTTCTGCCACCGGAGAAGCCAATTGAATCCAACCTCAATTTGGAATGCTTGATCTCGTTTACTTTCTCCTCCAAGTTTGCGCTAATTAAAATACACAAAAGATGGTAACTCTTATCACATGAATCTTTCCACCTTGTGGTTGGATAAAAAGCATGTATACTCTGATCTTGGATGAGACAGAAAAGATTCTTTTTCAAAGCTAGATCTTTGTTTAGAAAGTGAAATTAACCAGATGATCTCTTTTTGTTTCACGAGACCGGTGACCTTTGCAATGATTATGGAGGTGAGGCAAGGTCGGGTATTGAAAAGAAACAGAATATCTGTTACAGTTCATGGATCATAGGTTCTATATGGGCATTTGTCTTACCCTTTCCTTTTTTGCATATGGTTGAGGAAGGTGATATGTTAAATGGAAAGTGTAGCTTCGTTGCTCGCTTTCAGCAAATAATGAGAGTAATACAATTATAGAGCGGATGCTTAATATTCTGTTAATTATAATTAAATAAAAGTCTTAACACTAGAAGGACTGTTACTGGGATCCAATAGGCGTCTAAAAATGTAAGAAGTGGTAAAAATTCAATTCATTTTTTATTTATTTAATATTTTTTAATTATTCTATTGTAACTACTACCATGACATACATTGTAAATTATTCATATTTAAAGCGAAAAAAATTCTTTGCAATCACCTTCAGTAGTAAATTGTAAGAAATATGACAGAAAAATTTGCTAATTTTGAACACTTTTAATAAATTTCGACTTTTTATTAATCATCACTTTTTGCATTTTTACAGGGTTCCCGCTTTAAGGGAAAATTTTTTGTAGTGGTAGTAAATTTAGGCTTATGCTGGCATATATTTTTAATTTTAATTTACCACTTTATGGTCAAGTGGTTTAGCAAGTTGGAATTTTCTTGCATATACACTTTTTTTTGCTTTCAAATACGTATAGTATTAGCTGTTTTATCGTAATTTAATGATTAATGGTGACTAACTGGACAAGTTTACCTAATCATAAAATAAAAATAAAACATAATTTCTGAGCCCATTTTATTAGAACTTTCGACGATAACTAAGAGTAACATAAGAGCCATGGGGCTCAGGAGATTGAGCGTTCTCCGTCTTATGAGGTAACCCAGGTTCGAATCTCAGCTATGGCTAGTCGATCCGAATTCCACACCCGGCTTGCACCACAATGCTAGCGTAAAATATCCTCAGTGGTAGATGGATCATGGGTTAGAGTAAATTCGCCATCGGGCAATCCGTGGGAGGTTTTCGTGGTTTCCCTCTCCATGTAATGCAAATGCGGATTAGTTCCACAAAATGCAATGTGATGTCCTTATGCAATGTGATGTCGTTTTTAATAGATCATGTTTGCTATTACAAAATTAATTTGTGGAAAACTCCTTACCATTCAAAGCTTTTTCTCCAAGTTAACGAAAATTACTCAGAAAATTGCTAGAAACTTTTAAAATTTTCACGATATTCAAATCCGACTTTTTTCATAAGTTATCAAATATGATTAAAAACAAAATTATGAATTATTTTTAAATATGTTACACCGTGTATGCACAGTACTAAAGTATTACTTTAAATACTCATTTCTTTGCTATTTTTAATGATTTTTTTTTTCAAATTTTAAAATGATATTTATATTATTAATTAATTTTATTATAAAAATTACTCTAGAAATTTTCTTTAATTTTAAAGAATATTCCTGCAGTAATAGTAAACATGCGTAAGTCAAATAAATTAGTTATTTATAAACAGGACCATATCTCCATGAATATTTAGGCTAGGTTTACGAAATTTTGTGCAGTTATTTTATATGAAAATCAACGTAATTTATATGAATTATAGCTGTATTTTTTAGCATAGGCTGCTCAAAAATATTATTTTTCATTCGTAATTTACTGCCTGTCCCTCAAATTTCTAAAAGCTTCAAACTTTATTGATATGTATAAGAAATCACGTGACATAAATAATATATATATATATATATATATATATATATATATATATATATATGGGTCATTCTCACTGAAAAGGTATAAATAGACTAAAATTTTTTCTTAAATTAAAGTAAATAAAAAAGTGATAAAAATTACATAAATGCCTTTATTTATTTTTTTATATGTCCTTATAATAATGATCAAGTTTTCTATTTTATTTTTTACAAGATTTAAAATATTTTTAATTCTGTCTTGTCCACGGAGGAGATGCAATTTCTGTCTAGCTTGTCTTATGCTAAGTTTTTTCTGTTCGTTAATTCGTTGTTAGATTTGAACATTTGATTGAGTTCTTTTTTTTTTTGCATTTTGATTTTGCCATTTTTTTCCTAAAATTTGAAGAGAAAAAAAAATGTTAAACATCACAGAAATTAATTGAAAAAATTGCCAATACTTGCTTGTCCCATAAAAAAAAAAAGTTCAACTTAATTGATATTTTTTAAAAATACAAAGAAATTAACACATTTGTTCCACTTAAAAAATATCAATTAAAAGAAAATAGTTTTTTAATTAATAAAAATGTATTATTGGTTGTCTAACACATTTTCTCTTCCATTGACTGTCCTCCGTGGAACTGTTTTGTCCACGGAAGAGACAAAAACTAGTTCTTGAATTTTTCTGATTTTTAATTTTAAAGTTACAAAAATGGCGCAGTTCTTTTTATCAGATATACTATTTTTGCAATCTAAAATTTATATATCAAATATAAAATAGTTTTATCTTACCTTCTTTATGATAACCACGGAGTATACATTGAGAACTTTGCCAAACCTCAGTTGAACACAACAATCCGAAACTAACACCAAAGAGAATAAAAGCAACTGATAGTTAACACTAGAAAATAGAATCTTTACCTTCCCCACCAGCTGTCTTATAGGGATTTCACATATGCTGCTCTCTATTACATATTTATTGAGCTATATTAATTGTCCACGGAGGGAGACTTCATTTTTGATGGACAAAGTTTACTAACCATTTATTTTATAAAAACAAAAATTTTCTAAAAAAATATTTAATAAAAAGCTAATATAAACATACAGCTAGTTAAAACTACAAAAATCATTAAAATAACATCTAAAATGTTTAACAGCCATTAAAAATTATTTTGTGTCACAGACGTAGGGACGTCCACGGAGGGGATTTTGAAGTTATGTTTATTAAAAAATAAGAATGAAATATTAAATTCATTCAGCAGGAATGCATATGAATGATAATTTAGACCTTTACAAAAAATGATGCAGAAAAATATTAAGAAATCTGCTGTATTTCCTAGTATTTATAACTAAGGAAGTAAGAAAATCACCTTTTTGTGAGAATGACCCATATATATATATATATATATATATATATATATATAAGAAATATTTTTTTGTGACAGCTTTTATCCTTTTTCGTCTTACTTTCGTTCCTGTGTTAAATACTTTGAGAAGCTTCTAAGAAAATCGTAGAAGACAGGAAGCCGATATACTGTTTCGAAACGTTAAAAAAACGACCAGTAAATCCAAAAACAGAATAATTAAAAAAAAGATTAAGCAATTATTTAATTATTTTCCATAATTACTTACATCTCTACATTAAATATGCTTCAATTATATAATCAACGAAAAAAATCAATTATTGTCTTATTAAAAAAATAAACTCATACACTTTCTATTTCATTCCTGTAAAAAAGAATTAAAGCTTATAACATAATAAATAGGTTTATAGGGACATTTTAATCGTGATTATTTTTTCTTTTATGTAGGAATCGTGATTCATAAGTTGTTACAATAAACAAATAAATGTATTAAATGAAAAGAAATTTCATTCGAAAATCTCACGATTTTATTTACTGATTAGTCATTCTGATTTAGTTTACAAGCAAGATATAATAAAGATCGAGTTAGAATTACCCAGAATTCGTCCGAGCAATAATCTAGCCCAGTTGCCCTTATCATGAACCAGTTTTTTTTTTATACTGGGTACAAATTCACGACTATTAATTAAAATGACTACTTCCCGTCATTATTATCTGATCTTATCATCATTAGCTACTTATGGGTGGATATACGATGAAAAAAAGGGATTTTTTTCTTCTGTTTTACTACTTGTCCCTAAGAGTTTCGAAAATCCCTCTCTAGTTTTAAGGTTAAGAGAAGAGTGAAGTATGCATCCACCTTTAATTTCCCTCACTTTCTCGCTGTATATATACATATATATCTTTATCTATCTATCTATATATATATATATATAAAATTTAAAAGGAATAATTAAAAATTATAAAAATTGAAAACGCAAAGGTATAATCTCGACATGAGCCAACACCTCCTATAACTGAAAGCCTCCACACGGTTTTTTATAGTTAGTCCGATCTGACCACTGCAAAGCATATCCACTTTCCGAACGAGTCATTTAATACAAAATCTAGTTAAAATTAGAAAGTGGTAGCAAATATATGACTAAAAATTTGTTTTATTTATGAATATTATTGGTTTGTCTTCTTCACTTGTCAACCACTACAGATTCAATTTTCAAATGTATATGATAAATTTCTCTAAATTACTTTTATAAAAGGTTTTGGGTTCATGCGCACAACTGGTTCACTTTTTAAATAGTCTGCGCGGACTACTTACAAAAGATCGTGTGAAGGCTTTTTGATGTAGGAGGTGATGCATGAGCTCACATGATTATATCCACAAACAAAGTGCTGTCTAATATTCTAGTAAAATATAAATATATCAATACAATAAAGTGAGGAGAACCAATATATATATATATATATATATATATATATATATATATATATATAGTATATATATATATATATATATATATATATATATATAGTACATATATATATAGTATATATATATATATATATATATATAGTACATATATATATAGTATATATATATATTTATATATATATATATATATTTATATATATATATATATATATATATATATATATATTTATATATATATATATATATATATATATATATATATATATATATATATATATTTATCACAAATTAAGAAATTTTACATATCTTCTATTATTTTGTCTAGTTGTTAAAAATTATTAATAATTTGGTTTGTACTTTTAAAGTATTTATTAATATTTAAAATAAATATTGTTGATAATATAAAGTGTAACACTAACGAATAAAAAGATATATGAAGTAATTTATTTAATTAATGATATTGTTAATCAAGAAATACACCGGTATAGTTGACAGTACAGTTGTACTAGATATATTTTTAAATTCAGACACAAAGTAAAAAAAAATCTTCATAATATGAAAAAAATAATTCAACTAGAGAGACAATATGCAACGTTTTATGAAATCGGCTTCTTATTATCTTATCTATTACAACTATAATACCGTCTTAATCTATTACAACTATAATACCGTCATAATCTATTACAACTACAATACCGCCTTAACCTATTACAACTATAATACTGTTAATGATATTGTCAATCGGTGAATACACAGATTAACAATATTAACTCTATTATAATTAAAATAAATTTTTTAAATTCAGGCATAAGGTAGAAAACGTTGATAAATGCGAAGTAAAAGGGTCAACTAGAGAGGCGATATGCAACGTATCATCAAATCGGCTCAATATTATCTAATCTATTATAACAATAATACCGTCTTTATCTATTAAAACTATAATACCGTCCTAATCTATTAAAACTATAATACCCTTAATGCTATTGTTAATCGGTTATTACACCGATGTCATTAACGAACTTATAGTTGTAATAAAATTTTTTTTAAATTCAGGCGTAGTTGCAAAAAACCCTAAATAATATAAAGAAACTAATACAACTAGAGAAACAACAGACAAAGATGCATCAAATCGGTTTCATATTATCTAATATATTACAACTACAATACCATTAACGATATTGTTAATCAATGAATACACCGATATCATTAACGGTATTCATTTTTTAAAAAAATTCAGGCATAAGGTAAGAAAACCTTGATAATAATGAAGAAAATGATTCTACTAGAGAGACAATACGCAGCGTTTCATGAAATCGGCTTCATATTATCTAATCTATTGCATCTATAATACCGTCTTAATCTATTACAACTATAATACCATTAATGATAGTGTTAATCAATGAATACACTAATATCATTAACGGTATTATAATTTAAATAGATTTTTTTTAAAATTCCGACATAAGGTAGAAATCTTTGATAATGCGAAGAAAATGATTCAACAAGAGAGACAATATGCAGCATTTCATGAAATCGGCTTCATATTACCTAATCTATTGCATCGATAATACCGACGTGATCTATTACAACTATAATATCATTCATGATATTGTTAATCAGTGAACACATAGATTAACGATATCATTAACAATATTATAACTGAAATTGATTTTTTAAATTCAGGCATAAGGTAAAAAAAAACTTTGACAATACGAATAAAATGATTGATCTAGAGAGAAAATTTAGAACGTTTCATTAAATCAGCTCCTTATTATGATTCGCCGTTTAACAATATTATCAATAATGATGTGAAACGTTTTGTTTTGAGGTTTTTGTTCATTAAGATTAAAAGCTTTGATCTTTAGGAAGGGTCATTTCATTTTGTTTCTCGCAAAAATTAGGTTGATTCTTAATAACTCCTTGACTTATTATTTCAAACAAGATGCAGGAAAGGACAAATTGAAGATAAAAAAAAAAAAAAAAAACCTTAACGAGTTAAAAATAATCCTGTTCATTCAGATGCAAAATGTCTTGATAATTGAGCCCTCAATATGCTAAGCCTAAGGGCTTAACCACGATTGATTGATGAGATTGAAATTAACAATTTTGGATTATTCTGATGACAATATCTTAAGTGACCCGTCGAAAAGTCATCCATTCTTGGAATGTCTTGATCAAATCTAACAAGAAAAAGAAGAGAATATTGGAAGGTAACATCATTTGAACTAAATAATTACACACGTGTTTTTTAGCCTGCTATTTTTTTATTGTCTTTCGCCTTTTTCTTTTTCAGTAATTTACTTTCATGTGATGTATTTTATGTTTCTTATCTTTATAGTTTCTTGCCTTCATCATGTTATTTATAATTTCAATAGGTGAAAAAAAAAAAAACTATTTCCTCAAAACTACGTGATGGAATGGTTAACCATAATAAATTTCGAAATCCTCAGCTAATGATTAAGTGAAATAGTTTTATTTATGATATTGTTGACTGATATTGTCATGCTTATTTAAAAACAAAAATTAAAAATAAATTGATACAAATACATTAAGGATCATCCGCAAAATATATTTTCTCAGAAAGTAGTGGATATACAAGAATGTTACGAAAGCACAAAAGCAGTAATACATATCTGCTGTATATATATATATATATATATATATATATATATATATATATATATATATATATATATATATATATATATATATATATATATATATATATATATATATATATATATATATATTAGAAACAGTATAAATTTTTTCAAAAAGAACATTAAGAGTTTTTTTGGGAAGTTAAAATAGTTCTAGCTTAAAATTGTAAATTCAATTGTTATTTTGCTACCACTATAAAGAAGCTTTATCAGAAATTGTAATAAACGTCAACTATAGCAAATTCTTTTCTATTGGTAGTGAAGTTTGTGTTTGATTGTATGTTTTGGGGTTGCGTAAATGTGATTTAAAATTATTTTGCCTACCACTTTGAATCAAAATTTTATATAAAACATCATTTTGAGACTGTTTTTTAGCAGCGAAATTTTCACCTCTGACGCCTCATACCAAAACTACCAACATAAATAAAAATCTCCAACTCTTACATCAATAGTTCGTAGCAATAGTTCAAAACATCAATAGATTACAACCTCAACAGCCTCAACTACAATACCAGCCTTGAAATCCGAACCTGCTGCCTCATGTTGACAATAAATTCACAGCCATCCTTACTATAGCAAGTTGCTTAGATTTATTTTCACTTTTCTTTTCAGTTAAACAAGCAAGGTGCTTGCTCTACAATATCATTCACCCCAGAGACTCTGTATACAAACTGTTTCTATGAATACTTAATTTTCTGTAATTTCATGATGAATGGGATATGGGTCTTCTGCGTGGCCCAGGTGCCCAGCTTCTGTTAAATAAAGTAAAGTAAAGTAGCAGCGAAATTTTTTAAGAAATGTCAATATTAGTGACATTTAAGATGAAAATGGAAGAAATATTGTAGTATCAAAGCTGGGATTTGATCCTCAGCTCTGTCGGTTATCAGATTCACCGATAAGCCCTCTCAGCTACATGATGTACCCAACTATACGTACAAAATGGGTTCATTAGGTGTACCTAGTTGGCGTAGATAGAATTCTGGTTGTTAAACCGTATTATGTAAGAATAACCAATAAACGTTTATTTTCACATCTTACTATTTGAATATGATATTTTTTTAATGGTTATTTGACTTTTTAGATTGGACATGGTAAAGTAACAATAAAATAAATTGTTATTTATCCATTTTTACTGGGAAATTTCTAACGAAGATGCGGCACCTTTACAACGAATCGGTAATATTTTTAAAATTATTATGAGCATGTGGGAACATTAAATGAAAGCGTAATTACATCATCTTCATCAGATCTATCTAACACTTCAAGAATTTCATACTGGACCATCGGACATGGGTCAATTAAGAATGAATTAGATCATTATTTAATTATAGATTTAATTAAACCTGACATGTTCTTAATGAATGAAATACAACGGCACTTTTTCGCGGAACTCTAAAAAGATGCAAATTATTAACCTGGCTATAGTTTTCATGGTTGGGTCATTAGCTTGCTCATTATCAATAGTCTACCTCATTGTACCTAACTAGCAATGTAATATGCCTGTGATTTAGGTTCAAATTAAGTTAAGGTTCGGTAATATATATCATAAGCAAAAACAATAAAAATCTTTATTTAATTATGTGACATTGACAGCACATTATTTATAGTATATAATATTAACTCCAACTGACCGAGCTTTGTTTTTCGATGCACTTTGAAACAAAGGAAATACAAATAAAAAGTCTTATTTTATTTATATTAATAGAAAGATAATAAATAAAGTTATTTTTTGAATTTTTTTTAAGGGTTAAATTGCATGCAATTTTGGTAGGTATACTAAAAAATTTGGTGTATAGTAGGAGCTATAATTTTTGGTGTTGAGGTAAATTAAAAATTTTTTCAGTGTTTGTAGTCACATTATTTTTGAACTTTATCACTAATATATATTTTTAAAATTTATTTATTCATTTTTTGTAATTTTGTTTACCGACAACACATGTTTTCTCCCGCATTAGAGTCTAGAGGTGAAAGCGAAACGGACAAGAGGAAATGCTGGTAGTAAAAGCTAGTTTTCGGGTGGAGAAATTTTTTTTTTTTTTCTTCTAAATTATTTAAAAATATCTACTTTTTCTCGGCTTATGCCTATGTGATATAGAAATCTAAATGCCAGCCCCGCCAGGGACTAATTCGTCTGCGTGAGTGTAATATATAAATAACTGAGGCTCAATTGAATTTAGGAAGAGTAGGGATCAATTACGTTAACTGAGGTACAAAAATAACGCAAAAATGAAAATAGTATAAATGAAAATAAACGAGAGATGGGTTTCATTAACAATATCGTTAATGAAATCGATATAAAGCTTTAGAATTCTGTTAAACAAGATTTTTTTGAACTAGTAATACGTGTTCAATTGTTTAATAAAGTAAAAAATCTTACTTAAAATCCCCAATTCCTATTTATTTCGAAGATTTTATTTTAAAAAATGTGAGAAAATTTTTCAATGCTTTTTGCTATAGCTAGCTATTACTTAATTGCAGTAATTTAGTTTAATTACATTATTTAGTTACTTAAATTTCATTAATTTAGTTTGGATACTTGTATAATTAATAGCAATTAACAGTTAGAAGTTATTTTGATTGAATTTTTAAACACTGTAAATGAGTTTAGTTTATGAATCAGGAATATAATTTTATATTTTTCTATATTACTTTCACGAAAGATGTTTATTTATTTAATTTTTCATTAGAAAATATACGCTTTTAATTTCGAATGAATGAAATTACACAATTTTGAGAGATTTTCAGTTTTATCTCAACGAGTTTTTTTACCACAAAATAAATTCGAAATTAGTATCAAGGATATATGAATGGAATTTCATTAGCAAATTAAATATTAATATTAATGATTAAATGTCATTTTTTTATTGGCATATTTTGTAAGGAATCGATTAGGAAACTATTTTGCGTTCATTTATTTTTGTTGTTATTACAAACATTAGTAAAGTATGTTGTTATTAATGGAAACTAATAATGAACTGGTTTTAATCACTTTTGTAACAAGCTCTTAAATTATCACCAATGCAAACGAGGTCAAACATTTTAACCAATAATTATGCATATTTAATTAAAATTGTGACAAATTATTTGCTTTTTTTATTTTTATAATATTTGCGGAATATAAATCATGTCTGTGACGCTTGTCATAAAAGACAATTTCAATATCGAATGGTATTAGATGAGTGTATTGGGCAAGTGTTATGACTGTAGTCTTTTTAGCAGCCTCTATTGCCAAATTATTTACACATCCTCAAATGTTAATTGATTGATATATTGAGCTCTATTTAATGTATATGAGAAACATATTGTGGAAACATTAAGTATTAACTGTTTTAAGTGCTATCAAATTTAGAGGAATCAACTTAAAATATTACCAGTAAATTAAGAAAACATAAACTCCTTTTTTGTATAAATATAATTTAGCTATTTGAATCAACAAAAATATAGTTCCATGCTTGCAAATGTGTAGCTCAACTTATATAGATAGCATCTATAGCCCAATAGTTTTTAAAAAGTTTTTTTACTTCGTAGAAAACTCTTAGTAAGAGATTACATTTCTAAATCTAGCATTACATGGGAAGAGAAAATTATATATGGTTGTAAAGTAATGTAGCATAATGTATGCCACATTTCATGAAATGTGGCATATTTATATGCCATAATTTCAAGCAAACTTTAATTAAAACCCATTAACTACAAAAGTCTCCCAGATTGGGAATATTTTCTTTTTTTCAAAAGAAAGAATAGTACCGGGAATATTTAATTTCGAAAAATTATTCTGAATAAACAGTAAATTCAAGTTTAGCATATTTGTATTAATAATCAAAATAGGTTTCTATAGTTTAAGATGATGTGATTTAAAAAAAATTTAAACCTAAACTGGTAGCTAACACTGCAAATTATCTCCTTAATTTAAGCGCAATCATTTAGTCATTTTTTATATAAAGATACTTTACACGTCAATACAAAAAGTTCAATTTCCACCTTTCCACTTTTTTCTCTTCCCTTTCCACTTTTTTATAAAAAAAAATTTCATGGCAAAAAAAAAAAAAAAAAAAAAAAAAAAAAAAAAAAAAAATCCGATTTCCTCTGTTTCCACTTTTTTTTATAAAGGTACTTTTTACGGCAATGCAAAAAGTTTAATTTACACTTTTTTCCACTTTTTTTTTTATAAAAGCACTTTTTACATCAATACTAAAAAGTCAATTTCCACCATTTCCATTTTTTTCCACTTTCCACTTTTTTTAATAAAGGAATTTTCAAGTCAATACAAAAATATATTAATCGACATTTTCATGTCTAATAACCATTAGATTGTAATTTTGCGAGGCTAAAGATTTCGAAACGTTTTGATAGTTAATGCAGCTGCATATATTTGAATTTTTTTTTACGTACACACCTAAGACATATTTTATTGCATACCTAATGTGATGAGTATAACCAACTAAGCATTTAACATTTTTATCCGATGTTGAAAATAGTATAAATTTTTATGAGAAATTTATAAGCATGTCACATTTTATGCAAAAGTCAATTATGCGTATTATTTTGGTACAATTGTTAATAAGTAGAAGTATTTGTTTTATTCTAAATTTTGAGAGGAGTTCGTACGATTAAATTGATGTTCTATAAGGCAAAAGAATTGAAAAGACCTTGACAGCTAATGTAGTCACACATATTTGAATATTTGAACAAAAAAAAATATTCCCTTTCAAATAATTCTTTATCGTTAATCAAATATGATGGCTGAATACAAAACTGTAATGCATATTTAATTGAAGGTAAAAGTTTAAAAATAGATTTATTTTACAATTTTTGAGCTTATATTTCAATAATACAAGTGTTTCAATGCTAACTACAGGTCAAAGCATATGATTTAAATGTTTTGTAAATCTAATTAAATGTCAAATTTAGATATATTACTTAAACTTTATACTTTTTATCACTTGTTCGAATATGATTTGATTAAATTCGAACGAAAATATAATTTCACTCATTTCATATAAAATTTACAGATCATAGATTGAATAAATAAAGTTGAACTTTCAATAGCTTGCTATAGAATTTGTGAACATTCAAAACTTAGCAAATTTTAATCTTCATTCTAATTTAATTAAAATAATTTTTTAAATCAAATATTAATGATAAAAATTTTGAAAAACTGAAGAAAATTATTTAAAAACTACTTTGAAGCTTATATTACATGTTTTATGACTGAATTGCTTTAACTGTACGAGTTTATATTGTAAATTGTTTTGTATTGTTTTCGAATCAAATCAAATTACTTATCATATGAAATTTCCATTTGAACACTTAACCTATTTGAATACGATTTTATGAAAGTGAAACGCCATTATGATCAATTCAAGATAAACATTTGATATTTATTTTAGCTTGTAAATTTTTCTTAATTCAATTATTGAAATTGAAGAAGAGAAATTGAGTATTACAGAATAACTATTATATTTGAAGTGTTGAGCTCAAAGCTTTAGACATAAAGCTGTTTGGAACATAGAAAAATGTTACCACGTACGAGTTTTAGTGTTAAGCATTGACACAAATGGGATACTAGCGTCCCTTATATATATATATATATATATATATATTAAATACCGTCTACTAAGAAATTCTGTTGGATTATCAGAATTATGTTCGTACTAAAATATAAAATCAAAAGAAGTAATTAAAAAAAAAAATTTTTCTTTCATATTTAAAAAATTATTGGTGATTGATTTTGTAAATTAAAAAAAAATCAATGATGAATAACTGTTTTTTTGGGATATAAATAACAGCGCATAAGAACAAATTTGAAAAACTGTTAATTGGTAGGGAGACATGTTTTGAAGATTTTACGCTTATCGTTGAAAAATATACAGGTGTTTCATAACCATAAATTATTAAAATGCTAAATATAATATTTTTCACTTATTTTGACCAAAATTAATACAAAATAATTAAAAAAGTATGAAGAATGTATTTAATAAAAATTCTGCCTCTAAAGGTTAATTAATGCATAGGAAAGTGTATGAAAATCCCTAAAATATACACATAAATCCCTAATGATAGGGATAAAGATCGCGGAGAAGAAGGGGGTAAGTTAATCACAATGCGTTTGCATGATCCATTTCAGAATGGAAGGTTTACCCGTTCATTACAAGGGTCAGTTAAGGATCACGTCTTGGGAGCCTGGGTCGCGACTCTGTTCGCCTAAATGAACAGGAATTCGGGTCGTCACGAAATCCCGATTTTTACTCTTTCTTATTAGTAACGTCGTGCGATATGAAGGAATTTCTCTTAACTCGTGGTTCTTGGGTGGGACGTCACCTGACATGTTGTGGCAGGCATTGAAAATTCCCTTCAAAATCTCTACCTATTACAGGTCCCTAAAATTGCTTATTATTAACTGCTTGAAAAGGCATGATCTGCTGCTTGAAAAAACAGTTTCAATTTGCATTTACCTGCTGAGGGTCTTAAATGAAGAAATTTCGAATCTTTTCTTTATATTTTGATTTTTTTTCACTTAGAAAGGGGTACGCTTAAGTACTTGTCAGGCGTAAAATGTGTATTAGTATTATTATGTTCTCGAACATATCGTTGAATAGTCTGTAAACAGACGGATGCTGTTTTGTGATCACGTTTTTCGTGATGGTCTGTGTGTTACATTGGCTGGACAATTATACATTTCTTGGGTCTGCTGATTATTCCTATTTTAAGAAATAGGTTGTAACTTGCTTTGACCATCATAACTTGTCAAACACACAGGTTTATTGACCTTGCAAACAATAATAGGTACACTTTTGTATCTTCATATAAATAGGGGCTAATTCATATTGCAAGCTTTGTTGTGTAATAGAATCGTTTATTACAAACGAATTCTTTTGATGTAATTTACAATTTAGGGAGGGGAAATGTTTAAGACCTGTTTAGATTTCAATTAAAAAGTGTTTGGGCTTGCTTTTTACTTTCAAAGTTTTTATGGGAAAGGTAAGAATATTGTAAAAATATAATTGTTTTTCGCTCCTGAGAAATATTTTTAATGATGTCTTGTTTAAGTGGAATACCTAATTTTGTTTCTTGTTATTTAATTCCATTGAAGAAATGTGAAATGTTGCATAAACATCTGAGTAAGCTGCAAATATGGATGATTCTTCCTGAGCCTTATTATACATTGTGACATTATGCATTGTGTTATTATACATTGTTATTGAAGATGGAGAATTATTTCATTTTAGATCGGCTGTTAAAGAAAATTCACTATTTCTTAGATTAAGGTAGGCAGATATATCGTATTTGATCAAAAGAAATCATAAGGCTACAAGGGGCATTCAAATGAGCAAAAATTCGAAACGAAGTCAATTTTCTAGCTTTTTTATTTTTGAAATTTAGTCATTTAACTGAAGATTTTTTCTAAAAAAAGCTTACATAAAATCTTAAAAGTGACGAAGTTCTGACGATTTTTGTTACGACGAAGTTATGACGATTTTTGTTACGACGAAGTTCTGACGATCACGTTCTTTCTCTTTGTCTGCTGGTAGTGGCAACTTTAGTTTCGTTTTCACTAATTTGTTCTTTCTTTCTTTTTTTTTTTTTTTTTTTAAGTTTTTTTTTTTTTTTTTTTTTTTTTTTAAATTTTTTTACTGTCATTTAATGTGCTAAAATATTGAATATTGTAATATTTTATTTGATTTTATTAATTTAAAAAAAATACAGGAGTATTGTAAAATCAAATTTTAAATTTTTTATTGAAATTTTTTTTGTGTTTTAGTTTTTATTTTGATAATATAAAAGTAAGCTGAAAATTTCAAATTAATACTTTGAGTTTTGAAACAACTATTAAAAACGCTCATTTATCCCAGATTTGTATTTTTAAATTTTTTTTGAGCAAATAATTTTTAAAATTAGTCTATAAAATCATATTTATAGTGTTTCAGTTTTTTAAAAAAAATAATTATTTCTTCTCTCTGTAAATGCCGGCCTTCTCAAAATGACATTTTTGGTAATTTTTGCAAATTTTAAACTTTTCAAGCGAAGTGAACTCTTATGAAACTATGAAATAAAATTTTGTTAAAATTTTTTTTCCAAATTTACAAAGAAACATTATATTTTCATGTGATATTTTATTGCGTCATGATGATTTTTTCCTGACATACTGGTTTTATACTGTTTTAGTACTGTTATTTGTTTTTATAATAAAATTAGAGAAAGTACTCTCAGCATTTTCTTGTGTTTCATAATATATAGTGTTTCATGAGAAATTTATCATTTTAAAAAGATTTCAGACGTGAAGAATAATATAAAAGAAACATTATAAGTTCTAATTTTTATTTTTTTAAAAAACCCCTTGTTTGAAACTTTATAATTAAGTTATTTTTAACAACATAAACTTATAATGAGAATTTCTAACTAATCCTTTGATATTATCCAAAAGGAGCTGCTACCTTAATACATACCACTTTTTTCCCTTTTGGAAAAAAAAAAAGAATTATTGTCTTCAAAGGACTCTAGACATAAATGGGTTAAACCATTTAATAATAAAAAAAGAATTCCTGTCGTTGTGGAATGGTTTGGATCTGCAAAATATATATTAAATGTGCGAAAATAGTTTTTAAGTTTTTAAAAGTCCCATTAATCCAAGTTTTAAAACCCAATATTATTATAATATAATTACAGTAATAAAAAATTATTTTATCATGAAATAGCTCAGTTATAAGCATATTTTAGAATGTAATATTGTCAAATGTAATATTGTCAGCAGCTGGCCCAATTTAGGGTTTACGGCTACCAATGTTCAATTCCGTAACCTTCCAATTTGGAACCCAATCCAGAAATGATGGGAACTCCTG
Organism: Parasteatoda lunata; assembly: GCA_949128135.1. Lineage (NCBI taxonomy): Eukaryota > Metazoa > Arthropoda > Arachnida > Araneae > Theridiidae > Parasteatoda > Parasteatoda lunata. Next base: position 29,408,984 of record OX421981.1, on the reverse strand, counting down.
GATCAAGTATTGGAAGAAATTTTCTTTCGTGGAAGACTTTTTAATGGAACTAAACCGCATTTGCGTTACATGGGGAGGAAAACCACGAAAACCTTCCATGGTTATCCTGACAGGAAGGGGACTCTAACCCATGATCCGTCTACCACTAAGGCTATTTTACGTCTGCAGTGTAGTCGGTGCGAGCCGGGTGCGTATTCGAATCGACCTACTATCGCTGAGATCGAACCCAGGTCACCTCATTAGAAGGCGAGCGCACTATCCTCTGAGCTACGGCTTCATAACCATTTAATAAAATCAAGAATAATTTCCATTAAAATATATATTTTTTAAACCCATTTTAATTGTTTTCCCATGCGTACATAAATATTACAACGGTGTACTATTACTTTACTCTAAGCACTTCTTATTATATTACACCACAATAATTAAAGTTGTATTTCCTAAAGTAATTTCCAAAGTATATGTATGAAAAAAAAAATCTCTTTAAGTTTATGATTAATAAACATGAAAAAATATCTAATTATCATTTTTTGCGAAACGATATCTTTTATGAAAGAGAGATCTGTAATAAATTTGCATCCTTATCAACAAGATGATCTAATTAACGAATAAATTACTTTTTGTATTACACTAACCATTAAATTTTATTCGATTATTTGCGCAAATTACTAGAAATCTATAAATAAATTCCATGCCTTGGGACATCTTTTCTCAACTGCTGTCACTTCCAAAATACGCAACAGTTTATCCCATACCGTTAAAAAAAGCTATCAGAAAATATGATAAGAAGGCAATTATTATGCAGACAAAGTAACTATTTTAGTCGTAAAGTTTATCCATTTATTTGATAAGATTTATAGCTGTCGCTTTACATGTAACATGGAAGTTGATGTAAGTAAGTAAAGATAACAATTATGTGAACAAAACTGTTATTTTGAGGTGAGCAAATGTTTATTTTAATTAAGCTTGTTTATCAGGAATAAGTTCCTGTTAGAAGAAAAACCTGAGGCATTATAACACTTAGGTTGTAAAAAGTTCTATAAGAAATAAAAATGAAGAAGACAGATTTTCTAATGCCATTGCTCAATATTTTTATAGCAGCTCAAAATAAGGGAAATAATATTGCGAATTTTCTACCGTATTTCAATTCTAAGAATGCGATAGTTTTGTTCAAATTTTAAGACTGTGTATTTTTGCAATTTATAGATAATTTTAAAAATGAATCAGCATGTAAAGTTAAAGAAGTCGAACCAAAATATGGAAACAATTTATATGCTCTATACAAGCAATCTTCCTTCTAGTAGCAAATATTATGTAAGAGATAATATATATGTAAGTAAATGTTATTTATTTACATAAAAATTTTATGATAGTGAATAATATATGTGGCAAAACTGTTGGCATAATTTGTCAAAATTATGCTTGAAGCTTTTAGAAATGATGTCCTCTTTACCTATTCAAAATTCAAATCGACCAAAATGAGAAAAATAATTGAATTGCTTTTTTCCAGCTTTATTACCATCAACTTAGGATTGCAATATTTATACAGGAAGATTCAAGTATATTAAAAAAATTTTAATTTATGAAATCACATATTGATAAATTTCTGAATATGAATGAAAAAAACATTCTAGCTACTTTTTTGAATTTTATATTTTAGTATTCCAATAATCAAACTGTTCTTTTTAGTAACTATTAGACTGTTTAGACTGCTTTTGATAATTCATTAATATACATTATATAATTATTTTTATAATATTATAATTATTTTATAACTTTATAATTAGTTTTTTAATTATTTTATTAATTATAATTTCTTTTAATTAAATAAATAACCGTTTTTATAATGTTTTTAATAATTTTATAGATATTGATAATTATAACTTTTATTATAATTATTATTTTTATAATTAATATCTAAATTAAGTTTTATGATATAAAGTTTATAATTAGTTTATAAATTAATTACTGTTTTTATAATTAAACATTTATAATTATTATTGTTTTCATGTATAATAATTATAATTATAATATATTATATAAATATAATATTATAATTATTATATTTTATGTATAATGATTATAATATTATATTATAATTATAATTATATTGCAAGCAAAATCTATTTTTGGTTGTAATTAGAGAGTCAGAAAATAAAATATATAAGAAGGACACCAGTGTCCCATTTGTGTTAAAGGGTTAAGTAGATCCGAATTTAATATTGAATAAGAGTTTTTAAAAATAATGTTAGTACATTTTCGTTATATAAAATATACTTTTCAATCTTCTTTTCTCCATTTTTCTCGTCAACGTACTCTATTTTATAGTAATAAGATAAAGATCAAGTTCAAATCTACAGGGAGTCAAAACGCGAAAATTGATTGAAACCAATTCTAACATTGTAAATAAATTGCAATTCCTAAACTGTTTGTTTTCTATATTAAAGCGTCATACTGAGCTTTATTACATTTCAGTAACATTTCAATTGAACGAACCAGTTACAACTGCCCACAATACTTTAAACCACAGCCAGTTAACCTTAAAGTCCCATATTGACCTAAATCTTAAATGGATTATTTCCAAAAATCGATGGCTCTCCGGGACTCAGGTGTTGTCAAGTTTACAAAGAGAACATTTTAGTACAGGAAATTTATGTTGCCGAAATATAGCTTAAATGTCTTAGTTCACAGTTGGAAGCATGGAACAGAAAAGATATTCTGTGTAAAAATGATTAAAAACGAAATACAACTGTTTCATCACGATCTACTTCGTTACGAAAGAAAACGGTTCAGTTTGAAAAAAAAAATGACCCTGTCAAGTGTAAAAAGGAATCAACTATTGTACGTATATATTTTGATGTCAGTGAAAAGTAGCAGCGATTTTCGATTGCTGTAAGAAATATTTTTTAATTTATTTATTTATTACTTTTTAATGTTATTTTTCAGCAAAGTTTGATGATATTTTGTTCTGCCTTATCCAAAGTAAGTCATCTGCCAACTTGTACGGTAGGCGGAAAAAGATTTAAAAAGGAATTGAAGCAAAACAACAATTAAAATTGGAAATATTTTCTAAAAATTAAACTGTTGGGAGTACAAATTAGTTCAGTCCGTTTTTTTGTGATCAAAAATGCATTTATTTCAGAAAAAAATGAGTGAACAGATTAAGCAAAGTATTGTCCATCGCTAGTTACTACTTTTCCCCACCTCTCAGGCAATTTTCGAATACCATCTCGAAAAAATGTCTCGTCTTTTGAGGCGATCCAAGTTAGTGGCCCATTTTCGATTTCTGCGAAAGAAGTGAACCGTTGACCTGCCAAATCGTGATGCATCCGTCGGGAATCAGAAGGAGCAATGTTCGACAAATACGGCGGGTGCAGTAAAATATCCCACTTGAGCGTTTCCAAATAATTTTTTTACGACTCATGCGACATGATGCCGAGCGTTATCATGCAGAAGAATAACTTTGTCATATTTTTGCTTGTATTCCGGCTTTTTTTTTGTTATGCATGGCTCAAACGAATCAGTTGTAGCCTATACCGATCGCCCGTAATGCAATCGCCAGGTTGTAGCAGCTCATAGTATACAACATCACTCTTCGTTCACCATTCTTGAAACGTTGAAACCATTCCCTACATGATTTATCAGTTGGAGCATTGTCACCATAAACTTCTACAAGCATTCGATGCACTTCATCTGCACTTTTCTTCCAATTAAAGCAGAAACATAAAACCTCCCGTAAATACTGCTTAGCTACTACAGAATTTGACATATTCAACAAAGTAAAAAATAGGGTTTTTGTATGAAACTCAAAGAGATATAAACTGAATATTATTGACAGATGCCTCTCTGAAACCACAGAAACCAGCTGTCACTATGAAACATTCACAATAGCCAGAGCAATCTTTCGAAAACGGACCGAACTGTACTCCCACTACTTAATAATTTAAGAGCTAAATAATCTGGAACATTAGAATATCGTTCAAATCTCAGTGCGCTGCCGTGAAGCGGCATTAACTGATTCGTCTGATTTTTGAGACATATAATGCAGGAATGTGTGAAGTGGCAGTAGAAATGGAGGAAAAGGGGTTCCTAGCAATAAATAGTAAAGTTATGAGTGGGAAACGGATTGATTGAAGGTATGATGAAATCAAAAGGAAATTAATCATAGTTGAGATTAAACAAGATCTGAATATAATAATATTTACAGGTTCAGAATAATTTTAACATTTATGCAAGTGTAATAACATAGAGAATAATAGAGAAAATATGTACAACTATATACATATTTACACGAGGTTGACAAAAAACTGTCAATGATAAAGAAAATTTTATATAAGCGATAAATACTCCGGCATCTACCTTGTCTGTGACTCCTAAATAAGCTAGCAAATAGATAATATCTACATATATTTTTCAATTATTGATTTGTTGTGGTCGGTTTAAAATTTATTTTGAAACTTTAAAGCCACAAAGAAATTTAATACGCCACACGCTATAGTGTTGCTATCACTGAGAAATTTTTTCCACAACGTCTGTACTAGTTAGCAGCTAAGTATTTTACATTCTTATCCAATTCTGGTATTTCATTTGAGGCGATCGTTTGTTCATATTGTTTTCTAGTTTCTCGATCTACCTTTTTCAAAATGATGTTTAGCAAAAGTATGTCAGATAAATTATTACGATCAAAATTTAGAAGCTTCAAAGCTCTGATACCTTTCTTTAAAATATCTACCATGTTTCTAATATCTCCAGCTGATTCATTTGCAAGTTTTTCAATTTCCAAAATTTGATTTATGTAAGTCTCAGTGAGGAGACGTTTATTCTCAAATCTATTTTCGAATGCCTTTAAAAGTGACTCAAAAGAATCGTCAACAGATTCGAGACGTTTAGCGTCGCCCAGCAATGACGCTTTCAAATAGTGCAGTTTTTGAGAGTCGTTTAAATCATTGTTTTTCATCTCAGGTAGTTTAATTTCCAGTTTTGTTTTCGAATCAGCCTGAGATATTTTTATTTTCACAATTAATTATTGAAGGTTTAATTATCAAAGAGTTAAGAATATCTTTAATTCTTACCTCCAATGCTTCGAGTCTGTCTACTGTTCCTTCTAAATCAGTTTCTATTTCAGTTATCTCAGAGTCACTGACATCTTTTAGACCATAATATTGATCCTTCAATTCATCAACTTTTTGACATAATTGTGCAACACGCTTAAGCTTAACTTCCAATTCAATTGGATTCTGCTCCATCGTCTGATCAATGTAAGTTTCTAATTTCGTTATGGTACCTTTGACGGCACGCTTCGATCTATTAAGTTTTTCTTTTTCCATCTCCGGTTATTAAGGATCACTAATGTTCGATACCAATTGATTTGATTTCTATGCTGGTTCGTTTGATAACAATGAATAAGAAATCATATGGACTGTAATTAAGACATTCAATAGTAAGAATTATAGAGAAATTAAATTGCAACAAAAATAGTAATAAAATTTATTCATAGTGCATCTTAGTAGATGACTCAGCAAGAGACATTTTTAGATGTATTTATTAAGCAGGGAAAATAGAATAAAGTGGTCGTCCGCAACTGGAAATCCACAAATTTTAGTTCGTAGTACCATTTTTGTGAAATATTTTGTCGAATTCGGAGCAGCTGGCATCCCTGTGTAGAATAATTTAGCTCTAGAACGCACTATTAAGAAAAAAAAAAAAAAAAAAAAAAACATTTTCACAAGGTCTGTTTTTCTTTAGTTATTTATTTTTATTACAATTTTTAATTCGTAAAAATATTTTGGCATTTAATAAACTCGAAGTCTGTAATCAGTGGATATGTAGCTTGAGGAGACAGGACTTCTTTTAATTCAGTTGCTTCATGGATTCGGAATTAATTTTCATTTTCAAGTAACACACATTGTTAAGTAAACACCAATTTAGAATTTCGATATTTCACTGACCTTTGATGTGAGTGGCACAATTCACTGAACAATTAAAGAACGATTAGATTTTCACTAAACTTTTCTTTTATTTACCTTTTCCCCGTGGGATACCGGTATTTCCCGTAAATGAGTATAGAAATTAAAAGAGAAAATGTTGATTTTTTTTTTAAAAAAAAAAGCTTTTCAAAAGATTCCTAAAAAAAGAATGAAATAGACTGAGTATAGTTTATTGGGGTCGGGTCGGCAAACGACACGCCGGGGTTAATACTTATCCCGCTAGTGGGTCTCAACTGTAATAACAAAACCTCAACGAACTAATAAAGCTAAAGTTTAAATAAATACGACAACCCTGATGTTTCCCTGGCGTTGACAAGGTATTTATTATACTTCCTTCTTTTTATTCTTCATGTGTGGTAAATTAATAAGTGGTAACATGGGAATCTTTTTGAATGAGTCACCCTTGTAAGGTTAAATTAGAAACTGTTTTTAGAACATTACCACACTTTCCTTGCATTTGATTTAAATTTACGGAACATTGATACTATTAAAATAAATAAATTATAGTTTTAATCTGTTTTCCATTTTAAAACAAAGCGGTATAGTGGTCAGCAAACTGATGTTTGTTAGTCACATTTTATATTTGTGCTATTTGAAAACTGCTTGTATTTGAATTAAGTGAGAGCGAGGTTTAGTATAGGGTTTGATGACCATTGCTACAGTGGCGAAATGTTTTTTAATAAGTCACCGTCATAAGTTCAAATTAAAAACTGTTTTTAGAACATTACCACACTTTCCTTACATTTTATTACTTTCCTTACTTTTTAAAAGGCTCAACATGAAACAAATCTGAGCAAAGTGAAAAGATGCCAGCTTGCTTCGGACATCCGATTAATATTTTTCATTTCATAAAAATTTTCATCGCGCCCCCCGCGCTATATTACAACAATAATGCATATTGAGTATTTTGAATTCTGTTTTTAAATGATTTTTAACTAACTGCCAAAACAAAAGTAAAAGCGAACCAACTTTGGGAAGAAATCCCATTTTGCAGTTTGCCAAGGGGACGGTGAACAGATGAGGCCAATGAAAGCGAGGAAAATTTAAATATTATATTTGAAATGAAAGCCAAACAGGGAGGTAACGTTAAAATAATATGAAAGTAGAAAAATTCGTTAATGAAAGTTGACCTAGATAAATTTAGCTAAATTTAGAAACAGAGAATAAATTTTTTTGAATAATAAAAGAAATAAAAGAGAAGCATGACTGAATAATAAAAAAAAGTAATGTTTGTGGAAAGGAATACACACCGCCGATGACGTCTCGAATATATGCAGAGCAAATGTTTTCTCATATGAAGAAGGAAAATGTTCGATAACGCAAGTTTAAGTTCCAGTCAGTCTCATTCGAGTTGATCCTTCTCTAGCTTTCGAATCTATGGTGAATGTGTATGTTATATATATTTTCTAGTTAATTGCCATTCACCATATTAAATATTCACAGCAGCAGATTTATGCAGATTCATGGATACACTTTTAAGCGGAAGTAAGCGAACATTAGACGATAGTCTAGCATCAACAAGTACACTGACGAGCATGGTTCCAAAAATAAAATCAAGAAAATATTCTCCAGAATGCTTAAATTTTGGGTTTACCAGTACTGGAGTAAATGTTAAAAAAAGGCCCCGATGTATCATTCACTCAAAAATGTTGGCCGCAGACAGCATGAAACCTATAAAACTTAAACGACATTTGGAAAAGCTTCATAGTGAGTACGTCAACAAGAATTCTTCGAATTAAAATTATAATCATATAAAAAGCAAAATTCATTTTTTATAGAAACTTTGTCTGTGAATAAAGAAAACTTTAATTGCATCTTACAAAGTTTTATATAAAATATATATATATATATATATATATATATATATATATATATATATATATATATATATATATATATATATATATATATATATATAAGAAGGATGCCAAAAGGTTTTAATGAAGAAATGAAAAAACAGATATGGTAGTAATGAATGTTTCCTTAAATAAAAAGTAAAACAAATGTACGCACTGCCAACTTTTTAAAACTTTTCCCGACCAGTGGTAGAGTTCTAACCGTAAAATATTACAGTTAAATTCAATGAAAAGTTTAATTGAAAAAATTTCAAGATAAAATCTACAAGCTTTATTTAAGCTTTGAATTCCCCAAGTATTAAAATCATAAAACTTATTGCGAAAATAAATTAATTCATTTCTTACATACTAATATTATTTTAGAAAATTCAAAAGGAAAGTTTTAAAAATAGGTCACTCATTTAATAGATGAGTCATCTAATTGCAAAACTCAGTAACCTTTCACCTCTGAAAAACCCAAATTATTACAATTCATTGTTTGCTTTTTTAAATTCATAAAACGGAAACCTTAATTTGCTTGATTTACTGACCTTGGTTGAATACTGTAATCACTAGTTCTAACACAAATTAACCGATGGCTTCATGAAGGACACTATGTTTCAAATAATGTCAAAAACTAAATTTTAAGGAATTGTGCTTTAATTGATAGTCATGATGCAGCCTGCCAAGAAGGAAATTTTAACCAAATGTGATTTAAAAATCATTGAAATGCTGAGTAACTTTAGAAAACTGTCATTAGTAATTGATAAAAAAAAAAAAAAAAAAAAAGGAAGAAAATGATAGATACGTAGAACCTGTCATTAGTTATTTTAATAAAATTAAAAATCTATAAGAGAAGTCAATCCTAATTGATTTTATCAAATAAATCAAACATTATTTCAATATGCCAAAACTATATGAATGATGAGGAAATGATCGTGATTTCAGCTCATTTTGTTTAATTGCTGAGAAAAGTTTTATTTTAAATATTAAAAAAATTTGTTTTGTGTTCGTAATGTCACATCAACACCAGCTTAAAGGCTGGTATGTCATTTAGTTTTATTTCATTTTATCACCGCCGTTGAACAGCCGACCTAATTCTGAGTTTACGGTTATCAAGTTTCAACTTCATTACCTTTTGATTTTGAATTCAATCCAGAAGACAACGGAACTCCTGGATCAAGCATTTGGATAAGCTAAGCTTCGTAGAGGACTTTGTTGATGGAACTAAGCCTCGTTTACATAAAGAAGAAAACCACGAAATCCTGCCATGGTTAAGCCGACGGCAAGAGGCTTCCGACCTATGATCTGTCTACCGCTGAGGATATTTTACGTCAGCATTGTGGTTTGTACGAGCCGGGAGCAGAAATCGTATCGATTGCTCTATCCCTTGAGCCACCGTGATGTTATTCAGTTGTGCTTTCTTCTCATTTTGCTCTTATTATCAATCTGAGTGTAACGAATTGTTTATATTTGAAGAGTTTCTTTTAAACTCGTTAGCTCAGAGTCCTTGATTGAATACAGCTCTTTTTTTTTAACTAAAAAATAAATAAAATAAAACTAAAATAAAATAAAAGATGTAAGCAAATAAATACAAACTGGTAACACAACTGCTTGACCATTTGTTTTGATAAAGTACTGAAAAATTTAATAAATTAAGTTTACTTGAATTGGTATTTTGCTGCTTCTATTATATTTGTGAAGAGCTAGGACTTGCGGGTTGGTTTATATGTATATGCAGGCTAGTGTGCTCATTACATAGAATGGCCTATAAACTCTTGTCAAGTTGAAGAGCAGATAGGCATGAATTAGAAAAATACCTACCCACTACCTCAACGTTCCACAATACGTGTAGAAAGGTGAGGCCATCCGGTCAGGAAATATCCGGCTGAAAATGAATATGATTATTGAATATTAAGATGCAAAAATTTTAAAATTTTGAGTGGGAGGTATTTTTTAGGTAGTAGTGGAAATTGAGATTGACCTATCGATTGCAAAAGGTTAAAGTTTACTTAATAAACAAAGACTTAAACATTTATTTAAAATAAAAATTTAAAGATTTTGCAGCTATCACAGGGCCGGGATAGCCTGACTGGTAGGGCATTGGGCCCATGTCCTTTGAGAGGTTGTGAGTTCGATCTCCGCCGGCCAAAGACGTGTACAAAATGGGGACTGGTGCAAGCTAAATCTTTCAGGTTACAAAGTCTTCCAAATTCACAAAACAAATCAATACCTCTAGGGGTACTGGATAGGAGATTGATCGTGCTCTGGTTCAGGTCCAAATTAATATCTGCGAATTGATGGATGGTGTGTGAATGTGTCCGCCTTGTAAAACGGGATATGACGTATGTATGTTGTCTCCTTATCATCCTCAGGGATTTTTCGCAGATCGTCGCCAATAGCCCATTGAGTAGTGACGTAAGTAAATGTATCCGTACCAGTACCAGCTATCACAGCAAGATAATCATTTTTAATGAAGTCAACCCATTAATATTCATTTCGCAATGTTTTTAGCAACTACTTAATAGTATAAAAAATAGGTATTAATAAATTCACTTAATATGTAGAATTTTATCTACAATTTTCGTTGAATATGTACTACTATAATTACATTTAATTTTTGAAATTATAATAAACCAATATTTAGTTTAGTTTGTAAATTTTGCTTTCATAAACAACATAGTTTTGATTCTATTTCATGTATAATATAAGGCAAAATTATATGCATCTACATGTTACTAATATTGTAAAATCAAAATAACTTATTCTGTGAACGTTAATTTATTATACGCCGTACGCTGTTTGAAATTATTTGAATTTCCAATCATACTATACACTTAGGGTAATACACTTGATTTTAAATTAGTTTAATTTATATAATATGTTGCTTAAAATATTTTTTATAGAATATGAAAATATACTGAGAGTTTTTTTAATTAAAACGTCTCTAATCTAGCTTCAAAATTGCAAATTAAGCTACTGAAAGAAACAGAATCAGAGCTCTGAATCTCTTTAAGTCGAAAACAATTTCCAAAGTTCAATTATTCTATTTTTCTTAAGCAAACAATAATAGAAAAAAGATCAACCACGAATATATATTACCTTCAGTAACTCATTTTCTCAAAATATGTTATAATTCTATTGTTTCCAACACAGCTCTATCTTCAATGCGTATATTTAATTTAATTTAATATTCCAAACCATTACGTGTTTAATACAGCCAAACCACGAGGTTTTTATGAGCAGGTCATAGGGACATACTAACCATTGATTAAAGTAAACCTACACGCTTTGTGGATGGGGAACTTTTGCTATTACCAGCAATTTAATGCATGATTCCAGTAACTAGAGTATCACGAAATATTCTTTAATGATTTTTCAACTCGCTGGGGGCCCATTGTTGAGTGTGTTTTTAAGTCTGTCCCTACAGTTTCAATTAACTTTCAATTAGAGTTTTACCATCTGTATGAGGTGATATACATATTGTATACCTAGCAAGTATCTTAAGATAAATTAGGAAGCAGGCTGTCTGTCTGAAAATTCTATTTACGAGCAGCGAGAGATGGTATTATATCTTTTTAAAGGATGCGGTTATGAAATCATGACACAGCGTTTAAGATAACTGGATATCATGGTACTTAAAGTAATATTATATAATGGCTGAGACAATGTGGTATTTATTAAAATTACATTCTTTAAGTCTGATGTATGTAATGTAGACAAATACAGAGATGCTTACCTGATTCGTAGAAAAAGTTTTTCTAGTGTAACATTTTAAGCTTTAATACGTGATTTTTGGTTTAAAAATTTGGTATAAAATAATTCTGTCAACCACAAATATAAATAATTTAAACGATATGTATATATATATATATATATATATATATATATATATATATATATATATATATATATATATATATATATATATATATATATATATATATATATATATATATATATATATATATATATATATATATATATATATATATATATATATATATATGTTATTTTTTCTCCTTTTCGTTCGTAATAAAGCTTGTAAAATGTTAGCAGAAATAGATTTACACTTTTTTACAAGCTTCAGTTTTTATTTCTTTGTCATTTTTCTAAATGTTCTGCCAAAAGAGGAGCAGTTGGCACCCCTACAAGTATTATACTCTGGAATGAATGTATTTAGTTCTAAGTAAATATTGTTTACTAGAAAAACTGATCTGTAATCTGGTTATGTCTGAGACAGTGTCATATTTGCTTAAAGTTGTATTTCTCATGTCTGATCTTATGATGTAAAAAAAAAAGTAAATACGTATAAAAGTGGGTTGTTTTAGACAAATATTATGTTTTGGAATAATTGTATTTAGTTCTAAGTATTTAATGTGAATTTGAAAAACTGTTATGTATTCTGGTGACGGCTACGACAGTGCATTATTTACTGAAATTCGAATTCTTTACATCTGATGTAAAAAAAGGTAGATATGTATAAAAGTAGTCTGTTTTAGAAAAATATTATATTTTGGAATGATGTATTTAGTTCTTAGTAAATATTGTACATTAGAAAGCGCTGTTCTATATTCTGGTAATGCCTGAGGCAGTATTGTATTTACCAAAAGTAGTATTCTTTAAATCTAATGTAAGAGATTTGTTAAATATAATGTAAAATAATGTATTTAGTTCTAAATATTGTATAGGAGAAAAATTATTCCGTACTCTGGTAATGGTCGAGACAGTATGGCATTTATTAAAAATTCAATTCTTTAAATATGCGTTCTAGTAATGATAAAATTTTATCCTTCCAAGCAGATGTAAAAATTGTATTAGTCTTAAATCTGATGTAAATAATAGTACTTAGTTCAAAGTAAATATTGTGTAGTGTAAAAAATTGTTTTGTATTCTGGTAATAGCGGAGACAGTGTCGTATTTATTGAAAATTAAATTCTTTAAATCTGAGGAAAAAGAGAATATATATGTATAAATGTAAGCTGTTTTAGGCAAATATTATATTTTGGAATAAATGTATTTAGTTTTATGTAAATTTTGTACAGAGGAAAAAACTGAGAAATAAAATGTTCGTCGCTGACTGAAGAATTGTATTTCTATACTTTTTTTATAACTAAAATAGATCCAAGGCAATTTGGAATAGGGTCCATACATTTTCGCATTATTTTCTCTTCGGGCAAAAAATAATAATTCATTCATTTCAGATGAAGGCTTAAGATAATTTTAAAAGGAAATGGAGGTAAATATTCTCGATTTTCGCCAATTATGCATACTATTATTTTGCATTAAAAAAACAAACAATTTTTAAAAAATTCTTTATTGATTTCTTCCAATTCCCCAGACCAAAACTAAATATTCTAGTAGCGTACGCATTCTATTGAGTTGGTTTTGTTGCGTAATTATCAAAATCTAATAAATAAAAATCAATTCAGTTATATATTTGATGAACCAAAAGCAAACAAAAAAAAAAAAAAAAAAACTGTTACATTTTCGCAATATTTTCTCATCGGGTAAAAAATAATAATTAATTAATTTCAGATGAAGGCATAAGATAATTTCAGAAGGAAATGGAAGTAAATGTTTTCGGAGTACATCAATTATGCATACTGTCATTTTATTTTAAAAGAACCTTTTTTTAAAAAAAAATTCTTATGACGTTTTCTTTTGATACCTTTTTAACAGATCTAAATACTCCAGTCAGTACCCGAAAATGCATTTAATTGTTCCGGTATTGTTGCGAAATCATCAAAATATAATTTAGTTTTAATTTCGTTGAGCCAAAAACAAACAATAAAATTTAAATACTGTTACATTTTCGCAAAGTTTACTCTTCGGGTAAAAAATAATAATTAATTTCAGATAAAGGCTTAAGATAATTTCAGCAGCAAATAGAGGTAAATATGCTCTCGGAGGCCGTTAATTATGTATACTGTCATTTTGTATTACTTTTTTTTTAAATTCTTATATAAATGTTTTTTTTTTGATACCTTAAAACAAAACTAAATATTCTAGTCAGTATTTGAATACGCATTCAATTGTCCCGGTATTGCTGCGTAATCATCAAAATATATTTAAGTTTTAATTTTGTTGGACAAAAAACATACGATAAAACTGTATAAACTGATACCTCAACGATAAAGCTGATACCTCAAAACAGAACCAAATATTTCAGGCATTCAATTGTTCTGGTTTTGTTGCGTAATCCTCAAAATATAATAAACAAAAATCAATACAATTATAGTTTTGATGAACAAAACACAAACAACAAAATTTTAATTACTGTTACCTTTTTGCAAAATTTTCGCCTCAGAAAAAAATTTAATTAATTAATTAACTTCAGATGAACGCTTAAGATAATTTCAGAAACAAATAGAAGTGCATTTTCTCTGAGGCCATCAATTATGCATACTGTCACTTTATATTCAAAAAATCCTCTTTTTTAAATTCTATATTGATGTCTTCTTTTATTTTCTCAAAACAGAACTAACTAATCTTGTCAATAGCCACATTTCATACCTATCTACTTTAAAATTTTTAATAAAAAGCTTTTACTTAATGGTAGTAAAATGAAATTCGAATTGACATTGTAAGAAGGCTTTTCATTTATGCTTAGCTCACTCATCGAAAAACCTAACGATGCGTAGTAGATCTTCGACGTTTAAATTATTTAAACGCAACCGTGGTCAAAAACACGAATCAAGTTTGAATGCGTGGCTATCAGATTAATTGTAAAAATAAAATCTTCTGGAAAATTTCGAAGAGTTGTCTGGCATTGCATGCGCATTCAATTTGTCTGGTTTTGTTGCGTAATCGTCAAAATATAATAAATAAAACTCAATTTAGTTATAATTTTGTTGAATAAAAAACAAACAATAAAGCTCTTAACTACTGTAACTTTTTCGCGCAATTTTCTCTTCGGATAAAAACGAATATTTAATTAACATCATATGAAGGTTTCAGATAATTTAAGAAGCAAATGAAGGTAAAAGTTTTCGGAGGTCATCAATTATACGTACTTTAATATCATATTTTATTTAATGACCGTCGCTGAACAGCCGTCCCAAGTTAGGGTTTACGACTACCAATGTTCAGCTTCGTAGCTAATTTTGAACCCAATCCAGAAGACAAGGGAACTCCTGGGTCAAGTATTGTCAGAAATTTGCCTTCATGAAGGAGTTTTTGATGGAACTAACTCGCCTTTGCGTAACATAGAAAGAAAAACCACGAAAACCACCTATGAGTGTCTGTAGGCAAGGGGACTCTAACCTATGATCCGTCTACAACTGAGGATATTTTACGTCAGCACTGTGGCCGATGCGAGTCGGGAGTAGAATTTGTATCGGCCAACCATCGCTGGGATTCGAACCCAGATCACCACATTGAGAGGCGAGCGCTTTATCTCCTAAGCCACCACGGCCCTGTCATATTATATAAAAAAAAACCTTTTATAAATTCTATATTGACGTCTTCTTTTAAAACCCCAAAACTGAACTAAATATTCCAGTCAGTAACCGCATACGCAGTTCGTAGTTCTGGGCTTGTTGCGTAGTTATCAAAATATAATAAACAAAAAAGTCAATTAAGTTATTGCTTTGTTGAACAAAAGCAATAAAAATTAATTTTTCTTGCATTATAGTAAAATTTTATTTTTTTTGGAAAAAACTTAATAATTAAATAATTTCAATAAAAACAGTCAAGTATCCAAAAATCAGAAGCATATATAACCACGTACGCATTTAAGTGTTTTAATTACGTGAGCTTTAACTTTTATTTTTTAATAAGATGTCCATATTAGTGGAATTTCAATTAAAATGTCACCTCTACAAGGATTATCCTATAGGTACATATTGATAATTAATTAATTTTAAACGAAAATTAACGATAACTTCAGAAGTAAATTGAATTATTTACATAATTTTATCATAATCTCATTTCTTAAAATTTTTCTTAAAAGTGAAAACTACTTAAGACTGAAAAACAAAACCAATAAATGCCGTATTAAATATTTATAATCTTTCGGAAAGAAAACAAAATGAGTCAAATTGTTCATTAATTAGTTATTCTAGATACTCTTTAAAAAGAATGTTAAAATTTTATTTTCAAAATAATGCTAGATAAATTAGTGTGACAAAATCAAACTATTAAAAGATTAGTTGCTAAAGGCAGCTTTAATTTTTTCTATAAAAAATTAATAAAAAAATACCTGATGTCGAAGATTAATAAGTATAAGCAAAATTATACTTTAAAAGTACTTTTAACCATCGCCAAATATTGCATCCCATATTTTTGGTATGAACTTTTTACACTATTCCTTAATAAAATATCCACGTTATTGGAATTCCTAACAAAATTATATTCATAAGTATAACAATTCATAGTTAATTAATTTTAAAGAAAATTTAAGAGAATTTAAGAAGTAAATTGACTTAAATGTTTTCGGAAGCCATCAAAAAATACAATTCGTAGACATCGGAATACAATACATAAAAATCTATTCAATTATAGAATGCAACATAACTTAATTATTATCACAATTTCCAAAAATTTGTTCTTATAATTAAAAATTACCCAAGACTAAATAAGAAAACAAATTAATATAGTATTAAATATTTCTGATCCTTCAGATAAAGAAAAAAAAAATTCTTCATGAAATAATTATTATAGATACTCAATAAAAAGAATGCTAATTTTATTTTCAAATTAATCAATGATAAATGAGTGTGGCAAAATCAAATTAATAAGAGATTAATTGTAAAAGGCAGCTTTAATTTTTTAAATAAACCTGATGTCAAATAGCATTTAGCGTAAATAAAATTAAGAGTTCTTGATACTTCTGACCATCGACATTGAAATTTAGCCCCGCCGCCTATTTTTTGGTATGAACTTTAACCTTATTTTTTAATAAAATATCCACGTGATTGGAATTTCGAACTGTTTTTTAACTATAAGTAAAAATTAAATTTAAAAAAATTAAGAAAATTTCAGAAGTAAATTGATTAAGTTATTTCAGGAAGCCGTTAACAATACATTTTGGAGACATCAGAATACAATAAATAAAAATCAATCCAATTATCGAAATTCACAACATAAATTAATCATTATAAAATTTTCGCAAAAGTTTCCTTATAAATAAAAATTACTCAAGACTAAAAAAGAAAACAAATTAAGGCCGTATTAAATATTACTAGTTCTTCAGATAAAGAAAAAAAATATCAAACTCTTCATGAAATAGTTATTCTATATACTCATTAAAATTTTATTTCTCAATCTTACTTTCATATTAATCAAAGATAAATGCGTGTTACAAAACCAAATTAATAAAAGATTAATTGCAAAAGGCAGCTTTAATTTTTTATTAAAATTAATAAAAACAACCTGATGTCAAAGAACATTAAGCATAAATAAAATTTAGAGTTATTGATACTTCTAACCATCGACATTGAAATTTTGCCTCCCATATTTTTGGTATGAGCTTTAACCTTATTTTTATTTTTTAATAAAATGTCCACGTTATTGGAATTCCAAATCATCTCTTGATTACCAGCAAGCTATTGAAAGAATCCGAGTCATATTCAAGCTCAACTTGTGGGCGGAAGGGTCAGGTCAGTTGTACATTATGAAACCGGTGCACGTTTCAAATATCTTGCCGTTCATTTTACCATTTTTTTTGTTTTGTTCCAAAAGGGTTAGAGAAGACTGAAAATGTCAGTCAGTTTTCGAATCCTTTCCCACCCCTCCAGCTGAACTTATCATCATTTCTCATACAAGATGTACAGATGGAGAAATTTATGCCAGCCTTTTATGATTCGCTAGCATCAAATGTTTTTATTGTAGAATTACAAATCTCCGGATGTGGTTTTGACATAACTCGACAAGAAGAGCTCCCAGAAGACATCAAAATGTAAAGTACATCAGATATTTGATAACCGTTATAAAAGATCAAGTCTGAATGATTGTCGATTTAAAAGGTTTTAAAAAGGTTTTTAGAAGATTCCCTGCTGTTAAGTGACTATTACTTTCTGGTTTCATTTTCGTTGATTTCCAACATTTTAAGCTCTTACTGAGAATTACCTATCTTTTTGTTGAGTGACGTCAATTCAAATTCTGGAACTCTGACGAGATGTATAACTTATTCTAGTTTTAAGTTGCACTATATTTAAAAAAATAAATAAAACTACGAAAATGTTTATATTTTTTTAATTTTTTTTCGATGCAAGATATTTTTGAACGAATCTTAAATATTTTCACGTCACTGATTTCAAATTTGTAATCGGTTTCTCTCTTTAAAAATTGTAGTTTTTATACAGTTTACTAATATATTCTTAACCAAAATTTTTTTAAATATCTTTTTTTGAGGGGTGTCAATACAAATTCTGGAACTCTGATTGGATGTTTAACTTATTCTAGTTTTAAGTTGTACCATATTTAAAAAAATATAAATGAATAAAACTACGGAAATGTTTTTATTTTTAAATTTTTTCTGATGAAAGATATTTTTGAACGAATCTAAAATATTTTCACATCGCTGATTTAAAATTGGTAATCGGTTTCTCTCTTTACAAACTATAGTTTTTATGCAACGTACTAATATGTTCTCAACCAGAATTTTTTAAAAGATCTTTCTGTTGAGTTATGTCAATTAAAATTCTGGAACTCTGATTGGATGTTTAACTTATTCTAGTTTTAATCTTTACTTTATTTAAAAATTTATTAAAACTGGGGATTTTTTTTTCTGTTGCAAGAGATGTTTGAAAGAATCTTAGATATTTACACATCTCTGATTTCAAATTTGTAATCGGTTTCTCTCTTTACAAACTATAGCTTTTATGCAATTTACTAATATATTCGTAACCAGAATTTAGAATAGAAGATCTTTCTGTCGAATGTCAAATCGAATTCTGAAAATCTGACGAGATGTATAACTTGCACTTAAATGCATCACTTCATTTAATAGTTACATTATTGTTAATTCGCAGATTATTTTAAATGAACTCCAATCCGAGGGTAAATCTTCTTTTACATGTTTTACACAGGGATGAGAAACATGTGTTTACATGTATTCTTTTTACATGTCCGAGGCCACTCCGGTGTTCTGGGTAACGAAAGAGCTGACTTTCTGGCGAAACAAGCGACTAATCTTGATTCCATTTGAGATATAAGTCCCCCAAAATCTTTTTTTTAGACTTTCAGCCAGGCATAAAGTTCAAACTGTGTGGAACGAACAATCAAGCTTCTACAAATGCTTCACTGACTAAACTCTTCTTTCCATCTGTTAATCAAAGACTTATAAACCGAAAATTTTTTCTGCAACTTTCATGTGACACAATTTCTCACTGGACACGGCAACTTCAAGACATATTTGAAAAGATTTGGCTTAAGTTCCAGTGATCTGTGCGATTGCAAAATTGGAGAAACACAAGACGCTGAGCATTTTATTGTAAAATGCTCACATTTTGAGAAAAATGGAAAAAACTTAATAATTGCTTTAAATTCGCTCAATATTAACTTTCCTTCCCCTCTTCGCACTTTTGTGGGAAACAAAACCATCTTCAAACTTTTCTACAAATTCATTGATTCAGTTTTTAATGCAAATTTATAAATCACTTTGTTTTATGTACTATTTTAATTTTTCTTTTTTCTCATCCTTTTGTAAATGTTTTTTATTTTTTTATTTTATATTATTTTTTCTATTATTATTATTTTGCTTTTATGCAGTTTACTAATATATTCCTAATCAGAATTTAAAAAAAAAATTTTTGTTGAGTGATGTCAATTCAAATTCTGGAACTCTGATGGGATGTATAACTTATTCTAGTTTTAAGCCTTACCACATTTTAAAAATAAATAATACCAGGGATTTTTTTCTTGCAAGAGATGTTTAAACAAATCTTAGATATTTTGACATCTCTGATTTCAAATTTGAATTCGGTTTCTTTCCACAAGCTACAGTTTTTAATAAATTTAATAATATATATTCCTAACCAGGATTTTTTTAAATTCACTTAAGTGAATATTAAGTTTCCTCCCTTTTCTGACACACAGGAAATGGTAGGAAGACAGCTATAATAAATTTCAGTTTATGATTTGATACATTGAGGTTTTATATTTTTTATCTTAAGTGTTATTTTCATAGGAGCAGATAAGTATATATGCATGTATATAAACCTATAAGTTCTTCATAAACACGTATATTCAGACAAAATATAAACTAAATTAAAAATGTCATTTTGTAAAAATTCATCATTTACAAAAGCATCTAAAATATATGACTAACCCTAGAAAATTGCCAAGCAATTTAACTTACGAAAAAATTATATCTAAAGAAATATAAAAATCCGGTGGAGTATCTTTTTGATAATGAAGTTAATTCGCAGTTTTAATTATATTCAAAACCATAAAATAATTGCTCAAAAGTAAAAGCAAGTATGGAAAACAATCGTAAAATGGTTTGAAATGAAGGTAAAATTATCGCAAAATAAGAAAAGCTGAATAAATTAGAATTTGAAATGGTTTTGATCCATTTATGATTAGGGAGAGACGGAGGAATTCTGATTAGTGTAAAACATGATTTCGGACAAAATTTTTGAAATTTAATTTATTATAAATTTAGAATTCTTCTATTCATAGTTTTCTAAAAATATTTTACTTTTGTTTTTACTCTAATTATTTACAAAGTTATAGCAGTTTTTGGGTAATGTGATAACAGGGGATAGACTAATGATTTTAAGTCTTTAAATGCGTTACCTCAAAATCAGATTGTTCCCATTTTACACTATCTAAAACGCGATATCTCATGTTGTTTTTAAAATAATTTTTAATTAATAATTTTTAATGGTCTAAAATTTTTCATGAGTGTTTCTGATTATAGCACTCATGACTAAGAGAAAAAAAGTAGAATTTAATTTTTTATGTCAAGTGCGGAAATTTTTAAAAAGTTGCTTTTTTAGCTATATTGATCCCTAGCTCATAAGAATATGCACCTGATTTTAAGATAATAGTTCAAAACATAGTTGATAGCCTCCTAAATAATATTTGCAAATGATGTTTTGTTTTAGGCGATTGAAATATTTTTACACTGTTTAGCATATAAGCAAAAAAAATGCGTTATTTTTTTTTATATTAAAAATGACCACATAAAAAGAAAATAATAATAATGATAAATCTTTTGCTAGTTTTTATAAGTTTTTACACATAATAAGACAAATAGACTAGCCTTTTTTTAAAAAAATTTTATATTAATATTTTAAAAAAAGTCGTCGAAGCTAGTCGGACACAGTCAACGCCTCCTATAACTGAAAGCATCCACGCAGTTTTTTGTAAGTAGTCCGATCAGACCACTATGAACGTAAACCAATTAGTGAAAGAACCATTTAATATGAAATCCATTAAAAATTAGAAAGTGGTAGCAAATATATGTCTAAAATTTTTTTTAATTTATGAATATAATTGTTTGTTTTATTTACTTGTCAACCACTACAGATTCAAATCTCAAATATATATGATAAATTTCTCTCAAGTACTTTTAAAATATTTTTTCTAATCATGGTTATTTTATTGTAAAGCTACCACAACGACTGCTTATATTCAAGAAGTTTTTAACTCATTGTTTGTAATTTTCAAGATGAATGGGATAGGGGCCGCTGCGCGGCCCAGGTGCCCAGCTGTTTCAAATAAACTAAACTAAAACTTTTAAAATAGAATTTGGGTTCTTGCGCACAAGTGGTACGCTTTTGAAATAATCTGCGCAGACTACTTATAAGAAACCGTGTGGAGGCTTTCTGATGTAGGAGGTGATGACACAGTGGAATAACAGAGAAAAACCGTTCTGTCAACAAAACTGCTTTAAACCGTCAAATATAAAGAAAAAATGTTTTTATTTTAATTTTTTATTTACATTTCACGACTAACGTTTAAAAACAGAAAAAAAACCTGTATTTTTCCTTAAACACTTTTTTTCTGAATAAAATATGTTCTATTTTCTTTGGAAACTCACTTTCTAAAGTGAATTTAACAAGATATACTGAAAGCTTTAAGTAGAAGGCTTTGTGAAATTTTAAAAAGTGTACTAAATTTGAGATGCGAAAACATTATCTCTTTTAAACAAAAGAAATTATAAAATGAACAAACTATTGAAAAGAGGTATTCAAATAAACTTAGTCACCGAAACACATAGAGTTTGAAACTTGTTTAGTCTGCATTTCTTTCGCTAACTCCTAAAAATTCATGTTGAAATGTTGAAAATTAGAATCATTCATTTTAGATTCAGTGGAGGGAAACATGTTAACAGATAACCGAAAAATTGGAAAAAATAATTTATTAACAAGTATATCAGTAGAAAGAAAATTAGGTGAGTTCAGTACATTTTGTTCTTAATAAATACTGTTTAAATCAATATAAATTTTCTTATCTTGTATCTGCCTTTCTTCCTAGCAACTTAAATGCTAAAAAACTCAGCAAAAAGCAATTTTGTCCCTAATGCCGCATTTGAACTTTTCACGATCGCTTTATGAATTACTCTTAATGAATTATTCTTTATAAATTTTTAAAATAAATTTTAAATTATATTAAAACACAATAAAATCGTCATCGAGCAGCCGATTCATTTTTGAGTTAATGTCTACCAATATTCAACTTCATAGCCTTGTAATTTTGAAGTGAATGAAGAAAACAAGGAAATTCTTGGATTAATTATTGGGAGAAATTTGTTTTCGTGGAGGACTTCTTGGTGGAACCAACCAGCAATTGCGTACTAGGAGAGGAGAACCATGAAAACTTTCCTCGGTTAGCCTGACTGCAAGAGGACTCTAACTTAAGATCCGTTTAATCACTGAGAATATTTTATGTCAAATTTGAAGTTGGTGCGAGTCAGGTACGAAATTCGTATCGACCAGCCATCGCTGGGATTCGAAACCAGATCACCTCATTAGAAGGCGAGTGCTGTTACCCTCAGCCACCACCGCTCTAAGACATAGGTATTGTTAAAAAGATAAATACAATGCTAAACTTATAAAATTCTACACTTTTACTGCATTTATGATCAAGTTTTTTTTTTTTTTGCTGAAGGTACTGTGAAATTTCTAAAATAATTACCCTCGAAATTTGATTGATGAGAACATCATCCATTTTTAGTAAAATAAATGATTGAAAGAAGTTCAAACTCCGGCAAATAATTCGATTAACCTTAGTCGCCAAAACACACAGAATTTTAAATTTGTGCAATTTGCATTTCTTTTACTAACTCGTTGGGTGTAGAATATAAATTCGGTGGACGTAATCAGGAGAATCAATCATCTCAGATTCACTGACAGCAGACATGCCAACAGATAACTGAAAAACCCCAGAAAAATAACTTTTTAACAGGCACATCAGTAGGTGGTAAGTAAGGTGAGTTAAACACATCTTGTTTTTAACGAATCTTTTTAAATCAATACCATTTTTCACTTTGTATCAGCCTCATCAGTATAGCGGTTTTAAAAAAATCAACAAGCAGCTTAATATGCATTTTCAAACGAATTCATTGAATAAATTCCGGTCTTTTTAACATGATTTTTTGAAGCTCTTTCGCCAAGGAAGTTTTAAAAAATCGCAGTTTAAGTGCCTTACACTTGAAGCAAAGCTATTATTTCATGCTGTATATGGCATCTTGCAGTAAAGAATTATCTGGGCTTTAGAACGGCCAATAACTCCAGTTTGGCGCCATTTCCCCATCCAGATAAATATTATCATAATCAATGCTTTATTCCAATTTTTGCAAATTTTTATGAGCACAGATAAGGCAACATTGGAGTGAGTTTTTTAAATATTAAAAATTAGACAGCAAACGCTTTTCATTTTCTCAAAAGTGTGGTTTTTCTCCATATTGAGGTTTTGCGCCATTTTCAGAATAAATGTAGAGAGCGCTGGCTAAAG
This sequence comes from Parasteatoda lunata, assembly GCA_949128135.1. Classification (NCBI taxonomy): domain Eukaryota; kingdom Metazoa; phylum Arthropoda; class Arachnida; order Araneae; family Theridiidae; genus Parasteatoda; species Parasteatoda lunata. Next base: position 29,385,253 of record OX421981.1, on the reverse strand, counting down.
ATTGGCTGAACTTAACTTAAGAGCCATCAGTAACTGTTACAATTTCACATTAATTATGAAAATAGCATATTATTCTGAGAAAAGCATCATTTTTGCGAATAATATGCTATTTTCATAATTGATAGCGAATAATTGAATAACAGCCTTAAGATATACATTAAAAGACTCGCCTTGCATAGTGTCGATTCTATCAACATCAATAAAATAATTAATAATGGATAATTGAAAAAAAAAACCGGAAAAAAAAAACATTTTAACAAGCATATTAGTAAGTGGTAAGTAAGGTGAATTAAGCACACATTTTGTTTTAAACGAATCTTTTTTGACCAATACCATTTTTTACTTTGTAGCAGCCTTCTAGCAATAATCAGTAGAGATGTTTTAGAAAAAAAAATTTAATTTCCAACAAGCAACCTAATATGAATTTTCAAACGAATTCATTGAATAAATTAAGGAATCGTCTCAGTTTTTAAATTCAAGACATACATTAAAAGAAGATCCACCTCACATATTACATAATGCCAATTCTATCAACATCAATAAAAGAATTATTAACAGATAATTAAAAAAAATCAGAAGAATGACTTTTTAAAAGGCATATCAGTAGGTGGTAAGTAAGGTGAGTTAAACACATCTTGTTCTTAACGAATCTTTTTAAATCAATACAGTTTTTCACTTTGTATTAGCCTTCTAGCAATAATCAGTATAGAGGTTTTTTTTAAAAAAAAATATTTAATATCCGTCAAGCAGCCTAATATGCATTTTCAAACGAATTCATTGAATAAATTCAGGACTCATCACTGTTTTTTCAATTTAAGACATACATTAAAAGAAGATCCACCTTGCATAATGTCAATTCCATCAACATCAATAAAAAATTATTAAAAAGAATAACTCAGAATTGACTTTCTTAGTCTGCTGATGCTGACAGATTAAAGCAATCAAACTGCTAAAGGTCACTCAATAATGCCGAACGGGTCCTTCTTGTAAGAGGCTAAAGGTTAAAATTTTATCCTAGTTATCCAACCTGATAGCAACTTTGATTTCATGGAACTGCCCGCTGGCTCTGAAAGGGTTATTTAAAAAAGAATATATAAAAAAGCGATAAATATAAATTAAGTATCGGTTGGACATGCTGTTTCAAAAAACAAAGAAACCATAAACCAATAAAAGATAACCGATAGGCCACATACTAAAACGTTCTGTAGAAATCAAGTATTTACAAGATCAGAAATTTAAACGTGCAGAAAAAGACCTACAATCATTTTTATTTTATATTTTTGTTTAACTTTCTCCGAAATTCCCTAAGGAAAAACACGAAATTCGAAATTCGGAACATTAAGAACAAAAGATAAAAGCGTGAGGAGTTGTAGACAATAAAACAATCTTAGCTTTCGGGTAAAAATCTCAGAGGCCCTATTTGGTCGAAACGTGTGTTGTAATGTTGAATAATAACTTATGCAAGTTGAATGATTCAACTAGTTACGATGATAACTACCATAAAAGTATCTTTAACGAGGTTGATTTTAGAGAATTAAAAGTTGAATCTCATTTTCACGGAAGATAGTTTTATTTTAAACAATATTACAAAATTCAATTATAAAACTAACGAGAAAAAAGTCAGGTAAAAACAATGGAATATTATATTGTAATTCTGAATGTTCATTTTATGTAATGTTTTTTTATAGCAAAATTAAAGAAAAATATTGAGTTAATCCTAGAAACTTATTTCGTTTAATTTTTCTTGGAGTCCATTAATTTTTTTATTTCAAGAACTACATTGACAAAATCCCAATTTATTTAGTTTTCAAAATGTTATGACTGTTAAATATTTTAAAGTATGACGTGTTATTTAGCGTTAAATGAGTTTGTTTTTCATATTAATTGCTAAATATGAAGACTTATTTTGGTTTCAATATTTTGGAGCTAGGTATTTTGAACATTTATCTAACAAACGATTTTGATTTGTTTTTTTAAAGTCACGATTCTTAAAAATTATTCCATTTGGCTACAGTCTTTTGTTTCAAACATAATCCCTTACATTTAAATTTCTATTTTTTCTCATAACATTATTTAATTTAGTGTAGCACAAAAACTTATTGATACTGCCAATATTTTTAACTTCTTTTTCTTTATTTGCTTTCACGCCATCATAAGATTACTTATTTCCTCCAAGTGCCCTATAGAAATTATTTTTTAGCTGCTAGTAAAAGTATAAAGATAAGAAACATTTTCAAATTTGTATTTCAAACGATTATTTAAGAAATTTAAATTAGAAATACAGCGATATAATAAAATAGATTTTTTGTGTGATGTGCCGTTATCAAGTGAAAATTATGTATTCATACAAACTACATATTTGGAAATGATACAAAAGAAAATAGGAGAATTTCCCCATATTGAAAAAAAAATTTTTTTTTGCGTATTTCAATATTAAAATAATTTCACAACCCACAATGATTGAGTTCGCTTTTTTATGTTTTAGATCCGTCAATGGATGCAGAATCATGCTTCCCACAATGCACTTTTTTCAAGGATAGTTTTTTGTTGTAGTATTTGGTTTAACTGATTTCAAATAAAATATTGCTTCATTTACAAGCCAATATTTATTTATTGTTATCATTACTTGCACATTTATTATCGTATATTGCCAAAAAAAAACTTCATTTTCTATATATTTTAATATTGAAATGATTTCACATCTAGCAATGATTGAGTTCTCTTTTTTATGTTTTAGGTCCGTCAATGGATGCAGAATCATGCTTCCCACAATGCACTTTTTTCAAGGATAGTTTTTTGTTGTAGTATTTGGTTTAACTGATTTCAAATAAAATATTGCTTCATTTACAAGCCAATATTTATTTATTGTTATCATTATTTCCACATTTATTATCGTATATTGCCAAAAAAAAACTTCATTTTCTATATATTTTAATATTGAAATGATTTCACATCCAGCAATGATTGAGTTCTCTTTTTTATGTTTTAGGTCCGTCAATGGATGCAGAATCATGCTTCCCACAATGCAATTTTTTCCAGGATAGTTTTTTGTCCCTGTATTTGGTTCAAAAATTTTTTTTGCTTCATTTACAAGCCAAATATTATTTATTGTTATCATTACGTGCACATTTATTATCATTATTTTATATTATTATTTCATTCATGTTTTTTAATTAACTTTAAACTAGGCATTCACTTTTTTCTTCCAAATGGGCATAAATGCTACGTTTTGCTATAATGTGAATAGAAACTCTCTTAAAAAAGGCTTATTTTATTCGTTAAGATTCGTTCAAAAATATCTTGCATCGAAAAAAAATTAAAAAAATATAAACATTTTCGTTGTTTTATTTATTTTTTTAAATATAGTGCAACTTAAAACTAGAATAAGTTATACATCTCGTCAGAGTTCCAGAATTTGAAAAGATTAAAGAGAAAATGTGGAAGCCAAATTATTTCGTCATCAATTTACTTGTGAGCAAAATTAATAAAGTTTTCGTTCACCACTGCTTATTTTAAAATAAAAAGTACGCCGTATTCACAGAACTAAATTAGAATAGATATGTTGCCAAATGTTGCAGTTTTTGTCAAATGCTTATCAAGTGGTAGACAATAAAAAACTAAAGTTTTCAGAAACTTTGGTACTTATGCTAACATTTTAAAAGAGAGATTCACAAAGAGAGATTTGGGACAAAGTGGCGTTTCATGCAAACATTTAAATAGTGTTGTGAAAAATAATAAATCAAATTTACCAAGCAAGGAATGATACATTAAAATATAAACTTAGTTACCACTAGGACTTTTTCTTCCCAAAAAGCATATAAAGTTGGCAACCTTGGATATGTCATCAATGAATAAAGTGAAAGCAAAAATAAATCTGTTGTTTTAAAGTTTACCATCGCTGCCAGCTTAGAAATCCTAGCTTCCCAGAATATTTAAAGTGGTAATCATCACACAACAATTTAAGGTAAACTTAATGTTCACAATTTTACCCACACATAACGTCTCTACACAATTAATGCATTTTATATATATGTAAAAGTTGCTTGCATGTAGAAGTAGATAAAATCATTTAAAATTAAATTTGTTAATTCAACAATAAAATATCAAAATGGAATATATTGTTTATATTCCAGTTATATCCATGTTTATGCTACCACTTTATATATTTCTCTCTGATTGTTTTTTGCTTTTATTAAAAATAAACTGGGTGCCTGGGCCGCGCAGCGGCCCCTAACCCATTCATCATAAAATAAATACATTGTATAAAAACATTTTGGATTTTTGCAGCATTATGGTAGCAAGGATTCTCTGATTGTCCCCAATAAGGGATTTATAATGGTTTGTAATATTTTTAAAATAAGTGGTCCCAGACAATTGAAACTATATATGTTCAGGTCTATTACATTTAATAAGACATTAGCCCTTTGACGCAAAATTTTCATTAAAAATATTTTCATAGTTTTTCATTTAGTATTTAGGTCAAAATAAGTGAAAAATATTATATTTCACATTTTAATAATTTTAATTTTAAAAAAATGCGTGAAACACCAGTGTCACTTTCTACGCTAAAGGTAAAATCTTCCAAAAATAGTTCACTTCCAAACAATAATTATTCAAATTGTCCGTAGCTATTTAGATCTAAGAGAAACAGTGAAATTTCTGTAATTTACAAAATCAATTATTGATAAATTTTTGAATATGATTTATGTATTTTGATAAATATTTTTTGATTTATATTTTATTAACTTAAAATTAATAATTAATTTATTGTTAAAAATGACTTTTTATCTTATTTTTATAATTAATTTTATCATCAAATATTATTTTTATAATTAAATATATAACAGTTTTTTATAAGGTTTTTAATAATTTTTATAATTATTATTAATTATAATCTTTATTATAATATGAATGAAACAAATTCAAACTACATTTTATGGATTTTATATTTTAGTACAAAGATAATCCGATAATCTAACAGATTTTTTTAGTGACTCTTAGACGGTTTTTTATATAGAAAAATTTACTTATAATTAGAGCGTAGTAAAAATATATATCTAAAATGGACATGGGTGCCCCTTCTGTGCTAAAGGGTTAAAAAAAATTTACAAATTTTTGTTGTTTTTTTTCCTTTTAAAATATCAGTAAAGGACATGATTAAGAAAATACTAAAAAAATATTTAAACAGCTAAATCATCTACAGATTTTTTATTTTAAATCGTGACCCAAAGTCCCTTTAATTCTACAGTCTCACACGTAGAAATTTAATTTACCTGATAAAGTTAAAGGTAAATCATGGAAGAATTAAAAAATATAAATAAAAAGTCACACTCATGATCCCTTTAAACTGGTAAGGATCCTTGCAATATTTTTCCGTCCAATTTTTTTAAAAAAAAGTTCAAAAAGGTGAATGATAGTGGACGTGACATAAGAACCAAAAGTAATGGGGTTGTCCGAAACATATAAGAGTGAATATTCTGGATTTCTAATCAACAACCATATACCACCCAATTGTTGCATAGAGCAACAGCAATATGCTGTTATTTTTCGGCGTGGTTCACAAATCACCTCAGAATTTAACCCTTCTAAGCTCAGCAGACCAAACCTAAAATTGGTACTGCCTTCTAACTACAAGGAATCACGACTTGATCTCTTCTCAAGAAAACGGTAATTCGAAAGTTGAGTATAATAATGAAATAAGTACCCCCTCCTAGTTCGATTGGCACGATACCTTGTACACCAGGTCGTAGGTCATAGAGGGGGTGGGTTATGAGTCGGTTGTCACCTTCCATGTCAGAAGGTTGGGTCACTTGTTGTTGGGCTGCACGTCGACTGAATTTTTATTTAAAAATCCGGGAAACGGGCAACTAATGTAAATGGATAACCTCTGTCCTTGAAAATCAATTTCTTCACCGCGAGCTTTAGAAAACAAAAACAGGGTTTTCTTTAAACACACCATATTGTTATTTTATTTTATTCAGACCAAAATACTTTTCGATAAATGTGTTTACACGCCCTCTCTTTCGAATTAATCTAATTGGTCACGAGCGATTGATACTTAAGGTCACGAGGTGGACTGCAAATATTTTTATAAATTAGATGAGCGTAAAGAGTGGAGCAATTTTTTCTCTTTTTAATTTAACTTAAAACTGCTTGGATTTTTGGGGATTAAGAGTTATTCTATAGACTAATGGATTTGCCAATAAAAAAACCGATTTATAAAACATTCAAATACCTTCAGAGTTCTTAAATGCGCAGTTCTTCTATAGGTTAAGTATGAACAAAATTAAATACCTTCATATGTACAGTTCTTTTATAGGTTTTTATGAATAAGAGTTCATAATTATAAATACCTTCTGACAAACAAAGACCTTCAGAATGTATATGTATTGTTCTTCTATAAGTTTTTTTATGAATAAGTCTTTGCAGTTAAATGCCTTCAGACAATCAGAGACCTTCAGAATGTATATGTGGAGTCCTGCTATAGGTTGTTGATGAATAAGAGTAATTAAATGCCTTCAGACAATCAGAGACCTTCAGAATGTATATGTGGAGTCCTGCTATAGGTTGTTGATGAATAAGAGTAATTAAATGCCTTCAGACAATCAGAGACCTTCAGAATGTATATGTGGAGTCCTGTTATAGGTTGTTGATGAATAAGAGTAATTAAATGCCTTCAGACAATCAAAGACCTTCAATATGTATATGTAGAGTCCTTCTATAGGTTGTTTATGAAAAGTTCTTTGCATGATTGAAAGATTTGTCAGTATAAAATAATTCATTCAAACAATCAAATACTTCTTTTAGCTGTACAGTGCACAAAAAATAAGAAATGAAACACCCTTAAAAGATTTTGATATAATGATTGCATTTTTATGCACTAGGACTCAATCTTAATTGCTCACTGGGGTAATCTTAAATACGCAAATTAATTAGTGCAGACGATATTTTAAGTTACAAAATCAGACGCAAAAATGTACTTTGAATAAATATACATTTTTTCTATGGATTAGGATTTCTGACTTTTAAAATATGGAAGGTAGCCGCAATCTGGAAAATATGGTCCTATTAGTTGAGTCAGAACAGCGATTGAAAATTTGAACCTCTTCATGTTAATTTTACGTTTCTTTTTAATCGAAACGAAAACTTTTTGCAAGCATCTATAAAATTCGTTTATCCAAGGATAATTCCATAGAAAAAATAATTTCCACAGTTTAATTATTTTCGTTTTTTTATACAATAGTGGTCGAAAAAATTTCAAACTGTAACTTTCACATTATCTTAAAGAAGTTAATTTAATATGGCAAACTTGAAAGTATGAACGAAATCGGTCGAATAATTCCTGGGGAATCGAATTTTAAAAAAGTCGTTTGTTTAAAATTCAATTTCTCAAATTCGTTCCTTCTCTTGCGCACTGTGCATATGGAGTGCTTCCATGAGTTGTATAAACGAGTTATTCTGCTGAATAACGGATTTGCCGGTACAAAATCAATTATTCAAACAATTAAATACCTTCAAATTGTATACGGCATTAATAAGTTTTTTTTTTATGAATAAGAGGTATAAATAAGATTTTGATTTGAATAATATCAGAATATCTTTATAAAAAAAAGTTATTTTGACGATTAAAATATATATTTGCCAGTATAAAATAGATTTTTCAAAAAACTAAATACTTATACACAGAAGAATGTTTTAATAAGTTTTTTGTTGGTTTAGACCAGTGATTCTCAACCTTTTTTTTTTTTTGCGGCGGCACCACTTTTAACGATTTCGAAATTTGACGGCACACAATGAAAAAAAATATTTTAAAAGTTGTTTACTCACCTATAATACACTGTGTTAAATAGTTTGTGATATTATTTTGAATGTGAAATAAAATAATATGTACTACAAAAGCACGTTTATTAAGAGATTATTTATCTCTTTCGACTAATTTTTTATTAGTTAGTAACAGTTATTTATTTTTTTGCTAGTTAATTGTTAGCTTGTTTTCTATTGTTATTAACTGTTAGTTTTTTACATTAATTATTTTTTCGGGATTTCTTGTTAATTAGTTTTATTGCTAATTATTAATTGTTAGCTTATTTTTTTGTTAGTTATCCTTTCTTAATTTGTTTTTAGAATTATAAATTGCATAGCTTCCTTCGATGATTAGCTTTTATTTCCGTTTGAAAATTAATATTTAGCTTGCTTTCTTTTGTTAATTAATAATTTTAATAGTCATTAAGTTTTCTACTTATTTCAACATTTTTTGTCAAAGACAATTTAAACTCTTCTTTCTTATTTTAAGATTGTCAGATGGTGTCTGGTGATTGAAGCTTCTGGTGACCATAGTTCTTCTTTCTTTTCTCTATATTTTTCTAACAATAGTTATCTGACGTTAATTGAATGAGATTTAAAAGAGGTTTTTTAGTTATAGGAGACAAAACATCTTCACAGAAAGCAATACTCAGGTTCTTCCAACGTCCCCTATCACTGAAAGCCTCCACACGGTTTTTTTGTAGGTAGTCCGATTAGACCACTATGAAGGTAAACAAGTTCAGAACTTAGAAAAGAAGCATTTAATAGAAAATCTAGTAAAAATTAGATAGTGGTAGCAAATATATGTTATGTCTCAAAATTTGTTTAATGTTTGAATATGATTGGTTTATCTTATTTACTTGTCTACCACTACAGATTCAATTCTCAAATATATATGATAAATTTCTCTCAATCGCTTTTAAAAAAAATTTACAAATATTTATAGTGTTCCCTTTATAGAATAAACCAAATTCCCGACTACGTTGTTTTTGTGCAATTTTTTGTAGCGACGTAAAATGTACCATTTTGTAAAAATTGGCACATAATAATTGTTGCCGGAGCTAATTTAGTTTTTTCCAATGTGACTACAGTTTTAGTTTTAAAGAAATACATGGACGTATTGCAAGGGTCGGATACTCCTATTAAAATATTGATATGAGAGTTATGATATTTTTTGTTTATTTTTATATAAAACGACTACAACTGGCTGTTAACAATATAAACAATAACATTTAGTACTAAAAATGATTGCGGTGCTGTTTTTAAATTAAACTGAAAGATGAATGGTAAGTACTATTTACTTTTAATATTTAACTTATTTTTTATAGTATTTATTTATTTTTTATAGTATTTTTTATAGTATTTACTTTTAATATTTAACTTATTTTTATTATTAACTTATTTTTAATATTTAACTTATTTTTTAATATTTAACTTATTTTTTAATATTTAACTTATTTTTTAATATTTAACTTATTTTTTAATATTTAACTTATTTTTTAATATTTAACTAATTTTTTATAGTTAAATTGTCAACCGCTTTCTAATTTTTTATAGGAGGATCAGACATACTAGTAAAATCATATTAAAATATGTTTAATTATATAACTATTATATTTCAGTGAACAGAAATGTCTTTGTTTCACCGAAATAAAATTAAAAAAAGGTATAGTCGAATTACCAGTTTCGGTCTTTAATTCATGAAAGAGACAGACTGTCGTAAGTGGGTTAATTGAGAATAACTTGCTTCACTTTTTTTAAGACGGGAAAGGATGGTAGCTCAATTATTTCATTATTAAAATTTATTATGGAGAAATAAGACATTTGTGTTTCTCATATATCATTACGATAAATATTCATAATTTGATCCGAAATTAAAAAGCTGTGATATTTAAAACCAGAGTCGTAGCCAACAGTAGAAAATATCTAATTGGTCTAAGCACAGATACCGTTCTACTTTGACAACAATTACAACAATTGAAAAAATAATTGTTCCGCGAGTCAACGCAGTTATATTTCTTTGCATAAAAAAGATGCGAAACATGAAGGGGTTGGAAAAAAATATGAAAACCCTTTAATACTAATTTTAACAGTCTTTCTCTTAGCCGCAAATTTTTTGGAAAGTTTTGCATGGTAAAACTTTTGGAATAATTTGAAATATCATGTTTGAAGCTATTAAAAATGGTGTCTTTTTAAACCATGCAAAATATGCATCTACCAAAAAAAGCGTAGGAAGTCAAAAGCTGACTTCCTTTACAATACCACTATAGAAATAAAAGCATTCTAATATTACTGCAGTCCTATGGAAAGCAAGCCTACAGAGATGCCAACTGCTCCGGACACGCCAAAGTAATTAAAAAAACGGTAAATAACTACGAAGTTAATTTTGCAAATATTTGACTATTTTCGCTTGCTTTTTAAAAGGTATAGCATGACATAAGTACTATAAAGTGGTGAATTATATACGCCTACGAATTATTTAGAAATAGTGGTGGATAAAAATCTACTAAATTGAATTTATTAAACCAAGAATTACAATTGACAAAATACCGCTTTAAAATGTATATTTGCTGTCCGGAGCAAGTTGGCATCTCTGAGCCTGTAGAAAGCAAAGCCTAAAGCAGCTATTAACTTCCTCTCCTACTTTTGGTCGATCCTAATTTTGCATGGGCTAAAAGTACATCATCTCTAAAAGCTTCAAGCATGATCTTTCAAATAGGCTCAGCAGTTTTGCCACGTAAAATCTTCCAAAACATTTGCAAGAAATAATATTTACCTAGAGTTGGTATATTAGTTTTTCCGTAATTTATTCTAAACCTTTGTTTCAGGACCGTGGTATTTCAGGGAATAAAGCGTTCGCTTTCCAATAAGTTGAACCGGGTTTGAACCCCAGTGATGGCTGGTCGATACGAATTTCGTACCAACCACAGTGCTGACATAAAATATCCTCAGTGGTAAGCGGATTATGGGTTGGAGTCCCCTTGCCATCAGGCTAACCATGGGAGGTTCTCATGGTTTTCCTCTCCATGTAACGCAAATGCGGGTTAGTTCCATTAACTAGCCCTCAACGAAGGCGAATATCTCCCAATACTTGATCCAGGAGTTCCCTTGTCTTCTGGATTGGGTTCAAAATTATAAAGCTACGGAGGGGAACATTAGTCGTAATCCCAAAAAATTGGGTCGGCTCTTTAACGACAGTTATAAAAAAGGAACTATATTTTTTAAAATTAGGGGGATACCAATGTTTGTCCTTTTCATCAATCTAACTTCATATTGAATATCCTTTATACCGGTTCGATATTTCTGGAATTATCGACGAAATACTGAAAATCTCTTAATTTTGAATGCCAGTGAATTACGAAAAATAGCGAGTTGCGAAAATTGGAAATGATAATTGCGCAACATAGATGATTTCTTTATTTTTGAATTCCATATTCCAGACATAAATACAAATTTTGGGACTCCATGATCTTTCCATTCTCTGAAGTTGATGAATCACTTGAACTTCCTCTGACCTTTCTGGTGAACTTAGATTTTTGAACTCAAATCTCTATGGCACTTAAAATGAAGATGTTATATTATGCATGAAAATTTTATTAATCATTTACGAAACATGTCGCGTTACAAGTCAAAAAAAAAAAAAAAAAAAAAAAAAACTGTATTTGAGAAATGGAGTGCTATAATAAACTTTAAATCCTTATTTTCATTCAACAAGGCTTTGAAATGGTTGCTATAGATAATAGATAAGCAATGTTAACATTTCCTTTATTGTCAACTTTTGAATATATTTTTAGCTGATAATTATATCTCACTACAACTCTAGAGACATTTTAATCTGAAAAGTTTAAAATTTTGATTTCAGTAATGATTTACTACAAACTTAATTTTCCTAAGACAAGAATTTAAAATGGCTGACATATAATATCGAATATCAAGATTAACATTTTAACTATTGTTAACAACAAAATACATTTTTAGTTGATAATCATATCTCAATACATCCCTTAAAAGATTTTAATAAGAAATGTATAAAAACTTTGATTTTAGAAATGAATTGGTGACGACTACTATAGTTAATAATATATAAATATTGCAATCCTTTAATATGATTTCCAAATTGTTAGTATTAAATCCAGAAAGAAGTTATTAAATTCCTCTCTTTAATTTTATAAATCTGAATTTTGTATTGTTAAAAATGACATTAAGTCTGAAAGATTTTAACATGATATATATATCTTCTGGCCTTCTGGATTGTGGATTGGGCTTAAAATAACAAGGCTACGGAGTTGAACATTGGTAGTCATAAGCTAAAAATTGGGTGGCAACGGTGGTTATAAAAGAAAAATTATATATATGAAGAGGGACATGTGTGCACGCAATCTAGTAATTATAGCCTAGCATCATATGATAGAATATAATTCTCTAAATTTAACTTCCGCTTTCAGATATGAATTGTATAATTGTATTGTTTTTCATCATTTTCACTTACAATTTCAGATTAATATTAACCTGTAAACCTAGCCTTAAGGTATAGTAAACATCTCTTTAGACAACATGATTGTTTAGGTCCAACAAGTATAGTTCGCTCATTCGGGAAACAATCACAACCTCAGTTTTATCTTTATTCATAACTTACAAAAAACCAAAAGTTCATAAAACCTTTGACATTTCACCTTATAATCAATAACTTTTTAAAATAACTTTTCGAATCTATTTATCGTGATAGCATAAGGAATATGATTTCTCATAACTAAACAAGTTAAGCGTTCTTCAGATAACACCATCACTATTATTATCCAAAGACCACCTCATAAAAGAATAAAAAACACAAAATCCACATGACTTTGTTACTGGCGTAAGTTTTTTCCTCACCTATGTTTTTTTAAAGCCTTTGATAAATGTTGCCATACCAAAGCGATTATGAATGTGGCTAACACAGCTGTGTTAACATAACAATAACAAGGCATGTCAGGAAAATAATATTTGCCAAACTTAACCATCAAGTTTCTGGCGTAGAAGAGTGCTGGTGAGAATTGCTTATGTCCTGTAATTAGTTCGAAGTCGAACTTTGATTTGTCAGATTTAACAGAATGATAACATAGGTGGGGGTCCTTGATGCTTTTGATCCTTTATTGCCAGGCTAGAAGGCTTAAGAATCTACTTTGGGCACATTCTTTTCTTTTATAATTTCATCGAGATCATAAAAGGTGAGTCTGCTGTGATTCAAGTACCTTATAGAGAGATTATATCTTACTCTGAAAAGATTCTATTCATCATTGTGAAAGAAGAAAATACCAATTTTTCTCCGTTTTTCTTGTAACTTATTCGCATTTAACTAATAAAAAAGTTGTGTCTTTTTAGCTGTACAAAATGATCTATAACGTTTCTTTTTTATAAATATTTTCTTCTTAACTGTCAATGAAATAGCGTGTAATCTTCATATGGGTTCAGTATAACTTTTCTCTGTCAACGTATTTTGTCTTGCCAACGTAATATTTCGTAGTGATGTAAAAATTACCTCTTTGAATAATGATAGGGCAGGGTCCGGGCGCTAATTTGCAATCCAGTGGCTTCTAACGACTCTCTTTCATTTTTTAGATATTTTCCTCCTGGCTGTAATTATAATACAAGCTTTTATTTCTTTTAAAATATGTTGCCCGAATTAAAAAAAGGTCAAGAATCATTTTCTTTTTATTTAAGAAAATGCCAAACAAGAAAGCGCATCGTTAAAGGTCGCTGGATTCGAAAATCATGTCCGGGGTAGGGCATTTACGCTTAGACTAAATTGATATTTTCTAGAATTGGCTGCCACTTTAGTTTTCAAATAAGGTATGTTTCGGTTTTTAGATTAAACATGCTTTATTACTTCAATAATATGTTACGGTGAACATGAATGTTTTATTTTTCCAGAAATAAAGAAGAAATCGAGTTTTACCATTAAAAAAAATTATGTTGTAGTTTACTTTTGACATATTTGTGCTTAGCGTCTTTTATTCAAAAAAGAAAAAAAAGGCGGTAGTCTACAGTACAATTAAGATTATTATAAAATTTCCTTATAAATAAGATTTATTTTGCAGGAATAAGACTGTTCTGCTTACCATAATTTATCAGAAATATAAATATTTATATTTTAATCAAAAACCCGGCCTCTGTGCCTCTTTTAAGATAAAATGGTAGGTAAGAAAAAATATGTACTACAACTTTTTTTTAGAAAGATGCTATTATTATATTGACCATTTAAGTGGTTTGAAAACCATACAGGAATGTAAACTCCCCCAGATTTAATTCTTATTTTTAACGTGGTAATAAATTTATATAATCATATTTTTTTTTTTTTTTAAATAAATGCGGTTTAAAATTATTATGCCTACCATTCAATTTCAATAATTTAAACATATATATTGTAGACCTGCAAGCTCTCTAAGAGAGTTTTTAAGTGTTTTGTGAAATGTAAACTATTTTTAAATTTTGACAAAATAACCATGGGAGAAAGCCCTTTTATAGCAAGACGGAAAAGAGAAAAACCTGGTACGTAAGACATTTCATTCCAGCATTTTTTACGAAAAAAATAAAATATCTGTAACTATCAAGATTTCTTTTAAAATTTTAGCATATATATAAAACTGCTCTTTTTCGAAGATAAAGTAGATATTGCTGAATAATTTAAAAAAAGAATAAGTAAACTCCTCCCCAAAACTAACTATAACTGAAAAAATTTCACTACCAGCCTTTCCTATTTTCCGTCTCGCTTTCACCCCTGAAAATAACTGCTGATAATCTGAATTGAATTGGCATTTATCTACCACTAGATAAACGCATTTTTGAATTGTGCAGTTTGCGTTGAGTCTTTACGGTCAGCAAGCACTGAGGTAGCTGTATAGACTGCAACAAAGTCAGAGATGCCAACTTGCTCCACATTGTAAAAAAACGTTTTCTAGTGGTAACGAAATTTAAAATATTTTTAATTGAGTATTTTTCATTTTAAGTAATTTTTACACCACTACACAAAAAATTCAAAGTAACATAAGAGATGCATCTTTATTGCATTTATTTATTGGTGACATTTTTAAAGAGTGGATCCTTATTCTACAAATTTGATAAACCTTTCACAAATGTTTAACTTAGAAACTTAGTTTTAACTTACTTAAATGTTTAACATATTAACTTAGAAAATTTTAACTGTAGTGGTGGAAATATCACTTGAAAATAAAAATTTTAATCTGAAAAATTTTAATTGAAATTTCGTGACAGTTGGAAAATATTTTTTTTTTCTAAACGGAGCAATTTGGATAGGATTGCAGTATTTATATCATAATACATTTTGGCGTTGAAAATGGAAAGGAGTTCTTAACTTCCTAAGCTCATTTAGGGTGATGCAAATTTTGCATGAGTAAGAATGACCCACCCCATTTCTAAAATTTTCAAGGATGATCTTTCGAATGGTTTCAACAATTTCACCATTTAACACGTTGAATACCACGCTAATTTTACATGACTTGCTCGTCTGGCCACACGGTAAATAACTACAAACTAAATTTGCAAATATAGACAGATTTTGCTCGTTTATAAAAGGTTTAGCATGACATATCTTTAAAAAGTGGTGAATTATATATGCCTACGAATTATTTAAAAATAGTGGTTAATAAAAATCCACTAAATTGAATTTATTAAACCAAGAAATTCAATAATTAAGTAAATTTTGAATAAATTTTCTGCAATTCCATAAAAGAGTCTAAATTTTATAGTTCTATATCATGTTACACGCTGTCAGCCAGCTGTTTTTCGCGGCCTATGTAAAAGGTCAGTGTCAGCAAGCGGTGGCAGACGCAGCCTAAATGTAATTTCAGTGTCAGCCACCGGTGGTTGACGCAGCCTAAATGTAATTTCAGTGTCAGCCACCTGTGGTTGACGCGGCCTAAATGGAAAGTCCAGTGTCAGGCACCGATGGCTGACGTGGTGCTCAACGTGTTAACACTATGTTTAAGGACGTTTCTTATATACCTATCTCTACGAACACGCGTCAATTTGACGCATGAACGAATACATATAGCAGCACTTACAGAGATTTCAACTTACTCCCGACCTCAAATATATATTTTAAAGTGGTAGTTTATCAATTGTGATTCTTGGTTTAATAAATTCAATTCAGTAGATTTTTATCAACCACTATTTCTAAATAATTTGTAGGCTTATACAATTCACCACTTTATATTTGCAAAATTTACTTAGTAGTTTTTTACTTATTTCGGCGTGTCCTGAGCCATCACCTCCTACATCAGAAAGCCTCCACACGGTTTCTTAATAGTAGTCTGCGGTGATTATTTAAAAAATGAACCACTAGTGCGCAGGAACCCAAATTCTATTTTAAAAGTACTGACTGACTGACTGATACAGTTTTATCGGAGTGCCTATCCTATGGGGATATCTGCTCCTTCATCTAAAGTAATAATTGTAAGGGTGATGGGATGGGTGGTGCGGGGGTTAACTAAGTTATGTCTCAATTGTAAATATTTTACAATTAAAATAAAATCTGGGATAAGTATATACATGTTAAATCGCATTGGGATACATAAAAAAAAAAAAAAAAAAAAAAAAAAAAAATTAGAATAATATCTAAAAATAAAATAAAAAGAGAAAAATATTTATAATTATTTTACAAGTGGGGAAGACTCCCTATGCACTCCCTCCGGTTTGGCCGGGCTTCTTAGGTGCAAAGTGCATAGTTTGTCTATTTTAAGGGTGATAATATTAAACTATCGGTTGTAATATTTTGATAATACGCTATCGCTAAGAAAGAATGCAGTTATCGGACTGAAATTTGCATTATTTTCTATAATGTCCAAGCCTAATAGTTTGTTGAAGTCGCAGGTGCTACAGTCTTTAGCACCTTTAAAAAAGGAAGCGTTTAATTTAAATAAATATTGGTCAATTTTATCGATTTTTAGGTCGTTATATAAAGTATTGTTTCGAACAAACCAAGGTGCCCCGGTCATTCTTCTAAGTATTTTTTTTAAAAGAACTTGAGAGAAATTTATCATATATATTTGAGAATTGAATCTGTAGTGGTTGACAAGTAAATAAAACAAACCAATTATTTTCATAAATTAAACAAATTTTTAGACATATATTTGCTACCACTTTCTAATTTTTAATAGATTTCATATTAAATGGTTCTTTCACTAATTGGTTTGCCTTCACAGTGGTCTGATCGGACTACCTACAAAAAACCGTGTGGAGGCTTTCAGTTATAGGAGGCGTTGCCTGAGCAATGTAATTATATACCGTAAGAAAAACAAATATGAGATACATATTTATGAAATATTCTAGTATTTTATTTTTCAATACTCGAACTAAGCAACTTAAACCTTAAAAATCTGACCCTCTGACATCAATTGACCTTCTGCGTTTGTTCTTTCGATTACTGCTTATCGACATCAGTTGTTTATCGCTTGTTTCATTAGAGATAACGATAACGGATCGTAGTATTGTCGGTACATTCCTATTTATTATTGATGTGATGCCTGCATGTTTACTCAAAATTTTGTCTAAGTTACGATTGCGTCAAATTGATGCATATTCGTAGAGATAGGTATGTGACCACAAAGAGAATTTCAATATTTCAACGCTTTTGAAGAAAATAGACTTCAATATATGTTTACCTCGATCAATGGATAAAATCATTACAAAAGATAAAATAAAAATGCAAACGGGTTTTGTAATTATTCTTATAAAATTCGAAATGCGTCAAAATGACGCGTCCCGTAAACCTAGTGTTAAAATCTTCCAAAATGTTTGCTGCTAAATTAAAGCTTATTTACATATTGTTAGCATTGAAGTGTTTCCATATTTCCTCGAGTTAGGTAGAAATTTTGGAATGTAATATTTTTACTTCGTGTATAGCTCTGGAAAAAATTAGGAAAACTAAAAGTCAGAGTACTCTTTGTTAAAACGTGTTAGCCCTAAGATAGTTTGAAAAAAAATAATTTTTATTATTTATTTTTAAAATATTTGATAAAGTTTTAATATCGAAATGCACGTATTTTTACTTCCCCTCAATTATGTGTTACTTTGTGATTAATCTAAATTGTGAACGAAACTGATCGACTGGTTTCTGAGATTTTAAAATTCAAACTATTAAACCAATATCTTTCATATATAAAATTTTGTTATTTAATTTAAAAAAGCATTATTAAACATGGGGTAAAAAGTTTTATACTTCGCAACTCCGAATTTTAAAAAATAAACGATTAATTAAAAAATACTTTTTAAAAAATTTTGTTGAGGAATAATTTTCGAGTAAATGTGGTTTTATAAATGAAGAATTTTTTTAATAACGCAATTAATATTATTATTATTTTTTGAAAACATGGCGAAAGACGTAAAAAAGCGAAAACAATAGCTAAGGACCTAAACTTTCAACTGTCCTTTAAGATTATGACTACATAATATTATGTTCCCTCAAGTAATATTATGTAGTCATAATCTTCCAGATTATGGCTACATAATCATTTACTTGAAGGTAAAAAATAGAAATCCACCGAAAAAAAGTAGAATCAAAAAGTCGAATTTAAAGTTATAGAAAACGATAAAAGCTACATAAATAATGAATAAATACTTTTTTTAATAATAAAAATGAGTTGCATTTCATCGGATTTTAAATTGGGCACAAAGTTAATCTCTTACTATAAGAGGTCAATAATCTCTTTGCCGGTATGTTTCCAAATATGATTGTTTTGAACATATACCAATCTTAGATATTCGACTCTTATAAAGAATATTTTCACGAATCACATACAAACACACATTTATCCAATGGTCTTCTTTTACACGTGTTCCTTCTATTTTATCCATCATTAAAACCATCCAATATTCCTTTATTGCCAATTTTTCCTATCCATCAAAGATACCGAAATGTCACAGCCACTTCATCAAAAAGGTCAAAAGTCACAGTGATGTTCTTTATATAGATCCAATCAGAACTGATAATAGTTCTTCCTATTTCAATTCAGGATTTGAGACCTGAAGAAATGTTCTAGTTCTTAATAACGTGTTGGAGATGCCATGCAGATGAAAAAGCAACCCCGCCTCTTCTGACCTCAAACAAGGAAGGGACGTATCCACCCTGATTTTAACAATGGGTTACTCATCTGATGTGTAAAAGAGCGGCTGCATGTATATTTATTTATAATGTATACATCATGTGTTTAGGGTGGTGATCCCTTTGAATGCCTGTTAATATTCCAGAGCAATTTGCCGGAGGTTAAAAACACCCTGTTTCTTTCATATCGCACACACGCCTTTGCTTTTAATTATTTTTTACGACCCGGTGCAACAATATTTCAATTCTCTTTAAAATTCTGTCAAGAATTTTAAAATTAAAAGATGCTTATAGAGCTTTTACGAATATATTGAATATAGTCAAAAGAGTTCTCTGATACTTTATTACATTTTTTGGCACAGTTTATGTCAACGAAGATTCCTTTACAAAAATTTAAGGTGTTTTCGAGTTTCATTTGATGTTATTTTGAGGTGTTAAGGTTGACTTATGGTTTATTGAAAGTGTTGTCTTCAAAAATAATCTTAGAATATCAACCTCCCAAGGTTTATAATCAAGTTGTTTTACTAACACTTGAGTTGTTTTGATGTTGATAGAAATCTACCTTAGAGCAACCAGCTTAGAGAGGTTGTTTTTGAGGTGTACATGTTATTTTGTCTGCACTTAATGCTAATAAGTAAATTTGACATGTGAATAATTACACTCGATTTCGGTTCGAATTTAAAGTTTTGCTTACGAGTTTGATATTATGAGGTGTAAATGAGGTTGAAATTAAGGTTTTTTTTGATGAAATTATATATATATATATATATATATATATATATATATATATATATATATATATATATATATATATATATATATATATATATATTTAAATTTTTTGAGATCTGAATAAATATTGCTATTATTATTTGTGCTGTAAACTTTTTTTTGTTGAAAAAAAGGTAATTTTATTTAATATTTTGTGTTATGAATCTTTACGAAATAAAATTTTCATTAGATTATTTATCACATATCTCTTATTCAAAAATACATATCTTCTTTATACCTCAAAATGTTATATGTTATCTTTATCAGTTCAACTTTATCAAAAATAAGTACTCGCCACGAGGCTAGTAAACAAAAAGTGTTGCTACCGAAATAAAATAAACAACCGGCCACTTTTTTTCTTTCTTTTTTTTTTTTTCTTTTTTTATTGCGCAACGAATTTTCTTGAATTGTGAGGTCAAGTAAGAATTTTTAATTAAAATTTTGACACACATTTACATTATTTTTATTGTTGCATTCACTTTTTATAGCCGTAAATTATTTCTAATACGATTTTTTTAATATATATATATATATATATATATATATATATATATATATATATATATATATATATATATATATATATATATATATATATATATATATATATATATATATATATATATGTATATAATTTAATCCAAGCAGAAAAAAAGCAAAAAATCTATATTAAATGAAAAGGATCTATCGGTATTGGTCACCTACTCATTAGGTTAGAAGAAAAAGTGGCTACTATGTTCTTGAGTCTATACCGGCCATTAGCTACTAACTGAAAATTTAAATTTTCTAGTCGGATTGAAGAGGTTAATAAGTTGATGTTATAATGTTGAATGATAATTTAAAGAAAATTTAAAAACTTTGTAACCACCGAGGAAAACTTGACAATAAACAAATATACTTTTTCACTCTATATTTATACTACACTCCTGAGCAGTGGCATCTCTGAGAAAACGCTTTTTTTTTTAAATAATGATAAAGTAATGAATAATAAGCTTTTTGACAAATATATATATATATATATAATGATTTTATAAAACCAATCTCCAGATTCTGTAGCATTCCTGAAATCAATTAGTGCCAGATGAAGTTTAATAGAGTAATTTTCGAATAATTATAACTCACACACTGTTTATCAATTCTGACAGGAAAAAAAAAATTGAAATACCTATTCAAACATAGATATTTAAATGATTAGTGCTATTGAAACTTATGACATTTTTTCTATAATTGACAACCTTTGAATAATTAGGGTACTGACATTATTTTTATAGAGAAGAATAGTTTTTTTTTCGATTCTGAACCGATTAAGCTATAGAAAACTTTTTCAAAAAACAGTTTTTTTTCATCTTTCTTCCGTATACTTATATCCTTAGTTCCTCATCCACTTGTTTGATAAACAAAAAGAACATGTTTCCTAGAATTTTATGATGAATACTATAACGATTTATATTCATTAATCTTTTTTTTTTCTAACATAAAAAAAAGTCTAATTTGTCATTTGCTTTTTAAAGATTGCTGGCTAATTAGGATATCTTCAATAGCTTGTCAGACTTTTCATAGGACAATGATTTCTTTATTGGTTCAAACAAGTTACTCTAGTTTTTATGCGTCTTAAAATACATGCATTTACTGCTATTAATCAAATTCTCATTTTAAAGTATTTATGCCACTAATATTTTAAAGCGTATATAATATTGAAATTGTTTGTTAAATATTCTTAATCTGAAAAATAAGTAAGGTTCTTGTAAACTTTTATTTGAGGTTTGATTGATTTTTATTTTTTTTATATTATAAGCAAATTCAAAGATGCCAACTGCTCTGTACACGCCGAAATAATTAAAAATAATGATAAATAACTACAAGTAAATGTTTCAAATATTTGACTACTTTTGCTTGCTTTTTAAAAGGTATAGCATGAGGTAATTATAATAAAGTGGTGAATTATATAAGCCTACGAATTATTTAGAAATAGTGGTGGATAAAAATCTACTAAAATGAATTTATTAAACCAAGAATCACAATTGATAAACTACCACTTTAAAATATATATTTGCTGTCCGGAGCAAGTTGGCATCTCTGCAAATTATTCGTTTAAACGCCAAAGTACCATTTACAAAAAGAGAAAGCCTGGTAACTCAATTATTTAATTTTTAACATTAATTTTCGATTAGCAAGTTCGTATTCACAAAAATATTTTAATAATACCAAGAATCGATATGCGGCTCTGAAAATTTGCTTTTGGTAAAACTTTAAACCAAATCATTTTATCATTTTTGTCTTTATTATGACTTTTGACTTTATTATATATATATATATATATATATATATATATATATATATATATATATATATATATATATATATATATATATATATATATATATTATATATATATATATATATATATTATATATATATATATATATATTATATATATATTATATATATATATATATATATTATATATATATATATATATATATATATTATATATATTATATATATATATATATATATATATATATATATATATATATATATATATTATATATATATATATATATATATATATATATATATATATATATATATATATATATATATATATATACATACGTAAATACTGAAGGTAAAACTATTTAGAAAATGTTGATACATTTCAAAATAAAATTACATCCAATCTCATGCGAAAGAAAAGAATCATAATGTCATTAATTTATTTAAGTAGCATTTGAAAATCTTTTTTTTTATCAAAGAATGAACTGATGGATGCAAATAAATTCGTAATATGTCCGTTCGCCTACATTTTTTTTAAAAATTCGTCTTTTTTTTTAAAAAAAATTAAAAGTGAACAGTTATTTATTTAGGGTTGTAGGGGATCCTATAAATTTATAATAGTGATGATTTTACGTTGCACGAGTTTAAATTTTTTTTAAAACCACTTTATCATTTAATGATTTGAATAAGAAGAGAATGACTAAAACGTTTCTGTAATATACTTCGTCCCCAAGATCGAAAACGTTACCACGGGTGAAAGCAAGACGGAAAGGAGAAAGAGCTTGTAGCAAAACCTTTTCAGTTTTGACTAGTTTTCGGAAGGAGTAAATCTATTTTCTTTATAGAACTATTCTACAATATCTACTTTTACACGGAATGGAAGCAATTTTATATATATGCTATAATTGTAAAAAAAAATCTTGTTAGTTACAGAGATTTAATTTTTCTAGAAAAATATGGTAGAAAGAAATGCCTTTCGTACCAGTTTTTGCTTTTTTCCGTCTTGGTATACAGGCTATCAGCCTTGGTTGTTGCCTGACCCATCACCTCCTACATCAAGAAGCCTCCACACGGTCTTTTATAAGTAGTCCGCGCAGAATATTTAAAAAGTGAACCAGTTTTGCGCATGAACCCAAAACCTTTTATAAAAGTAATTGAGAGAAATTTATCATATATATTTAAGAATTTAATTTGTAGTGGTTGACAAGGGAATAAGGCAAACCAATAATATTCATAAATAAAACAAATTTTTAGTGATATATTTGCTACCACTTTCTTAGTTTAACTAGATTTTGTATTAAATGACTCGTTCGGAAAGTGGATATCCTTCACAGTGGTCTGATCGGACTACCTACAGAAAACCGTGTGGAGGCTTTCAGTTATAGGAGGCGTTGCCTAACCCCACTCAGATGATAGTGAAAAAGCCCGTAATAGGGCTGAGACAAAGATTTTTTATTTTACATAAGCATAAGGACATTGTTTTAGAGGGTTTATGATTAGTGCTTAAAAAAATTAAGGAAAAGCAAGTACTAAATTCCTCGTTTTGTTGTTAAATTTGGATTGAATACTGAAAAGGTGTATTTCTTGTGTCCTTTTTCTTGGGCACGCTTTTTGAGTTGTGTCCACTTTTTGAACACGTTTTTTGAGCTGTATCCAGAATATATTCCCAGATTGTTTCAGGGAACTAATGACTATGAATATAATATAAAATATGTATTCATTTCTATAGAAAATCTAACGAACAGATAAAACGAACGTTTTCAGATTTGCTTTTGTTAAAAATAGAGTATTTACACTTTCAATAACTAATTTTTTATAAAGATTTAGCTATCTTTAAGCGATTAGTTTTGACAATCATTGTCACGAAATCATGTGGTTATAAACAATACGCGAACTTTCATTTATTTGATGAAACTACTTCCTTTCCAAAGATACGATAATTTTATTTATCTGGTTATACAACCATTTCTAGTGATGTTACAGAGGTTATAGCACTCGCTGATTTGTCGGGTTCAATTCAAAGCAATGACTAAATTCTCAATCGCCCATATTCCTTTTAAGTTTTATTTCTTTATTAATTGTCTTAAACCTTACGCTGCTTTAAGCTATATGTTTTTGATGAAATTTGTATTTACAAGCAAAATAAGACATTAATCTCTATATTTTAACGAAATGTTCCTTACAATACTTCTCAATGAGTGATTTTTGTCAATAGCGAAGGAAGTTTGTGAATTTTAAGCATCCATTTTTTTTACTGAAGCAATTAGATTCTTAGTAAAACAAAAGATTCCCATGAAAAGAAGTTATGGTACCTTTCAGACAAAATTAAAAATTTTGCCACGAAATTCAACCTGTAAATGAATGTTTGCTCAAAAATGTATTTATAATTAAACTTTATTGCATTATTTTGCTTTATAAATTTCAATATAAAATTTTCATAAAAATATATTATTTACTCGCTCATTGATAAAGTATTTTTAAAAAATAAAATTCTCTTGAAAAAAGTGCAACCCAAAATGCAGAAAAACGAATTTTCAAAAATATATATAATCAAAATTTATAAACATTTATTAAATACTTAATTTTTTTTTTCTGCTTTTAAATTTAAATAAAAAAAAAATTCTAAAATATACAAAATAAACGCATGATTAGTGTTTTTATTCATGTTAATATGATGAAGTCTACTAAAAAATGAAATTTACTTTTAGATAAGCTTTTGAATTTAGACCACCACTTACTTCTAATCATAAAAATAATAATATTAACAGAAATAAAAATGTCACTGACGAATGAAATACGTTATTTTAATGAGATTTCATTCTAAACTGCGAAACACTATGCATTTATTACAGAACATATTCATTTCAACGAAGTTAAGATTAATATCTTTTTCAGTAATTAATCTCTCCTATGAAGCCATTATCATTAACCATAAAGAAATAAATTCTTATTTCTCTTCCCACATTCATCTAATTTAGAGGAATTTTTAGGACTTAAAAGAAAACATTTCCTCAAATCCACGAACATGTTTGATCTTTTGGACTCATTTTCTTTTCTTATTTTTTTTAAT
Organism: Parasteatoda lunata; assembly: GCA_949128135.1. Lineage (NCBI taxonomy): Eukaryota > Metazoa > Arthropoda > Arachnida > Araneae > Theridiidae > Parasteatoda > Parasteatoda lunata. The sequence continues at coordinate 29,360,234 of OX421981.1, read as the reverse complement.
CCTTTAATAACTCCACCCAAAATAAAGATAACTATTGAAATTAAATTTAATAAGATGCCTCAGTTCACACATTGAAAGGATGGGTCAAGCGTTTTGACTAGATTTGTGACCTAGTTAATCTCATGAGCTCAATCGGAAAAATCTCACTACCGTCAGCAACTCACCTTCTAACCACTAGATGTCGCTGAGGTCAATCAGAGGAGTCGAATGCCACTGATCTAGTTCAGAACGAATGATGAGAGATATAGAGGAGGAGTGGGTTCACTTCTTTTTCTCTTTTTTTAATCCTTTGTTTTTTCTTTTTGTTCCGGTAAATCACTTGCCTCTGCAATAATCGGTGAGGAAAGAGAAATTTCGACATGCAAGGCTTTTTTTTTTTTTTTTGTTTCTTTATTATTCTACATTATTTTGTTTCGCTAAACGATTGTTTTATGTTTATTTGGGATTATCAAGTACTGTTGGAGGTAACACCTTTTAATTTTATTTTTCCCGATTTACGCAAGCTTTCAAAATGATCGCTTATTAGGCAGTGGACTTTATTCGTGAGAAAATCACATCCGTAAAATCAGATTTATTTTGCTTCGGTGACCTTTCATTTCCATAATGTTAGCACGCTCAATATTAGTTTTGCAATATGATGTAAAGCTCTCTTCATCATTTTTTATTGATGTTGAGTCTTCAGCACGGAGAAAATTTTCAATTTGCTGTAAGTCTACGTTACAAAGCTAAAAACTACTAAACTTAAATAAATTAACAACGAATTTACTTTTCATATAATTTTTTGTAATAAATTAGAATTTGATTTTAAAATACATAAAAAAAAATTACGACTACTACCTTAGCAACAAAATAACTTGGGCCAATCATTGGGCCAATATTCACGAAATTTGTCTCAGTAATTGTTCAAAGGGCCTTCCGATATTGTCCCTATATAAAATTGTCCGATTCGCCCGATATTTTACAGCCACATTACGACCAATATCGGTCCTATATTTAATTGTCAGATTCACCCAAGATCAGATTCACCCATTTAGACAATGTAGATTCTATATTGGCCAATGTAGGTCCTATATAGGCCATTCTAGGACCAATATTGAAAAGTCTAGATATCCGAATATTGGTGTTTTGGTGCATGTTCTTATAGGACCCATATCGAGCCAACTGGGGCCACGATAAAAATGTTGCTAGGGTAAATGTGAAAATAAAAATAAGGAATTTGCTAACCATGACATAATTCATGATAAATTAAAATTCGATAGAAGTTTGCATCACCAACACAAATCTAAGGACTACTAAAATGTGAAAACAATTAACAGGAAATTTTCTTTTCATAAAATAGATTTTGAAATTTTCAAGAGATTTTGAACCCAGAATTATAAGAAAAACACATGAATCCGCCTAGGTAAATAGTTAGAGGAGGAAACAATACGAACATAAAACTGAAAACTTAACAGCAACAAAAAAATATGCAGATAAATTTTGAGGCTCTGGGCCAGGATCTTAACATGGTTTTACAGAGGTGTCTGTTTGCTGTAAGTGCCTTACATTTGTAACAAAGCGATGATTTTAAACTATATATATCATCTTGCCGTGAAGAATCATCTGGACTATAGAGCTGGCAAATAACTTAAATATTTTTAAAAATTAATTAACTTTTTTTTAAAAAACGCCAATTTGGCGACATTTTTTCACCTAAATGAAAATTATAAAATTCAATGCCTTCTTCCTATTTTTTGTAAATTTTTATGAGCCCGCATAAAGCAGCATTGGATTAAGTTTTTAGATATTAAAAAATTAGACCACAAACTCTCTTCATTATCACAAAACTGTGGTGTTACTCCACATAAACGTTTTCTACTATTTTCAGAATAAGCATAGACAGCGCTGGTTTTAGATGGGATAACTAGACCTAACAGTCATGAGTAACTGTTGGAACTTCGCAGCAGTTATGAAAATAGCATATAATTCGCAAAAAAGCATCATTTCATGCGACTACAGAGCCTTCAAAAAACAGCCTTAAGGTTAAATAAATCAAGAACAGGAGAGAGTGAAAGGGTGCAGTCGTATATTTTCGTGAATGAAAAAACCATGGACTGCCAAGGACAATAGAGCTAGAGAAAAAATAGTTCATGATAAATTTAAATTCGATATAAGTTCACGCAACAAATAAAGGCAAGGACTACTAAAATCTGAAAAAGCTAAATAGTGGGAAATTTGCTACAAAATATGAAAAAAAAAAAAAAAAAAAAAACAGAAAATTTCGTGTCATAAAATTTCATCATACTAAATTGTTACAAAATGTGTAGAAGAAAAATTTTAAAAGTCTGAGTCATGGCAAAGTAGCTGCGAAAAAATCTGTGCACGGAAGGATTCGTCTCATTATTCAAGGATGGAAATGAACTTTTATAAAAGAAGTGGTAGGGCATTTACCCTTGAATATAAGTATCAGATGTTTATTGCGCAAAATAAAAAACGTACCACTCAGAATAACTTTTGATCTAATGAATGGATCTTCATGTTCCAGCACTCAATCTTAAGGATTCGAAGGGGTAACTTGAAATATGCTAATTAATTAGTGTTGACGATATTTTAAGTAACGAAATCAGACAAAAACGTACTTTCTGAATAAGCTTACCTTTTTTCGACGGTTTTGGGTTCTCCGCAATCTGGGCAACATGGTTCTAAAAGTTGAGTCTGGAGAGCGGTCCAAAGTTTGGACCCCTTAATATTAATTTTACTTTTTGCATGTTTCACAATATCTCGAGTACTTTTTAAGTAAATTCAAAAAATTTTGCATACAATTACGAAATTCGTTTATCCAAATATAATTCCATGCAAAATATAATTATTAGTACAGATTTATCTTTTTTTATTATTTTATTTAATAATAGTCGAAAAAGTTTCATATTGTAAATTATAAAATTGTTACATCATTTTAAAGAATGCAATTTTAAATGGCAAAAATTAAAATTTAAGCGAAATCAGCTGGGATAGTTTCTAAGAAATCGAATTTTGAGCAAGTCTAATTTTTAAAAATGTAATTTCTCAGAAACTATTCGACTGATTTTGCACAAATATTGGATTTTACCATGTAAAAATACATTCTCTAAAATTATGTAAAAAATTGTATACCTTACAATTCAAAATTTTATGAAATAAAACTAAAAATATTAGTACAGGGTTCCCGCGGTCCTTGAAACTTTTTAGTAGTGGTAGCAAATTTAGGTTATTGCTGGAAGATATTTCTTATTTTAAAATACCACTTCGTGGATAAGTGCAGAGATGCCAACTTATCCGGACAAGCAAAAATAACTAAAATAACGGTAAATAACTACAAACTAAATTTTGCAAATATTTGACAATGTTTGCTTGCCTTTTAAAAGGTATAGCATGACATAACTACTATTAGTGTTGAATTATATAAGCCTGCGAATTATTTAGAAATAGCGGTGGATAAAAATCTACTAAATTTAATTTATTAAACCAAAAATCACAATTGATAAACTACCACTTTAAAATATATATTTGCTGTTCGGAGCAAGTTGGCAGCTTTGTAAGTGGTTTAGAAGGTGAATTTTTTTGCTTTCATTGGAAAAAAATTTTTAGTGGTAGCAACACAGAAACTAAATTATCGACATTTGTTTAAGTTCCGTTATCACTTTTAAAAAATTACAGGACCCGCGGGAATACTATAGTAAATACTCACTAAAAAGTTTTTTTTTTTTAATGGAATTATCTTCGGCCGAACGAGTCTCAGAGAAAAAATACTCCGCTTAAGCATTTCTTGAGATATACGCAAAAAGTAGAATTAACATTAAAGGTTTCAATCTATGGACTGCTCTCCTGTACTATTTATACCATAGACTGCTTTTTTTTTCGGGGTCAGAAATACGAATCCGTCGAAAAACAGTTATGTTTATTTGAAAAAAAAACTTTTGTGTGTCTGATTTCGTTTATTAAAATATTATCCGCTCTAAATAATAAGCTTATTTGAGGTTACCCCTTCGAACTTTTAGGATTGAGCCCTAGAACGTGAAGATCCGATTATTAGATCAAAATTATTCTGGGAGGACCATTTATTTATTTATTATTTTGCGCATTATACTGCTTAGTTCTGTGCGATACTTCCATTACAAGTTTGAATAACTCTACACATGCTCTTTTGTGCCATATATGCTGTGTCTCTTTAAGCTAGAACATTACAATTGATTAACAATGTAAATATCAAACTACTTTTTTTATAAAACCTCCTTTTGCATAACTGTAAAAGGAGGCATATACTTTCATGGGCAAAACTTTCCGGTTGACCTAATACAGTCCTGGCCATATTATTAGACACACTATAAGATTCTATGCAAAATTATAATTATCAGGTGATACTATACAGCTGTATTGTTCTTACTCGGATGAAACCGATTTGCACTTGTTTATGCTCCTGGTATCAATTGGTTAAGAATGCAATACGTTAAAAATAAATGCAAATAGGAAGTATATAAGTATATAAAAATCTCCTGAATAAAATCCATTACATGTATGTTTAAATTTAAAAGTATTGCATATATACTCGTGCAAATCATGTAACCCTACGATTTAACTTGAATAAAAACACAGTTCAATTTATCACTTTGCTAGGGTTTCAGAGAATTTGCACCATATTATGGTTCAAGGTTAAAATGAAACTTAATTCTAAATTTATTTTTTGACTTAAATCTGAAGGCTTCCTTCGATTTATTTTGCTTTATATATTTAACAGCAAAATTTTTTTATTAAAAAAAGCTATAAATCTTGCAGATATCTTAGACAAAACTTAATATAACACACGCAAGTAATATAATTAAATGTAATAGACTTTATATTGTATCATTCCATTTAAAAAATAACATTAACTTAAAAAAACACTCTGAATTTTTTTTTTCAATATTAACCCCTCCCTTCTCGCTCCCGTGAAATTGATGGGCTGGAGTGTTAAAATTTCTTGAATAGTTTTAATAGAGCGGTAGCAAACTATATAGTAAAATTCGTTAAAGAAATATAGTTACGCCTACTTTTTAATATAGTCACCAGTAGTTTGATGCTTTAACGTTGCATTTTATATCATACTTATAATTTTTGATATTTAGTGGTGAAAAAATTACTTATAATGAAAAATACTAAACTAAAAGTAACTTAAATTTTGCTACCAGTAGAAAATACTTTTTACAAAAGCCAAAACAATAGGCACTTTTATGACCTTTTTCTTGAAAATTAACCGATCGTTAAGGGGTTAAGCTGTTGAAAGCAATAGATAGTTTCGAACCCTAATATTCTAAAATTTTTTTGGAACAATACGGTTGCCTCCCCATATATACCTAAATACGGTTTAACTTGAACTATATTATCGTGAAAATTAATCCTTATTTAGGCTTAATTATACGATACTACGATTTAACTAGTACGAAAACTGATGGTTCTACTTAACACTTCATTAAGATTGCAGGGGCTTAGGCTTAGCGAAACTACGGTTTAACTTGATTGAAAACATGGTTTAACTTATCATTTCTTTAGGATAGCAGGGGATTATGGTTCGCGATACTACGGTTAAACTTGAATGAAAACACGGTTTAACTTATCATTTCATTAGGATTGTATGGGAATATGGTTCACGATACTAAGGTTTAACTTGAATGAAAACACGATTTAACTTATAATTTCATTAGGATTGCAGCGGGATTATGATTTAACCTCAAACAATTTTTTCTGAGAGGATACTTAAAAGTATTTTCCTTTATAGATAACCTGGCAATTCTTAATCATAAAACACATTGGTGAACATTGACTATAATTTTATTTAATTGAAAATGAATTAAAGACAATTATTCAATTACATCTATGCCATATGTTATTAGAAACATTTATGAAATGATAAGGCATGTAGTCATAGGAGTACAATGCCTTAAAAACAACATTTCAAACAATCATATATTTTCTTGTCAGTTGAAAAAAAACATCAACGTCTGCAGCACAAAAATGTAATAAAAAACTCAGTGCCAAAGAAAAAAAAGACAATGAGTGATAATTCAGTTTTGAGTAAACATATATGTTAGAGTGAAATTTCTTGCTCTAATTCCATCGCCTGTCAGCAGAACTGAATAATGCTTGGTCTTTCTTAAGATTCCTTTAGTGTTCTTAGAGAGAAAGTGAAAGTTCTTCTTATTTTAACCCCTTAGGAAAAGAACAATCATATGCTCTCCTTTTCTTTCTTTTCTTTTTCGTTTTTTTTCGTAAGACTCGAATGCAAGAAAAGTTTGCCAGTCATGGGGTGATGCGTAGTGGATTTTTTGAGGATTGACCTTTGTTACCTTAAGAAAAGGAGACATTTTTTTTGTTGTCGCTTTATTATTTTGTTCTAAATGGAGAGAGAGTAAAAAGTCATTCAGTTTGGAAACTGTGATTTTGTAATCATTCTGTCTGTTTATCATGCAACTTTTTTAACTTTCTCTTAAAAAGGCATAATTAAGTGAATGATGGTTATTTTAAAAATTGTCGCATTTATTTATTTTTTTATACATAAGATAGAGCTTTTAACTTTTCATTGGAACCTAATTAACAATTTGGTATCTTGCCAATAAAACATTTTACTAGTGACTAGTTCATAATTTAGAGTCTTACCAAAAATTATTTTTACTAGTATCTAAAGCATTATTTAGTGCCCTACCAAAAAGGTTTTTTACTAGGATTTAATAATTAATTTGGTGTCTTACCAAAACATTTTTTACTAGGATTTAATTAATAATTTAGTGTCTTTTAAAAATTTTTACTAGGATTTAATTCATAATTTAGTGTCTTAATAAAAATGTTTTTTTGCTGGGATTTAATTCATAATTTAGTGTCTTCTAAAAATTTTTTTACTGGGATCTTATTCATAATTTTGTGTCGTACCAATAAATCTTTAACGCATAGAGGAAAGATGCTTCTCTACTCACTCTACTAAGTGCATAGTGTCTTTAAAGCATATTTCCTTAACAATTATTTATAAATAACAATTTATACCTAACAATTATCACCTATGTAGCACAAATCCTAATGAAATGGTTCTAAATAGGATAAAACTTCGTAATTTTTAACAGTATCTAATTAGCAAAATATTGCCATAATGATCTTTCATCAAGAACATGTGTTTCATCAAATCAAAGGTACTTCTACATTTTTAGTGCGTTTGTGTCGTTTAAAATAAATAAGTTTAAATGTTCTTTAAAAAAAATGCATCAGCATTTATCCTATGTATCTGAAATAATACTGCAATGGTGATGCATAGGAAAATATCTTAAGTCAAGCCTAATAAAAAGAAAAACAAAGGTGTTACTCTATAAATGTCTTATACGATCAGTGCTTACATACGCATGTGAGACCTGGACAATGACCCGTGGGGATGAAAATGTGTTAGCTAGATTTGAGAGAAAAATACTGCGAAGCATTTTTGTTGGAATAAATAAAAACGGTACCTGGTTTAGAAGATCAAACACGGAACTTTATAAAGCATATAAAGAACCTGATGTCATTAAATTTATCAAAATTCAAAGGATTTAACGGGCTGGCCATATTATAAGAATGGAGGATAGCAGGACAACTAAAAATGTTTTCAGTGCCAGGCCAATAGGTACAAGAAAAAGAGGACGGTCAAACCTAAGATTTTTTCACTGCCTTGAAAAGGACCTACAGATTTTAAATATAATAAACAGGAGAACCTTGGCTAAGGGAAGAATGTCTTGGCACAGGCTTGTTGAGAAGGCCAAGACCCATCCTGGGCTGTCGTGCCAATGAGAAGAAGAAGAAGAAGGTGATGCATAGGATAAAGCTTTATACTTTTCCCTGCTATCTAATTCGTAATTTAGTGCTTACGTCGATCAAAAATGATATGTTTGTTCCCATGAAAAATTCTTTCATTCACATTATTTTAATAAAAATACTGATATTTTTTTTAAATATTTTTTTTAAAAAAATATATCAATATTTATCCTATATAGTACTGAAACTACTGCATTTGCTCTACATAGGGTAAAATGCTTTAAATTTTAACAATATCTCGATTGGTAACCCAGTGTCATGTTAAAGACTCTAATCTAAGGCAACACGTTTAATCGGGTCGAAGATATTACAACATTCACAGTGTTGTTTGTGGAATGTCGATATAGCATCTTTTTAACATTACGTTTAACGTCTTTTTTATTTTATTTTATAAATATTCATCCTATGTATGTTTTGTGCTACTGAAATGATGTTACATAGGATTAAGTTTTTGTTTTTTAATTTTTATTAGTGTTTAATTCGTAATTTAGTGCTCCCCTATAATAAATATTCCTAAAATGACATGTTGTTTCATATGGAAGATATTGCTACTGTTACACCGTCCGTTGCTAAGTATCTTCGTAGAAGAGCACATAAGTTTATAGATACTTTCTTTCTCTGTTATAGAACTTCGGGCTTCTGGACCAGAGGTAAGGGGTTTTGTCCTCGGACCGGGCAAGGTTTTTTTCAATATCTCATCCCTTCAGTGAGCCGATAAAATGAGTACAAAACAAGCTTGGGAAAAAAAACACTAGAGGTTCAACATTCAGCTGACCACCCATCAGGAACATATGTATATGCATCCCAGAGCGTAAGTTCTAAAACTCTAGGATGTGAGGTGTAGGCTTTGGCCTTCCTTGGTCTGTCACGTCTCTGACTTTATTTTTTCCTCGTTTCAGGAATAAGTTAGCTTGCAAAACATGTGGAATGAAACACATAACTTAGGTTTGATATTCTCTTGTTTGGACGTTTTTAAACAAAAGTATTTTAAATTCAGTTACACTTATTTTCGAACGTAAGAAATTATTTGTCTCAAGCATTTTAAACACTTCCTTATTTGATGCCTTTTATATCGATTTAATAACGAAGTCGAAAATACGTGCAATATTTAAAAATACTTCCCTTACAAAAAAAATAAGAGGTTTTTAAGGTTGTTTTGAGGTTGACAAATGCAAAAAATAATACACCTGAGGTATAAAATGAGGTTATGTTTTGCAATAAAAAACCTCATTAATAAACCTCAATTTCAATCTCCTTTACATATCACAAAATCAACCTCAAATATAACTCAGAAATAGTTTTAGTTTAGATCGGGTTAAATTATTTACACCTCAAATACACATATTTGCTTGAAGTGAATAAAAAATACAACCTCTCAAAACAACCCTCATGTTGGTTGTTCAAACGTAGAATTTCATCAGCCTCAAGGGGACTCTAATCCATGATCCGTCTGTAGCTGAGCATATTTTACGTCAGTACTGTGGTTGGTGCGAGCCGGGTGTTGAATTCGTATCAATCAGCCATCACTGGGATTCGAACCCGGGTCGCCTCATTGGGAGGCAAGCCCTCTATCGACTGGTCCACCACGGCTTCCTTAGCCAAGATTAAAATGTATGAAAACTTATTTGAGACATGGTATTTTTTTAAATAGTGTAATCTTCATAAAATAACAACAACAATAATAATAATTTCCCATAAGATAATGTTATTAAGGCAAAAAATTAACAGAAATCGCACCTAATACTTTTATTTAGACAACCTTAGAATCAACTTTAGCCTACATGTCTATTAAAAATAAGGTCAATGAAGATTAAAGAGAAAGTTGCCAGATTCTAAACCATACAAATTTTTTAATACAAGAAATAATGCTAAGATATACGTATTTTCTTAAGAATTTGCTTATAATTCTTTCGCTCTTAGAGTCATTAATGACCTTTACACCTCGAAATGGGAATTGTTAATGCGCAGCCTTTAGAAGAAATCGTGTTAGTTATAATTTAAGAAAAAACAATTTTCTTCTTCCCCAGCGTCATTTTTGTAACTTTCTTCCAAATTTTAATAGATTTTACTTAACCTTTAGCTTTTATTCAAGCTTTTATTTAATCTGAAACTTTTAAGAATAATATTTTTTTAACTTTTTGTCAGAATAATAGCTTTTAATAAGACGTTATTTTCTCTTCTTTAAAATGACGCCATCTTAGTTGAATAAAGGTCACGTGGGGTATATGAAGATATGAAAGTAGGTTTCTTCGAAACCTTCACTTAAAGAAGAAAAGGATATTATAATTACTAATTTTTTCAACGCTAATCTTTTAAAGATTTTCAGACTGGTGATGCTATGAAAGACGGCTTATATACAAACCTAATTATAGTCACAACAAAACAATAAAAACGAAATAAATAAAACAGTTACTAAACGAACGTAGGTCAGGGTTTATAGACGGTTTATTCAGTTGTGAAACTAGTAGAGTAAGGAATAATAAACCATTGGAATTAAATGGTATATCGTGCGATGATTTGTTAAAACATTATACACTTATACATGAGAAAAAAATAATAAGAAATTTCCGGTTCCTATAGGACGCAATATGTTGGAAGAAATAAATTGCTGTTTTAAGTCAATAATGACAAACTATGGATGATTTCCTGTGTTAAACTATTTAGTCACGAATTTAATGCACCTTATGTGTTTGCCTACCATTTTCATATTTATAGAAATCGATTGTTTAAAGAAAAGATGTAGGTTGACCATGATCTATATCTTTATCCTTCATTCTTTGCTTTAATAAATCGTAAATACTTTTATGATAATTTAAAGGTATAAAATATTTAAATGAATTTTAATGATTAAGTTGTTTTAAATTTGAAATTTATCATGGTTTGAACGGTTCCTGATAAACTTAAAAAACTGTAAAAAAAGTAATAAATGTATTTTAAGTTCGTTTTTACCATAACGCATAATTTGAAATAAAGTAAAAATTCTCGTGTATTGAGCTTTTTAATTAAGAAGTAAGAGCTAATAAAAAGCAATTATTAACTTCCTTGTATCAATTCTTAGAAGTATTAATGTTTGTATTAATTTTTTTTTAAGGATTGTATAAACCCTGAAGTTATCAACACCAACAATGGATAAAAATTAAGATGAAAACTATTTTTAATTATGACTTTTAAAGATATTTTGTGTTAAATAATTTCAAGAAAATATTTTTATTCTGAAAAAAAAATTAATCTTTTACCAACCGGACTCACATTTTATAACATTAAATGCCCCAGGTCCCGGGTTCGATCCACGGGCCGGGCACGGGTGACTCAGCCTTTCATCCCTTCAGTGGGTCGATAAATGAGTACCAAGCATGCTTGGGAACTAAACACTGGGGGTTCCGCGTTCGGCTGACCACCAGACCGGAACATCTGCTCCTGTACCCCAGAGCCAAAGGTCAAGAAAACTGAGATGGGCACAGTATGGGCTGTCGCGCCACTGAGTTTAGTTTAGTTTAGTTATAAGTATGATATAAAATGCAACGTTAAAGCATCTAACTACAGGTTACTATAATAAAAAGTACGCGTAACTATCTTCTTTTAACGAATTTTACTATATAATTTGCTACCACTTTATTAAAACTATTCCAGAAAGCGGAACAGTTGGCATCCCTGTACTCAATTGTCCCTTGACAAAATGTCACATGAATATCAGGTTGCAACGTTCTACATCCATGTGTTGTCACCGGCCACTAACGTTTGGCTGGGACATGGCACCAACTTGTTGTCACCAGCTGTTAGTGTATGGCTTGCGTATGGCACCAACGTGTTGTCACCGGCAGCTAACGTTTGGTTTTCACGTGACAACACGTTGGTGGCACCGGACATGAAAGTGTTAAACTATATATACTTTACGTGAAAAAAAATTTCTAATTTCTAAAGGACACAATGTCTTTGTACGTATAAATTACAGCATTCACAGCTTATAATGAATAAACGAAACAATCATATTCTTTCTATTCCAACCAATAATGAATAAAAAAAAATGTTCTCTCTACTCCATCAGTAGTCATTAAAAACGACATCTAATAATGAATAAAAGAAAGTTTAATTTCTGAATATAGAAGACAGAAGTTACACAGGGTTTCCAACTACTACGCTTCTTGTAAAATATTTTATTGAGTGATAAAATCAAAAGCCTATAGAATTTTTGGTAATTTGCCGTCTATTTACAAGTAGCACCAAGAAATCAGAGACGCCAACTTGCAACGCTTCGTGAAATAGTATTTTCTAGTGGTAGCGTAATTTAAAATATTTTTAGTTTAATATTTTTCATTTTAAGTAATTTTTTCACCACTAAGTATGAACAATTTTAAGTATTATATGAAATTGAAACGTTAAACAATGGATACTCTTTTAAAATGTAGGCGTAACTACCCTTCTTTTACGAATTTTACTATATAATACGCTTCAACATTATTAAAACTATTGCACAAAGCGGAGCAGTTGGCATGTCTGGAAAAGGGTTTAGAAAAAAGTGGCTCTTTATATAAACTATCAAATTATTTACAAGTAGTGGTGGGAAAAATAACTTTAAATCTAATTTTTAAAAGAGAGAATGATACATTAAAGCTTAACCTTAGATACCCATCAGAAGAAATGTTTAAAAAAAAAGTAGAAAGTTGGCAGGCCTGCTTACATATTTTTGGTACCAGTATACAATAAATTATTTTCTCTTACATGTAAATAAAATAAATGTGTCATAACAATATTCTCTGTGCGTATGCTTGATTCACAAACTCATTTTATTTTAAGAATTATTGTACATATGCATCCTAAATTAATGATTCATGCTTTGTTTTGTAGAAATAAATTTATGAGTATCTTACTTTGCTGTAATTATTAATATTGTTATTGAATGCCAAAATATTGTTACAGTTGCTTTACTTCAAGTGCTGTACAGTACTTTTGGTGTTAAGTATAGTTGCCACCATTTTAAGTGTTAAGATACACGAAAATTCTTTAAAGTGTATGTATATGCATTCTCAGGATGGCGACAATTAGATTAAAATAATGCTGGTAGACAAGTATTTCTTTAGAAATTAATTGTTTGTGGGTGGATTTGTAATAATTTAATTTATTTAATTCACCATAATTTAGTTTAAAATAAAAACTATATAGTTAAAATTTGAACAATTATGAATTAAATATATTTAAAATAAGGTGAAAGCAATACTAGGGCTTATGCAAATTAGCCAAGCCCACATCTAAGTTATCATTTAGTATATATTTTTCCCTGACTGTCGCTACTCTGAAATTTCGCTAGATTACTTTTTTCACCACTAGAAAAATTCTGTTCGAAAATTACGATATTTACTTTATACGCTATGGCTATGGAATTTTCGTCGTTTGCCTATAGGCAGTTTATTATAAAATGACGAAATTTGGTCAGGCGGATGGATCGTTAACTGATACAGACGTTGTACCAAGTGATTCTTATTTGGATTTAGTTTACCGAAACAATTTAGTAATCTCTGCCCAAATATATTACTTAATATAAATACTTATATTTTATTTTAAAACCTTCGTTGACCCCATTTTCGGATTTACTATTCAAACTCCATAGTCTTATCATTTTAAACCAAATCCAGAAGACAAGTGTACACCTGGTTCAAGTATTGAGAGAAATTTGCCTTCGTCGGATTTGATGGAACTTACCTGCATTTGCGTTGCATGGGAAAGAAAACCACAAAAACTTTCATGGTTATCCAGACGGCAAGGGGACTCTAACCCATTAACCGTCTTTCACCGAGTATATTTTACGTCAGCAGTGAGGTCCATGCTAGCCGGGTTCGAATTCGTATCGACCAGACGTCGCTGGGATTCGAACCCGGTTTGGGTCATAGGTCAAGTTGTATTGCATTTTGATGGCTGAATGTGATGGGTTACAGAACAAAACAGGAATATCTTTTCACAGGTAAGCCATTACAGTGTTTGAGAAATGCATTGCAGTTAAAGGGTTAAGCTCGGAATATAAAATGTATTATTTCTGGCAAGCATAAAAACGCAAAATACGGTAGGATAACAGTTTTAAAACAAAAAACACTTTTTTTAAAAAATTTTTAAATTTTGGAATGAAAATTCAATACTATTATTAAAAGGAAGCAATTTGACCTATAAAAATTCACGAATTTTATAAACTGACATAAATATTAACTAAAATGCCAATAAATATTATAACTTTCAATTTTTTGATAAAATCAGAAATAAATTACAAACATTGGGAATAAAAAAATTGAACATTAATAAATAAGGATAAAAACATTAAAATAAAAAAACTGCATTTTAAATAAATAACAATGTTCTCCCACAATTCACAACCAACGATTTACCATAATTTTTTTAAATCTGGCGTTTATCCTCATTAAACAAATACACGAATTATGCAAATTAGTTTTGTAAATCTTTCCGGAGTGGATGTTATATTGTATCATAAATTAACTGAAAATTAACCTTTGTTGCTTTTAAACGTGAAAAGAAAAAAAAAAGAACCTTTTGAATGACTACTCCTGGTGTTATTAAGTTTATGATTTTATTGCTACTTCTACAATTAATGTTATAAGAATGAGGAATTACAAAAATGTATGATAAATAGTGGTTTGTATAGTTAGGCCTAAACACTAAAGATTCAATACACAAAAATTAAGCTAGTTGGTTTCATAGCAAAAATTAATGATTATAATTTTGTAATTTTAATTTAAAACTACGTGGTAGTCATTAATCAGATGCTGTCATGTATGATTCTTTATTTTTAACTATGTTTGACAAAATATTTAAAATGAAATAATCTGTTTAAAGTTTTATTAAAAGTAATATATCCTGGAATTTTTTATTAACTTTATTAACCTTTTCATAATAAGATTAATATTTTGTAAACTACATTTAAATTTATATCTTAGCAATCAGCCAATTGCAGTAAAGTAGTTTTATTTTAAAACTGATTTTTTTTTCCCCATAGTTTAAAGCATTTTAATTTGTTTTGCATTACATTAATTCCTTTGTGGTTTTGCGTCTTTTTAAAAAAGGCAAGTTTTTTTAAGGCAAAAACTACAAAAAGGCAAGTTACTACAATTGACTATTGACTATTTTAATTATACATATATATAACTGCAATTGACTATTTTAATTACACACATGAAATACCTGATGAGCTTGTAAAAATTTTAAAATCATTCCCAAATGTTATTTTTATTTCATTTTCTACTATGCACTCACGATGTGGAAAATTTTTAAAAGTCGTGACGAATGTTTAATAATGATGTTGAGAATTTTAAATGTTTTAATTTAAATTTAGAAGTCATGTAATAGGCTAGTTGTAGCATCTAGACATATTTACTATAATTTATTTGTTTAGCAACTGAATTTCTGCCATTTTTTTAAAAATTTTATCATTCCGGGTTCCATTAAATTTTTTTAGCATACTCTTTTAAATCATTTGAAAGTGAATCTTTCTACCAGAATCTATCTTTTTTATGTTTTTTTGAATTAATTTTGAGTTAATTTAAAAAATATAAAAAGGAAATTACAAATTGAGAATGAAATGAAAATATGAATTTTTAAGACCGCCTTATCTTCAAAGGCTTTAGGCTTTAAAGCTCACAAAAGCTGCTCGTGATATTTGTGCTGTGTATAAAGCTGGTTGCCTGGTTGAGTTAGTTCTACGTAGAGCGTAGATCTAGATAGATCTCTTTAATTTTATGCACGGATAAATTAACTGGGATGATAGCTCTACTAGTCACATAAAGGTACATAATATTCGCTTCTTTTTTCAAATTTACTACTATTTTATCTTAAATGAATTTTAATAAATATTTGAAACAAAAAAAAAAGTTGGAAAGTTATGTAGCCCTACAAATAGCTTTTCATATTTAGTATAAATCTTTTCAGGGTTCCCACGGGCTATTACAATTCAAAAATCTATAAAAATTAGCAACATTCTATAGCATATTTTTTCAGTTTGCTGTTGAAAGTGAATGCAAAGAATACTTTTGCTTTATTTGATAATTTGAAATTTGTTTTATTTTATAATCATAGTTGAACAGCCGAATGGAAGACAAGGAAACTCTTGGATCAAATATTGGGAAAAATTTTGCCATCGTGGAGAACTTATTGATGGAACTAACCTACATTTGCCTAACTTGGAGAGGAAAACCACGAAAACTTCCAACGATTACCCTAACCGCAAAGGGATGCTAACCCATAATCCGTTTACCACTGAGAATATTTTACGTCTGTACTGTGGTCGGTGCAAACGGGGTGCGGAATTCGTATTGACTAGCCCAACGCCTCCTATAACTGAAAGCCTCCACACGGTTTTTTATAGGTAGTCCGATCAGACCACTGTGAAGGATATCCACTTTCCGAACGAGTCATCTAATACAAAATCTAGTTGAAATAAGAAAGTGGTAGCAAATATATGACTAAAAATTTGTTTTATTTATGAATATTATTGGTTTGCCTTATTCACTTGTCAACCACTACAGATTCAATTCTCAAATATATATGATAAATTTCTCTCAATCACTTTTATAAAAGGTTTTGGGTTCATGCGCACAACTGGTTC
Source organism: Parasteatoda lunata (assembly GCA_949128135.1). Lineage (NCBI taxonomy): Eukaryota > Metazoa > Arthropoda > Arachnida > Araneae > Theridiidae > Parasteatoda > Parasteatoda lunata. The sequence goes on along the minus strand of OX421981.1, from coordinate 29,343,808 downwards.
ACTTTTAAAACAGTCTGCGCGGACTACTTATAAAAGACCGTGTGGAGGCTTTGTGATGTAGGAGGTGATGACTAGCCATCGCTGGGATTCGAACCCGGACCACCTCTTGCAAAAGCGAACGCTCTATCCCCTGAGCCATCGTAGCTCGGATAATTTGTATTTTTTATTTTTATTTTATAACCGTCGTTGAACAGCCGAAGTTTCATGGGTTTACGACTACTATTGTTCAACTCCGTAGCCTTGTAATTTTGAACCAATCCAGAAGACAAGGAAACTCATGGATCAGTACCCCCAGAGGTATTGATTTGTTATGGGAATATAGAGGACTTTGAGACTCGACATTTTAACGTGCATCAGTCACCATTTACTACACGGGGAGTCTTCGACCGGCGAGGATCGAACCCACGGCCTCTTGGACATGGGCTCAGTGCCCTACCGACCAGGCTATCCCGGCCTGGATAATTTGAATTGTATGTCCTAGTGGTAGTTACGATTGAATAAGGACATAATAAATAAAAAGGAATTACCTTACTACAAATTTTTATATTTTTAGGCGCCTGCAGCATCTCCGAGTTAATACACACCACGTGTAGTTCACTAGCAGGCAGGGCTCCAACTTCTTCGCTTTTCATAAAACTTACCCGCCATCTTGAATGATTGTTAAAAAAGATATTATAAAGTGGTAGTTAAACAACAATTATAGTATAGAAGAAATTTCTAAAACAAAAACTAGTAAAACATCTATAAGCATAATTTTTCAACAAATAAGTTTTATCAACATATTTTTTTTTTTAAATTATTGATTCATCGTGGTCGTTGAAAAGTACGTGTTGAAACTTTAAACTACAAGATTTAGTATCCCAAAACGTTAATTTCGCTACCACTAAGAAAATTATTTTTCAACGGCCGCAAAACTTTTTTTCTTTTTTTAAAGACACTGGCTCAAATTGTGTTAATCTTAACATTTTAAGCAATCTTAATATGAAAGTGTGTAACGCCTACTCTGTTCTTATTTCCGGATTACAAACAGTCCTGAAAATGTCAACCACTGAATAAGTTCACATAATTTATAAATATATCAGTAATATTAGAAAAAAAAATATCTGCAAAGAATCAGCCACGGACAACACTACTGTAACATGTTAAACTATTAATCGAAGCAATCGTTTTGAGCCTTGCTCATAACGGGAAACACAATCTACTAAAGTAAAAACAGATAAGAAGATAAGGTCAACATTTTGAACACTTTTCAAAATAGCAAAAACTGGTAAGTTTAAAAATATATATAATAGGTTGGTAATTACAAGAAAAATATGAAAAAAAGAGTAGCAAAATTAGAATTTAATAATAAATTCTTTCTATGAACACTATAATATTAATGTATTAGGGTAAACAGGATTTTCTTGTTTTCCCTAAATAAGTTCTTAAAATGAAATTCTTTAAGTATCACTGTTTTTCCTTTTTGAAAAAAAAAAAAGAACCCTCCTTTCATAGTGATGCTCATTTGTTACAAATAGCAAACCTGAAAGCGAGACGGAAAATAGAAAAAACTGGTAGTAGAACTATTTAAATAATAGATCATTTTCGGGAGTAGTAAATCTGTACTTAACAAAAAACAATTTATTGCTATTAATTTTTCAATATATAAATATATTGTAATTTAATGTATAAGTTGTATGCGTAAAAAAAAATTTGGTAGTTATCAATATTATATTAAAGTTATAACTTAAAATACTTTTTTAAAGAAAAACACATATGTTATTCTTAAATTTTCTTGTTATGGATTTGAAATGAAAGATTTGTATTATAAATGAGAGTGTCTGATAACTATTTAGATTAAATGCAGATAGAATATAGTATATTTTAAAATAGTTAAACAAAAGTGGTAGTATTTAAAAATTCGTTTTTTAAATTATTTGTCGAGTATTATTCAATTAATTTCTTTTAAATTTATTATGTTATTTAAAAAAACAATTATTAATACTAGCATAATGTCAAGATTCCATTTAACCTATACTTACGAGTCACATTGGGATTTTCTTTGTTTATTTATTTATTTATTTTTTTTTTGTTTATTTTTTTATTTTATTTGTACAGTCCCGTCCCTCTCGCTCTTTAAAATTAAGACTCCATGTATGGTAAAAATGACCAGCTCCGATGTCCTCTGCTTGTGTTTAAATTTGTAGCAAACAAAAAAGAAAAATAAACACCGTGTAAACTAAATAAATTTAGTACGTAAATAAAATTTAGAACAATCCTAAACTTTGAGCAGTGGTGGCTCAGGGGATAGAGCGCTTTCCTCCCAATGAGGTGAACCGGGTTCAAATCCCGGCGATGGCTGGTTGCTTCGAATTCCGCACCCGGCTCACACAGACCACAGTGCTGACGTAAAATGTCTTCAGTGGTATACAGATCATGGGTTAGTCCCCTTGGCCATCAGGCTAACCGTGGGAGGATTTCGTGTTTTTCCTCTCCAGGTAACGCAAATCGGGTTGATTCCATCAAAAAGTCCTTCACGAAGGCAAATTTCTCCCAATACTTGATCCAGGAGTTACATTGTCTTCTGGATTAGGTTCAAGGTTACGGAGTTGAACTTTGGTAGCCGTAAGCTGAAAATTTGGTCGGCTGTTCAACAAAAGTTATAAAATAACAAAAATAAATGAAACCCTTGAGTTAGCACTTTTTTTCTTTTTTGAAAAAGAATATGAATCGTCTTATTATACGGGCCCAAATAGGTTAAACTTAACATTTTAAGCGATGTAAAAAAGAAAGTGTATTACTGTTACTGTTTTCTTACTAGTGGACTACTAACAGCCCTGAAACTGTAGACCAATACGCTAAACCAATGAGACAAGATATTTTAAAGAACGGTAGCGAAATGCGAACTAATTTTGCCAACTTTTCAAAAGGCTCAACATGACTTACATGCATAGCTGCCAACTTTTACGGCCATTGAGAAATAATTTTCTAAGTGGTAGAAACATAGCGGTAATGCGTATTAAATCTTGAAGTTCAAAGTTTAAAAAAAAAGTTTAAACTACCAGGATGAATCAATAATACGTAGATAAGAACAATTTGTTTGCTAATTAAGCTTATAGATGTCTTAATAGTTTTGCATACCTACCAACTTCTACGGTCTTTGAAAAAGATTTTACAATGTGGCGAGTAAAACAACAAATTTGTAAAAATATTTAAAAAAAAAAAGCTTTTAAAAGATCTATAAGCTTAGTGAGCAAACATATAGATGTTATCTTCATATTTTTTTTACGAAGAAATATTGATTCGTTGTCGTAGTTTAAAAACTTCAGTCAATGCTGGAAAATCGCAAATATTAATCATACGAAAAAGAAGAATTAAAATAGCTTCACAACTTCAACTAAAAATATCAATATCCCAATACCAATAGTTAAAAAAGCAAATTGTCTTGGCCTTATAATTAATAGCAAACTCAACCTGGAATAATTATATCAAAAGCACTATAGATAAAGCAAATGCAGCAATAATGGCCATACAACCATTTATATAAAATCAAAATATGTCACTTAAACTAAAGAAACTACCATATACAGCTATGATCCGCCCAATACTCACTTATGCCTCACTTGCCTGGACAATAATACCTCAACATTTACTGAAGAAATTAAACTAATGCCAAAACAAGATCCTTAGAAAAATAACCTGTGCCAAATGATTCCTCTGGAATACCAATATGCACGCAGACCTCAAAATACCAACTCTATCACAGCATATATACAAAGTAAACGCAGATTTTTTCGATAAAGTCATAGAAAGTAAAACAGCAAATTTTTATGAAATCTTTAAATTTGAAAATTTGAAATTTGAAAAAACTACAGACCAATAGCTGCACATTTCACCTCCGACTATTCCCATCACAACTATCAAAACAAGCAATTACATCAACCCTTCTGAAAATAACGTTTCCTCATGCTGATACAACTCTGTACAATTTCAACTTCAAACAAACATAGTTGATAGCAAGCTGCTCGGTTTATGTTTTGATCCCTCTTTAGTTATTCAAGCAAAGCGCTTGAAACATTTATAAAATCAATTCCACAGCCTGCTTCCTTCAATGCTCAACCAAAATAGTGGTAAAATTCCAGATGAATGGGATAGGGCAACGCCTCCTATAACTGAAAGCCTCCACACGGTTTTTTTAGAGGTAGTCCGATCAGACCACTGTGAAGGATATCCAATATCCAAACGAGTCATTTAATACAAAATCTGGTTAAAAGAAGAAAGTGGTAGCAAATATATGACTAAATATTTATTTTATTATTAGTTTGCCTTATTCACTTGTCAACCACTACAGATTCAATTCTCAACTATATATGATGAATTTCCCTCAAATACTTTTATAAAAGGTTTTGGGTTCATGCGCACAACAGGTTCACTTTTTAAATAGTCTGAGCGGACTACTCATAAATGACCGTGTGGAGGCTTTTTGATGTAGGAGGTGATGGATAGGGGCCGTTTCGTGAGCCAGGCCAAAGCCTCCAATAACTGAAAGCCTCCACACGGTTTCTTATAGGTGATCCGATCAAACCACTATGAAGGTAAACCAAATTACTGAAGAGCCATTTAATAAAAAATCTAGTAAAAATAAGAAAGTGGTAGCAAATACATTTGTTTAATTTATGCGTATAATTGGTTTGTCTTATTTACTTGTCAACCATTACGGATTCAATTCTCAAATGTATATGATAAATTTCTCTTAATTACTTTTAAAATAGAATTTGGTTTTATGCACACCACTGGTTCACTTTTTAAATAGTCTGCGCAGACTACTAACGTGTGGAGGCTTTCTAATGTAGGAGGTGATGACCAGGCGCTCAATAAAATCAAAACACTATGACTAGGACTCTTAAAGAGTTGGCAATACTTTTCGAAAATCTACAAGTTTTAGTTTGTTGTTCTCAACTAATTTTCGAAATATTGTAGAGATGCCAACTTGCGCCAGACAGCAAATAAATAGTTTCGAGTGGTAGTTTATTAATGTGTTTTGTGGTTTAATAAACTCATTTTATTAAGTTTTTATCCACCATTGTTTCTAAATAATTTGAAGGCTTATATAATTCGCCTGTTTGTTAAAGCAAAGTCTACTTAATGCAGATTTTTATGACAAAGCATTCAACTGCAATACAGCTAACTTCATTGAAATATTTGAAAACTTTAAAAAAGACAAAAACCTTAGACTAATAGCTTCATACTTCACCTCTAACGCCTCATACCGAAACTATCAGCATAAGTAAAAATCTCCAACTCTTACATCAATAGTTCATAGCAATAGTTCAAAACATCAATGGATTACAGCCACAACTGCCTCAACTACAATACCAGACTTGAAATCTGAACCTACTACCTCATGTTGACAATAAATTCACAGCCATCTTTTCTATAGCCTTAAAATTTGAACCTGCTACCTCATGGGGACAATAAATATACAGCCATCTTTACTATAGCAAGTTGCTTAGAATTTTTTCACTTTCTTTTCGGTTAAACAAGCAAGGTGCTTGCTCTACAATATCAGCCACCCAAGAGACTCTTGTATACAAACTGTTTATATTTTTTAATTTTTTTGTAATTTCACGATGAATGGGATATGGGTCTTCAGCGCGGCTCAGGTGCCCAGCTTTTGTTAAATAAATAAATAAAGAAAGAAAGAAAAGCGAAGTCATGCTATACCATTCAAAGTGTAAGCAAAACTAGTCTAATATTTGCAAGTTTTAGTTTGAAGTTGTTTACCGTTTTTTAAATTATTATGGTGCGTCCGGAGCAGTTGGCATCTCTATAAGGTTATGCTTTCTTTTACTTACTATCTAGTTTTAAAAAAGAACTAATACGATGACGTTATTGAAATATGTTTATTATTGTTTTATTAGAGAAAACAGAATTAACTTTTTTTTCTGCAAAATAAAATCTAAAACCAAAGTTCTTGAGCTGACACTTTTTTTCTTTTTCAAAAAATTTGAGCTTCCTTTTTTTAATACGCACGCACAATTGTGTTAATCTTAACATTTTAAGCAATCTAAATAAGAAAGTGTATAAATCCTACTCTGTTCTTATTTCAGGGCTACAAACAGCCCTTAAAATGTCAACTACCGAATTTTTTTACTTAACACGTTGAATGCCACGATAATTTTACATGGCTTGCTCGTCTGGCCACACGGTAAATAACTACAAACTAAATTTGCAAATATAGAGAGATTTTGTTAGTTCATAAAAGGTTTAGCATGACATATCTAAAAAAAGTGGTGAATTATATATACCTACGAATTGTTTAAAAATAGTGGTGGATAAAAATCTACTAAATTGAATTTATTAAACCAAGAATCACAACAATTAAGTAAATTTTATACAATTCCATAAAAGAGTGTAAATTTTATAGTTCTATATCATGTTAAATGTTGTCAGCCAGCTGTTTTTCGCAACCTATGTGAAAGGTTAGTGTCAGCAAGCGGTGGCAGACGCAGCCTAAATGTAATTTCAGTGTCAGCCACCGGTGTTTGACGCAGCCTAAATGTAATTTCAGTGTCAGCCACCGGTGGTTGCCGCGGCCTAAATGATAAGTCCAGTGTTAGCCACCGATGGCTGACGCGGAGCTCAGCGTGTTAATTTATAAACATGACAGTGCTACTAGAAAAAAATACCTGGAAAGAAGCAGTTATGGGCAAAAGTACCGTAACGAGTGAAACTACTGCTCGAAGTAATCGTTTTGAGCTTTGCTCATAACTAGAAACCCAATTTTCTACTCGAAAACCTCGACATGATGCTAAGGTCAACATTTTAAGCACTTTTCAAAATAGTGGAAACTGGTAAGCTCTAATGTTTAAAAAATATATATTACAGGTTAATAAATACAAAAAAAAAAAAAAAAAAAAAAAAAAAAAAAGTCGCAAAATTATGATTTGAATAATAAATATTAGTTATATGTATACTTGAATAAATTTTATATTGAAGTAAATATTATAATATTAATGTATTAGGAAAACTGGACTCTCTTGTTTTCGCTAAGTAAGTTCAAATAAAGAAACTCTTCAAGAAACACTCTTTCTTTTTTTGAAAAAAAATGAACCTTCGTTTTATAATGAAGCTCATTTGTTACAAATGGGTTGAACGTTACATTTTAAACAATTTTCAAAAAAATTGTTTTACTACCAAACTTTTCCTATTTAAAAAGCTGAGTTGAAATTGTCAACTAATGGGTTTTGTTCACATATTTTTTTAGCACGTTGAATGCCACGCTAATTTTACATGGCTGGCAAGTCTGGCCAAACGGTAAATAATTACAAACTAAATTTGCGAATATTAGACAGATTTTTAAAAGGTTTAGAATGACTCAAATGAAAAAAGTGGTGAATCACATAAGTCTTACGAATTGTTTAGAAATAGTGGTGGTTAAAAATTTACTAAATTGAATTTATTAAACCAAGAATCACAATTAACAAACTACCCCTTGAAAATACTTATCAGATGTCCGGAGCTAGTTGGCATCTCGGTGTATATCAATAAAACTATTTTGGTGTGCTCTATATTGCATTCATTTCTTTAACCCGTTGAGCGCCGCGTCAGCCATCGGTTGCTGACACTGGACTTTCCATTTAGGCCGCGTCAGCCACCAGTGGCTGACACTGAAATTACATTTAGGCCACGTCAACCTCCGGTGGCTGACACTGAAATTACATTTAGACTGCGTCAACCACCGGTGGCTGACATTGCCCTTTCACATAGGCCACGAAAAACAGCTGGCTGACAGCGTATAACATGATATAGAACTATAAAATTTACACTCTTTGATGGAATTACAGAAAATTTATTCAGAATTTACTTAATTACTGTGATTCTTGGTCTAATAAATTCAATGTAGTAGATTTTTTTCCACCACTATTTTTAAACAATTCGTAGACATATATAATTCGCCACTTTTTTTAGATATGTCACGCTAAACCTTTTATAAACCAGCAAAATCTGTCTATATTTGCAAATTTAGTTTGTAGTTATTTACCGTGTGGCCTGACGAGCAAGCCATGTAAAATTAGCGTGGCATTCGACATGCTAAACCATTGTAGTAATGATAACAATATAAAAAAATTAAAAATTTACTCGAATTGTATGTTTCTAATAATCTTGGCTTCGCCGGTCTCCGGTGACCCCCGTGGTGCTACGATCAAACGCAGTGCCGGTCACCCCCATGGCCTTCAAAGTGTTAATAAGATAGACTGTTTGATAAAGAAAAGAATCAGTCACGGGCAACTGTAATGTAAGGAGTGAAACTAAAGATCGAAATAATTGTTTTGAGCCTTGCTCATAACGGGAAACAAAATGTATTTATAAATTTATTAACATAGTTCTTGCTTGCTTTATTTAAAAAGAACTGAGCACCTGGGCCGTGCAGCGGCCCCTATCCCATACATCGTGAAATATAAACATTGGTTTAAAAACATTTTGAAATTTTGCTACATTGTGGTCATAGTTCTTTTTACTTACTTTATTTGACAAAAGCTGGGCACCTGGGCCGCGCAGAAGACCCATATCCCATTCATCATAACATTACAGAAGTAAAAAAAAATATATATAAACAGTTTGTTAACAGAGTCTCTGGGGTGACTGTTATTGTCGAGCAAGCTCCTTGCTCGTTTAACTGAAAAGAAAAGTGAAAATAACTCTAAGCAACTTGCTATAGTAAAGATGGCTGTGAATTTATTGTCAACGTGAGGTAGCAGGTTTGGATTTCAAGCCTGGTATTGTAGTTAAGGCTGTTGAGGTTGTAATCTATTGATGTTTTGAACTATTGCTATGAACTATTGATGTAAGAGTTGGAGATTTTTATTTATGTTGGTAGTTTCGGTATGAGGCGTCAGAGGTGAAGTGCGCTGCTATTGGTCTAAGGTTTTTGTCTTTTTTAAAGTTTTCAAACTTAAATATTTCGTTGAAGTTAGCTGTATTGCAGTTGATTGCTTTGTCGTAAAAATCTGCATTAAGTTTGTAAATTTACTGAGAGAGAGTTGGGATTTTAAGGTCTTTGTGGATGTTTGAATTTCTAATGAACCATCTGGCACAGGTGATTTTACGGAGTATATGGTCATAGTTCTTGAAGATAAGTTCAACACTTTGATCTTTTTGCAAAATAGGAAAAACTGGTAAGTAAAAATATAATAGCATGGGGTAAATACGAAAAGAAATGTACGAAAAAGTTTCAAAATTATAATTTGAATAATAGATTAGTTCTAAATAAAATTTATATTGAAGTAAATATTATATTATTAATATATCAGGGTAAACAGAATTATCTTGTTTTAACGCACTAAATTTTAATACTGAGACCGTTGAGTTAGCGTTTTTTTTTCTTTTTTAAAAAAGAAATTGAATCTTCTTTTTATACGTATATAGTGGCGTATTAAATTTTGAAGTTTAAAATAAAAAGTTTAATCTATAGTTCGTTCACCAGGAGTTGGCACTTGGCTCCGCCTTTATCACGTGGTATCCGATGATACTATTTCGCTTTTTTGGGGAGAAGGATATGAACAAGGTTGCTATTTGGCGATCGTATTACAAAAATATTTATTTCGCAATCCTCATGTGCATTTTATTTCATAAACTTGTTGATATTTTTCTCTTTTTATTGAATATTTTGTTCTTTTTGAGATATTTTGCTGGGAAAAAGTTTTTTTAAATATAAAATAGTTAGTTAGCTGGAGTAACGAATGGTATAATAGCTGATGATAAAGCGAAGTAAGTGACTGAAAAAGAATTCACTGTTTGTGTTTGGCCATCACCTCCTAGATCAGAGAGCCTCCACACGATTTTTTATAAGTAGTCTGCGCAGACAGACTATTTAAAAAGTGAACAGTTTGAGCGCATGAATCCAATTTCTATTTTAAAAGTGACTGAGAGAAATTTATCATATATATTTGAGAATTGAACCTGTAGTGGTAGACAAGTAAATAAGACAAACTAATCATATTTAGAAATTAAACAAATTTTTAGACATATATTTGCTACCACTTTTTTATTTTTACTAGATTTTCTATTAAAGGGCTCTTTCGTAAACTTGTTTACCTTCATAGTGGTCTGATCGGACTACCTATAAAAAACCGTGTGGAGGCTTTCTGTTGTAGGAGGCGTTGGTTTGGCGCGCATCAAAGGTTATCTCGATTTCAAGCGTGGAGATGTTTTTCCTCTTACTCCCCCTCGCTGAAATGAACTCTGCGTCCGAGGAGGTGGAGCCAAGTGCCAACTCCTGGTGAACGAACTATACCACACTAAGCAGATTGAGCAAACAAGTTGTTAAGATTATTTATGCAAGACAATATTGCTACAACATCTTGAATGTTTTATTGTGTTTTATTTTAAAATTCTATTTAGATTTAATTGTTTTTTTACGAAACAATTAATGAAATTATTTGTTTTATGATATGTCTTTACTAACCCAATGTCTACACAAGCCCCTTCATATGGAGGTATTGAATTGATTATTATGACATTATAGAATCAAATTAGCTTATGTCTAATTAAAAGATTTTAATTTTAATAAAATACTAGATGTAATAAAATACTAAATAATTCTAGATAAATAGTAAATAATTCTAGATAAAATACTTCTATGTTAAAAATATTCGAATATAATTCGTAAGGTTTTTTCTTCTTCAAATTTACAAAAATTTTCCAAACTAGTACTTCATTTGCTTATTATTTTCATATGGAAGCAATGCCCGAAATCAGATTTTGTTTCAAAGGACATCGGTTTATTTATTTTCATAAAAAATTGTGAAATTTTTAAAATATCTGACTTTGTTTGAAATTTTCAACATATATTTTCATGACGCATTTCAAAAAATAATTTCTTAAATACGATGAATATATAATTTTAATTCTTTAATTGATTTTAGATTTTTAATTTTTTAATTTTCATCGTATTCTTCAATTTTGCGCTCTTTTGAATTTTTCAAACACTATTTAAAATTGTCGAGTTTTTTTAATCTTAATACCGCTCAAATCTCAGTAATATAATGCATACTTTAACCGTGCTATCACATTATAAGTTTTAATTTGATAGAAATGTCTTTCATTTTAACACGTTCTTAAGGTAGTAGAATTTTCGTGCCGCATTATTCTTCAACGTTGAATCTATTGCAAATATTGCTCAAATTCCAATAATATGGTGCAAAGTTAAAACATGCTGTCACATTATACTATTTTTTAACTCGATAGAACGGTTTTCATTTTAACGTGTATATATATATATATATATATATATATATATATATATATATATATATATATGTATATATATATATATGTATATATATATATATATATATATATATATATGTATATATATATGTATATATATATATATATATATATATATATAGCAATAGATAAATACAAAAGGAAAAAAACCGAAGAAAATTAAGAAAAAAAAACAATAAATTTTATTTACTACGCATAAGCTGCAAGTAAATAGAACTCATAAAATAAGAAAAAAAAACATGGAAAAATTACAGAACAATGAAAAAAGGGAAAAAGAAAAACAATAAAAAATTCCAGAAAAAATTTCAAAAATAGGAAGAAAAAATTGGAAAATCAAGAAAATAAAAGATATAATCTTTTCATCAGCTCACACGATTATATCCGGAAAAAGGAAACCATTCTAATATTGTATTTATATAACCAAATCAAAATATATCAATCTCCTTAATACACTTCTTTTTGTGGATATAATCGTGTGAGCTGATGAAATGATTATATCTTTTATTTTTCTGATTTTTATTGATTTTTTTTTTTCCTTTTTCCCTTTCTACATTGTTCTGTAATTTTCCATGTTTCCTCTACATTTTGAACTTCTCTCTCTCTCTGTATATATATATATATATATATATATATATACTACACTAAATATATTATTAAAACAATTTTCAACTTTGTCACCAATTGTATAAAATTTGAATTGCAATATAATCGCGCAACTCTTTTAAGTTTAATGACATACATGAATTCAACCACCTATTGAATCGTATTTATTTTTAGTAAACTTTAACGCCCAGTTTATTTACTTCTTAAAGACAACTAGTATTTCCAGAAGCCGTACATCACTATAAATTTCAGTGTTAAATTCTCACCTCTGACATATTTAGTGGCAAAAAATTTAAAATCCCATTTGGTTGGTAACTAAAACCATTTTGGTACACATTTGTGGGGTCAAAGTTTATTGAACGACAAGGCACGTGCAGTTGAGAATTTCCAGTTTAAAAAATAGATGAGTATTGCTCACCATACACCATTAACAAATGGAAATCATGTCCAGAATCTAATTTTGTTAAGGAAGTGTATTATGGCACACAATGCTGGCCTTTTAAAGCATTTTCACGGCATTTCCGTTTTAAATGTGCATGTATACCTCCACCTTGTCACCTGCAGTTTGAATAAATGAACCATAGAAACACACCTACTGAGGCCAAACCGCAAATAAATTCAGTATAATTCTTGCTTCGGAGCTTTTGAAGTAATATTTAGTTACGGAAGGTATAAATTCTTAAACTAGTAAAAGTGTATGTACCTGAAAGTTTTCACACACTTGTCAAGCGTAAATTCCGTGAAATACGCTTCACTTGCTCATATCATTTTAACTGATGTCTTTCTTATATCAGTTTAACCGTTATGTTTAATGCTGAGTAGAAACATGTAATCATATATTTTGTTTTATATCGCTGAAAACAAAGGTTTATGCCCGTTATTTTCTCATAGTATTTTTAGTATAAACATTTCGAGATTATACAGGAAAAATGTGGTCATCTTTGGAAAAAAAAATTATAAGTCAGGGGAATAATCTGTAGGTCTATCGATAATTTTCTCATTTTCATATGAACTATTTATTTTACATATTTGTAGTTAGAAAATTAGAAATATTAAATAGAAAAAAAAAAAATGCTGAGTGGAATCATATAAGCATATATTTTGATTTTTAACTGCTGAAAATAGAGGTTTATACTAGTGATTTTCTTATACTATTTTTAGTATAAACATTTCGAGATTATACAGAAAAAAATGTGGTCATCATTGGAAAAAATTATAAGTCAGTGGCATAATTTATAGGTATGTAGATAATTCTCTTATTTTCAGATGAACTATTTATTTTATATATTTATGGTAAGAAAATTGTAAATGTTAACTGGAAGAAAAAAAAAATGCTGAGATTCTGATGCTGAGAAATGTCAATAGTACCAAGAATGATTTGTGCAAGAAAACCACTTGTCATATGTCAATAAATGGCTGAGTCTACCATATAGTAACGAAAACATGGAACTGTCATTATTTTGACTGCTGGAAATTATATAGGCAGAGCATTTAGAAAGAACCATGAAATGTCATCACGGGGCAGCAAGGATTAAGCTAATGTCTTAAATTTAATGGATTTTCTTAAGGGGAGACAAACATAGGAAACGCATCAGAATATATTGTGAGAACATATGCTTCCTTTTCAAGCCTCATAGAAGGAACTGTATATTTCAGCTGCACAACGCCACGAAGCATAACCTCACATTTAGCTTTCTGAACAAATCGTTCAGGTAATAGACTGACTGACCTTGAACCTGGACCTAAATCCGATTTAGAATAATTAGCGCCTTTTGATCCGAATTTATCGAAATTGTTAAAACTATAGAACTGTTAAAGAATTCCAAGAGTCTATTAAGAAATCATGGTATCCCCTCACCTCTTCCATGGAAATAAGTTCAGGTAATAGACTGTAGAACCTGGATGTAAATCCGATCGAGAACATTTAGCGCCTATTAACCTTAGTATGTTGTTGTTGTAGTTTATTTACTTCACACAATGGGCTATTGGCGACGGTCCCTGAGGATGATCCGAAGATATGCCATCACAATTTTGATCCTCTGCGGAGGGAATGGCACCCCAATTCGGTAGCCCAACGACCTGCACGAGAAGTCGAGCACTTTGAGGTAGAACAGTTTAACGAGGATCAATACCGCACACCCTCGGTCCCTACGCAGACTAATCCAAGTGGTCGCCCACCCGCAAACTGACCGCAGCCAGTGATGCTTGAATTCGGTAATCTGCTGGGAACCGTGTCTTAACGATCCACTGAGGGACATTAACCCCAGTATATAGAAATGGTTAAGTATAAAGCACTGTTGAATAATTCTGAGAGTCTATAGAGAAAGCACGGTATCCTCTTCTCCAAAAACACGTAACAAAGCTAATTATTTCGTTGGAAAAGAGTATACAGTATATAAGTTAGCCGTTTTAAGTCACTGAGGGTGCGATTGTTCTTGTTTTCCAGTGGCGCCCTCTATGGCCAAGAATTCGAGATTTGCCACACCCATACGTCACACCCGTGTATAGGCTGGACCATTTCATACAACCATTCCTTCATCAAAAGATCATAATTTTGACCTAAACCGGAGAATGATCAACCTCCAATTCAGTACTCTCAGAGGTATAATTTGTGATGGGAACACGAGGACTTTGTGCCCCGACAGATTTAACGTGCACCAGTCACCATTTACTACACGTGAGTCAAGCTCCCTACCAACCAGGCTATCCCAGCCTTAGCTATTAAGTGTATTCTATATATGAAAATAGTATATGCTTTGTTATTAAAAGTAATGGATGAACAAAATCTAAATGAGATTATTGGCTAAATGGTCTATTGGCTAAGTCTGCTAAATGGTCGCATTGTAGCTTTTGTATTATTTTACAGGTTATTATTTTTATTATTTTGTATATCATAATTATGAAAAAAATATTTTTTTTTGGAGAAATTTATTTATTTCCTGGTATTCATTGCATCATAAATTTCCAATTTGTTGTGACCTATAAAAATAGGGATTTTTTATTCATGCTTAAACATTTGAGACGAAGCGGACTAAGAATATGTAAAAACATGCGACTTGATTTAAAAAATAATTTCTCTACCAATTGAAATATTATTTTCAAAAGTACAGTTATAAATGTTTTTGGTCTCTTACTCAAGGACGTAATAAAATAATGGACATCATTAATATTAAGAAACCAACATCGTAAAAAATTTTACATCAAAATAATGTCTTCATATTAAGCGAGAATTTTTTTATGACAAACGAATTCTATTTAAAAAGCGTGATAACTTAAACTATGTTTACGCATGTTTCAATTACTATATAGAATTAATACGACAGAAGTTTCGTAAATCAAAATTCATACAATAATGCTTATTGTTTTATTTACTGACTTGAAACTCGATTTTAAATTTTTTGTCATAGTCTTTGCTTCATTTTATATTCTAACAATATCTTATGAAGGTAATATAATTAAAACTATTGCTAAATGTTAAATTATAAATTATACGAATTACTGTTACAAATTTGAAGCGTTATAATAACAAATTATTAATATACGCAACAAATTTTAATATAATATAATATTTTTATTTACATATAATAAGATAATAAGAATAGTCCAAACAATTAAACTGACAAAACAAAGATTGTCTTTAATAACAATTGAGATATATAACTTAATTTGAAATCTTATTTCCAAATGTATCAGATTTACATGCAAAATATAAACGTTATTTAATTTCCAACTATTATATTTTATGCTTCATTAAAACTAGTCATTAAATTCTTTTCATCAAATTTCTTTTCTATTAAATTAATTTTCAAAATGAAAGAATACTTTTGTTTCGTAAAAAAAAAGAAGAATATTTAATTTAAATTTTCTGGTCACGTAAATCGTTACCTTCAGTAGTAAAGTCTAGAAATGATTTTAATGTTCTACTAAAACGGTCTTTTCTTTAAAACTTAAATAAATCTATCATATGAAGAAATACTTCAAAATCATATCTTTTGTTAATAGAAGATGTGTAGTTTTAACTTTTACATCAACAAAAAGCCAAAATAAGAATAATGTTAATTATAATAATAATAATAACAATAAACCATCCATGTTTTTAACTCTAGATCAAGCAAAAAGATGACATTATTCCGTAGATTGACCTCTCTTCCAACCTGGTAACCTTTAACCCCTACCTGCCTGTGCTTTGAATAAGGAAATCGGGCTACCCCTCCAACCCGCCTCCTTCTTGCCATAGTTGAAGCCCCCCGGCTATGATCATTATTCATGAAGATAATTCTTCATAAGAACTTTCTTCGTTCGAAGGAAAAACAAAATAAAAATGTTGTATTCTCTAAAAGTTCGGTCAACATCAAATGTTAGCGTACCCCCTTCTTTTATTATGGAAGGTGTTATGTTAGAAAATGCAACAATTTTACGAGTATTCTTTTGTTCGTCTCTTCCTTTATGCTTATTGTGTTTAGATACTCATAAATGAAAATAGTAAGCCAAAATATTCTTCTTTTTATTATACATTAGTCTGTTAAAGAAAGTTAGAAATCGTTGTATGTTTTTAGTTAGAAATTATTCCTGAAATACTAAACGTAACCAAAAATCGTTTGTAATAATTTTGTAAGTAATTTTTGAAGTCTGAAAGCTTTTTTTATGAGATTTGTACAGAAATAAGGCAATGTTTTGATACATAGAATGAAAAAAAAAAAAAAAATTACTAAAATAATCAAGATTAAAACTAAGACTTACTATTCATATTATTAATTATTAAATTAATTACTAATTATGTTACAAATTATATATGTTTGACTTATTAATTATAAATAATTAAAAAGTCGTTAAAAGTATTTAAGCTAAAATATGCATCTTTTTATAATACATTTGTCTGTCAAAGAAAGTTAGAAATCGTTGTATGTTTTTAGTTAGAAATAGTTCCTGAAATACTAAACGTAACCTAAAATCGTTTGTTATAATTTAGTAAATAATTTTTGAAGTCTGAAAGCTTCTTTTATGAGATTTGTACAGAAATAAGGTAATTTTTTAATACAGAGAGTTAAAAAAAAAAGAGACTAAAATAATCAAGATTACAATTAAGACTTGTTATTCATATTTTTATTTATAATATTAATTACTAATTATATTATAAATTATACATGCGCGACTTATTAATTGCAGATAATTAAAAAGTCATTAAAATTATTTTACTCTAGTTTGGAAATGTTCCTGAAATGCTAAGTTTAATTTCAAATATTGCGAAAATAATTTTTTAAGTTTGAAAATTTAATTCGTTTTAAAAAATTTAGGTCTCGTCAATAATTGCTGATGAAATAATTCATCAATGAACCATAATCTAAAATATTGAGAAAATAATTACGAAAGATGGAAAATTAATATCGTTTTCAGATATTTAGGTCTCGCAAATTAATATTTTCTTGAAATACTAATCATTATCTAAAATATTATGAAAATACCCAAGTTTGAATATTTAAGTCGTTTTGAAATATTAAAAAAAAATCACTTTACGAAATCTTTCTGAAATACTGATCATATTCTTAAATATTGTGAAAATAATAATCATACATCACACTTGTTTAAATAATGATCATTACACATGATTATTTTTATTCATTAAGAAGCAAAAGAAAATAATTTTTTACTCTAGATAAAAATTATATATGAGGAGTTAATCAAAATCTAAATTCTTTTGAAAATACTTCTTTGTGGCTAAATTTGATTTCATTATTTCATCTTATAAAAATTTCTTATGGGATTTTTTTTTTAAAAAATAATTATCATTACACATGATTATTTTTATTCATTAAGTTGTAAAAGAAAATAATTTTTTACTCTAGATAAAATTATATATGATGAGTTAATCAAAACCTAAATTCTTTTGAAAATACTTCTTTAAGCCTAAAAATTGAGTTTAAAATGATCTACGTGATTATTTGATGATTAATTTTTAAATTATATACAATTAATTAATATTAAACTTAATACTAAATTAATAAACTAAATTAATATTAAAATAAAAAATAATGAATTTGATTTTAAAATTATTTTAAACTATTTCAGTTTAGTTCGAGTACGTTTTTAAATTTTTAGTATTAACGAAATTGCTGACTTAGTGTAATCATAGGATGCCTTCTCCGAAAAATAAATTATAACTTCAATAAGGTACATTTAAAACCATGTATTGTTGGCATATGCACAGGGCACAACTTAGAATAATTTGGGCCGGGGCAAAAGCTTCTTTGGGGCTCTCCTCTGCTTTACTACTTCAATAATGAAATAAATATAAAATAGCTATAAAGTCCACCCCCCCCCCTTCAATGGTCAGACGAAATATCGTTCTGACCATTTAATTGATTTTCTGATAATTCTTTGTCCATCCTGCCGAATGCAATTTTCTGATTGTTAACTTTGTCATCATAATGAAAAATTCATATCCTTGCTGACATTAGGGCGGAAATCAGCTCAATTTTCGCAATTACGATTACTCAATTAAGTCAATCCTTAAGTCAATACAGTCTTAAGTTAAGCCTGTAAAGATATCTTATTTTGCGATACGTAAAATTACAGGCTTTTGATTGGCAAAATGTGTCCATCGTAGTTGCAAAAATTTAGCTGAATTCTGCCCTAGAAAGCCACGGATTTATAAAATATAGATTGTGTTCATACAATAGATTAATGAAGAAATTAATATAAAACTGACAGGCTCTGCATATGCACATCTTATGTAGAAAAGATAAGTGATTAAAAATTACTAATTTAATAAGAAAAATTAATTACGATTATTACCAAATGGAGCAGTACTGCAAAAGGTTTAATAAAGATTAAGAAAATAAGTTATATCAGCACAAACAATACTAATGAGTTTTCAATATAACATACTTCTATTCAATCTCCTAATTACACATAAGTTAAACATTAAAGAATAGAAAAAATATTTTGACACTTCTTAGCTTCAGCAACTAACAGTTCGAAACACCAAATGAATTATTCAGCACATATGCTTAGACATGTGTGTTCAATCTAAGTAGTATGAAAATTGACAGTTTGACAAGCCTGAAACTTGGCGTTATTGATGCATTGGGTTTGGCGGAGAAAATTTTTGAAAAGGGTCGACATTCCATATTACAGTGGCTGACAAGTAGAAATAATTATTTAGAACAATAGTTCAAACACAATTTGCGCCTGTTGAAACTTAAAACGTTTCTTTCATAATGAAACGCTGGTCACACTTTAAATATAAATAACGCATCAATTAGTCTTCACATAATCAGTTTTTACGATTGAAAAAGCCATTGTTATGCGTATCTTTATTAATTAATTATTTTATATGATGATTAATTTTATTATTAAAATTAATTTACTGAATTAATTACTATTCTTAATATGAATTTTCCGGTGGAATTTTTGGGAACGATGATTATGTAATGAACTCATTATTTTTTTGAAATTTTAATAATTTGTGTGTAATTTTAAATTTGATTTTGAGACTTGTCAAAATGCAAATGGATAGGTGAAAATAATTAAAAAGAATAAAAATTCAATTGATATTTGTTACAAAAAAGCAAACGATTTTAAAAAAAAAGAAGAGAACTATAGATTCCGCTCTTTTTTAATCGTCAGCAAATTGTTTTTTCAAGGAGTGACTCAAATTCAGAAATTTGATGCTTTGATGCTATCGCTGTCTCTTAAAATTGAATCATAATCAGTCGTCAGTGAAAGTTATGTTAGAAGATTAAAATTTTTTTATTTGTGTTGAATCCATTGAAAACGATTATACATGCTTTTGCTTTATAAAAGTTTCTTAAAGAAAAAAATTCCTTCTTTCATTCATGAAAAGTATTATCTGCTTTAAATAGTATTTGTTTTTAATAGTATTAGTTATTAGTATATAGTATTAGTTATTAGTTTAAGTATATTTTTGTACTTATTGATTTATATAAAAGGGGACTATACCCCCAACTGCCCATTGCGTGCCAAGAGGGTCATGGAAATTAAGGCTCCATTATTTTTGACCAGCTACATAAAGTTGTTAATTTGGTCGTTATTGCCTTTACCTTCCACTGGATGAGTTTCAAACCATCACACGTTGGGGATGGAACCCACGATCGATGTTAGCTCGAATTAATTATATGACGAAAGAGAATTCGCCTATCGTTTAATCGAAATAATTTCTTTGATATTTTTTTTAAAGAAATATTCATTTAATTGACTGTTTTGTTGTACTACCATTATGTATTTTAAATAACAACCAGCTATTTAAAGCATCAAACTTTATTTACTTTATTTAAAGCCTGCTATTTCTTAAAACAGCCTGTAAATTTAAATAACAACCTGCAAATTGAAGACGATTTCAAGACTATTTTTTAACACTCTGATTTTACTATGTATTTTTTAATGGTTCATAAATTATAACGCAGTTAAAATAATTAGCTGGCAACTGATAAACATTATTTTTCCTATAGCACAGTATTACAACATTTCTAGGTCATTATATTTTATAAACGAAAAAAAGAAACGTGTATTAACTAATAAAAAAATAAATTTCTAAAGAAATTTACGTTAACTATTCACAGCAAAAGTAATTTCAAAATTGGAGAAAATAAATAGCAATCTGTAGAGTAAACAAAGCCAATTCGCAAAAGAAAATCAATAAATGAATTTTTAGATGGCATGGGTTTCCTATTATTTCAAGACATAACTGGCTGATATTGATGGGAAAACAACAACAAAAACTTGAAGGTCTTGATGTCAAATAATGACGACGCATTTCATTTTTAATAAAAAATTAAATTATATAGTTGTAAGCTGGTCATAATGTTTGGTAAATAATTTTTAATTTTCTTTCCTATTTCGATTAAAGAAATAAAAAAATAAAAATAAAAAAGAACGTGTCGAGAGAGTTAAAAATCAAAAATTCAGACGTATTTCATATATGAGTATTTGGTTGTTTTTTCGATTCAATTATAATTCAATTATAATTTCCTTACTTATCTAAGAAAGTAATTAAAATGGAAATATTTTGCTACCAGTCTTTTTTTAGAGTATTACAACGGAAAATGAAATTAAAGTTATTTTCTATTTATTATTTTTTAGGTTTTTATAATTATTTATTATTTTTTACGTTTTGAATTTGGAAAAATCGTAACAATTTCAATCTTTTTTTTAATCATTAGTCAAAAGGGACAGATCATACCAAATACCATAGTTCTATTTTTATAATCAAAACTACGTTTTGCAAAGTAAATATCATGACTCTTAATCAATTTATAAAGCATATTTATCACATAGACTGTTTGTTGCAATAGTTTCACGTATCGTTATTTTTACATCATAATTTAGAAACACAGCCTTAAAAATTAAATTTTTTAAACTGGAATTTAAGGATATATATGTGTGTGTATGTGTGCGGGTAATTTTTTGTTTACTGTGGTTGTCACGAATATATCAATTTAGCAAACAAATCATAAGGTAACATAGCCACTAATGTCTTTTAATAAATAAAGTAACATTGTTCTGATTTGAAGAGCTTAATGAAAAAACCAGGTAGGGGAGAGTCGGGTAGCCCCGCCCACTTAAGGAATATTGCGTATATTTCTGTATAATATTGAGTAATAATCAATATTTTTGTATGTTTCTATTGTTTTATCATCTAATTAAATAATGCAAAAAGAATAAACCAAAAAAAGAATAGTTTAACTTAAAAAAATAGAAATTTAAAAAATTTGACTATTGTATTCAACATATTTTCAAAACAATTGTTTACCATGTTACCAGCTGCATAAATACTTGAAACTTCGAAAATAATCTTTTTTTAATATGACAATTAATGTCCGATGGCCCATTGACTTGAAAAAATATTCTATACATATGAAATTGACAGTGGGTGGGGGTACCCGACACTCCCCTAAGTGACATTTTCAGATTTGCTATTATCAGGGTAACAAGAAAAAAAGAGTGGTGTCTGAACTATTTTAATATAGATTTATTAGAAGTAAAGGAAAATAGCTTATTGCCGCTACCTAATTTGAAATGAAAATAATGCAACAAGGTGTCTACTGGACGCGAAAATTTTCGTGACTTTATTCCAAATTCGATGATTTTTAAGCTAACTAATTTTGACGATACAATTTCTCCAATGAATCTGATATTGAGGAATAAGAATAAATTTTTAAAGAGAAGTGGTAAGTAACAGATCCTTCAGAACAGTGGTAAGTAACAGACTTACTTGCTTCTTCCACTAAGCTTTTCATTTATCAGAACAACTGCAACCTCTTCATTACCTGATTTAAGAGCTTCATTCACTTCAAAAATATATAAATAGGAAATAACAGCCGACATGTTTTAAGCCCTCAGAAACGGGAGCCCATTTTCAAGACTTGTCAGATGTGAAATGGGTCTTGAAAATGGGTGCCTCTTTTTTGGGCGCTTAAAACATGCCGACTGTTATTTCCTATTTATATATTTTTGAGGCGGATTTTTTAATCAGGAAATACCTTACCACTTCAGTTTCTTGAGTTTACTTAATACAAACTCTGTAGTTTAAAATTATAAGCACTTGATTTTATTATATGGTGAAGAATTGAAAGCGAGCATCTACATTTTATAGCTTTCGTCATTAAATTTAATTGAATTTGGAGGATTTAAATTTAATTTACTACAAAATGCGTCAACTTTTATTATTGCTTTATGCGCCGTCTTACAATTTAATGATGGTGCGCGTTCTTTATTTAAAACTTAACAAATTCCAAAACTTTTCAGTATATTTCCATTTAAACGAAACTTGCTATGCAAAACAATGCCAAGAGAAGGTACAAAACACTTTTGTAATTAAAATGCCATAAAGGTAAACAATTTCAAACTAAGGCATATTCAAAACAAGGCAATTACCGTTTTCGATTACACGTTTTACTTCCTATTCTAGAACTATGCCCACTTGTCTGAAATGCAAGAATATTTTATTTCTCAAAGACGAACATTCTTAATGCTTGGTTCATTTGATCCAGGGTAACGTTTTTGATCCTTTACACATCGTTGATATAACCTTATCCGAACATTTACACAAATAGCTAACGGTTTGGGATAGTCTAGATGATGTAATTCGTAGTAGAGGTCATTGGGGTCATGGGATAGCTTCACGGGGAGCGGTCTACTTTCTTGGACAAGTTCTAACTCTTTATATTTGGTTAGGTTTTAAAATAGACACCTTATGGATAAGGTATGAGAACCAGAGGAACTATTTCAGCATCCGCATTAGCTGTGTTCTCGGTTCAGGATAATTACGATCCCAGCTTGTTTCTTCTTCGAAATCACGTCACTTTGGACCAGTTTTGAAGTGTTAAAGGTTGACGCTATAGTTACACGGTGTTTTTCATTTGTTTCTTTAACTACTTAAGATTCCCGCGGTAATTGCGTCATGCTCTTCAAGAAATAAATAAAATCAAAAGGACATCTTTGGAAGAAGAGCAAAAATATTCGCTTTCGTTTGCTCGTTTACCCTCAGGTTCGGTGTGATAATTTCTTATAGAATTGACCGTGAATTTTTTTCACGATTATGTATGTGAATGGAACCTGAAGCCCGGAAGCATTACTCATTCTTTAGTAGTTGTAGCTTATAACTGGTTATGAGTTGGTATGATATATATTTGTTTCCTTGAAATCTGAAACTAGTCATCATCTTTTAATTATTTGTCTTATATATGCGCTAACATGATTTGCAATAAGTGTGATATGAATATAAATAACAACACTTTAATTTCGTTGAGGATGTAGCATAAATAATTACATAAATTCTTTTTTTTTTTTTTTGAGTAGGTGTAACTGTTTTAATTAAATATTTATTTATTTTAAGGTGACTGGAAATATATAGTAATGAAACAAAATTTTAAAAAAAATAATAATATGTATATTAAAAATTAAAATTACTTGTACTGTTATTTAAACAAATTTAGAGAAGTATCATAAATTAAGTTTCTACCGCTTTAAACCTCAAAACACGCATACTAAGCACTATAAACTGCCTTACAAAAATTTTTCAAATAGTTGTTAAAAACTTATACTTATGTTAAAAACTTATTAATTAAAAGTTTTTAACATGCGTAGTTAATAAAGTTGTTAAAAAAGTAAGAAAGTTGTTAAAGAGTTTAATATAATTAAGTACGTAGCATAAGTAAGCGCATTAACTTTATTCTTTTATTTATTTAACATTTTCATTTAAGTAAAACAGAAAATAGAAAAGTACAATAATAATAACTAAAAAAATAATAATAACGATGGATGTAATAATAACAAGTAATAATACAAATAATGATAACAAATGGAAGATATAAAAGACCTGATATTCATGAGACGAACTTTATTAGCAAAATTAACAATTTTATTTTGTTTAATTAGCAATTTTTATTTATTTATTATTATTACTTTATAGCCGTCGTTGAACAGCCGACCCAATTTTGAGTTTACGACTACCAATGCTCAAATCCGTAGCCTTGTAATTTTGAATCTAATCCGGAAGACTAGGGAGCTCTTGGATCAAGTACTGGGAGAAAGTTGCTTTCGTGGAGGTCTTTCTGATGGAACTAACTCCCATTTGCGTTTCATGGAGACGAAAACCATGAAAACTTCCCCCGATTAGCCCGATGGCAAGAGGACTCTAACCCATAATCCGTCTACCACTGAGGAAATTTTACTTAAGTATTGTATTCGGGTTAATCTGGGTGTGGAATTCGTATCTACCAGCCATCGCTGGCATTCGAACCCGGTTCACTTCTTTGGAAAGTGAACTCTCTAATGCCTGAGCCATCACGGCTCCCCTACGCTCATACTAGTGGATGCAAATTTTGCTTGGGTAAAAAGGATATCATATTTTAAATCTTTAAGCATGATTTTTTAAGTTTTGCCATATAAAATGGTATAAGACATTTGCTTCGAACTGAATAATTATTTACATAGAAGTGTTTCCATAATTTTGTCCAACTCTTGTATAATACATGAACATGAAATATCTGCAAACGGCCATGTTAAGATAAAGTTTTATAACAATACAATGTCTTTCTAAAATATCTGTATTTGGCCATTAATGCTGGAAAATATATCGCGAAAACTGCAAATTTTGAATGGTGATAGAATTCTTACTATAAATCGAATTTATTTCTACAATATTATATTGGCTACCAGCCCTGCATCATCTATGGATATCATTAAAATCATACTTTATTTAGTTTCTAAGATTTTAAATTACTTAAATCACATTCAAATCTACACTATTTGAATGATTTTATTGGAATCATATTAGTTTTAAATTTTCTCATTTTTGTCCTGTATTAACACATTGGTGACCGGTCACCGGTTAACTCGTGTTTCCGTGACCAAGCGTTGGTGACCGGTCACGAGTCATAGCAATCATGTTAGCAGTGATCTTGTAGTGACTATTATAAAAAGTGAGAATAATTTTCGTTACTTTTCAAGTTTTACTATTTAACTCTCTACCAATTTATTATAACTTTACGAAACCCGATATATTTGCGAAACTTGTGATGTACACGTAGGTGATTGTTATACTTTTTATCATACAAAAAAGAAATATTAAGAGTTGAATAACAAAGAAAAAAAAATTTTTAAGTTAATTTATATTGTTTTACTTCCACATCCGTTCCACAGAAAAGTTGCCGGTCAGCAATGTGCTAAGCAATATATAAATTACCGAAAATAAATCAGCTTTGGGTCCAATTTTGTGATTGTGAAACTTATTAAAACAATTTTATTTCTAGATCTACTATTAGAAAGAGCAAAATATTTGTGACAACCAAGATTTACTGACAGTTATAACATAGTTATTTACCTATGAAATTTTTTATATCGGTGAGATTTTAAAAATAAGATGAAAGTAAAATTAAAAAGTTTTCACCATTGCTTATTTAATCTATAGAATATCATTTTAACCGACTTATGCGCAGCCACAAAACGTTTTCACAAGGATTTGCAAAAATTGAATTATCTATAGGAAGCAGCAGGAACTAGAAAATAAGCATGGACTGGAAAGTAACGGAACAGCTTTTTGCATTTAAAATGGGGGTTAAATTTTGCTAAAATATTGGGCACCAGATAAGACTTCTTAGGCGCCATGGTGATTAAATGCCTCGAGATTTGTAGACACCTATCAATGTGTGAAACACAGAAATTAAAAAAAAAAAAAATGTCGCCAAAACAAAAGTTGTCACCGAAATTAAAAATCAATGTCACCCGAGCAACACGAGAAGAGCAAATAGAACAGAGAGATAAATTATGCGCATTCCCGAAGTGGAAACGAACCTGCAATCTTCCTGGGATAACTCCTTGACTACCATGCTGCCCGGTCTGCTTGTTATATGACTTTTTTTTTTATCACTTCATTTCTAATCTAGTTTCGTCATTTTCGTTAACAAACTCTCACAATGCACTGCAATGGGGTTCCGATTTGAGGAAACATTTTCGTCATATAATTGACAGTTCGCGTTTTGTCACACATAACGTGATTTCGTGACGAAATGATTCATTAAATTAAAGAAATACAGCTCAAGGATTGCTGAATCGCCAAAAGTGAGAGTTTTATTTCTGAAAGTGAGGGTATTTGTTTATAACCAAGGGATATTTCTTTCTGTTACTTACCACTTCAGCTTTAAGAAAGCACTGTTTATATATGAATATTTGTATTGTGACAATATGAAGCTAGTTATTATTGGAAACATTGTTTGGGACATGCCAGGAAAATGTCATTTTTAAGTTCAATTAAATTTTTTAACTATACAAAACAGTCATTGCTAGTGCAGAGTCATTTTAAAATGTTAACAGCAATGCTATTTATTAATTTTTTTTAAAAAAAAAGTTCTTTTAGTATTTTAGTATAATAGTATTAGATCTTGGAGCAAGGGACAGTGAATTGTCATATTTCGTGAGAATCACCCATATATATATATATATATATATATATATATATATATATAATATATATATATATGAATGATGTATACAAATATGAATATGAGTATATGAATAAATAAATATGAATATTTTCTTTTGTAAATATATTATGATAGATAAAACTATCAATTATTTCAGTGGCAGTAAAGTTTATACTTTTATGTATGATTCTGGGTTTAGTAGATTTAATTATATTATTATTTTGTCCACTGTTTTTTTACAAATAATTCAAAAATTACATATAAACTCTACTTTGTTCCAGTTATTGCCATGTGAGCTTTATAAGATATAGTCAAAATTAACCAAAGTAATTTAAATTTTAGTTTTTAAAGCTCTATCATTTATAACAATATTTTTCAGAATGTATAGCTGTTGACATCACTGTAAAAATTAAATCTAAGTCGTTGAATCATTATTAAAACACATTTTTACAGTTTTTTAAAATAACAGTTGAAATATTTTCAAGCATTTAAATATAATTATAATTTAAAACTTTTCGACGATTTTTTTAGAACATATTTTGTTTGAAAAGCTATATTGCGTATTTGTATGTGATGTAAAAATGATAGTTCAAAACTCTTTTCAATAAATGCATGACACTTTATTAAAATTTTGACTTTGCAGTGAACTTTTGTAATTTATTATATGATGTTTTGATGTACTAAATGTCATAATTTAACTTTTATGGCGAGGCTATACATGTTTTATTTCGCCGATGAATTCATAAAATGTAAAAGACGAGCCAGAAATCTTATAATCCGCTTAAATTTATAGAACTATCGAATCAATCAATCACGCAGGCTTCATAGTTAATTTTCAACCCATCAGGAATATTTTTAGAAAAAGCATACTTCTAATGATTTATAGTTGACCCGGTCACTTTAAGTTGTAAAAAAATTAAATAAATAAAAATAAGGTGAATCAGCATGCAGCGCCATTTTGAGGATGGGCAAAAAAATTAAGAAACAAAATAAAAAAAAAAAGTAACGGATCTTTAAGGAGGAAGTCCAGCTGGGTGGGGTGGAAACAAGAAAAAATGAGCTCGATAAGGTAGCGTTTGATGGGTCGCTGACCATAGTGTAGCCATCAGAGAGGCCGAAGATGAGTTCAAAAACCGTACGTTGTCCGAATTAATAGTTTCTCCCATAGCTCTCACTAGCATTCAAGAAAAATAAGGTTGGCCAAATTGGCGATGATATTTTGCATCGCCTGATTGTTATTCCTAGCCTTATGGTTATGCGTCAGTCATTTCATTTGTTGATGACCACTGGTGGGTCAAGTTGCCCTTGGTTATTTTCACATCGGGGGTGCGCGTTTTATCACACCCACTTTTAGCGCCAGCGTATGTAGAAATAAAAATTAATATGCAGTACTTCCTCGTTAAATTGGGTATAACTCTTTTATTGGATGGATGTGAATAAGGGGCCACCCACAAATTTACATAACTATTTTAATTAAGCAGGTTAAAGCGTGAAAACAGCGAAGTAGTTGTTTAATTAATTGATGTAAGCGATTTGCAGTGCACTTTTTTGTAGTTAAGAAAATAAAGGATAGGTACGCTTACACCGGTGTTTCATTCCTGTTTAAATTACCATACGTTTATATTTGTAATCGTAACTGTATGCGTAAAGCTGAGGTTCATGCACATAACTTGTGTACTCTAGTTTCAACAATAAAGGATTTTTCGGTATATAATAATTTTTATTATGACTATTTGAAATAAGCTAAAATTTATCGCAATTTATTGTAAACATTAATTAATACAGATTGAAAGCTCTGGAAAAAGAGATCATAAAGCGCATTTAGGACAAATAAGTCAAACGAATTAAGAAGTATTATTTCATTATATAATTAAATAAAATTAGACAGTCAACTTGGCTTTTTTTAACGCAAGAGTAGAGACGAATAATCTATCAAAAATAAAATTCATAAGTCCTAAAGAACCTTGGGAAATTAATTAAATGAATTTGTCTACGAAGATAATTAATATAATTCAGCGTTTGTCCATCCTTATTGAGCAAACATCGTAAACGATTGTCTTCAATCTAAGGATCATAGAATTGCCAGCATTATCACATGACTTGAAACCGAAAGAACGTGTGTGGAACATGCTTGGTCAACGAGTTGCAGCCTGTCAACCACCTCCTACATGTGTACCAGAACTTCGGAAAGCATAGATTGCTGAGTGGTGAAATTTTCCTCAAGATCAGCTCGTTAATTTAAAACTCAGCATGCCTAGGTTTGTATAGAAAATATTTCCTCATACCAATTGTAATATTATGTTTTTGTAGAGAAGATGTATTTTATAATTGCTCTAGGGAGCAAAAACTTAGCTTTTATGAATGATATCATATACATACCATCTTTTTTTTGTTGCTCCTTTTCTTTTGTTTAATAAATGGGCTTTGTGAATAAGACACGTTTGTTTTGTTTCTGAACTTTTATTTGTCGGAGCTTGTATTATCCTTAATTTATGAACGTAAGAGTAGATGAAAAATTAAAAAAGGCAATTTTTTTTTCGTGTTTTGAAAACTTCCGTATCCTAAAATTTTAATTTTTTTTTTTTTTTTAAATTGTTTTGTTTACATATATTTTATTTTGTTACCCATCAAATAAAAAAAACGAAAATAACTCGTCAAAAAGTGGAATATTTTAAATTGTTTTTAATATAGCCTATATCATTGTGTCAGTCATGTCATTTGTAAACAAACGATAAGGGATGGCAAGTCACATGATCATGCAATTGTGAAAGTTTTGGACAGTATTCATGCAGCGGATCGAGAGTTCAGTTGACTTAAATGTTAAAAATTCCCTAAAGAAAGCGAAATGTGTGTAACTGAATTAACAAATTCTTTATAATATGTTTACATGTCATATAGATCTATGTGCACGATGTACCAATTCACTAGAGAATTAGAACTAATTTAATAAAACTAAAATTTCTCTTTGTAATGTTTTTAAATGATTAAATATCCCTCAAAACGTGAAATGTTTGTAATTGGGTTCAATAAAACTTTTATAATAGGTTTACCTGTTTTCTCCGAATATATAGTAAAGATCTATAAGCTCCATGTACGTATTTACTCGTGAAATAGCACTACTTTAATAAATCTAAACTTAATCGTTTCCGATATATTTAAGTTATAACAAATTCTTCAAAAAGTGAATTAGTTGTAATTGGGTATAACAAAACCTTTATCACACGTTCACACGTTTTCTGTGAATAAATAATAAAGATCTATAAGGTTCATATACGTATTTACTAGTGAAATAGCACTACTTTAATGAAGCTAAATAAATATTTTGCAATATTTTTAAATGGTAATAAATTCTTTTAGAAACGAAATGTTTGTAATTGGGTTTAACAAAACCTTTACAATAGGTTTACATGTTTTCTGCGAATAAATAATGAAAATCTATTAGCACCATATATGTATTCACTCGTAAATAAGCACTATTTTAATATAGCTTAAATAACTCGTTTGTAATATTTTCTTTCACTTAACATCCATACCCTTCTTAACAATTTAAAACCATTAACCAAATACGTGAGGGAAACTTTACATGTAATGACCTCCCACGAGGAATAGTAACCCTTAACTTTTACTAAACTTTCAAAATGATTATTAAATGTAATTACAACATCGTTAACACAGATTTTAAGATAGCAAGTTTAGTCTACGATATGAAACTTTGTTTCGTTTTATAATGCTTTAGATACATTGCTTATACATATGCTACATATTAAATACGTATTTTTCTTCTAAATAATAATATTAATAATATGTAATTATTGATTATATAACCTTATCATTATTACAAAATTGTCTTAGAAGATATTGATTTAATATTAAGACACCGTGTAATTTGGCCGTAAAAAATTAAGTAAGTTAATTCTAGCTTATAAGCTACTCACGTTTATATATCGCCGGTTTTGGCTATACAAATGCGCGTTAATAAAAAGGAATGTATCAGTGTACAAGAAAAATAAAGATACGGGCACGGGCGTTTTTTTAAAAAAAAATAAATAAAAAATAAAAAAAATTTGTGTTTGCAAATGTCGCTTTTAAAAAAGTTTGTTTCCTTTTTTTTCTCTAACGTCAGGAACTGAACTTTCGTTTAAGAAAGTGAACATAGCTTGTTATGCGCGTTTGAAAAATTAAATGGGCATAGCTCAAAAAAAGTGTTAAAAAAATTAAGCATAGTAAAAAATACATATGCATTTTCAATTTCATACACTGGATTCAAATTTTTATACTTGCGTTTGACCCGTGGAGGCTCAGGGGATAGAGCGTTCGCCTTCCAGTTTGGTGAACCGGTTCTAATCCCAGCGATGGCTGGTCAATTCGAATTTCACACCCTGCTTGCACCGACAGCAGTGCTGACGTAAAATATCCTTAGTAGACTGATCATGAGATAAAGTCCCCTTGCCACCAGGCTAACCATGGGAAGTTTTCATGGTTTTTCTCCATTCTTCGCAAATGCGGGCTAGTTTCCGCAAAAAGTCCTCCACGAAGATATAATTTCTCCTAATACTTGATCAAGGAGTTCTAGTGTCTTCTGGATTTGGTTCAAAATTACAAGGTTGTGAAGTTGAACATTAGTAGTCGTAAACCCAAAGATTGGGTCGGCTGTTCAGCAGCGATTATAAAATAAAATAAAGTAATAACTACCGTAAAAATACTTAATATCTCAAATTTAAAAAAAAATTTAAAAATTACGGTATAATATATTACGGTAAAAATGAATTTTATGGTAAAATGGACTTACGAATGATGCATTTCCATATTGATGATTTTTCCCATTCCTCACGTATTATGGGTAAAACTATTTTTATAGAACTTTCTTTTCAAGCAATGTCTGTTTTTTATACACACATGTTGAGCTATATCTTATCATTTTTAAACTAGCATTTCAAATAAAAAAAAATCATCGATGATATTTTATAGAAGTAATTTTGAAAATTAAGATACCTAGAAGAGAATGTGTCTGCGAAAATAAACGATTCGGAAAATTTTAGTAAATTAATTTAAAAAAGAAATTTAATCAGATCATACTATACGGAGAAGGAAATTCTGGTAAAATTGCAGTACTGTGTGTGAAATTTCTGGTAACATAATTCTAGTTAATAAAAACCAAAATATGCTGAATTGAAACCATTCATTTAGTAATTTTTCCGGTCATATGGTAACGGTTTACTAAAAATTCTGGTTTTCAAATTCATAGTTCCTATTATCAAAGACCTTGGTAAAAAATGACCGAGCTTTTTGGAGTTCTCACAAGAGCCAGAAACATGGTAAATTTTACCGTATTCTGGTAATTTTGATCATACTTTTTTCTCAGTGTAGAAGTAAAGAGAAATACAACAATCTCAGTTATAACAAAGTATTTTTAAAGAAAAAAAATAAGAAAATAATTGATAAAGAATTATTTTTTTCCGGATATAGAATTTTTTTAACAGCTATATAAAATAAGCTTTAAATTGAATTTTAGCAAATCAGTTTTACATTTATCTTTTTCCTTATATGATTTTGAAGAAATCACGTTTTAAACATAGGATTTCATATTATTTATTTGAAAAACTGTGTTCAAAACTAAAACAGTAGCTATGCTGATCTTTAACTTTGGAATCTTAAATAGAAAGTTGATCTTGTTTTTTAAAATAAAAATAATGTTCTGAAATGAAAAATTTGGGTAAAAGTATTAATTAATACCCTATCTAGTCCTAATAACAGTGAGCATTTGCCCCATGGTAAAAAATTTTAGTGACGTCCATCAGTTTCCAGTTTCTTTAAGAAATTTAGATTTTAATTAAGTGCAATTAGTTAGCTTCTTAAAAACGATCACAAAGAAGAAAAAAAAATTTATTACCATTGATTTGATAGTTTTAAGAAAGAGTTACTGTACCCAATTTTTAATATATGCTTATGCTTATTATAGATTTGTGATTTTCCACTGAATCAAATTTTCTTAAAGAGATATTTCATAATCATAATTCAATGAACGTATATTTTTGAGTTGTAGAAGTTTAATTTTAATTTATTTTATTTTAATTAATTTATTTTTATTTATTTTATTTATTTAAGCAAATTTTATTTTCATAATCTCGTTCAAAAGACACCCATTATATTTTACAGTTTCATTTTGCTGTTTCGAAAATTTTGGATTGTTTCAAACCATAAATATCGTTTTATGGTACTTTTTTAATGATGCTGCAGCTATTTTGAGTTATTATTGAACCTCTTAAACTTAAATACTTGATGTATGGTTCAACTTGTAAAGAAACTTGATTTAACAAACGCTTTATTAGTCTTGTAACATGTATTTTGATTTAAGGTATTGATGATCTAAGTTCAACGATATCAACTTATATCATTGAACTGATTTTTCTGAGATTATATTGTTCATTTTATTATGATTATTATTATTGTTATTATTATTATTATATATACATATATATATTTTTCTTTTGATTGCTCCTCACACTATTGTATTAATTTATTTTGCTTTGGCTATATTAATACAATATTAGAAAGCACTCTTTTTTGCAGATATAATCGTGTGGGCTGATGAAAAGATTATATCCTTATTTTCCGGATTTTTTAAAAGGATTCTATTACTTTTTTTCGGATTTTTTTTCCTGATTTTGTTATTTTTATTTCTATTAATCTTCTTTTTTCCTCTTTTTCCATTAATCTGTAATTTTCCTTTGTTTTATCTTCATTTTGAACTTATTTTATGAGTTCTATTTACTTGCAGCTTATGCGCAATAAATGAAACTTATTGTTTTTCTTAATTTTCTTCGTATTTTTTGTATTTTATTATGCTATATATATACATATTATATTCTGTCCCAAACTTAACGTTATATTGATATTTTTTAATAATTTAAAAACTTATATTTAAAAAAAATATTGTGAATACATCACAAATAAAGGTCAGAAATTGACAAAATTTTGCGCTTTATTCATTTTTGTTACTGTTGCTTTATTCATACTCAACGCCATTAGTATACCAATCTTCATCCGAATATAAAAACTTTTCTAACAAAATTTTTGCAGTATTCTCCATCTGGTTTCATAAACTTTAATACTGTTTGACGAAGCATTATTTATACCCTTCAACAGAAAATTAAAAATGACTTAAACTGTAGGAAATATTGCTTACGCTACGTGTTTGAAGATATAAAAAAGTGGAAGCTCAATTTAAGCCAATGTATGTAGTTTTAGCTTTAAACACACGAACTACTTTTTTCATCAAAAATGTAAGATTTTTTTTAAATGTTGCGATTCCTATGAAAATAAACAAATTCACAACAGAAAAACAGTTACACAAATCGAGGAAAAAGTATTGCTATTATTTACACTACCGCAGTGCCAGATAATGTGTTTCCTAGTAATAGCTTCAAAGTTTTATTAATGTTTTAATAAATTAGATTTTAAAGAATTTTAGTAACTAGAACATAGACACTATTTAAACTGTTATACACTGTTTTGTACCCATTTACAACTAGCATCGTTTCTAAATCATAGAAACAAAACTTAAACGGACATCAGAGCTCTGCGGATGCTGTGCCATTTTTGCGTGAATGATAGCTTCATATTTTAATAGTCCAGGGTCGCCGATTGAAAAGTGTAGGACACTGGAAACACCTCATGGAATGAATGGAGTATCAACGCTGGGATTCAAACTCCAAGTCAGCCGGCAATGAGATTGATCGATTAGCTCTCCCAGCTACAGTGTGTAACCAGCAGCACGGAACAAAATGGCTTCGTAAGGTGGGTCTTGTTGACGTGGAGAGATTTTGGTTGTTAAACCATATTATATAACATCAATCAATACACGTTTTTTTCTAACATTTAATAGTTTGAATAAAAAATTTCACGAATATTTGGTAGAGCATAGCAACATAACAATTAAATAAATAGCTATTTAACTGTCTTTACCGAGAAATTTCTAAAAGGAAAGATGGACAATGCTCTGATAAACGTCATAAAATATTCTATTTGTTTCTGCTTTAAATGACTACATCTAGAAAAAAAAATATTTCGCCGTAACTTCAAAGTTTGGAGGGTATGAATTATTGATAGAAAATGCTATTTATATTATAATGGGTTAAAGTAGTCTTTAATTAATTTCACTTTGCAGTCGCCCCCTCATTCGATCTTTCAAGTTATACATTTGATTAATGGTAGCAAATGCATTCTTCCGATGTTGGCCATTTTGTGTTTAGTAAATGCGTGAT
Organism: Parasteatoda lunata; assembly: GCA_949128135.1. NCBI lineage: Eukaryota > Metazoa > Arthropoda > Arachnida > Araneae > Theridiidae > Parasteatoda > Parasteatoda lunata. Next base: position 29,308,728 of record OX421981.1, on the reverse strand, counting down.
GGAAACGCCAAAAGCTTCATACTGAACTAATCGTTTATTTTCATCACGCCTGTCATAGGCGATCTTCTTTGAAAAATCGGCTAGTTTTTTTTTTTTTTTTTCTTCTCAGGTCAGGGATTGACGCGAAAGAATGAATGTAATACGAGTATCTAAAGGGATTCGACATGATTCATGCATTTGGCGATGCTTTTTTCAGATTATTACAATAGATATTTTCTATGTTTACATAGTGTTTGACAAAATAATCTGTGTATTTTTTATTTATATATTTATTATTTTTCAGGAAATGTGCTGTATATAAAAAGATAGGCCTCGAAGTTTGTTTTAAAGGAAAAAGAAAATATTTAGTGGAATTCGTTAAAATAGTCTATTCTGTTTTTAAATCCGCTAATATGATTGACATTAATTAGTCAACAAAATATAAAAGAGTTACCAAATATGTAATTACAATTGCGTTGTTGGGTTTAAGATGTGTTTGACGAATTAATAATTTTTGTATACATATGCTATTTTGAAAAAAATAAAGAAAAAAATCGTTATAAAAATAAAAATACTCGTTTTTTTTTACCTCACAGCTGTCATGGGCGATCTTCTTTGAAAAATCCGCTCATTTTTTTTTCTTAGATCAGGATTTGACGTAAAAAAAATGAATGTAGTACGAGTATCTAAAGGAATTCGACATGATTCATGCATATGGCGATACTCTATCCAAATTACAATAGCTTTTTCCTGTTAATTACACAGTGCTTGACAAAATAATCTGTGTTTTTTTACGAAATATGTTTTATATAAAAGGATAGGCCTCGAAGTATGTGGCTTTTTAAAAGAAAAAAAAATATTTTAGTAAAATTCGGTAAAAAAATTGTTCAAATTTTAAAAATTTTAAATAAAATTGACATTAAGTAGTCAGAAAAATGCAAATGAGTTATCAAATATGCAATTGCAATTGGGTTGTTGGATTTAAGATGCGTTTGACGAATTAATCATTTTTGTATAGATATGCTATTTAGAAAAAAAATAGAAATAATATATATATAGGGGAGTGTCGGGTACCCCCGCTCAGCAGGTACCCCTGCCCACTGTCAATTTCATATGTATAGAATATTTTTTCGGGCCATCGGACATTAATTGTTATATTAAAAAAAAAGATTATTTTCAAAGTTTCTATTATTTATGCAGCTGACAATGCAGCAACAATAGTTTTAAAAATATGTTGAATACAGTAGTCAAACTTTTAAAATTTCTATTTTTTTAGGTTAAACTATTCTTTTTTTGGTTTATTTTTTGCATTATTTAATTAAATGATAAAACAATAGAAAAATACAAAAATATTGATTATTACTCAATATTATACAGAAATATAAGCAATACTCCTTTAGTGGTTTGAAGAACTAGTATGTTTACGCAGAAATATGTTGTATAAAAAAATGAATATCAAAACAATTGATAATATTTCAGAAAGGAAATATGTTGTATAAAAAAATGAATATCAAAACAATTGATAATATTTCAGAAAGGAAATATGTTGTATAAAAAAATGAATATCAAAACAATTGATAATATTTCAGAAAGGAAATATGTTGTATAAAAAAATGAATATAAAAACAATTGATAATATTTCAGAAAGGAAATATGTTGTATAAAAAAATGAATATCAAAACAATTGATAATATTTCAGAAAGGAAATATGTTGTATAAAAAAATGAATATCAAAACAATTGATAATATTTCAGAAAGGAAATATGTTGTATAAAAAAATGAATATCAAAACAATTGATAATATTTCAGAAAGGAAATATGTTGTATAAAAAAATGAATATCAAAACAATTGATAATATTTCAGAAAGGAAATATGTTGTATAAAAAAATGAATATCAAAACAATTGATAATATTTCAGAAAGGAAATATGTTGTATAAAAAAATGAATATCAAAACAATTGATAATATTTCAGAAAGGAAATATGTTGTATAAAAAAATGAATATCAAAACAATTGATAATATTTCAGAAAGGAAATATGTTGTATAAAAAAATGAATATCAAAACAATTGATAATATTTCAGAAAGGAAATATGTTGTACAAAAAAATGAATATCAAAACAATTGATAATATTTCAGAAAGGAAATATGTTGTATAAAAAAATGAATATCAAAACAATTGATAATATTTCAGAAAGGAAATATGTTGTATAAAAAAATGAATATCAAAACAATTGATAATATTTCAGAAAGGAAATATGTTGTATAAAAAAATGAATATCAAATAATAATATCAATTGATAATATTTCAGAAAGGAAATATGTTGTATAAAAAAATGAATATCAAAACAATTGATAATATTTCAGAAAGGAAATATGTTGTATAAAAAAATGAATATCAAAACAATTGATAATATTTCAGAAAGGAAATATGTTGTATAAAAAAATGAATATAAAAACAATTGATAATATTTCAGAAAGGAAATATGTTGTATAAAAAAATGAATATCAAAACAATTGATAATATTTCAGAAAGGAAATATGTTGTACAAAAAAATGAATATCAAAACAATTGATAATATTTCAGAAAGGAAATATGTTGTACAAAAAAATGAATATCAAAACAATTGATAATATTTCAGAAAGGAAATATGTTGTATAAAAAAAGGAATATCAAAACAATTGATAATATTTCAGAAAGGAAATATGTTGTATAAAAAAATGAATATCAAAACAATTGATAATATTTCAGAAAGGAAATATGTTGTATAAAAAAAATGAATATCAAAACATTTGATAATATTTCAGAAAGGAAATATGTTGTATAAAAAAATGAATATCAAAACAATTGATAATATTTCAGAAAGGAAATATGTTGTATAAAAAAAATGAATATCAAAACATTTGATAATATTTCAGAAAGGAAATATGTTGTATAAAAAAATGAATATCAAAACAATTGATAATATTTCAGAAAGTAGGTACTTTGTAAAAAAAATAAATGCTTTGCATACTAATATTAGATTAATTAATCTCTTTTAACATAAATACACTGTAAAGCGTGAGTTAATAAAAGAAGGAGAGAATTTTAAGAATATGTCAAAAAGTACTAAATTCAAGTGAAATATTTGAATACTTATTTAAAGACGTTTGTTAAAATATTCTATTTCAATAACATTACTTGTTTTTAATTAAATTTTTCTTTATTAGAATAATGTAAACATTGTTAATTCTTAATTTACAACATATTTTAAAAGATGATATGTGTTTTTATATAAGTGAAATGTGCATGAAATAAAATGTAATTAAACACATATGAATCCAAAATTTATGTATCCTCCTTAATTAATCACGTATTTCAATAATATTTTCGCCTTTTATACTACATCAAGTCTAAAATGATTAAGTTTTGGTGTCTCTTTTTGGATTTTGTAAAATAATCTGATTTAGTTTAAACAACTCGAATAACAATTTTCTAAAAAAATTTTCGGTTATTCTATGACAATAAATAAATCTAAGATATTTAGTGTGAGGAGAACTAGGTCCATGCGAAATTATTCGCAAATGCAAAGGAGAACCTTATTGGCGAGTTTTATCGTGGATAAATGCATTTCACCAATTAGGTTCTCGTTCGGATTTCCATATTCAAATAATAATATTCAATAATTATACTTGTATAAATAATTCAATAATTTTAAAAACTTATAGTTTTCCTTTCATAATTCTGAAATACAGATAATGAATTTAAAATTCAATTCTTGTGAATAACTCTGGATAACATTTTTTTCCTCTGTTGGATGAGATTTTTTTAGCAGATCTTAAATACTTATGTATCGCTAATTTTAAGCTGCAACTTGTTTCCCTCTCCAAGCATTTTTTTAAAAAAAATTTTAGTCTATTTTTTTGTCAAAAAGTACAAGTTTAAAAACACTATATACAACTAGAGTGTTGCGTAAATGTTTCGATAAACTTCTAAGGCAGTTTGAGCACATTATCAGGAGTAAAATTTCATAGCAACCCATGCTTGTAAATGTAAACACACGCTGCTAGGGACAATTCCCTATTATGTAATGAAATGTTTCTTCGTGTGCCTTTTAACAGGTCATAATAGGGAAGCTCTCCTAGCCTTCACAATTCCGGTTCCATTGCAATTTCAATCCTGATTATTTGTCCAAAACAAAGAATATAGAAAGGAGAATAGTATCCTTATATATATTATTTGCCCTAAGTCCTTCTGAAATTTGACAGAACATTATGCGACCGTTAATCCCTGTTATAAACGCTTGTAAACTTGTACAGTTTGACAAAAAATAGACTAAATGCTTTAGGAGCGAAACTAATTTCAGATTTAAAATCCCCGCTCATGAATTAGGCAACATCAAGTATTTGTATTATTGCAACTAAAAATTTTCACAGCATTATTTTAAAGTTTAATCCAAGTGTGTTTTCGTTCAAATATGTAATGATGTTCTTAAGTTACCACAGAATAAATTTGTTTAATAAAATTAAAGTATTTGGCTATCATTTAAAAGCACACTCCACAACTAATAGATCTTTTTAACATGGATTTGAATTAATGATTTAACATGGAGAGTAAAATAATTTTTTAAGAACTATTATTACTTTTAAAACTAAGGCTTATAGACTAAAATATAAATATTGCCATCACTAATAAAAATTTTCCTCTGCCAATTACAGATCAACCCACACAGATATATCTATATTAGAAAATGAGCCCTTTTCGAAGCAGAATTTTTTAATTTTAGTTATCGCTGCTTAAAAATATCTCTAGGTAATTTTCAAATCTCTTAAATATAAACGGAGAAAGAAATACTGGTAGAATTAAAGTACTGTATTGTAAAATGTGATAAAATTTATGTTTTCTTTTTTAAAAATTTTTTTCTTTAGTAAAAACAAAATAAACGGTATTTAAATCATTCATCTGCTGATTTTTCCGTTCATATGGTAAAAGTTTTCCTCAAATCCTGGTTTTCAAAATCATAATTCATATTATCACATTTTTAATAAAAAATACAAAACTCAAAAATAAATTTTGCCCAATAAATGTTCTTTATGCCAAAATCTAAGGTATTATGATAAAATTACCAAATGTTTTCATATTTATCAAATTTTATCACGTATTTCATAACAATATTTTATTGTTAATTTTACCAAATCGCTTTGGTAAAAATTACCAAGCTTTTGGTGTTCCCATAGAGCCAGAAACACTGTAAATTTTACCATTTTCCGGTAGTTTTGACAATGAATTTTTACTCAGTGTATGTTTAAATCATCTGCTGTATCGTGGTGATTAAATAGATTCTAAATCATTAAGTCTCATTTAATAATCAATCGATGTTTCATTAAAATATATTTTATCAAATATTATAAATATTGCACTACTTGAAAATTATCTGACTCAATCTGACAATTATCTATTAACCAATTATCTATCAACCATTAAGCCTTTCCCCATAAAATACTATGAAACCTTACAAATTGACATTTATGAAATATATATCACGAGATCTGTCTGGAGGATGTATTATTAGAAATGTTTAAAAAAAATTTACATTTTCGGAACAAGTGTTTGTTATTTACTAGAATCCTTTATACACTCTCAATTTGTCTTTTCAACAGCAGGCATTCATCTTGAAATGTTAAATAAACTCCGAATAATCTATCTTTTTGTCGCTCTATGAGTTTTATGTATTCCAATTAGTTAAGAACATTTTTTACCCGTACGAGATTTTTTTCATAGATTGTGAGCAACCACAAATCACTGACAAAACCTTCATTAATCATAAAACTGATTGGTTACTCAAGCTGAATCAGCAAAGTTCAAAGAGCAATCACATGCAAACATATAGAGTTCGTTTCATATTTTACCAGAGAAAAACTTCGTCTTGTTAAAAATAATGAATCTTCTTTTGGTGGTTGTCATTTATTTTGATAACTTAATTTGATTGTCAGTATTGGAATATTCAATCAAAGCAAATAAAAATATCGAAATAACTAATAAAATGGTAGTTCTAGAAAGAATGTTTTTCGGAAAATTTATAAATAGTTTGAAAAATGATAAATTTTTTCATGAGTATGGAAATATTGCGCTTAGGGAAAAGTTTATATGAAAAAAAATTTCCTTTGATATGATGAAAAATAAGATTTTTATTAAAAAAGGACAAATAATAAAAAATTTCAAATTAAAAATACGCTTTCGAAGAACTGAATTGTCAGTACAAAACGTGAGACAAACATAACTAGATAAATTGATATTATTTAGGCGGTTTAAGAGGTAATTTTAGAAAGGAAAATTTATAAATAAATTGAAAAACGATAAATTTTTTCATGAGTATGGAAATATCGCGCTTAGGGAAAAGTTTATATGAAAAAAAATTTCCTTTGATATGATGAAAAATAAGATTTTTATTAAAAAAGGACAAATAATAAAAAATTTCAAATAAAAAATACGCTTTCGAAGAACTGAATTGTCAGTACAAAATGTGAGACAAACATAACTAGATAAATTGATATTATTTAGGCGGTTTAAGAGGTAATTTTAGAAAGGAAAATTTATAAATAAATTGAAAAACGATAAATTTTTTCATGAGTATGGAAATATTGCGCTTAGGGAAAAGTTTATATGAAAAACAATTTCCTTTAATATGATGAAAAATAGGATTTTTATTAAAAAAGGACAAAAAAATAAAAAATTTCAAATTAAAAATACGCTTTCGATTATTTAGGCGGTTTAAGAGGTAATTTTAGAAAGGAAAATTTATAAATAGTTTGAAAAATGATAAATTTTTTCATGAGTATGGAAATATTGCGCTTGGGGAAAAGTTTATATGAAAAACAATTTCCTTTGATATGATGAAAAATAAGATTTTATTAAAAAAGGACAAAAAAATAAAAAATTTCAAATTACAAATACGCTTTCGAAGAACTGAATTTCCAGTACAAAATGTGAGACAAACATAACTAGATTAATTGATATTATTTAGGCGGTTTAAGAGGTAATTTTAGAAAGGAAAATTTATAAATAGTTTGAAAAATGATAAATTTTTTCATGAGTATTGAAATATTGCGCTTAGGGAAAAGTTTATATGAAAAACAATTTCCTTTGATATGATGAAAAATAAGATTTTTATTAAAAAAGGAAAAAAAATAAAAAAATTCAAATTAAAAATACGCTTTCGAAGAACTGATTTGCTAGTACAAAATGTGAGAAAACATAATTAGATTATTTAGGCGGTTTAAGAGGTAATTTTAAAAAGAATGTTTTTCTTTAAATTAATAATTACTTTGAAAAGATGATCAATTTTTTCATAAGTATATAATGGATAACAAAAGTGGAAGAAATTATTTAAATTAAATAAATTTAATTAGGTATTTTAAAATCTACACATCGCAGACACTTTTTCCAGATTTTCCATAAGATTTTTTTCTTTATTTTCTATTTTTTTCTTGAATTTATAAATTTAATCACACAGTGAAAATTTCATATGTGGCATAGTATAAAAAGTATTTAGCATATAATTTTAACTGTTCACCCACTCGACTATCATTTAATTACAAGAGAAAAAGAATATTTATGAAGAAAAAAGTGTTAGCATATTTGTGATTACATTATCGAAAATTTCATTCGTTTTGTTGAAAATTTGGTTCAAATAGAAACAGAAAGATTTGGTAACAACAGGAATATTTTAAAACAAAATACAGATTTTAGTTTAATTAAAGATATTTTAGGGGATACGAATATTTTTCGCATTTAAAACTTATATATATATATATATATATATATATATATATATATATATATATATATATATATATATATATATATATATATATATATATATATATATATATATATATATATATATATATATATATATATATATATATATATATATATATATATATATATATATATAAACTTGATTATGAATTAAATCTACATAAGAGAAGAAAAAGAATGCTTCAACTAGTTTGAATTTTTTAAATCATGTTTATTTATCCTAAACTTACTTAAAAATTAAATAATAATCTGTATGAGTATAGTATATATTAATTCAATTTCTATTACAGCTAGTTAAACTACATTTTGATAAAGAAATAATAGAACCTCTCTGAGCAGTTGAATTTTTTTAAAATCTATTTTATTTGTTTGAATTTTATTAAAATTTAAAGTAAGATTAGCTATATGCATATAGTTCAGATCATTCGAACTGCTATTTCAGTTTTTTAAGCTTTATTAACGTTTAAATCAACAGAAAAAAAGAAATAAAAAGGAATCTGTCAGTTGAATTCGAATCTAGTTTATTTATCAGAACTAGAAACTCAGTTGGGTTCTGAATAATGAACGAAAGTTTCTTAATAATACAGGTCACGGAGCGGGGTTATCTTTTTATTCGATGTAATACAGAGTAAAAAAATCATTAGTTAATTTAAACATGATGAAATATTTGTGGGAACTAGCATGACAGCATAAAACCATTAATCTATTTTTATCGTGCTGATGATGAGTTTAATTTAACATCTTAAAGGCATGACTGAATGTTATAATATGGGAGATAAATTTTGTCTTAAAACGAATCGCTTTATTCAATGATTTAATTTTGTTTTTTTAATTGGTGTAATGAATGTAATTTAGAAATTGTTTAAATTATTTAAGATAAAACAAACTAACATGTTTTTATTTTAAATTAGTCACTGAGATAATCATGTGTAGAAATAGTTCGAAAACAATATTTTTGAAATTTTTTCGAATATACTTACTAATTTCAGTTTTAACGTTTTTGTTATGGTATCAATCTATTTTATGTTCATATGCATTGTGTCTTGATTTATATTTTCCTTAATGATTCTTAATCTAATATAAATTAATTAAAGAATTAATTAAGATCATTTTTAAATTAATTAAAAATTATTATAATTAATTATTAATGAATTTTAATTAATGAAGTATTATTAGGCTATCAATATTTCGGATCTATTTTGTCTTCATAAGTACTGTGTCTTGATTTACATTTATTTATAATATGGTATTTTGATACATCACATCTATTTTATATTTGAATCGTAACGTTTACTAATTTGTATCTTAATGTTTTATTACGGTATCAACATTTCATATCTATTTTATATTCTTATGTATTGTGCCTTAATTTATATTTATGCATATACATATTATGGTATATTGATAATTCACTTCTGTTTTATATTTGACTCTTAACGTTTACTTATTTGAATCTTAATAATTTATCTTGGTATCAACATATTGTATCTATTTTATCTTCATATGCATTGTGCTTTAATTAATATTTCATATGTCTTTCCTAATTGAATCTTAACGTTTGCTAATTTGAATCTTAATGTTTTATCATGGTATCAACATATTGTATCAATTTTATCTCCATATGCTTTGTTCCTTAATTAATATTTCACATATATTTCCTAATGGAATCTTAACGTTTACTAATTTGAATCTTAATGTTTTATTATGACATTAGCATTCCGTATCTACTTTATCTTTATATGCCTTGTTTCCTGATATATATTTCACATCCATTTTTTACTTGTATCTTACCGGAAATTAATTTTAATTTTTAATGCTTTACTATGGTATACAGATATTTGTGTATAATATTTCATATTCGAATTATTCATTATTCCCTTCATTATCAGATTCCTTTCAGTTATATCTGAAATGGTTACTTTGTAACCTTTTATCCAAACTGTTTTGTTTTATTTTTAATTACTTTCACAATATCTTTAAAAATTTTAAATTTTTATTTAAATTTACAAAAATTCAAAAATTTTATAAAATATACAAAATTTACAAAATTTAAAAATATTAAATTTTCAAAAATTCGAATCAAGATTTTTTAATTCTGGAATCAATACATTTTATCTTAATTTCTATACTATCATGATTTCTATTTTACCATTGACGTCTCATTTGTTGTATATAGGTACCTGTCAATATTTTTCTACATATTGTAGTTTAATAAAGTCATATCTGAAATAGATATTTTGTCATCACCAATAATTCAGTTTATTTAATTTACACTTATTCTCTTTGTGCATTCATCTGAATTCTTTTTGCTTTAAACTTACCTCAGAAAACAAGCGAACTAAGGGGGAGATTTTCTGATTAAAATATGTACATTGATATTACAGGTTCCCCAGAGGCATTAAAAATTCCAATAGCAGTGATAAAAATGAATCAAACCTCGATACGTTATGCATTTATAAAGACCACTGCATATAAAATATATTTGTAAGCAAATACTTAACTAAGAAAATATCTATAAGAACTATAAGAAAATATCTGCCATAATTAACCCATACATACTAGCAATATTACTTACCATAATTACTACCAATTTAAAACTTTTTAAGTCCAGTAGGATTCCCATAGGCCCGTAGTAATTTCCTGAGTTTGAGAAAAATTATCTTCTAGTGTTGGTAAAGTTTATTTGCTTGAATGTCGAATTTTTGCTTAGGTGAATTTGATTTAAAAATAATTTTCACACTCTGTGAAAAAAATATGGTCAAAACTACCAAACTATTGTAGAATTTACTATATTTCAGACTGCATGAGAACACCAAAAAAACTCGGCAATTTTTACTAAAGGGTTTTCTTAATAATTTTGGTAAAATTAAAAATAAAATATTATTTTATAATGCGTTAAAAAATATAGTAAATGTGGTTAAATTTGGTAATTTTATCATAATACCTTAAAACATGACATAAAACAAATTGATTCAGTTAAATTTACGTTTAGATTTTACATTATTTACTAAATGTGTGCTAATAACAACTATAATTTTGAAAACCAGAAATGTTTGTAAACCATTATTATATAAACGGAAAAACTACCAAATAAATGGTTTAAATACAGTATATTTTAGTGTTATTAAACAGAATTACGTAGTTCTTTTTTTACCAGAAATATAATTACCATACGGTACGGTAATTTTACCAGAATTTTTTTCCCGCACACCTTTGCATGCGAATGATTCAAAATTTCATATAAAAATCCTTATTTCCTGTTTTCCAGAGGTGAAACTTTAAAAGTGTTGAGAAAATTAACAAAATTTTTGAGAGTTTTAGCTTTTCATCGTCTCCCGAAAAATTATTTTCCAAAAAGGGTTGTTGTTGGCTTTTATATCTTACGGGAAATACAAATGTTTAACATTTTCACGTTTAATTTTAAAAATTAAATAAATGTGTTACCAATATTTTCTTTTTTAAAATATACACATAAAAGCTTCGACCCTTAATGGGTCAGTGTTTTATAGTTTACAATTTTTTCTTCTTTTCATCTTGAATAATATGTGGGTAAGGCGAAAATTGCGCACTGAATACAAGTAAATATCTTTACGTAGGTTTTATTCTCAAAAATAAATACAGTTAATAGAGAATCTAAAAATATTTTCGAGACTGAGAGAAAAAAAGTGCCAATTAATTAATATTTTTATGACTAATAACATAAGTTTATTTACATATATGTGCCAAAAATAGCCAATCTTATACTTCTACAAAACCCGGAAATGAAATGTCCATGATACACCCTTAGTCAGTTCTCTTTAATGTATCTATACTGTTAAAAATATTTTGATGAGGTGAAAATAACAATTCAAATGAAATATTTTATAGCAAGAGTTTAGAATTTCATATATGAGAACACCTGAAATATATATTCAACACCCACGCAAATACGTTTTGGATTGCTACAAAATTTTATAGCTTTTCGGTTGTCATTTTCGAATATTGTAAATATTGTTTTAGTTTAAGTGCTTAGATTTAGCATTTACGATGCAGTGTCTGTACATTTGTTAGCTTAGATTATAGAAATTAAAACGAACAAAAGCAATTCCAACCGGATAAAAAACAGTCTTAAAAATATTTCAGTAATATTATTCATCTCCTACACTGCAACAAATTTTATTTCAAATTATGATAAAAAGCAACGGCACTCAGGGTGTCATAACACTTTTTCTTAAATTTCATTTTTTCCGGAACATGTTACGGAACAAAATAATCGCCGTAATATCACTGAATCACTATAATTAAATAAATATTATAATGTAAAAATTATGATGTAATATTTAACGGTAAAATGGATTTTATGAATTTTATTCCTTAAAATCCATACGCATTTGGGTACGTATCCATAAGTAAAATCCATACGTTGTACCGTAATTTGATCCAGAATATTTTGCAGTGAAAAAATTATTTTTTTCAGATCAAAGAAATCAGATTTTTTCGTTTCAAATTGAAAATGGATGTAGAATAATGATATCAGTAGAGTATGTCTTTATCATGCAGCTATAAAATTATAGAAATATTTTTCTTAACACCTATGTAAGTACCTTTTATACATAATAAGTTAAAGAAAAAAAAAGGATTTTTAAAGGAAAAAAAAAAGATGTGAAGAAAAAAAAAAGTTTTTTTGGATTTCCTTTCGCAGTTTTATAGAAAGAGAAGAAAAATATGCAGTTTTAAATTGTGAATTTATTAAACTATTTAAACACTAACAACAAAATTTGAAGTAAAATTAAAGACCATTTTTTAAATATAAATAAACGAAAATTAATAAAAAGTAAAAATTTTTTAAATATATCATGAATTTGGAAGAATAATTTTTCAAAAATGTTTAAAATAATTTTTTTTTTTTTAAAGAAATGAACGATAGAAGATTTATAAAGTTGTTGAATAAAACACAGGAAAAAAAAACACATTGAAAAAGAAAACCTTCAAAACTTAAACAAGAAATGAAGCTTAATACCGAAAACACACGTAACTTAAGTCTTTTCTCGCATTTCTTCACTTTAAGAGAATTGATGAGCCGGGATAGACTGGTTGGCAGGGCGCTGGACTCACGTTCGCGTGAAAGAGTGTTTGAATCCTGCCAGTCGAAAACTCACCTTGTAGTAAATCGTGACTGGTACACATTAAATCTGTCAGGTCAAAAAGTCCTCCATGTTCCCATAGCAAATAAAAACCTCTGGGGGTACTGAATTGGAGAATGATCGCTCTCTGGTTCAGGTCATAATTACGATCTGGGGATGCTTGAATGGATATATGAATGGGTCCTTCCTATAAATGAGTGTGACGCATGGGTGGGGCAGAAGTCGAATTCTTGGCCATAGATGGCGCCACTGGAAAACAAGAACAATCGCACCCCTCGTTTTAATGACCTAAAATAACAACAACAATAAGAGAATTGATAGCATTCTTTTTGTTATACATGGCATCCTTAAAGTCTTGGAAAAGTCAATTACCTCAAAAAATTCTCATCAAACCAACTTCCGCGTAAAAAAAAAAGTTGTTTTTTTTATTTATTTTTTTATTTTTAAATTAAGTTTCTCCCCACACCCAGAAAGATTAAGGATCGAGTTTTACGAAATTGGTTAGTTTTCTCAGAAATTAGCAATTTCATTTTCTTTTCCGATCCAAAGTAATATTTCAGCAATTCGGGTCTTATAGGACGACTTGAAGAGTGAAATAACGTAACCCAGATTGTTGTTTTTAGAAGCCTTATAAACCACGTTTGTTTGAAATTAATCCATTCGAAGCAAACGCCAAGTAATATTTTTATAAGTAAAATAAGATTTCCATTTTGAAAAAAAAGAGCAATACAAGCGCTTCATTATTTGTATTTATTTTGAAGAATATAGTTTTATCTACTATATATTTATATTTGTATATAGAAGCAAAGGATAGTGCTGTTTTAAAGCTAAGTGATAGGCAATAGAAGGAGACATCCATTTGGAATAAACAATTCTGCACCACCTTTCCCTTAATCGATGTTGTTAATAAATTTCATACATTTTTCACTTTTTGCGGTTGGACTTTAATAGGTTGAGACGAGTTTAGCTGATTCTACATAACTGCTGGAAAAAAGAATAAATCAATTTTCCCTTTCTTCGTCATCTTTTACAAATATTTATTCGAATATATATTTCTACCTCTCAATGACTTACTGATTCAATTTAGAAAAATGTTTAAATTTCGTTTTATTAAATCCAATGAGTTACAGTACGATATGCACACACTAGCTTAAATTTCATTTTATCAAATCCAATGAGTTACAGTACGATATACACACATTGCCTTAAATTTCGTTTTATCAAATCCAATGAGTTACAGTACGATATACCCACACTGTCTTAAATTTCGTTTTATCAAATCCAATGAGTTACAGTACGATATACCCACACTGTCTTAAATTTCGTTTTATCAAATCCAATGAGTTACAGAACGATATACCCACACTAGCTTAAATTTCATTTTATCAAATCCAATGAGTTACAGTACGATATACCCACACTGGTATTTTCGTTCCTAATATTATTCAATGAATCAAATAAGTTTGTTAAAAGTTAAAAGATACTGTAATATTTTGAGATATTTAATGGATGGAATTTTATTTAATTTAGGAAAAATGCTATATATATATATGTGTTTTATAAACATTGCACTTTGGTAATGGTTTTGGTTAAATTAGGAATAAAATATGATTTGATTAACATGCTGTTTGTAAGTTAATGAGGTAAAATTTGGTAATTTTATCATGATAGCTTAAAGCAGGGCACAAAAACCATTCATTCGGTTAAATTAAATTTTCAGTTTTGTATTAACTAAATGTGTGGTTATAAGAATAATAATTTTGAAAACTAGAATTTCTAGCTAACCGTTACCACACGACCGGAAAAATTTAAAAAAATTTATGGTTTATGCCCAATACGTTTCGGTTTTACTAACCAAAATTATGTTGTTGTTTTTTTTTTACTAAAAATGTCCTTACTATCCAGAACGTTAATTTTTCCATTAATTCCAATTTCCAATTAAAATTAAACAGAATTTTTTTCTCCGTGCAAGACACGTCAAATATTTTTAAACGGGCCCCTCTAGATCTGTGTCAAAAAATAAACTTCACTTATAAAAATTAATAATATTAAAACTGCATTAAATTTTTTTTATTAAAATCCTTCTTCAGTATACATAAACACAGCAATAAATTAAAATATTTCCTAAAGGTAAATGATTAAATTGACTGAATTAATATTGACACAAGCAACAAAAAAGAACAATTCAGTTGTTTTAACAACTTGAACATATTTATGATCGAGCCTCCACCCTTAAAAAAGGGTGTGTTGCGCTAGGAAATATTACACCACCTATCTTGCTTTATCGCACTCACTTAAAATTTTTTTATATTCTTATTTTACAGTTAATATAGAGTATATGTAGCCAAAATGGCCTTCGTCCCAGTTTTATGATTATGACAACTGTTATATTTTATATATTGAGCTAGTTAAAACTTGCAGTAAAAAATTTAAATGTTTAATTTTCAATTTTTTGTTGTAAGCAAAAATAACTGTATTGAAGGTAAGGTTGTCTTGTTTTCTTACGTGGGTTAAATATTTTAAAATATCAATAACACATTGTTTCATGATTGACCTATTTAAGTTAAAAGGATAATGGTACTTAGCGAAAGTGTTAACTTTTAAAAGCTTAATTTAGAATTATGAGTGGGTTTCTAAGATATATGGTATTTATAAACATCAATCTGACATAAAGAAGTCATACCACATGTCACTTATTTGACCTTAAAAACATTCATATGAAAATACACTCATCAAGAATTGCTGAATATCAGACTGATATAAAATAGTAACTCCAGATATAACTTACTTGCTAATAAAATAATATTAAAAGAACACTCGTCAAGGACTTTTGAATATTAGTCTGAGATAAAGTAGTCACACAAGAAGTCACTTATTTGCCCTAAGAAATTATTAAAAAAAAAAAAAAAAAAACAATCATAAATAATTGTTTAGCATGAGTCTGATATTAAGTAGTAACTCTAGATGTCACTAATTTGCTCTTAAAATATCATTTAAAGAACGCTCATCATAGACTTTTCAACATAACTCGGAAATGAAATAGTCACGCCATGATTCCCTAAATTGCCTTTAAAAAAATCTTTAAAAAATATTATTATCAAGTATTGTTGAACATCTGTCTGATATTAAATAGTAACTCCAGATGTCACTTAGTTGCTTTAAAAAATCCTTAAAATATCATTCATCAATGACTTTTGAGCATCACTCTGAGATAAAGTAGTCACAGAAGAAGTCACTTATTTGTTCTTAAAAATATCATTTAAAAATACTTCATAAAATATTGTAGAACATCAGTTTAATATTAAAGAGAAATTCCAGATGTCACTTAATTGCTATAAAAATCATTAAAATAGTATAATCGGACTGTGCAAGGAACTGGCCTTGCATCGGAAAGGTTCTGGGTTCAAATCGCGGGCAAGGCATGGATGTTCTTTCATTCTCTGAACTATCTCTTCTTACTGTGGGAGCAACGTTGGCCCTCCTAATAAGGTGCCCCTGACAGAGTGGCTAACAAATCTGCCCTGTAAATACTTGAGTGGACGAAATGTTAACACAGGTGGGCACTGGAAATAAAAAAAAACATTCATCAATGACTTTTGAACATCTACCGGAGATGGAGTAGTTACACCAGAAGCCACATATTTGCCCTCAAAAATCATTTAAAAATACACTCATCAAAGATTGTTGAACTTCAGTCTGATATAAAATAGTAACTCTAACTCCAAATGTGACTTATTTGCTCTTAAAATATCATTAAAAGAACACTCATCAAGGACTTGAAGACTTCAGTCAAAGCTAAAATAGTGACACCCGAAATCGCTTATTAAAGTGCTTTAAATATCGTTTATTAAATAGGTTTATGCATTCAAATGTGAAATGGACATTCTAAAATAGAAAGGAAATATTTAAAAGGTTTTTCCAAAAATTTATATTAAAATTTATAAGGGGTTATAATGAGAAAAAAATTTAATAAGTTTTACTTGTCATCGAAATTATCCGAATACATAAATATCTCTAACTAAAATGATTCTCATAAATCGATTTATATATATATATATATATATATATATATATATATATATATATATATATATATATATATATATATATATATATATATATACATACATATATATATATATACATACATATATACATATATACATATATATATATATATATATACATATATATATATATATATATATATACATATATATATATATATATACATATATATATATATATATACATACATATATACATATATACATATATATATATATATATATATATACATATATATATATATATATATACATATATATATATATATATATACATATATATATATATATATATATATATATATATATATATATATATATATATATATATATATATATATATATATACTAATCTTCAATCACTATAGAGTAATGAACTTAAAGTTTCGGTGTATTCGTTGTCAAGTTTGACTACCATATAAAGGATTTGACCCACTACTTAGGGGGAATATGAATACTTAGGTTGTTCTATTGGACCACTAAATGAATAACTAGGTGGCTCTATTGGACCACTAAATGAATACCTAGGTGGCTCTATTAGACCACTAAATGAATACCTAGGTGGCTCTTTTGGACCACTAAATGAATACCTAGGTGACTCTATTGGACCACTATATTTTCTTTGCTAGTGTACCTACATATTCCTCTTTACACCGAATTGGAGCATAGGGCTTCTATCTCAGCTTTCCAGCTCACTCTTTATGTGGCCATATATTTTGCCTCTCTCCTTTGCAGATGTGAACAATAAAAATTACTTTAGCAGAAATCTTAGAGAAATGGCATTTTTAAAACAAAATTGAGATTTTTCTCTTAAAGAAATTAATCTTGACAATCTGAAAAATATGGTAGATGTTTTTCACTATTAATGAGAAAATTTATTTCAATAACGCAAAAAGAAAGTAAATAACTCGAAAATTCTAACACATGTATACTTTTATTGAAATGTTGTCCTGTTTATTGACCCTGTACTTAGATATCTTATATGAGTATTCTAAAAAGTTATCATCTACTCTAAAACTGTTTTTGTTTTTAGGAAAAACGCTTTTTAAGAATGATATTCTTGTAAAAGTCATGAATAAAAACTTGCTTTCTAAGCCATGAACCATGAATTTGCATAATGGGACTATTTCTAAGCTTTATAGTTTACGTTACAACGCATGAATAAAACCTTAAATGTACCAGTCTGAAAACTTGTGAGCATTCTTTTCAAAATAATGATGTGACTATATGCGAATTTCAGTCATAAAGGTTTTAAGTTTAAAACATAAAAAAGAAGCTGGTTTTAAAGTTGATCTAAAATAAAAACCTGTTTTCAAAGCTAATTAACAAGCGTTTTCTTTAGTAATTATTTTAAATGTTAATTTTTTTTTTAATGCAAAACTTTTAAACAAAATTTTTCGAAATATAACGTTTCGTAAAACTACATTGATTAAATTTGAAAATCACATTTATCAAAACCATTTTATTTGAGTGGGAAAAGGAGATAATATAACTTTAGCTCCTCGCATTTTGTATACCATTAATTTCTAAAAAAAGTGCCGACTTTAGAAGACATTAATGTAGCAGCAAAAAATAATGTAGAAATTTACATACCTTAAATTCAAAAGCTTTTCGACTAGTAATTAATAATTAAATGAAAAAAACAACTATTACTAATTAATTTTACATGGAATTACAGTCAAATTAACAATTTTTATGATTTTGTGCAAAAACTATCCGATTCTTTATAAAAGATCTTGAGATATGCATGAAGAAAAAAAAATTATGTACTTGCATATACCTTACAGTATGGATATGATGTTTCTGGTAAACGAAATATATTGTATTTAAACAATTATTTTAAAAAAATGATTCGGTTATTTTTCCGCTCATCTGGTGAACCATTTACCAGATATTCTTATTTTGAAAATTGCAGTTTTTATTGCCATACATTTATTATAAATTAGAAAATTTAAATGGAAATTGAACTGAATAAATGACTTTTATGCAACACTCCATCACGACAATATGCCAAAATTAAAAATATTTACTCTATTTTATCACATATTACAAAACCATATATTTTTGTTAATATTACCAAAATCATTACCAAAACGATTTGGTAAAAACTATCGAGCATTTTGGTGTCTCCATAGAACCAGAAGCATGGTATATTTTACCATATTTTGGTAGTTTTGATCATACCGATTTACTAAGTGTAGTGAAGCGCGCAGACATGAAATCATTAACTTTCAACTATTCTCGTACTTTATAACCGTCGTTGAACAGCCGACCCAATTTTTGGGCTTACGACTACTCTGTAGCCTTTGTAGCCTTGTCATGTTCAACTCTGTAGCCTTGTAATTTTGAAACCAATCCAAAAGACAAGGAGACTCCTGGATCAAGTATTGGGGGAAATTTGCCTTCGGGGAGGACTTTCTAGGGGAACTAAACCGCATTTGCGTTGCATAGAGAGGAAGACCACGAGAACCTATCACGGTTAGCCTGACGGCAAGGGGACTCTTACCCATGATCCGTTAACCACTGAGGATATTTCACGTCAGCACTGTGGACGGTGCAAGTCGGATGCGAAATTCGTATCGACCTGCCATCGCTGGGATCGAACCCGGTTTACCTCATTGGAAAGCGAACGCTCTATCCCCTCAGCCGTCGCAGCTCTGTTCTCCTACTTGAACAATTCCGAAATCTTTAGAAAAGCATTTTTAATCAAAGAAAATACGTTTTTGTGTCTGATTTCGTAATTAAAATATCTTCAGCACTAATTAAGTAGCGTATATAAACTTTATACCGTTGAGATTGAAAAAAATTATAAGTAAAATTGCGTAAAATTTCGATCTTTTGACCTAAAGTTAGGTTTTCAATTTTTATTTTCTGCACTGTACATGTGGTCCAATGTATAACACTATTTTAGTAACACTAATTTTCCTTCAGAAATTTTATTACACATTTTCTGATTTTATTACCATAAATCTAATTAATAAAACAAAATAAATGGTATCTAAACTCTCGTTTGGGAATTTCTCAGCTCATATTGTTTTGGTTTATCGGAAATTCTAGTTTTTTAAATTATACTTCTAATTACCACAAATTTAGTAAAAAAAAAGATTAAAAAAAACTGAAAAGTGAAATTAATCGAATAAATTGTTTTTATGCTTTGCTCTAAGGTATCATGTCAAAATCTCCGATTTTTATTACATTTTAAAACCATATATTTTATTGTTAATTTTAACAAAATGATTGAACCAGAAACACAGTGAAATTTACCATAATCTGGTAGTTTTAGCCTTACTTTTTTTCAGTGTACAATTATTTTTTTGATATAAAGAAAAATTAAACTTTTGAATTTTAAATTTAACTTTTTTAAAATTAATTTCTTTAAATTTAATTTATTTTTAATTTAATTTATTTTTAATTAAAATTTCTTAATTAGGAATTATCCGGGAATGAAGCAGTACGATTTTGTCCCACCACTTCTGCCCTACCGTTTCCGGTTAACCTGTTTTGGTCCCCTTATTCCTTTATGATAGCGGCTTTTCTTTTTCCCCATATAAAAAATAATTCAAGTATACAAAACCTTCCAATGCAATTCTAACGATTCTTATTTATTGTTTATTAATTTTTTGCTGCTAAAATTTAGCTTCTCTTCCACCTATGATGCCCCATTGTTATGCCTCTAATAGGTTTGGAAATAAAGGGGTTAAAAAACAAATAGAATTCTCCTTTTCCGCAGATTTAATCATTCTTAAAAACTTAATAATCATTCAAAATTCCTGATTTTCTATCACTGGTAATTATACTGAAATGTCCATATTTCTAATATTTAATGAATTTTGAAAATATATTTATTCTAGCATATTTCAAAAAATTGAGTTAATAATTCCATAATCACTACAATAAATAAAAAATATTTATTATAGCATATTTCAAAAAATAAAGTTAATAATTCCATAACCACTACAATAAATCAAAGTAAAAAATAGAATTGAATCTCTCCATCAAAAAAGATAAATCGAATGAGTTACACCACCGTATCAGGGCAGGACCAAAGGGAACAAAACAGTGAAACCGAAACGGCGGGGCCAAAATGACGGGACTGATACGTCATGAACTATCCGAGAAAGCCGAAAACATGTCATTTAGATTTCAAAGTTATAGAATAAAACTGTTCTAGAATTACAATGGGGAACAAATTTTTTGTTGAATTTAAACAAGTACTTGATCTTACCTAATTCGCATGTATGGATTTCAAATTTAAGATTAGTTTTGTTACGTAAGCTGCAGAATTTTTTTTTTTTCAAAATTATACTTTTAGTTTAGTTTAATTTCTTTTTCTGAATACGCAAGTTTATAAAGAACATATAGGTACGCTTGTTTGCTTTCGAATATAACCTGTATGGCAAAAAACATATGACCTTAACGTATAACATCATAAACTGTTATCCCCTTCTTTCTACCACTGCCTACCTAGCAGAGAAGTGGGGACAGTTGGTATTTTATCGAGTAATTTTTTAAAAAATCCTGGTTATAAATATATTATTAAAATTGCAATAAAACTGTAACTAATTGAGAGAATCCGATTGCTAATTTGAAATCAGCAATGAAAAAATATCAGAAATCCGTTCAATTCCCTATGCAATTAATTAAATTAAAACCTGTTATGTTCCTTATCCATTTTATGAATAAAAATAAAGATTTCGAATATAAATAATGCAATATAGCACCCTATTTTCAGAAACCCATGAACTGCGAAAACCCTAAAATAAGTAGGACAAGAATTATTAAGATTATAAAATAATGCAGTTTTACACCAAATTAAATTAGCTTTCACTTTACATTTTTAAAAAAAACAGTTTATTTTTAACCTCAATATACTATTCATGAAAATCCTCCATATTTGAAATGTAAAAGTGTCGAAATTGAAAGAAAATGATACACGCGAAATGTTAAAAAAATATATATTATTTCAAGAGCAATATTTACTATGAACAATGAATATCTTTGAGCCCAAGGAGAAAACGAGGAATTATCCGAAAGTGCCGAAAACATGACAATGTCATCTTATCTTGCACGTCATTCACAACATTGAGCATTATTCTTTAACAGTTTTAGAATCAAGCTTCTTTCTTGCATAATAAATTAAGATCAGACCTCACATTTTCCTCATCCATATGTTTACTAAGACTCATTGTTTGCGAATAATGATTAAGAAGGTTTCGAAGCGAAGCAATGGACAACTTACTCTGTTGTTATTGTCAAACAATTGACCGTTTCTCATTTTGATCTTAATGCTTATTCGTTTTTGTTCAAACATAGGAAGTTGCGTTTTATGCGTATGTCATCACCATCTTTCGAAATTGATTTCTTTGAGTGTGAAGAAAGACTAAAAACTTGGAACACTAGTTAAATTTAAATCATTCACTTAACAATGAAATAATTCAATTATCTATTCGCTAGTTGTAAACATTTATCAATCATTTCTATTACTGTTCTTTTAACTATTATTCTAGTTAAATTAAGAGATTATTTAAGATAATTTTTAGTGCAGTAAAAGATTGTTGCATTGCAATGCATTGATTGAAATAAAGCAATTATTTTTGAAGTTGAGTGAAGAGCAATTATGGAGCTCTAATTTTTTCCCGCTCGAAATTGGTGATTATTTGGGTTGATCCTACAAACAATCATAATCTTTGATAAATTCGAATTTTATTCTTATTTTTGACCGATGTAAGCTGGGCATAGAGTTAAATGATAATCACCATATAAATCGATTACATCATTGGCTAAAATGCAATATATAGCATTATATGGGAGTTGGCGGATGGCATCATGCTCCAAAATGCAACATATTACCCAAAATGTAAGTAGTTTGGTAATTCTAGGGGTTGTATAGGGATATAGAAAAGCAAACGATCAAATGGTTTCTGAGTTATAAAATCTTTAAAAAAGTCATATATTTAAAATTTGATTTCACAACATTAAACTTATTTCGTTCTATTTTCGCATTTTTCCATATAAAATTTCATTCTTTAAAATAATGTCAATTTTTTATGCCTTAAGATTCAAACTATTTTGGACCATTATTAGATAAAATATTATAAAAATAATAAAGAATTATTAAAAATTACTTTTTGCATACTTTTTCAATAAATTTTATAATTGTGTAAACGTTATTCAGATCATAAGTTATTCAGGGTGTTCAGTTATTTTATTTTATTTTTCGCTCACTGTATTTAGGCTAAATCTCAATATAGAGTTGGATGTGAACTGTGAAAAAAGTATGGTTAAACTATCAGAATATGGTAATTCTGACTCTATGGGAAAACTAAAAATCTCAGACATTTTTACACAAGCACTTTAGTAATGGTTTTGATAAAATTATTATAAAAATCTGGTTTTATAATGAGTAATAAAATTTGGTAAATGTGGTAAAATTTGGTAATTTTATTATAATACTTTAGAGCAGGGTATCAAAATCATTTATTCGGTTAAATTCACCTTTCAGTTTTGTACTTTTTACAAAAGGTGTGTTATTTAGAACTATAGTTTTAAAAAGCAAAATTTCTGGTAAACCATTACCATGTGGACAGAAAACTTAGCAAATGAATGGTTTTAATACCATATATTTTGATTTTTATTACTTTATGTTTTTTTTAACCACAAAAGTCATTACCATACAGTACTGTATATTTTTCTTCGTGTGCAGCAGACGATATTGTCTGACAACTAGGGATCTAGGAGTAGTGTGAGACAATCACTGATTTTAGCGCTCAAAAATATGTAGAAGTATTAAAGCATTTAAATGTTCTTCGTGTGTGAAATTTTAAAAACAATTTTAATAAAATCTGTGTTTAAAATATCTATAAAATATATGTAAAAAATTGTTTCATTGGATACACAAGTTAGGAATAGTCAGAAAAATTTCATTGTATTTCTTTCCTTTTTAATTTTAAACTTCTTAGTCCTTCTTTAATATTTTAAACATAAATTTATCTAACTATGCTGCAATTATTTTTGAAAAATTAGAGAAGTGTTTATTTATTTATTCATTTTATTTATTTGTTTATCTGTGTTTTTGGGGTCCTTAAATCACATAACTAGATGCGTTTTTTAGTGGAAATTTTTTTTAATACTTTAAAATATAATTTGCATGTAACTAAATTAATTTTATTTAAAAATTTGTGATAACTTTTGTATTTTATGCTAAGAGATGGAATGATAAAATACTTTAAATACACCAACAATTTGAAGATCCACTAAAAGTAGCTCATTTTAATAAGCTTTCTCTTTTTCAATTCATTAATATTTTTTTCAAACAAAACCACTTTACATACCTTCAACAGAAAATCTAATTGTTTATTTATTTATTCATTTTATTTATTTATTTATCTGTGTTTTAGGGGTCCTTAAATCACACAACTAGATGTGTTTTTTACTGGAATAAAATTTTTTTAATACTTTAAAATATAATTTGTATGTAACTAAATTAATTTTATTTAAAAATTTGTGATAACTATTGTATTTTATGCTAAGAGATGGAATGATAAAATACTTTAAATACACCAACAATTTGAAGATCCACTAAAAGTAGCTCATTTTAATAAGCTTTCTATTTTTCAATTCATTAATATTATTTTCAAACAAAACCACTTTACATACCTTCAACAGGAAATCTAGTGTCGTCATTTAATTCAAACATAAACAATTCATAATTATAAAAAGCTAGTATGAATTTAAAAAAGAAATAACATTTTTTTACATAACAATACATAAAAAGAAAAAACAATTTTAATTCGCTTACAAATTAAAAAAAAACCTTAAAATCATTAAATTCCGAAGATTTAGCTCAATGTCAGCTTATTATTATTATTATCAAAAGATCTTAGACGCATTAACTTACGCTAGTAAAAATGGTTACGACGATTAAAATATTTTCAACTAATATATCGATGAATTTTAATTCATTCCTGCTCTATCCTCTATGTAAAGTATAACCTTTGAAATTCTAGAAAATTTCTAATTTCGTAGGTAATGATTAAATCTATCCCTTTGTTGGATATAATGAGTCTGAGTCTAGTTTTGTTTATTGGCCACAAAGAAAAACATATAAGTGAATTTCCTGTTGGTAACGTGCCAATATAAACTGCAAGAAATACCACTTAATTAATAGAGACCGGGGTCACTATCTTGGTTGGCTTAAACGATGATGATGACGATTAAAAATAATGCGATTATTAGAAAAGCACGATTTCGTGATCGTACTGCTCCGATCATACGCCCACACTGTGACGTCAGTTGTGGAAATTCCTCAGTAGAATCCGAACTAAGTATGTTGGGTTGGATCATAAAAGGAAATCCGGATCTAAGAAAATAGTTGCATGATTTCATTATTTCTCTTATTGTTAAGATTATTGGAAAATATTAGGTGAAAGAGCTGTTTTTTTGCACTTGAAACAATTACTTTAAAGAATGCCGTAACGCTAAATTATTCATTATTATTTAAACCCTATTATTAGTTTTGTTAATGACGCATATGTATTTAAGTTGTTGAGTTAGTTTTCTACTAAATTGTTGTTATAAATATAAGCTTGAAACAGTTTCTCGGTTTGCCTAAATTCTTTGGGCTTGAATAATTACTTAAAAATAAAGGACAAAGCATTTTTAAATTATTTATAAACAATTAGTTTCCTTATTGACAATTTTGTAACGTATATGTTTAATGAGTTTTTGTTACTAAATTAATGCCTGAAATATAACAAATATAAGTTGGATTGGATCATAAAAGGAAATATAGATCTAACAAACTAGTTGCAAAATTTTGTTATTTCTCTTATTGTTAAGATTATCGGGAAATCTTAGATGAAATAACTGCTTTTTGCACTTGAAACAATTACTTTAAAGAATGGCGTAACGCGTAATTATTTGTGATTATTTAAACCTTATCGATATTTTTGTTAACGACGCCCCCTATTTTAGTTGTTGAGTTACTTTTACTAAAACTAAAGTTGTAACATTTACTTAAAACTAAAGAATAACGCATTTTTAATTATTTATAAATTGTTAGTTTCCTTACTGACATTTTTGTAACGTATATGTTGAATAAATTTTTGCTACTAAATTAATGCTTTAAATATAACATTTAATATATGTTGGATTGGATCATAAAAGGAAATCCAAACCCAAGAAAATAGTTGCATGATTTCATTTTACTCTTATTAGTAAGATTATCGGAAAATATAAGGTGAAAAGGCTTTGCACTTTAAAAATTACTTTAAAGAATGCCATAATGCTAAATTATTCGTGATTATTTAAAACTTATTATTAGTTTGCTTATGTATTTAAGTTGTTGAGCAAGTTTTCAACTAAATTGTTATTTTAAATATAATCTGGAAACTGCTTTTCCATTTCCCTAAATTTTTTGAACGATACCTTAACGATAGCTTAAAAATAAAGAATAACGCATTTCTAAATTATCATCCCAATGAGATGACCCAGGTTCGAATTGAATCTGTGATACGGAATCTGTTCTCGGCTTGCACAGACGGCAATGCTGATGTAAAATGTTCTTAGAAGTAGACGGATTGTGGGTTAGTATCTCTTAGCCGTCGGGCTAACTGTGGGGGGAGGTTTGCGTGACTTTCTTTTCCTTGTAACGCAAATGCGTGTCAGTTCCTTTACAGGAGTTCCCTTGTCTTCTGGGTCGGGTTCAAAATTACAAGGCTACTGAGTTGAATTTTGATTGTAACTCAGAATTGAGTCGGCTTTTCAACGCCGGTTATAAAATAAAAAATTAATAACATGAAAATCGAAAATATAACAATAAATTCAATCTAATATTATATCATTTCTAGTAATAATATATTATATAATTTGTATAACCTAGTCTTCTAATTTCTAATAATTTAATCTATATAATTTCTAATATTGAAGTATACAAGTTGCAAGTGAACCAGTTATTTATACATTTTTTAGCCTATACATAACTTTAATTTGTTATCAACCTGTCGCAGTCTGAACTTGAACTATGAAGTGCTTTATTTCAAGGATTTTGTCTTTTAAACAGGTAATGACAAATATAGTATAAACCACAAGCTTTAAAAACGATGACTTTTTCTTCATCAAGATCAAATTCTTTGCGATCGCTTATGTCATAATCGACCGCCATTATCATATTAACGTTACTCTGTAATACAATTATGCAACGCAACAAAATCGCTTTGGAGAACAAAAACAATGAAACCGCAAGATATTCTGAACATTGAACAGAAAGTTAAAAAACCAACTGAGAATTAAAAAGAGCCACCACAAAATATTAACCAGCAATTGCGTAGTAAAAGTTTCTTGCACACGCTTGGAGAGTTAAACCACTGAACCATCAAATAGTAAAAGAAGCATCAAATTATTATCCACAGTTCACCAAAGATTTTTAACAACTGGACCTTGAGGGATCATAATTTGTTATAACAAACCGGAAGTTTCTACTGTGGTCATCGCATTTAACAAAAGAATTCATCAACCAAAAAGGAATCCTTTTAATTAAGTATATGATGGTCAAAGGCGTCTTAAGATATCTTTGAAGGTCGTTTTGAAAAGGGCAACTTCAAAGCTTCCTACTAGACAACCTTTTAGATAAAAATTTTTTAAACACTAAATGATAGTCGTTTTAATAAATAAAAACTGTATATAAATCTATTTTCCTTATAGTTTCATGTTTTAATTAGATTTCTCAAATTTTTATCTCTGCAGGAATAGGAAATTTGTAACTGAAAGATATAGAAATCTAGTAAAATACCTAAATTACCATGGTACTGAAGGAAATTTGAAGGATACTAAGGAAATTTATAACTGAAAGATATAGAAATCTAGTAAAATACCTAAACTACCATGGTACTGAAGGAAATTTGAAGGATACCAAGGAAATTTATAACTGAAAGTTTCAAAAATCTAGTAAAATACCTAAATTACCATGGTGCTGAAATTTGATACATAACAGAATTTCTTTGATATAGATATCTGAAAAATTTCTAGATTGAAGAAATAAAATAAACATCAAAAATCACCATGGTACAGAAATTTGACATATATATAGATCGCCATAGTAAAGAAATCTGACATGTTTTTCATAAACCACATGATATTAGATAAAAAAAAAATCTTACAAATATGCATAAAAAACATGTAAAACTCAAAACAAGTTTTTTTTTTCAAGAATTTCTTTTAATGCGCATTTTAAAAATAAAGTATTTTTCTTTCCAAATTATAATTGAATTGTATGTCATGGGGATCGAAACTTTTGGATAAACACTAAGCGATTATAAAAAGACTTACACAATTTCTCTTTTCAAAAGAAGAATTTAATTTAATAGAAAAGAAGAATTCAATTTAATTATTCTTTAGAACAATCCTACTCAAATCGAAACAAATTTTGTTCAAAAACTTTCTTACCATCAAGTTTTTAATTTAAACTTTTATTTTTATCTGGATTTTCAAGGTACTATAGTAGAGATTTGATAAACAACTGGATAAAATTACCATACTATAGAAATCTTTTTAACATTTGGTTTACCATGGTGTAGAAATATAAATATTATCTGAATTACCATAATACAGAAATCTAATAAATACATAAATTACCATGGTACTGAAATCTGATAAATATCAATATTTCTAGAGTAAAAACATCTGATAAACATTCAACAAATATGAAAGAAAAATCACCATAATACAGAAATTTGATAAATATCTAGCGTGCCATGGTGCAGAAATCTGACATATATTTCGATTATCATGGTAAAAAAAATTTGATATGTTTCTAATATCAGATAAAAAAAATTCAACAAATATGTATAAAAGGGCCGTTTCGGCTCAGGGGATAGAACGCTCGACTCCCAATGAGGTGAACCGGGTTTGAATCCCAGCGATGGCAGATCGATACGAATTCCGTCCCTGGCTCACACCTTCCTCAGTGCTGACGTAAAATATCCTTAGTGGTAGACGGATCATGGGTTGGAGTTCCCTTGGCGTCAGGCTAACTGTGGGTAACTGAGGTAACTAACGCAAATGCGTTAGTTCTACCCAAAAAAATCCTCCACGAAGGCAAATTTCTCCCAATACTTGATCCAGGGGTTCCCTTGTCTTCTGGATTGGGCTCAAAATTACAAGGCTACGGAGTTGAGGATTGGTAGACGTAAACACAGAATTGAGTCGGCTTTTCAATGACGGTTATAAAATAAAATAAAATATGTATAAAAAAAAAATTTAAAACTCGAGACAATTCTTTTTTAGAGAAAAAAATGTCTTTTTGTGTATATTTTTGAAACAAATTTTCTTTTTTTAAAAATTATAAAGAAATTGCATGTCAAGGGAGCCAAAAAATTTGGTTAGATTCTAAGCGATTAAATAAGTCTTGCACAATTTCCTTTTTCAAAAGAAGATTCATTTAATTATTCTCTGGCATGAATCCAACGTAAAACCGGAGCATTTAAAACTTTCCTACCATTTACGTTTTTGATTTTAACTTCTACTTATATCTGGATTACCATGGTACCGAAATCAGATAAGCATCTTTATTTTGGTGAGAATAAACCTAGTGTTAAATCAAAACTCTTGATAAAATCATTTGACTATTCTACTATAAATTTATTTCTTTATTTTTCTTTTTCATTATGAAACTTCACGTAAATGTGACGTCACGATTTCGATATTTGTAAAGAGTTGGAGAATAACAAAGATTCTCAATTATAGCATTTTCTTTTTTAGCGTTACTTTAAACAGTTTGAATTTTTAACAAAAACATTTGCAGTTATCGTTTTACATATCTTTATAAATAAGTATCGAAATTGTTCGCTTGTTTGATATCTAATCGAGATAAGTGAAGACCTGTTTGTAAATTACAATGTAGACAATCTACTCGTTTCTGATGATTGTTTATAGGATATTATTTTTTGATGACTAGATAGAATAAAAATACTTTTTATTGCATCCAGGAAAAGTTTTTCATTATCTTCTGGTTTCATTTTAAGACTAAAACTTTTTCTGCCAAATTCGTGTTTTTCCGTAATTAAAAAAAAGCTTTCATGAAGAAAAAAAATCACAATTATTTGCACCAAGTTAATTTAGATTTTAAATTAATTTTATGTCTATTCGTTAAGCCCATTAAATTTAAGGCATAGCAACTGCTAATTAAAAAAAAACTTTTCTGAAAAAAAAATTCAAAATTATTTACACTAAGTTAATTTAGATTTTAAATTAATTTTATGTCTATTTCGTTAAGCCACTTATTTAAATTTAAGGCATAGCGACTGCTAATTAAAAAAAAAACTTTCATGAAAAAAAAATTCAAAATTATTTACACTAAGTTAATTTAGATTTTAAATTATTTTTATGTCTATTTCGTTAAGCCACTTATTTAAATTTAAGGCATAGCAACTGCTAATTAAAAAAAAAACTTTTATGAAAAAAAATTCAAAATTATTTACATTATGTTAATTTAGAATTTAAATTAATTGTATGTCTATTACCTTAAGCTACTTATTATTGGTATTTAAAGCATAGCAAATGCTTGATTATACAATAAAATATAACAAAAATACTACAGAGTAAAAACTGAAGTAATGAATTACATACATTGAAAATCAATGTATTTGCAGAACTCGGTTCAATATTATTATAAACAGTATTTCAAATTGAACTGAAGAATTTTATTGTATTGTAAAAGTATTTTATTGTTTGCAATATAAAGTGTCTTTATATTGTGCTGTTATCTAAAGTAAATTTCATAAACATGCAAAGTGCGTACCTAGATTCTAGAACAGTTAGAAGTAAAATGCGTATTTTGGTAAAATTGTGGCTTACTGTATTGTAAATAGCTCTTCAATTCCATTTTGTAAAATCCGTATGGGAACAAATTATTTCACAGTAATTACACAAACTAGTAACAATTTAATCATGCATCTCAAAGTAATATTTATTTGCATTATATTAAATTAATTATATTTGCATTAATTTTACGTTAAATTCAAATTAAAAACAGTTATTTTATGATGAATACGCACGCTAATTTTTGAAATTATTTTGTAAATTAAACATACCTATAGTGCAGGGGGAATTCTTAGACGAATTATAATTAAACTTAACAGAAAAAAGGCGGGTAGAAATGAAGTATTCTAAAATAATTATTTAAAAATTAGATATATCGCTGGTTCAAAACTAAAACGACACATCTCCAATTGAGTTAACATTGCAGATGTGTCGTTTTAGTTTTGATCCAGCGATATGATTATCCTTATTTATCAATTAAAAACATTTGTGTCTGTCTAAGTTTGGCAGCGTTCAAAACAACAACAAACTCAAGTCATTTTGCAAATGGTTAAAAACCCGTATAGTTTTGTATTCCATTGTATTTATCCATAGTAGTTGTAAATGTTTCAGAACCATAAAAGTTAAAAATGTTCTTTACCGTAAACTTTACGGTTAATTGTATGGACAGACTGCCGCCGGTTATTTTACCATAATTTTAGAATGGAAATTATAGGACAGTGGTGTGAATGCGCATGAGCTTGGTGTAAACATTCTCAATTATTGGTGTTTAAATTTAAATACCCTCCTTAAAGTACACATGCGTGCTTAATATGATATTTATTTGAAATACGATGTTCTATATCGCAATCTTTTGGGTGTTCAACATCAAATTCGGAAAGCTATTAAACCATAGTTTTTACAGTGTGGTTCCTGAAGCAGCCCATTGTAAGCCAAGGGGTCATGGAAGTTAAGGATGTCAATTTCGTAATATTCAGCAATATTGTCAACATAAGCTGCCTTTTACTTCCTTGACAAAATCGATATGAAGCTGTGTACAAAGTGCCATTGTGGATCAAATCCATGTAATGTACAATAACAGCTCTGTAAATGAGAAAAAACTGAGATACTGCGGCTCTTTTTGGCGGCTCTGCGGCTCTTTTTCGGCTTTGTGGGATTACAATACTATTAATTGTCCAGTTTTTGAAAAGAACAGCTTAAGAAATATTTAAAAACAACACGAAATAATACTGAATATTCTAAAAAACAAGTTGAGAATCACCATCTAGCACAATTTTTCTTGTCAAAATTACGAAATTGGTCGCACTCATTTTTTGTCGACACATAATCGGACTACTAATTCATAAACTTTGCATAAGTGGTGTCATTGGTGCAAAATTTATGTTTGTTATTCAAACATTGCGAAAATGACACTTAAAACAAACATTAGATACGAAGTGACACTAATCTTTTGGAGCTATTATTTATTACATAAACCCACAAAAACTCATCCGATACATCACGGGCAACAAGATAGTATCAATCCTCCCTAAAAGAATGACTTTACGAACACTTTAGAATCAAACGTGAGGTGCATCATTGAAATTCTTGAAATCCAAGAATCTGAATTAAAACATTCGATCTGAATTAATTCATCAATCCAAATTTTTGAACTAATCCAATATTAAAAGGTATTTGAATCACGTTCATACACTCCCTCTAAAAGTTTCAAATGTCACTGTTTTGACTCAGTAAATCAAACATGGTAAAGGTCACTTTATTCAAGCTAAGTAAATAAATAACGTTTCATTTATGTCACCAAACACAAATAATCTTGTCAGTGAAAACTTTTTTATATCATTTTAAACCTTTTGATGAATAGTAATGCCCTTAAGCTTGGATTACATGTGTTAGAACTGAAAAAACTGGTTCACTTCGTCAGAAGCTGTCGGTTTGTGCATTGAAAAGTGCCGGGTTTTTGTCTGTGTAACGTTTTTATTGTAAGGAGGATTATGGGTTGTGAAATGTTGTTCAATTAATAGCAATATGAATGCACTCAACGATGAAAAAAGTTAACTAGAGCTTTTTAAACAACTAAAATAAGCTCTGATAAAAAAAGAAATGATCCTGAAAGGTTAAAGTTCATTGGAGATTTAAAATGAATGATGATTTTTTACTTCTATTTAGGTTTTTTAAGTTAAGATTCAAAGTTATTTTTTGTGTGGTTTGATTTTAAAGAGTTTGATATAATAGAGATTTACATTTTCTGAAATCTCTTGTAAATAAATCTATATTAATATTTCAACTAATTTTGTCAGTGAATTCAGTGAATTTCTCTTTCCTTTTTTTATTTTAAATAGTTATATTACAAAGTCGTAGTCAAATTTTAATTTAGAGAAATATTTAATTAGTTATAAGTTTATTGACATGTCAATAAATTCATATCCATCTTTTATGGTAGGTTAAACAACCAGATAAACTAATTAAATTATATTCCATAGTTCATTAGATAAAACACAACTCAACCACAACCCAACTCCTATGACCGCTACATAACGAAAAGCCTGGCTCCAATGTCCAGTTAAATCCCTTTTTCATGATTTTGAAACCATGCTAGTTGCAAATGGTTGGGAAAAAAACCCATAAAATTTTGTATTATTAGTTTTTTAATCATACTAGTCATAAGCGGTTTGAAATACGTAAAGGCAAAAAATATTTTTTACCGTAAACTTTACTGTTAATTGGATGGATATTTGGACTGCTGCTCGTTACTGTACTGTAACTTTAGAATAAAAATTTTAGCAGTGTGTATTAAAGCATTACAAAAGACAAGAAACGTAATTACACATAACTAATTATTTAAGTTACCTTCGAAGATAATTTATTTTCAAACAAATACATCTTGTTCATTCAATTCAATAACTTCGGAATTAAACTTGAAAAGCGTGAAATTAGTGTTTCTAATGTTGATTTCACGATTTTAAGCAAATTGTGTTTCGAGGAAATGTCACGAAATATTTAAACAGTTATTTTAACAAAAATGGTGTAGTTTCTTTAATTAAATAATTGTAACCTAAGAGGTTAAACGAAATTGATCAAAAATTACATATCTTCATGCATTTATAAATATAAAGTACAAAACAAGCATAGCTTTACATTAAATACATTTCGCATCTTAATTGATTAATTTATTTCATGAATGTTTATAATTGTTATGGTATTTTTTTAGCAAAGAAATAACCCTTCAAAGTGGGTTAGGTGATTTTTCATAAAGAGGATAAGCAGTATAATTGATTTATAATTTATGCTGTATGGCATAGCATTTTGAAGAAAAGAGTATTAAATAGGTTTCACGGTTTTTTTGAATAAAAATTATTTAACAAATTCATTTAACATATACATATATAAGTAAGATATTAAAGATATGGAAGAGAAAAATAACGCAACAGTATAAACATAATTATTTAGCTGCTTTTGAATATAATTTATTTTCATGCAAACAAATCTAGTTCAATTATTTCAATAACTAAGTATTAAATTTAAAAGGCGTGAAATTAGTGTTTCTAATGCTGACATCACGAGTTAAAGCAAAAATTAATTCGGAAAAATTGTCATGATGTATTTAAAAAATCAATTTAAGAGAAACGGAACGATTCATTTAAAAAAAAAAATTAATTTCAATCTGACCTTATGGGTTTAAACCAAAGTAACCAATGACTAAGCATCATCAATTTGAAAATATTATAAAAAGAGCCTAACTGCTCACTGAGAGAATAAATTGTGTTCAAAACTACCTGAATGTGGTAAAATTTATCGTGTTTCTGGCTCTATGGGATAAAAAATAACGGTAGCTCTTGCCAAAACGTTTCAGTAAAGGTTTTTGATAAAAATAACAAATATGACTTTTTTAATATATTTATCAATATGTTTTATTGTTTTTTTTAAAAAAAACCTACTTAAATACGTTATTAAAAGTATCCAAGCTGAAAATAGCGTAACTATCAGGACTCGAAAAAACTCGGAAATTTTAACCGTTCCCCAGGACGGCTTGTCCAACAATGTACCCGTCCTCCTTTTAAACTAACCCGTCACTTCTAAATAAATAAAAATATAATTTTCTCTTATTTATTACAAACATTTATCATATAAATTGTACAATGAATTAGTAGTTATTAGGATTACAAATACTAGGATAACATTATACAGTTATAAAAGAAATACTAGGTTACTAATAGTAACCTAGTATTTATTTTATGAAATAATTTATTTCTTATATGAAATAATTTAAATGACAAAGATCAAGTTAAGTGGAATGCCAATTTTTCGAGGGTACTGCGTTTTTTAAATGAATCAAATATGACGTTTTCCAGTTCCACAATCAATCTAATGATTTACAGAGGTTTGTGCTCAGAAATCTAAAAGGGGTTTTCCATTTAGGTAGATGTTCATAATTGCGTTTAACGCTGTTTGTTAAGACCAGTACGTAATGTGTTTTTTTTTTTTTGTAAGTTCAGAAACGCTCCTTTCAACCGCTGCAGTACTCCCAGACAGAGAAAACACCAATTTCACCAAGCGCAGTATGTTGCTCTATTTCTAGACTCTTGTAAGATAACAAAAATTGAAAATGTATCACGAACTTTAACGGGAAAATGGCCGTCCGCGCGGACGTCGGATTCGAGAAATTTGTTGTCCGCAGGGAATTTTTGACCGCCGAGGACGGGCGGTTTTTTCGAGCCCTGGTAACTATATGAAAATAATTATTTAGTTTCTTTTGAATATAATTTATTTTCAAGAAAATTAATCTATGTCAATTATTTCAATAACTTAGTAGCAAATTTGAAAGGTGTCAGTGTTTCTAATGCTAATACCACAAGTGTTTCTAATGCTAATACCACAAGTTAAAAGCAAAAATTATTTAGAAAAAGTGTCAGGATGTATTTAAATTTAAAAGAAATGGATAAGTTAATTTTAATAAATAAATTTGGCCTAAAGCGTTAAACAAAAGTAGTCAATGACTAAGCAGTATCAATTTGAAAATATAATAAAAAGAGTATAACTGTAAACTGAGAGAAACAAAGTGTGGACAAAACTACCTGAATGTGGTAAAATTTACCATATTTTTGGCTATATAGGAACACCAAAAATCACGATAGTTTCTTCTGAAGCGCTTTAGTAGTTTAGTTTAGTTTACCTTTGGTAAAAATAATAATTAAATATGATTTTATGACTACGCTTTTTGGTAGTGAATGTGGTTTAATTAGTTAATTTTATCATGATATTTATGGGAATATTTTGGTTTTATAACGTTATCAGAATTATGGTTGTTTTACCAGAAATGTTATTTACCATTCAAGTACTGTAATTTTACCCTAACTTTTTTCCCAAGTATAACGCATGCATTTCTCTTATCAATTAAGTCTTTAAATTATGATTATTTCGAATAATCCTGATATTCAATTTTTGGAAAATAAATTGCGCCTCAAAATGCGAAAGGAAGTTTTGACCTGAAATGCATGTTAAATACTTCATGGAGAGAAAAAAATCTGGTAAAATAACCGTACTTGTGTGACAATGGGCAATGACATTTCTGGTTAAAAAAAAGGACATAGTTTTGACAATTAAACCAAATTTTGAGTGTTTAAATCGTTCATTTGGTAATTTTAATTATTATTCTTTTCATATGGTAACGATTTACAAGAAAATCTGGTTTTTAAAATTATAGTTCTTATACCCACACAATTAGTAAAAAAACAAGACTGAAAAGCAAATTATTAATATAAAATATCCTCTCTATTAAGCAGTGAAAGCCGTTTACTTGCCATAACACAATGTTGCATTTACGCCTATTAGCAGGGAGTAAGTTAATTTATTTTGGTTAGTACGAAGGAATTGATTTTTTAAAAAAATATTTTTGAAACATCACTTTTTACTTTTTTAATTAATTTATTTTCAAAGGATGCTAATCACTGAAGGATTAAAATCCTGTTTAATCTTTTTGCTTAGATAAAAAATAATAAAACTGAAATTGAAATCTTTGAAAATAATACGTTTACAATCACAATTGTAACTAATAAATCTAGCATATTTTTGTGAAATATTCAAAAGCAAGTAGAAAATTTTAGGCGGATTTAATGTAAGATAGTGTCTTATCTTAATAAATGAGGGAACGCCTTTGTGACACGTGCATGCCCCATCTAGGCTGACCAACTATTAATCCTATTGTAAGGCTTAAGATAAGACATTCTGGTGAGGTTTGACCTTTTTTTAGAAGTTGATCAGATCTAAACTTTGAGATATGCTTGTAGTAGCTGAAAAACGAATAATATTTTTGGTAGGAAATTAAAGATTTTCGTATCCAGTTACCCAATATATATATATATATATATATATATTCCACTGACAAGGCCTTGGTTTTTCCACTGACAACAGAAAGTCTCTTGTCATAAATATATAATTCGTATGCGTATAACAGGGCTTCCAAACTATTCATCGAAGAAAAAAAAATTTCTCTGATTCTTCACACGTATGGAGTTTTAGGAGATTTCGAGTGAGTTTAGCGATCAATAACGTTTTATGATCAATGAATTAAAATCAGGACAAATTTTATGATGTAAATTTTTTTTTATCACATAACTTAATTTAGTGAACCACTGGGAGTCCTAATATTGACTTTCCTAAGGTATCATTTTCTAAGCCATGTTCTAAGGCAGTGATTCTCAACCACTGTGACGCGGCACTTTTGTGTGCCATCAAATTCTTAAAGTGTGCCGCCAAATTTTAGAAATGTATATAGTAAAAATTATAATGCTTTTTTTACTACGAGTAAAGCTTAAATTAAAGAAAAGTATATATATATGAATATTGTACACCGCTTCGTTACATATTTCTCTGTGTTTCGTTTTTAATTAATTTTCTACATCTTATTTGTGTGATTTCGGATTTTCAGTATTAACCAACATAAAAACGAAAAAAAGATCGAGACTGTTAAATGTAGAAGACGATATGAGAGTCATTTTTACGACCAAATATAAAGGAAATTATCAAAAAACATCACATTTCTTATTAAAAGTATTATTCATTTGTAATTAATCCCTTAATAAACGTTGTTTTTGTAGTAAATATTACATTATTTTATTTTACATTCCAAATTATTATCATAAACTATTTTACACAGTGTATTATAAGTAAGTAAACAACTTTTGAACTTATCTTTTTCTTTGTGTGCCGCCAAATTTTGAAATCGTTAAAAGTGTGCCGCGACAAAAAAAAAAAAAAAAGGTTGAGAATCACTGTTCTAAGGTATCATGATAAAATTACCAAATTTTACCACATGTACTAAATTTTATCA
This sequence comes from Parasteatoda lunata, assembly GCA_949128135.1. Taxonomy (NCBI): domain Eukaryota; kingdom Metazoa; phylum Arthropoda; class Arachnida; order Araneae; family Theridiidae; genus Parasteatoda; species Parasteatoda lunata. The sequence goes on along the minus strand of OX421981.1, from coordinate 29,270,616 downwards.
CATAGTGTAAAACCATATTTAATTGTTAGTTTTACCAAAAACATTACCAAAGCTCATCGGTCAAAATTACCTAGCTTTTGGTATTCCCATAGTGGCATAAATGCGGTAAATTTGCTCAAATTCTGGTAGTTTTGACCATACTTCTTTTCTCTGTATAAGTTTGAAATATCATGGTCACTCTTCTTTTCTTCGTCATCTTCACTTTACTAAATTGAGGAAATTCTCAGAAATCTTTAAAAATATTAAATAAGAGGAACAATTTTCGTTCAACATTAGTGTAAAAAAAAACAATAATAAAGATGATTGCACAAATAAGGGAAACATTTCCGCCGCTGACATTTGTTATATATTTCTCTTTCCGTTCCATTTTGCAAGCACGGAAGTATCCGTGTCCGTATAAGCCAGATTTTAACACATTCAAACTAAAATATTAGTATTACCTATTGCTGACGCATCCTACAAAATATGCGAAAACATTTTCCAGTGTTAATGATCTATATCACAAATGTTTAATTATTATTTTTAAGTTGAATATTTTCTAAGCCAATTTAAAAAAAAAAAACAATTTTAAAAGACATTTGTTCAGAAAAAGAAATTAAAATAAATAAACTTTACAGTTGGAAAAAAACAGTTACTTATACTTATTATAGTTTTTTTCGTGTTCGAATTGTTTTTATCATATATTTTAGCACACATACAAAGTGTTTCAAGCCATTAAGTTTATTATTAAAAAAGATCATTAATAATTTCAATGCAAAATAAATCCAAGAGATAAAATTGCGACATTATAGAAAAAAAAAAACTTAGCACTTTCAATGCAATAAAGAACTATAAGATTATATGTAGAGAATATTGAAAGTATCGGGATATACTTCAAACATCATTGAAAAAAAATGAACTTCTTACTTTATCTAATGAGAAATATTTCTTAGATTCATCAAACTTTTATCAACAAAAAAAATCGGTGTAAAAATTCACATCAATTACGTTAAAAAAGAACCGGCAGTCTGAATGCAGCAACTTTTTACTGTAAAATGCATTTTTATTGGAAGATGTTACGGAGCAAAAAATCAAACACACCGTAATTTTTACAAGAATAATATCCGTAAAATCACTGAATCACTCTAATTAAATAAATATTAATGTAAAAATTACGGTATAATATTTTAAGGTATAAATGGATTTGACGGTAAAATGAATTTTATAGATGATGCATCCAACGTGACGTTTTTTAATACCGAAGTTTAATACGGGCTATTTTACCCTGCAGTTTTGTACTTACATTACAAAAAACTTAGAAATTGCGGTTTTTATTTAAATTGTGCCATCCCATTTTAATATCAATCTGTTTAAAAATCAAGTTCAAGTTAAGTATAATACAGGCTTTTTAACAGTGTAGTTTTGCACTAGCATTACAAAAAAAAATTATATATAGAATATTTTATTTAAATTGTGCCACCCCCATTTTGACATTGATCTGCTTAAAAAACAGTGTAAAATTCACATATATCTCTAATATTTTGTACTTATATTCAGAATTTTTAAAAATTTTCAGGCAATGTAATTTTTTTATACTTTAGTGAAAAATGAAGTATTGTGCCACTTTACAGTCATTGTAAATTTTAACGAATTGGTTTAAAACCCAATTGTATAATTTCATAACCAAATACAGATTTTCAAATTATATATTCTCGTTGTTATACACATCCTGATAATAATTCTGGTTAAACACCATATAATTTATTCTGGTTAGTATTGGTTTTTCTCCTTATAAGTGATGCTAACATTAGAAGAATTGAGTCACTTTTTTGCTTGACGTTTTGTTCAAAATTGGAACATCAGTGTTCAAGCGGTTAAATTTAACATTAAATTACGTAAAGTACATTAGCAGGAAGTCAATTATAAGGTGTTACATTTCGATTAAAAAAAGAGAACAGACCTTCCCCCGCCAAAACTCAGACATGAATCGCCCACGTATAAGTTTCCCAAATAGATCGCTGAAGAAGCGCAAACAACAGATTGCATACACCCTTTTCCCAAGCCGATAAAAGTGTGCCAGTCGTTGTTTAACGCCAAGTAAATAATTTAGGCGACCTCGAAATGTTCGCTTTGGGTACACCTTAGTCAACATCAAGAGTATGACACCAGCATTCCATTTTTTTCCTAGAATGACAATAGTCTACCATGGCGAATCGTTATCGCCTGGTACTTGGCGAAAGGAAATAGATCATCACTTCATTATCATACTTAGGTTGTAATTGCCGTTAACTCATAAAAGAACCAAGAACAATTCAAGGTTTTTTCAACATCAATCATATCCTCAACTCATGCTGTTCGTTTCCTGTGCTCTTTTGGCTGATAATTTTTAGACCTTAGCTAAAGCATAACTCAATAACTTTATGTATTATTTATGTTAAGGGGTACATTTATTTTCTCCACATTTAAGAATACAATCGTTTGTATTAATAATAGAGGCTTTCAAAAAAAATAATAAATTTTATTAGATAAGAAAACTTAGGTTTTTATAATGGTTTATCTAATTACAAAGGAACAGTTTCCCATTTTTTTGCGTCATGCCATGCCTTATATTGATTTCCATTGCAGAACTTTGCAATTATACTATGTCTATCAAGAGTAAATATCGTAAAATTCTCAGAAAAGTAACTGCACAAGGAAAATAATTCTGGTAAAATTACTGTACTGAATGGTAATGACATTTCTGGTAAAGAAAAACATAATTCTGGTTAATAAAAGCAAATATTTAAATTATCCATTTGTTAATTTTTCTGATGATATGGTCGCGATTTACCAGAAAGTTTGGTTTTCAAAATTATAGTTCTTATTACTGCACATATAGTAAAAAATACAAAACTAAAAGGTAAATTTAACCAAACAATTGTTTTAGGCCAGATTAAAATTATCAAATTTGACTACACTTACCAAATTTTATAAAATATTATAAAACAGTATTTTATTGTAACTTTTACCAAAATCATTACCAAAGCGGTTCGATAAAACTCCATAGCTTTTTGGTGTTCTCATAGCGCCAGAAACACTGTAAATTTTACTATATTCAGGTAGTTTTGAATGTACTTTTTTTCTTAGAATGTTCAGTTTTGTTCTGTAAGAACTATAAATTCTATATATTTTAAATTTTTCATGTATGTATTATATTAAGACCAAAGGGAAAAAACGGTCTATGTCCATTTTTCAAAATAATGAGGATTACAAATTTTTGATATTCAATAACATGAAAATAACGAAACAATAACGGTTTTCACAAAGAAGTATTACACGATTTGTCGTAAAGGGAAAAAAACCGTACATTCCGGGCCCTAAATCAGATTTTACGGACACGAACCGTAATATAATTTTTATAAACCGTATTAATAATTAAAATTAATAAACCGTATATTATTATAAACCGTAATAATTATAATAATTTTTTTTTTTTTTATAAATCGAATAATACTTAAATGAATACTTATTTTAAAACCTGCATTATGTTTTTGACTAACAATTTAGAGATTGGAAAGAAAAATAATTTTAAAATTTGATTAATTTTGTTTTCCCGTTACTGAATGTGATTTCAGAATAATATTGATCAAGATAAAAGTGTCATTTACATTTTTAACAGCTATCTTAAAATCTTAGCAAACATGTAACAAAGTAAAACTCCCAATGAAAACGCAGACTAAACAATGTAACAAATGTACAAAAAAAGAGTATTTTTAGCTTTCTTTATCTGGATCGCCTATTATTATTGACATTATATCAGATAAAAACAAAACAAAAGTTGTCTACAGTATTTTTCTAAAAATATCGAAAAATTTTATTGTAGACATCTACGGCATGTTCTGAAAATTATATGCTGTGTCATAAGTTAACTTTTTATTGTGTGGTTTGATGGTTGTACAAGTTTTGAGTTTTTTCATTCAAATAATAATAAAAACTGGATTTTTTCCTTAACAACTTTAAGCTTAATTGTTTAAAATTTAGGTATTTATTTAACATTTGTCAAAAATTCATAAATGTACGTACTAGTAATACACTATACGCTATAAAATATCAAAAAATGCTAATAAATAAAATATAAATTATATACAAATTCTGAAATAACTACACTTGTGAACACTGGATTATTTCTGTACTTTCCTCTTTAAATTTACCTTCAACTGAATTTTGATTTATTTTTAGAAATTTAATAATCGATCCGGGCATTTTTTTTTACATCATATACTTAATCAGAGAACTTATCGAAGTTTTTTACCGAAACTCTTTGGTAATGGCTTTGGGTAAAAGTAGCAATTAAATATGGTTTTATGGCTGTTTGGCAGTTAATGCGGTAAAATTCGGTAATTTTGTCATGACACCTTAGATCATGGTCAGAAAAGCATTCATATGATTAATATTCATACGATTTACTTTTCAGTTTGTTGTTGTTGTTGTACCTTATGCCACTTGCCACTCGGGCCAGCCTGCTTGGTGAAACCGAGCAGTGGCGCCATCCTATGGCACCATCCATTTTACCACCCGTTTATAGGGCGGACCCATTCATTCAGCCATTCATCCACAGATCGTAATTTTGACCTGAATCAGAGAACGATCGATCTTCAATTCAGTACCCCCAGAGGTTTTGATTTGTTACGGGAACATGGAGGACTTTTGCGACTCGACAGATTTTAACGTGCATCAGTCACGTTTACTACACGGGGAGTCTTCGGCTGGCGGGGTTCGAACCCACGAACTCTCGGACATGGGCCCGGCGTTCTTCCGACCAGGCTATCCCAGTCTTTCAGTTTTGTATTTTTGCAAAATAAGTAGTAATAAGATAAAACTTTGAAAACCCGAATTTCTGTAAATCGCTATAAGAACGGAAAAATTGCGAAATAAATAGTTAAACATGGTATATTTTGCTTTATTACCAAAATTATGGTTCTTTTTCTTTACTAGGCATGCCATTAATTACAGTAATTGTTTTTCGTCGTGGAGGATTGACTTAAAATAAAATTTACTCAATCCTTTATTTTTTCCGACACATTTGCATTCCTTCGCTTTCAAAATATGAGGGAGGTAGTAGCAATTTGCAAAGTATTGTCCAAATGGTTAGGTCAGAATAGTAAAAATTCGCATAATTCAATTACTCATAAATACCCATTCAATTACTCAGAATTTAAAAATTTGCTTATCAAAAAGAAAATCTCATACAAAAGTATGTGTTAATGATTATTTAATATTTCTTATTACTTAATTTAATTGTAAAGTAGACAAATTTTTATAATTTTTTAAAATATTGAATTTTTAATTAAAAAAAGTACAAAATTTGAAAAAAATTTACCGTTTGATAAATTCGTTCAAAAATTGTTTAAAAAAACATTTCTCAAACTTATTTGATGAATTTTTTTTTTCACTTAAAATTGTATATTTTAGAGAGGCGAAAAAATTTGCATACACATTTTTATTGTAATTTGCACAAAGAATATTTAAATTTGAATTTGAAAAAAAAATCCTAAAGGTGATAATCAGTGTATCGCGAGCCGCGATGGCTCAGGGGATAGAGCGTTCGCCTTCCAATGAGGCGAACCGGGTTCGAATCCCAGTCGATACGATTTCCGCATCCGGCTTGCACTGACCACAGTGCTGACGTGAAATATCCTCAGTGGTAGACGGATCATGGGTTAGAGTCCCCTTGCCGTCAGGCTAACCGTGGGAGGTTCTCGTGGTCTTCCTCTCCATGTAACGCAAATGCGGGTTAGCTCCATCAAAAAGTCCTCCACGAAGGCAAATTTCTCCCAATACTCGATCCAGGAGTTCCCTTGTCTTCTGGATTGGGTTCAAAATTACAAGGCTACGGAGTTGAACATTAGTAGCCGTAAACCCATTAAGTTGGGTCGGCTGTTCAACGACGGTTATAAAATAAAATAAAATCAGTGTATCGTGATCGATATCGATATTGTGATGCCAGAACAGAACAAGTAATTAGTTATCAAGCTTTTCACTCAAAAACTGCGCCATTACGAGCTTTATAAACGATAGAAATTGCTGCAATCATTGTTATACGCTTATGTAATTAGTTTTTCGCTTTTGATTGCCGTGATTACCAGTAAGCAAAAAGCAATAAAATAGTTTGCGTGATTATCTTGTTTACCTACACAGAGAAAGTAATTCTTACAAAATTGTCATACTGTGTAGTGATATATTTTCTGGTAAAAAAAAAAAAAAAAATCATTATTCTGGTAATAAAATAAAATTCTACAGTACTTTCATATGGTAACAGTTTACCGGAAGTTATGGTTTTCAAATTTATAGTTCTTCTTTTTCACAGATTTAGTAAGAAATTCAAAACTGAAAAGTGAATAACAACTTAACGTTTTAATGCCAAGCTCTAAGATATCATGATAAAATTACCAAATTTTACTACATATACCAAATTTTATCACATATTATAAAACCATATTTTATTTCTAATTTTAGCCAAACCATTACCAAAGTGCTTTGGTAAAAATTATCTAGCTGCTCCAAAAGAGTCAAAAATACGGTAAATTTTACGATATTCTGGTAATTATTACAATGCTTTTATTTCCGGTTTTTTTTATATAATAGAACCTTTTTTTCACAACATTTTAAACTCTATTAAAATGCAGATTGCAGAGTGTACTTCTTTGAATGTCTCTTTTCAAACAAATTAATTTAAATAAAATTTAATATACGCACTTTATTTATGTCGCGGTTATACAGCAGAACCCCCCACTGAGCACATTTATATCTAAATCCTTATATAATGTACTTTAAAATATAATATTTCTTAAACGTGAGTATGTTTAGCCATTTTTTCTGGGCTTAAAGTGCTTTTCTTTATCAACTCTTGCATGTTAAAAACTCGTATTCGCGTTGGTTCTAAGAATTTTAAAATTTATTATAAAACCACCTGTTGACTTTGACGTGAATAACCGAAAAGATATTTTTTCGTAAGATAACCGATTATATAATTTTTCTAATGTTGTTGTCTGGAAAATAAAATAATAATAAAAAAAAATTGTTTGATGTGCCGCAAAAGATTTTTTGCAATTTGTTTATTTCATCTTTTAAGGTTATGTCATTTGTGTCGAGGTTTTTTGCATTTTATTCTTCATATTGTGAAATAATCGTAAAACATTTTAAGGGAATAGTTATGGAAATTTTATAGCTCATCTGAAACTATTTATAACACTTAGAAAAAAAGTAAGGTCAAAACTACCAGAATATGGTTCTGTGTTTCTGGCTTTTTGGGAACACTAAGAACTAGATAAATTTTACCGCAATATTTCCGAAATTGTTTTGGAAAAATCATCAATATATTATTGTTTTATAACAAATAATTAAATTTTGTGAATTTGTTTTTTTCACAATATATTAGGGCATGGCAAAAAAACCATTTATTCGATTATAATTACTTTTCAATTTTTATTTTTAACTAATATGTGGTTAAAAAAACTATAACATTGAAAACCAGAATTTCCGGTAAATCGTTACCATATGAAAGGTAAAATCACCAAATGACTGGTTTAAATACCGTTTATTTTTTTAACCATAGCTCTCTCTCTCTATATATATATATATATAAACCAAAAATTATATTACTATATTGTTAGATAACGTATAAGACCTTTTTTCTCCATGTCAATAGGTGGAAAAAATCTAGTTTTAACAATGGTTCATGATAGGCTATTGCTAAAACTGATTTTAAAGCATTCCAATTTGATAATGAAAATTAAATCATTGTATTTATGTGAAACAATTTAAGACTTGTAGTAAAGGTATTGAAGGACACCAAGTATTATCAATGTGTCATGAAAAGCTATTGTTAAAATAAATTTTATAATTCAAATTAAAAATGAATTTTAATTCACGGTAATCACGAGCAGTTGATTAAAAAATAATAATAAAAATAAATATATTTCTTGAAAAAATTACACTGTATTCGGAACAAACAGTGCAATATTAGTAAAATAAAATTTTCTAAAAAAATGAAAATGCTAAAGAAGCAAAAAGCAAACATCACATTTTTTTGTATTGATTATGTTAATTTTAAATTCATCAGATATTACCTGAACAGGAAAATTAAGATCTTACGTGCGTTTATTTAATTTAACTTTTAGTTTCCATTAAATTATTTAAAATCTATTAAAGACCAAATGATTGATAGTAAAACAAATTTCATAACTGGACCAAAATGACAATTCTGAAAATCCTTTTTTATGTTGAAAATAATTTTTACTTTTAGTTAGAAAATGTTTTCTAAGAACTTCCTTTAGAATAACAGATTTAGAATAAAGTAAGTTTAAAAATTCTGTAATAATAACAATTCTAAAAGCTTTTATTTTACTTTTCGCTCACAAGCAAACATATTTGATACATTTCTTTGAAGTTTAATTCATAGATAAATAGGTGTTTCTTAGAATTGCTTTATTTAATTTTTGCTTCCTGTTTTTCACGCCTAATTTAAAAATCAGTATAGTTTAAGAACACAGAAAACTAAACTGTAACATAGTAGAAATTTTAGTTTGCATTGTGGATTTGGCGACAAAAAACTGCCTCATAAAGTATCTCTAAAACAATAAGGGCGGTACTTTTTTTGGAAAAGTGGCAAATTGAGAACTCGAGGTCACCCTCAAGGTCAAATTTGGAGAACTGTATTTGTTCAAGTTCACAGAGTCAAATCCTTCAGATTTTCTTTCACCTTTTTTTATTTATTTATTCTTATACTTGTGGGATATGTTTGGCGAAATATGCTAAAGGGTCGTAGAACTGCATTTTTAGGGCAAACTCTAATTGATGAGCGTCTTCAACTATTTCCATAATTGCATTAGTTTGAATTACAATGGTGTAAACATGCTCATTTCGGAAAAAAAAAAGAGGATGGCAGAAATAGGATATTTTTGTTGTTAGTACCTTCCACAAGGAATAAATTCTATAAAACACTTGAACCTGATAGAACACTTTAACCTTTAGTAGCTGCATATAAATTTAAAATTATTCGGTAAATGAATATAAATTTGTCGAAGGTTAAAAATTTAGTCGTGCATTAATTTATCTTCAGAAATATTTTTGCGGGAAAACATAATTAAAATAGATTGAGAATAGGAAATGAATCAAAAAATATAATATTAAATTTAATATAATAAGTTGTATTGATTGATATTCATTTGTATCATTTGACATTACCCTGTATATTTTTACCAGCAGTTAGTCTGTATTTAACATTATTAATTAACACTGTCATAAATAGATTTTTAAAATTTGAAGTGCTAAGGTACTCAGTAAAAATTTGGTAATTCAAATAAACGAAAAAAGAGCAAACTCAGTTTTGAAAAAATATCAAAGGGATTTTTACAAATTCTAAATGAGATTATTGTAAAAAATCTAGTAAAATTTCCGTACTGTGTGATAATTATTTTTCTGATACCCCCTCATAATTCTCGTTTATTAAACCAAAATATACTGTATTTAAGCCATTCATTTGATAATTTTTCTGTTGATGATTTAACGGAAGTTCTGGTTCTTATGAGCACACATAAAGTAAAAATACAAACCTTAAAAGTTTAACCAAATTATTTTTCTTCTTTCTCTAAGGTATTAAGATAAAATTACCAAATTTTACCATATTTACCAAATTTGTTGTTAATTTTTGAAAAATCATTACCAAAGTATTACAGTAAAAAACCCGGGCTTTTTAATGTTTCCATAAAGCCAGAAACACAGTTAATTTTTTTTATATTTTGACAGTTTTTACTTTACTTTTTTTCTTAGTGTGGCAATTCATATTTTCATATTTAAAGCTTAACTGTTCCTAAATTATATATCGTTTAAAATATTTTAATTTTATTCCATTTTACTACTGGTTATTACTTTGTGTTTAGGATTTAATAAAATTAATTTCATAGAATAATATTGTACAATGTTATGAAAAGCAATTTACGAACTATCTAACAGATTTCTAATCATAAGATTCTGAAAGAATTTAGATGAAGTAGCTCTACCTTAGCTGAAAGTAAAATGAAATCTTTGTAAATAAAAGGTTACGTGTTTCTAAACTGTACAAAAAATAAAATTTATGAAAAGATATTGCATAGATGTACTAAAATGGACATTTCTTTGTTTTACCAATTTATTTGATATTGTTATCTATATATTTATTATCAATCGGTATTTTATTTCTTTAACATCATCAGATTAGTTTATCATCATTTGTTTTTCAAAATTTAGGTAGTTATAAAATTTAGAATAAAAGTGGGCATTACGATCTAGATCAATAAGAAAAGAAAGAAAATATATAACTTTTTTTATGAATTTTTACACAATTTTAATAAGTTTTTCTGCATTGTAATGGATGCAATTAATGTTTCCATACTTAATGCTCATTTTCTCGGAATAAAATTTCTTTTAGATAATTTGATCTCCTTTCATTTTACAACTCGTCATTACTATGTGTTTGTTATTACGTTAAAATTATTTTTATGAAACTTACAAAAAATGTTATACCTATTAAAAACAATTTAAAAGCTATATTGCAAATCCAAATTAAAGAAAAAAAACTATTAAACAATCTAGCTTATGAGATTTTATCTTCGTTAAAGATAAAAGAAATATTTTCTTTTGATATACATTTTCCGAGGCTATAAATTACACTGAACAAAAACATGGTTTATCAAGAGCTAGTTATTACCATGATTGTAAAACCATTCCCTTAAGGCGCTGCGTATTAAATACGAAAAAAGATCTGCATTAAGCATAGCAAAATAATCCATTCTTTTGTAGCTGAAGTAATTAAGGATCTTTATTAACATCACCCTCTGACCTAATCCAGGAAAACAACCATGGATTCTACGTGCTTTACTGCCTGTGGAATACACGCGAGGTTTCACGTTTGAGAGGAATTTTTCCCCTCAATGGATGAAAAATCAATTGAGAGGATAACACCTGAAGCTATAATTCTATCTGACCTGTAAGTAAAGAAAAAAAAAATATAGAACCAAATAATAACAAATAAGGATTGCTCTGTAATGATTCCTATGGAAAATAGATCACGATAGTTACTGAAAGTGACTTTAAAGTTAAGTCAAACAAATTTTATTCTAAGTTCAAAATATTCTACAATGTTATGTCTCGTAAATCCATTTTACTACCTCACTCAGATCACGGAATTTCGGTGTCGATTTTTCTACTGCGTTCGCAATAATTGAACGAAATTAACAGGTATTTCAAACTGACAATACGATTCGATGGGATTTTATGATTTTTTTGAGGTGATTTATGTTTTAAGTTCTTAACAGGTCGAGTACAGTACATGCATAAGAAAAGTCTTTTGCGCCGAAATTCTTTACTCTTGTTTGAAATTTATATCCTTCTTTTTTGTTGTTTTTGGAGTTTTATTATCTAGTTTATGACTTGCTTTGTTTTTAACAATTGAAAAGCATGACCAATTTGCTTAAGACCATACTTTACAAAACTGTCATTTTTTGCGGGCTGTTCGAATAATCCTTCACTGGTTTAAATTGTTTTAATAAAAGTATATAATAAAATATGTAATTTTTTAAAAAAATTTTTATGAAAAAGCAGTTAACTTATTATTTTTTTCCGATTATCTTAAATTTCAAAACAGAACAATTTACACAAAACTGTGTTTATGAATATTTTAACTCTCTTTGAAAAAATAAAAAAAGATAATTACAAAATGGAAAGAATATCTTCTTGTTCAAGTTATTTGTTAAAATATTATAAATTATTATTGAAAGCTTAATTTTTTTATGGTGACGAATGCAAAAATTCTCGACAAATGTTATCAATGTAATAAGTTTGTGTGTAACAACAAATTAAAATATACCAGAAAAGTTATTAAAATTATTAAAAAATATCAGTGATCAAAAAATTGATACCACATTTTATTTTTAAAATTTAGGAAATTATAAAATTTAGAATAAAAGTGAATATTATGATCAAGATTAATAAAAAGAAGAGAACAAAAAGATAAATTATTTGATGTATTTTTACAAAGTTATAATAAATTTTTCTGTATAGTAATGGATGCAACTAATGTTTCCATACTTAATGCTCATTTTCTCGGAATAAAATTTCTTTTAGAAAATTTCATCTCCTGCCATTTTACAACTTGTCATTATTATGTGTTTGTTATTACTTTAAAATTATTTTTATGAAACTTACAAAAAAATTTTATACCTTTTAAAAGCAATTTAAAAGCTATATTGCAAATCCAAATTAAAGGAAGTGGTATTTAACAAACGAAATTTATTATTAATGTAAGTATTTCTAAGAAAAGAACTTGAAGTCTTTTATTACATAATAATTACATTAGATACATGTTAAAATGTTGGAATTATTATTTATTCCAATGATAATATCATACAGAGGTAAAATATAACACCAGAGTAAATCTTTAAAAATTTCATAATTAACACTGCCTTGCGTCGATTTTGAAGTTTAAGTTAGAACTTATATAAATGAAAAAGATAGGTAAATTTGTGTAAGGATAAAATAAGTTATTATATATTTGTGAAGGATATGAACACAATCTTATTGCACGGCGAAAATTTGTGGTAAAATTTTCGTACTGTACGGTGATGACATTTCTGGTAAAAAAATACCCTAATTTAGAAACTCAAATCAAAGTATATGGTATTTAAACCTTTAATTTGGAAATTTGTCAGCCCGTATGGTAACGGTTTACCGAAAACTCTGATTTTCAATACAATAGTTTATATTACAACAATAATAGTAAAAATATACAAGATACAAATAATAATCAATGCAAATACGAAAAGTAAATTTGTCCGAATAAGCAGTTTTTATGCCATGCTCCAAGTTATAATTATAAAATTACTAATTCTTCCAACATTTATGAAATTTTATCACGTACTGTGAAACCATATTTTATTTATGAAAAGCTTTCCCCTAAGCGCTTCAGTAAAAATTACCGAAATTCTCGGTGCTCATACAGAGCTAGAAACGCGGTAAATTTTTCCAGATTCTGGTAGCTTTATCCATAAATTTTTTTCAATGTAATCTTACATTAAAAAAGAGAGGAGCTCTATTCTTTTTCAAAAAAATTATGTTTGCTAGTTTTAAGGCACAAAAAAAATAGAAACTCGAAACTCATGAATTTTTTTTATTGTTACTTGCGACATTGTTTTCTTGAAAATGTACCAAATAAACATTTATTAAATTATCACCCTTTAGAAAATTACTATCTTTATTTCTCTGAGGATATGAATTTTATAAAAAGCATCAGGCTTTATGAAGCAAATTGATTAACACAATGAATACAAAGTAGTTACAACATAAAAGAGAGGCATGCATAAATGAAAACTCCGACTCAATCAAGAATCGATCCCAAGAAACCAGCCTGGAAAGCGAGCTCGCGGTTTAATACGAAGGGCAGAAATAAAGAAATGTATTAAAGACATTTTCATCATGTTCAAATATATTGAACTTAAAAAGGCAACGCTAAGATAAACTTATTTCATTATTTAAAGTTTACATCAAAAGAGAATGAATATTTTAGGATTTTAAACGGCATTATGCATATTTTCAAAATCACTATATTGCAAAATAAATAAATTAAAACATCTTCATGCTCAATCTTAAGATTTTGCACACGTAGTAATTTATTAAATAAAAGTGTATTGATGCGTTAATTTTGATCATACTTTACCACCCATATATTCATTGTTTCATTTCAGTGTGTTGTTTCACTGTTTGTTTCACAGTGCATTGTTTGATTATTTTATAGTACAGTGCATTTTTATTACAGTACATTATCAGCTTGATTACCCTGCTCAAATGAATATAATGAATATAGTGATTACTTGTATACGATAATTCGATGCAACAATTACTTACGTAAGATGATTAATTACTTGCATACAATTATAACAAAAGTAAAATTTCCTTTAACTTACAACTAATTTAGATTGCAGCAAATAGGATTAAGAATACCGGTATTTTAATGTAAACACATACCAATTATAACAAGGTAAACTCGGAGAAAATGAGTAAAATTGAACCCTAATATCGATTGAACACTGAACCACATCTGTTCACCAACGAACCCAAAATTTTTCTGAAACTTCATAATGAGGTATTAACTTTTCCATTCAATTTGAACATTATTGTGTTATCAATTTTTCAATGGTTGAATTCGCACGCTAATCTAGTTCTACTTGGCACTACTTTTTATGGGGATTTAGAAAATTTGCTAGATATTATGATTTAGCATAATCTGAAATTTCTGGACTGTATGAATACGGATAATATGAAACTGTATGGTTGTTCAACACGAGCCATTTTTAATGAACGTAAATGACGTATGCTGCCGAATTGTTTTGATTTAAATTTAGGACTATACGTAAACAAGACTAATGCATTCTCCCGGTTTTATGTGTTATTACTTTTTTTTATACCCAGAGCTCGGGAAATATTGTCAAAAATGAGTTCTTTGCCCTTTAGAAAACACGTAGTAGGTTAATCAACTTCAATGTTTAAACTTCATGCAGAAGAATATTTGAACAACGTCAGAATTGCTGTCATAACCCTGAAGTTTAAACGAGTCTTCTTTGACATAGATTGTAACTTTTGAAACTACGGAATTTTGAGAGCCTTATTAAATAACAAAAGGCTCCCCTGAATATGCGTTTTAGTAATTTCAGATGCTTTTTCTCATTTATTCTGTTCACTTTGTTTGCAGTAGCTGAAACTGGAATTTTGAACACGACTTGTCACAACAGGTCAGATTGCTGAACTTTTATCTTGGTACAATTTTGTTAATTTTTGACAAGGATATTTTCCTGCTGGCAAATTGGAAAATTGAGCTCAGCAAACCTGACAGCAACAGGGGTTCTTTAATCGATGCCCATTGTGCTTGCTTACTCTTTTTTCCGGCTTTCCCATTATGACGGACTTTTCAATTATCTTTGCCGATAACTTACGAAATACAGGTTGCAAAAAAGTTAAGTAATTATCATACATATCTGCAAACTTTTTATTCCATTCAACAAATTCTAGCAGTAAACTATCTTTGCATGCTAAGTAGAAATCTCAATTTCATTCCGGTTATTGGCAGCTGACTAATCTAAATTATTCTGAATAGGTTACACTGACAATTAAATCATTTTGATACATATGTGTTTTAAGGTATCCGATTGGATGGAAATCATCAATTTTGATGAAAATTTTGATTTTTGATTTTAGGTATTTGCCACTCAAATTTTAGCATCTTCTGGTAGATTTGACATACATTTTTTCTCAGTGTAACAAGCAAATTTATTTCTTCTATAACAGCTCTTAATGTTAAAAATACTGAATAAAAATAGACTAAAATGGCTTAAAAAGCAAAATAAGAAATAATTTTTCTCCTATTAAAATTTCGTTTTTTAATTAACTAATTAACAACCATGTGTTTCGTCTTGTAACTACATATGAAAGTTTAACACAGTTTTTCCAATGTGTCAAAAGTTACAGAGAAATTTTGAGTAGTAAATAGCAAAATATTTCATTTGTCTACTTTAACACAGTATCCACATCATGGTTTGTACGCATCTGAAAAAAAAAAACTAAATACTGGGGTATAAACTTTATTAAAAGGAAGTCGAAATATTTGTTACATTCATTTTCATTTAAGAATTAAAACTATAAATCCCCATTCATATCATCCCCAACTATAACCCCCATCCTTATTCATAATAATTAAACCTATAAATCCCCATCCTTTAAATTTTGGTATATTTACTTAGTAATAATTTTTATAAAATTAACTATAAAATATGGTTTTATCATGCGTGATAAAATTTGGCAAATATGGTAAGGTTTGGTTATTTTGTCATTATACATAAATAATAAAAATTATTTATTTGGTTAAATTCAATTTTTAGGTTTGTATGGTTTACTAAATGTATGGTAATAAAAACTATAATTTTGTAAAACCAAAACATCCATTAAGAAGTTAGCGTATGAATGGAAAAATTACTAAATGAAAAGTTTAAAGACCGTATATATTGGTTTTATTTAAAAGAATTAAGGTTTCTCATCAGATATGTCATTATCATATAGTGCGATAATTTTACCACATTTTGTTTCTCCATTTAGGTGTTATATCACATAAAAATTTATTTTACATAAATAATATTAGGCAATGTGAAACTTAAACAACATCGGGTTACAGTTGTGTTAACGCAAAATTTTGGCGTGATGTTTAAAGTACATTTTTTTTAAAAAAAGAAGAAAAAAAAAAAAAAACGTTGTGAAAGAAAAGCATTCTTCTGAAAAAGTTTAGGCATAATTGATAGTTACCTGCTTTTGGTTACCAAGAAAAGTTAAAATTATCTCAGTCACACAATGTCAATGTAAAGCATGCCTATTTTCTTTATAAACATATTTTAGGGAACAGAAAAGTCTTTATTCTCTAATATAAATGTCAAGAATTAAATAAATCAAATATCGGTATTTTAGACATAACTGATAGTTCCCTGTTTTTAGTTACCAAGAAAATTTAACATTATCTCAATTACACAAATTGTTGGTTTCAAACGTATGTATATTTATTCTATTAATAAATTGTGGGGAACAGAAAAGTTTTCATTCTCTAAGATAAATGTCAAGCAATAAATGAAATATCAGCAATTTATACACAATTGATAGTGCCCTGTTTCTGGTAACCAAAAAAATTTACAATTATTTTAGTCCCACAATGCCGGTTTAAAACATTTGTATATTTGCTTTATTAATACATTATAAGAAACAGAAAAATCTTTATTCTCTGAGATAAATGTTAAAAATTAAATAAATGAAATATCAGCTTTTTAAGGAAATATTTTAAAGAAAGTGCACAGAAATATTTACTGGGAAATGATTAAGCACTTTCATAAATCTATATTAATATATTTGAATCGACGAAATTCTTTAAAAAATATTCCTCCATGGTCAGATAGAGATTTATATTTAATTCAATTTATTGATACTGGTCCACATGTTTATTTACTGTTATGTATACATGTCTCAAATAAGAAATTGTGTCTGACATTCTGACATAGTAAAACGTGATACCATATAAATTCATGGCACATTCAATAGAAATTAAATTCTAAGATTGGTATTCCATAAGTGAAAATAAACAAAATTATAAAACAACATTTTAAATGGAATACATATCTTGCCCCTCACGTTTTGCGAGTAGACTTTTCATGATAATATTTATACATCAATTACTTTAAAAACAAAATTGATTCCTTCGGGAATAATAAATGCCTTCATATTTTATCGCTTTCTTGAAAATCTGCATGAAAAAAAACAAACACAAAAAAGACTTTTTAATACTTTCCGCTGTCAAAAAAGTAACAGATACGCATGCTAGACACGCGTATATTCTTCTTCAGGCACAAATAAAATGCTTCCAGCCTAAGGCTACCTTTTATCAGAATCAATCTCATACGCTTCTTGTTGAGATTGCTGTTTAACACAGAAGCGAAAGTATCCGTTACGTAGGTGTTCATAAGCATTTTAACTCTGTTCACGTTCATTTTAACTTAATAGGGATACTGGATACTTAGAGCAAATCAAATTCCGTGCGATAAAATTCGATTAAGAGGCGTTATTAAACGGTCCTCTATCATTTAACAAATTGAGTTATTACTTAGAACAACAGTTAAAATGGATGCGAATATGGACGATTACAGCGAAAATGTATATTTCGAGAGTAAATTTTTTTCGTGGAAAAGTATTAGAAAATTTTTTGTTATTTTGATTACGATAATAAAGGGAATTTTTATTAATAATCAATGTTTTATAATATGACCTAAATTATTTAATATAAGCTAATACGCATTATTTTTTTAATGCAAAATCTAAAAGAGGATAATACATTCGCAAAATTACTCAATCTTTATGCAGATTTTTTTTTTATTTATTATTTTCTCTTTTATTGGAAAAGGTGATCACAGTCGTTTGGTATAATAATTGATCTTCACTTTCTAGAAATTAATTTTAATGTTTTGACGGGGTAACCTCAAATATGCTAATTAATTTGCCCACGCGATATTTTAAGCTACGAAATAAAGTACAAAAATATACTTCCTCTCAGTAAACAAACCTTTTATTCGACAGTTTCCGATTTCTGACCTTCAAAATATAGGGGGCAGACGAAATCTGGAAAATATGGTCCCAATACTTTTTACGGTCGAAGGTTTGGACCCTTTAATGTTAATTTTACTTCCTGGATATTTCGCCTGGAAATTTTTAAGCAAATAAAAAATAATTTGCACACACATACAAAATTTGTATAACCAAAAATGATTCGATGCAGAAATAAATTAGAGTTAATATTTATTATTTTATTTAATAACAGTCGGAAAAAAAACTACAAAATTAACAAGTTATCATTTGTAACAATATCATACAAGTTTCCTCATATAATTTATCAATTATTATTCATATCAGCTGACAAGAGAGTGAAAAAGCACAATTCGAGCGAAATCAGTCAAATAGTTTCCGAATTAGACCGAGTTTAGAAACCGAATTTTAAAAATACGACTTTTTTAAATTTAAAAATAGTACCCTTATATGTAAAAAATTACCGTGTTTCTAATTCCCTGAAGCAATGAAAGATCGGTTATTTTTAAAGAAGCTTTTCGGTAACTATTTTCATAAAATTAACTATAAAATATCCTTTTATATTGCGTGATAAAATTTGGTAAATGTGATAAAATATAAATATTTTATCATTAATATCTTAGAGTATTGCAATTATTCAAGCCAATGTTTATTTAAATTTACTTTTTTATTTTGTACTCTTTTCTTAATGTATGTAATAACATCTATAATTTTGAAAACCAGAACTTCCTGCAAATCGTTACCATATGAACGGAAAAATTCCCAAATGAATGATTAATATACTGCATATTTTGGTTTTATTAACCAGAATTTTATTTATTTGCCAGAAATGCCATTACTATAGAGTACGGTAGTTTTAAAAAAAAATCGTATCATAAGTTCATCGTTTTAATTTTTTATTATTGTTATATCTTTAAAAATATTCCTTTATATTGATTATAAAATTTTCATGAACGAAACGACTTAATATGTGGCTTAAAAAGTAAATATTTGCCTAAAAAACATTATAAATAAATGCAAAATAAAATGTTTTCTAAAATAGCGAAAAAAGTAATTCATATTAGCTTGAACAAATTGAAAAAGAAAAATAATCCTTTTTATTTTGTGCCTCTAAATTTTTCTAGTAGAAATCTTTCCCTGGAGGTTGTGAATTCTGATCAGGGAATATGACGAAAAAGATAAGGAACTGGTAGTGAAACGTTTTTATTTATTTTTAACTTTTTTCCGGGATAAATATTAATAACTGCTAATATTTATTAAAAACTGTATATTATTTATGGCTCGATTGATACCCTGACTCAATAGAAATAGTGAAGGATAGTTTAAAGTTAGAAAAAGCTTTTTAATTTTGAATTAAAGTTTCTTTCACTTCGAATATTCCTTGATTCAAGCATGTGCATATTTTTTCAAAACATTTTCAGGGGATATTGTTTCTTCATTCTTTTTTTTGCTCATAATTCAAAAGTTTTAACAAAAACAACCGAAATCAAAATTTGTAACTCGTTATATTAATTACAAAGCTTATTAAAATGAAAATTTATCCAGACAAGTAAAAGTCATGAAAGCTTAAAAAAATCAGTATAAATATTCATTTCAAATCGAAAATAACCCCAAAAATATCCCAAATTGATGATTTTTTTTAAAAGTAGAAAATCATGTATAAAATTGAGTGAAGTCGAATACCATATGAAACTAAATTAGAAATTAGGTTAGAAATTATTCTGTAAATTTTGTAAAATAATATCTCAGTTATCTTTTTTTTTTTCTTTATAAAAAACTACCGTTACGAAAAATTTGAGTAACTTGTTATATCTATAATAATTCGAAATATCAAGCTCCCAAAGTTAATAGTTTTTCCGTTAGTTTAACCACTAAATCGTAAGTTTAAAGTTAAAAAAAAAAGTGTTGAAAAATCAGAAAAAAATTGCGTATAATTGCTGGAATTCACGGAATATTATTATTACAGAAATTGAAAAGATAGGAAACAGGGTCATAATTACGTAAAATTTGATAAACGCAGTTTAAATATTTTTTTTTATTATTTTTTATTTATTTATTTATTTATTTATTTATTTTTTTTACGATCAGTGAAATAATTTGTGAAACATTTTCCTTCTAACTACCTTTAGAGCAGCGAGTATATGGCAGCGAGTTGATGGAATCAAGTAAATAAATGCTATCTTTTGAATTTGTTTTTACTTTTTTAAAAATATATTCGTATGGCACTTAACGAGCTCCAAAAATAACGAATGATCTGAATAGCTCATTATCTAAAATAGCGCATAACGATTGCTGTTGCTTAAATTCATATTAACTTTAATTAATTGCCAAATTCTATGTTATTTTCATTAAATTTTTTTTCGTATATTGTCCAATTTTTTTAAAAGCCAAACTTTGAAAATTTTTTCAAGATTCATGTTATGGGTCAATATTTCAGAATCTGAAAAAAAAAAATCATCTATTTACAAAAAAAATTAAGTAATTTAAACATGCTCATTAAATTTACCAAAAACTGTTTCAAAGCTGAAATTTTCCTAATAAAATACCAAAATCTTGTTATTTATAATTGTTACGTAATTAAATAAAGCGAAGATAATGCAATATTTTCCCCAAAAATAAAAATGCACTCTATTTGAAATTTTAGAATGCGTTGAACAATAAAATCGTGCAAAATTATTAGGCGGATATAATTTAAAAAATTCCAATCAGTCCTGACCATACTACACTGTAAAAAAAGTCACTGTATAAAATAACTACTATACTACAATGTAAAAATTTAATTTACGTTAAAAATTACCGGCATTTTTTACAGTAAAATCCATTTTTACAGGAACATTTAACGAAAAAAAAATCTGATATACCAAATTTTTTACAGTGATAATTCCAGTAAAATAATTGAATCACAGGAATTGAATAAAAATTAATGTAAAAATTACGGCATGAAATTTTTCTGTAAAAGTGGATTTTACGGATGATGTACCCAAAATGCCGGTATTTTATATCGTGATTTGATCCGGAATTTTGGGGAAAGTAAATAGGCATGAATAATTAAACATTTGACATTTTTATGCTGGGATTAAACTCATTTTTGAATTTCTATGCATATTGTTAATGAAATACAAACAACTGTTTTCAATAAAATTAAATTTTAAGGTAAACAAAATTTTATTTAACACACTAAAAATTAGCAAAAGAAAAATCAGCTACAGCCCCGTGAGAAACATAATTCATTAAATTATACTTTTAGCAAAGAGCACATCTAATATTTAAAATGCCACCCTTTTCAACAAATTTAACTTTTTTGTGTATTTCCCATTTTCTCAATTATCTAAACTATATTTTATGCAGTTCATGACTATACAAAACTTATGACACAAAAAATACTAGATTTATTATTTTCTTTAAATTTATATTTATGGAGATGTGATTGCTCTCGCCTGAACCAGCAAAACACAGATATTTTATCCAAAATTTCCATCTAAATTACAAATGCTATTTTTTCTTCCGACTGGTTTAGAGATTAAAATTCTTCATCCTCCTATTAGAAGAAATAAACATTTTTGAACAAAAGAAAAGCATCCTGTTTGTTAATAGCAAATATTATAAAATGATTTGAATAAAATGTCAATTTCAACCCAACAAATTAAAATACATTCAGAAGTCTCATTAGATATACAATTGTTGAGCTAAGCCTAAGAAATAAATTGAATGCGATTGTTGTTTTACCTGTTCACATCCAAATTCCAAATCATATATATATATATATATATATATATATATATATATATATATATATATATATATATATATATATATATATATATATATATATATATATATATATATATATATATATATATATATATATATATGTTAGCTGAGAAACTTCTAATTTTTAACTGAGTGCAACATCAATTAAGATCATTTTATCGAAAAATCCATTTTTATTATAAAATTTTACTGAACAAAAAATTTGATGTACTGTAATTTTTACAATATTATTTATTGTAAAATCACTGAATCACTGTAGTTAAATAATTATTACTGTAAAATGTATGGTATAAAATTTTACGGTAAAAATGGATTTTACGAAAGATTCACCCAGAGTGCCAATACTTCACACCGTAATTTGCGGAATTTTTCTTTACAGTTTAAGAGGTATTTTCAAATTTATATTATCACATCTAATACTTTATCAATTAATGAAACAAAGTATTATGAAAATTCAAAAATTGAATAAAACTGGTAAAAATTCTAGTTAAAATAAAAATTTAGTTACATGATTTTCTTTTTAATTCAATTTCATTTTTCGGAAAATAATCTACCATTGTTATTTCAGATTGTCATTTAAAATTTATGACACGAGATACACTAATAATATACAAGCGCGTTTATTAAACACTTCAGGAATAGTTTCAAAAAGTAAGATCAGAGCCCTACACTGTAAAAAATTTCAGATTAAATTATGGTAAAAAGTATCGTCACTCTGAAAGCCTCTGGAAGTTTTTTGTCATAAAATCCATTTTTACGGAAACTTGTTACGGAACAAAAAATCTGATATACCGTAATTTTTACAGTAATAATTATCACAAAATTCTTGAATTAAATTTGATTAAATAAATATTACTCTAAAAATCATGGTTTAATATTTTAAGGTAAAAATGGATTTTACGCATGATGCACCCAAAGTGCTTTATCCCCATCCAAACTGTTGCACCCTAAACTGTTGCACCCCAGTGTTGCACACTGATTTTAGAGTATTTCGGCGATAAAATTTAAACTATTTGAAATTTATTCTTTATGCTGTAGCAAAAAATTTAATTTTTCTGAAATATTCATTTAACTAGTTTATTTTTAAATATTAGTAAAAATTCCATTGCAAACTTATAGATTTTTGTTCAAAGAACTAAAAATTACCATAAAATTATTAGGAAAAAAATGTTATAGTAGAAGGAAAAAAAATAGTTAAAGGAATTAAATAAGTTAAATAACTTTTAAATTTCACACTTAACCAAAAACAACTTCTAATTTATCGTCATTTCAATTGCTGATTCAAAAGGTCAAAACAATAACGTCGACAAATTTCCTGGAAAACTTTGAACTGCTGGGTAAACTAGGGAAGTTAGAGATAGAATATGGGGAGGCAATAAAAGGGTTGCAGTAAGTCTTAAGTTGTCGAAAACCCATAAAAACAAGTTTTTGTCAGTCGCATACTACAACACCTGAGTTACAGCAGCGACTCACGCACATTTTAAAACAGCAGGGTGCTTTGAATTAAACATGTAATTAGAGCTAGTCAACATACATTCAAATTCTCGACAACTGTTTTGAAGTAAGGGAAATAGCATTTCACATCTAAGTAAAAATTCTTAAGTTGCAATAAATTTCCTAAACGTTTTCCAACTTAAAGAAAACATCGCAATACATTCTACAATTTCCTTCGTGCTAATTTAATTATACAACTAAAACTGCTGAAATGTCACATAATTTAATTAAATTTTGTTTGATAATTTTATTTTCATACATTTAAACTTTTGAAATTTGTATTTACACTTTTGAAATAAGGCGTTTCATATTAAAATAAGAGTTATATAGCTAAAATTCACAATATCTTTTGTCTCTTACTCTAATAATGAGGACACGAAGAATAATTTTTAGGTTGTATTTGCCAAGTAATAACTTAACTTCATATAAAGAAAGATGTGACAGCTTTAATATATTTTGCAAAACCGTAGTTAACAAGCACTATATAAGATAAATTCTTAGAACCACTGTCAGAAGACATGGCCTTTTTCATTCGTTATCGTTACAGGTAATTTACTTTTAAATTTAAATATTATAACTAAAAGTTTTAGATAAGTTTTTTTTTAATATTAATTGGTTAAGCATTGATAATAGTAATATTACGATAACCGCTTTTCTAATAATTAAAATTTCCGGTTTACTGATCTAATACCAAACTTATCCCCTTCTAACGCGGAAAAAAAAAATTTCTGGTAAAATTACCCCTTTGTATAGTAATGACAATTCTAGTAGAAACCTTCATGATTCTGGTGAATAAAACCAGAATATGCGGTATTTAACACATTCATCTGGTATTTTTTCTGGTAAATTCTAGTAGAAACCTTCATGATTCTGGTGAATAAAACCAGAATATGCGGTATTTAACACATTCATCTGGTATTTTTTCTGGTAAATTCTAGTAGAAACCTTCATGATTCTGGTGAATAAAACCAGAATATGCGGTATTTAACACATTCATCTGGTATTTTTTCTGGTAAATTCTAGTAGAAACCTTCATGATTCTGGTGAATAAAACCAGAATATGCGGTATTTAACACATTCATCTGGTATTTTTTCCATTTCTATGGTAATGGTTTATCGTAAATTCAAAAGCTGAAAAGTAACTTTAACCGAATAAATAGTTCTTAGGTCATGCTCTAATGTATCATGATAAAATTTACCGAATTTTACCAAATTCTAACGCATATTTAAAACCTTATTTTAAAATCCTTACCAACTCACTTCAGAAAAAATTAAGAAGCTTTTTAATTATATTACAATCTTTCTTGGGTTATCAAAAATTTCTTGGATATTTTTTTTGAAATATTCTTCGAAATTTCTTTGTTGTGACTCAATTATTTTTAATTTTAAACATATTATAAATTAATTATTTTTTAATTATAAATTAATTAATTTTTAATTAAAAATTAATTATTTTTTAATTATAAATTAACAATTTTTTAATTAAAAATTAATTATTATTTCTTAACTATAAACATATTATAACTAAAGATTTTCTTTGATTGAAACCACTAATTTCATTAGCATTCTTTATGTACGCATGAGGAACATATTTTTGACTTTATTTGATAATATTCTGAATTACTTAGGGTGATCAAAAATCTGTCTATTATGAAAGGAATATTTCGTCAATAATGTTTAAAAATTTATTTATTATGTTTCAGAACATATGTGGTTATTTAGAAATGTAAATTTCTAAATAATGTTTGTGTAAAATATTAGTCTCGTAATTTATATGTAGATATTTTTAAAAAAGGATTCAGTATGTCCCAAATATGAAATTTAAAGAAGAAACATTTTATCTGAAGCAAAAAAACATTTTTGCCAAAAAATCCATGTTTACCGTAAAAATTTATGCCAAAATTCTTAGAGTAAAATTTATTTAATTGCAGTGATTCAGTAATTTTTCAGTAAATATTACTATAAAAATTACGATTGAATTAGATTTTTATTCCGTAAATTTTTAAGGTAAAAATGGATTTTACTGTAAAAAGTACTGCTACTTTTTTTTACAGCAATTTGATTGAAAATTTTTTGTAGTATATCAATCCTGAAATAGTAAAAATGAATGGATCAAGGAATGTTAATCGAAAACTTGTTATTCCATTTGCTTTAATAAAGTTCTCAAACTTCAATAGAATTTTAAAAAATATAACTTCTTCAATTTAGATGACGTTTTTTTCTTATTCTTTGCACGTATTGAACTTTTCGGTCAAGATAAATGAATCAAAATTTATCAAAACACCCTTTTTTAGAGCCTCTTTTGACTCCTCGATCAATTACAATATTTTCCCATCCATTTAAAAGTTTGATTTGGCCTTGTATTTTACAACTGTATATTCTTCATGTTAAGAAAAGAAACTTGAAAGCACTTTTTGATGTACAGTGTATTTAAAAAGTCCAGCCACTTCCTTTCTGACTTTTGAGTTCCTTTTCATATAAAAACAAACCCAGCTGCACTCGCAATCAATTTAAGTCTAGTTGTTTTGTCAACTCAAAAATTCTACCAGATCCCCTCTTCAACACAAAACTCAGTAGGGAGTGAAATCGGTTATAAAATTTGCAAATTAGAATTTATCGTTGGAACTGTCGGTGTCAATAGTGTTTTAAATTTTGAAATATAATCTTATTACAATCTTTGAACAGTGTGCAAAATAAAAAAAATAAAGACACTTTACATAAAATTTGAGTTTTGGAGTTTATTGTTTAAAATGTGGGATTAGATATTGTTTTAAATTCAAAAATATAATTTTAATAAAATCTTTGTACTCTGTAAAAATTCCGAATCAAATTACGGTATGAAGTACTGGTTTTTTGGGTGCATCATTCGTAGAATTCATTTTACAGTAAAATATTATGCCGTAAATTTTACAGTTATATTTATTTAATAAGAGTTATTCTACAATTTTAAGGAAATTATTACTATGAAAATCACGGTTAATTAAACTTTCTATTCCTTGGCATGTTCCGTTGAAAATAGATTTTACGGTAAAAAGTACAGGTATCCTGAGTCTTGAGAATGGACGCCTATTTTTTAAGCGCTTAAAACGTTTTATTTCCTTCTGCATATTTTTTAAGCCAATGAAGTTTCTATAATCAAGTAATACCTTTCAATTACTTTTTAACCTTAAATAATGGAACAATTATTATTAGATTATTATTTTTTCAATATTTAATGTAATTGTTATGAAATAATAGTCATATTTAATATAGAAGAAATATTTATCACAGGGCTCGAAAAACAACCTGTCCGCCCTTCCTCGGTGGTCAAAATTTTCCCGCGGACAACAAATTTCTTAGTAACTACTAATTCATTGTGGAATTAATATAAGTGTTTGTAATAAATAAGAGAAAATTATATTTGCATTTATTTAGAAGCTACGGGCTTTATTTATTTAGAAGCTTTAGAATTTCAAAGGAAGATAGGTACATTGTTGGACATTGTTGTACATTGTTGGATTTTACCCGTCCTCGGGGACGGGTAAAATTTCTGAGTTTTTTCAAGTCTTGCTTTATCAAGTATGATCAATTAGATTATAATAAAATATAGTTATTATAAATGATAAGTGATTAATCAACCAATATTTTATGAGAAAGAGTTTTACGATGTCTAAGATATCTGACTTCTGTTAAAAAGATTTCTGTTATAGTATTTTTGTTATGTATATCAGATTTCTGTTATAAATTTCTCTCTATTTCTTTTTGGATCAGACATCCGGTATATTGGACATCAACTTAAAACTTATATACACACTCTGTCGAAAATACAGACTCTATACACTATACAGTCTCTTATATACAGATTTTACTATTTATATATAGACTCTGTACAATATAGAATTTCCGTAATCTCAGAAAATATTTTTCTTAGTGCTTAATAAATAAGAATTGAAAGAACTTTGTCCACCACAACGTACCAATGATTTGAGCGAAATATAAAAGATAAGAGAGATAAATGATCAAGATCTAAGTTCTGATCAACGCGTTTTTAAAATAGTTTGAAAATTACATTTAAAAAGTAAGAGAGATAATGATCAAGATCTAAGTTCTGATCAACGCGTTTTTAAAATTATAGTTTGAAAATTACATTTAAAAAGTAAGAGAGATAATGATCAAGATCTAAGTTCTAATCAACGCGTTTTTAAAATTATAGTTTGAAAATTATATTTAAAAAGTAAGAGAGATAATGATCAAGATCTAAGTTCTGATCAACGCGTTTTTAAAATTATAGTTTGAAAATTACATTTAAAAAGTAAGAGAGATAATGATCAAGATCTAAGTTCTGATCAACGCGTTTTTAAAATTATAGTTTGAAAATTACATTTAAAAAGTAAGAGAGATAATGATCAAGATCTAAGTTCTAATCAACGCGTTTTTAAAATTATAGTTTGAAAATTACATTTAAAAAGTAAGAGAGATAATGATCAAAGATCTAAGTTCTAATCAACGCGTTTTTAAAATTATAGTTTGAAAATTACATTTAAAAAGTAAGAGAGATAGTGATCAAGATCTAAGCTCTAATCAACGCGTTTTTAAAATTATAGTTTGAAAATTACATTTAAAAAGTAAGAGAGATAATGATCAAGATCTAAGTTCTAATCAACGCGTTTTTAAAATTATAGTTTGAAAATTACATTTAAAAAGTAAGAGAGATAATGATCAAGATCTAAGTTCTGATCAACGCGTTTTTAAAATTATAGTTTGAAAATTACATTTAAAAAGTAAGAGAGATAATGAACAAGATCTAAGTTCTGATCAACGCTTTTTGATAATTACATTAATTTCGAAAATTATATTTTAGAAATTATATTTAAAAAGTAAGAGAGATAATGATAAAGATCTAGGTTTCGATCAACGATTTATGAAAATTAAATAAAATTTTTGCCAAAGTTTACAGCAATGAAAAAAAATCCAGATCAAATTACAATAAAAAGTACCGGCACTCAGGGTGTCAGTACTTTTTTTCGTAAAATTTTACGGAGGAAACAGTCTCATAAACCATAGTTTTTCAGCAAAATTTAATGTGAAGTCACTGACATTGTAATTAAATAAATATAATTGTAAAAATTACGTCATAAAATTTTATGGTAAAACGAACTTTACGGATGTTGCACTCCGGGTGCCAGTAATTTTTACCGTTCTTCGATCCGTATTATTTTATAGTGCAACGCTGGCTTAAGAATATACCATCAGAATTATCAATTAATATAAGATAAATAAATTATAAAACATTTTCTGGGATTATGTTTAATTAGGGGAAACATGAAAAAATTTCTTGGAAACTTGAAAAATTTGAAAAATTCCAGATCAAATTGCGATAAAGAAAAATACGGGCATTCTCATACTTTTTACTTTAAAATTTTACGGATCAAAAATCTGATATCTTAATTAAGAATTTACGTATGTGGAATCAGGGTGCCAGTACATTTCGCCATGATTTGATTTATAGGGGAGAGAGGGGTCAATTGTAACAGGGTACGATTGTAACAGAGCAAAAATTTCGAGTGTCGGGTTCTAGATTTGGTTCCTAGGTGGCGCACAAGGTGTTTTAATAAATCTACATGTGCACCCCTGCTGGCAACCATTTTTATGTACTTTTGAAAGAGTTACATCACAAAAGATATTTTCACACTACGTAAGTACTTTTTTTGGTATTAGAATATTATATTGTAACAAATTAATTTTGTTTAAACAAATAAAAATTATTTACCAAATATGTAAGTGGACACCTTAACTAACATTTCAAAAAAAAGATTAGTTTTGTTAATTAACTAGCATTGTTTTTAACAAATGAAGCTGAAATGGCGTCTTGGGGACGATTGTAACAATAAGAAAAGGGACGAATGTGACAGCTGAAAATAAATAATCTTATGTTTACTAACCATTACTTAACTCTTTAAGAACCAACAATAGTTTCCTATATCATTTATATTATGTTGCATGTGCATTATTTTATTTGTCACCTTTCATAGCATAAATTAAAATTTTTAACCCCTTAAAGTTAAAAGTTTAACCCTTTAGGTCTCTGCTCATTATTATTTTTACTCCTAAATTATCATTGCTATTTTGATCAATAAAAAAATATATCACAACTATGATAATATGTATAATTACCTATGTTTTAATTGAATTTATGAACTGTTACAATTGACCCCGTAAGTGGGGAAAATTGTAACAAGTGCACGACTGTCAAAAATTGTTATTAACTAATATAATAACATTTAAAATAAGGTTGTTGTTTTTTTTTTCTAGTAGAGGATAGTCTATTTTACTCGTCTGTCAATTAATACTAATAATATGTTGGATTTTTCGTTAGTTAAAAATAGTTAAGTAAAAAATGTTACAATTGACCCCACTCTCCCCTAATGTGCGATACCTTGAAAATTATTTTAATTAAGAATTTACGGATGAAGACTGAGGGTGCCAGTACATTTTACCATAATTTGAACCGTAATGTTTGATACCTCAGTATTTATCTCAAAGTCGATGAACTTACTACATATTCCAGAAAACCTACAAATTTTCAAAAATGATATTTATCATGATAGCATATAATGAACCGAAGGAAAATTTCCTACCACGGTAATTCTAAAATTCTGATTTTAGAGAATTTAATTTTTCGAAGAAATCCATACATAATTTAAAATTTAACAATAACATCATCTTCGGTTCAGCATCAAGAGAAGATGTTACGGCATAGGTCAGAAACTTTGCTTTTGCCCTTAGAGTTCTGACCTCAATTCTTGCAGCAGCTTCATCTCTTACCTTTCTCACTTGTTCTTAACCATCCACCTTCAACAGTAGTGATTCAACTCTCTCTCTATAGATACTGGATACTTGTTCATCGCCTATCTTTTGTGAGGTATTGTTGATGAACGGCGTGTTTGTAGTGTGCTCCCTCAACTATTCGTTCATGTGTTTCCCTTCAACTTTTTCGGATAGCTTTGGAAGCGTAAGCCGAAAAGGTAAGCAATACTTGATCGATCAATAAGTTACTGTTTACTTTTTTAAAACAGTGTTAAAAACCTTAACAATGCTGTCAAATAAAAAGAAAAAAAGCATAGTTTTGTAAAACAGTAATATTTATTAATATCGTTTGCCGAAAAGAGTTTAAGTAATTAAAGAATTATACAATAGTAGCTTTTTTATAAAAATTAAATTTTATTTTAAACTTTTATGATGAAAAAAAATGTTTTTGTTTGATTATTTAAAATTGTAAGCCATTTATTTTATTTTTGAAATCTGTTCCTTATTTCATTTTTTTAAGTACAATTTTATTCATAAAACGAAATCAATTTAATCTAAAAATATATCATTGTTTCATTTTTTTAAAAAAATGTTTAGTAAAATTTAGCGAGAAAAATTAAAAATTTAATTTCTATTTATATATTGTTATTCATTTATTTTATTTTAGAAATATATTCCTTATTTCATTTTTTTAATTACAATTTTATTCATAAAACGAAATCAATTTAATCTAAAAATATATCATTGTTTCATTTTTTTATAAATGTTTAATTAAAGCTAGTGAGAAAAATTTATTTTTATTTTTATTTATTTATTGTTATAACTAATTTATTTATTGTTATTAATTTATTTTATTTTTGAAATCTGTTCCTTAATTCATTTTTTTAATTACAATTTTATTCATAAAACGAAATCAATTTAATCTAAAAATATATAATTGTTTCATTTTTTATAAATGTTTAATTAAAGTTAGCGAGAAAAATTAAAAATTTAATTTTTATTCATATATTGTTATAACTTTTTTAGAATTTTTTTCCAAAAACTTCATTTGACAAACGTTGAGATTTGAGAAATAAACGTGAAAGATTGCCGATTTAACTGTTTTATTAAGTACCCTTCTAAATTTTTCTTTTATTTTATTATTATAGTAAGAGGAAGAATCGATAACATTTTTTAAAATCGATATAAATTACATTTTTTATTTTTATTTTATTTTATTTTAAATTAAACTTAATTAATTTTTCTAAAATACATCATCAATATTAGTTCTCTTCTTGCATTTTAATGAAACAAAAGTAAGGGTAAAATCGCGCCGAATTTTATAAATTTTATACGGTACAGTTTAATAGTAATTTATATGAATAATTAATGTTATAAATATATCTATGATATAAGACAAAAGCAAATTGAGAAGCATAAATTTTAACAAAAATAAGTTACTTGCAATTTCCTTGCAAATATTTCTAACATTTTTCTTACATTCGGTTTTTTACTTACAGATAGACTAGTTTTAATAATGAACTTGATTATTTTGCGTTGCAAATAAATATAGTTTTGCTTAAGTTATGCAAAATACTTCCAATTCCAAACAAACATTTATTTTGTGGAAGATGGCAAAAAGTTAAAAACTTTAGAGACTAAGCTGGATAGACAATTTTTATGGTAATAAAAAGAGTTCAAATTGTAACTTATTATACGCTATTAGCATGGTGAAAATTCTTCAAATGCTACACAAAGAAATGCTTATTTTATATTTAAGTTACTTTCGCATATTCGAGAAAAACCAGAATTTAAAGTTTGAAAAAAATTCAATTATTTTGCTTCCATTTTTTAAAATTTTATTTAATTGATAAATTTAAAGTTCCATAGTTATATACACTGTTTTATACACTAAATATTATAATATTTAGTGTATAAAACATTTTTTTTCTAGTTATTACAAATTTACTTTTTTCCTTTCAGAAATTTAAAGACATTTTCTTAAGATAAAACATTTGAATTTCCCAATAAAATTATCCCTTTTCTGTGCATGTATTCATGAAAAAAAATCTATATTACAGAATCAGTATCTACACAGCATAAATTACAGATTAAAATTACGGTAAAAAAAAGTCGCACCCTGAATGCTACATCCTAGTTCATTTTTCCGTAAAATCCACTTTAATATTAAATATCTAAATTTTTACAGTATTTATTTAAACCAAAATTTAGTGATTTTACAGGAAATTTTACTGTAAAAACTAAGGTGCATCAGATTTTAGGTCCGTAAAATTTTACATTGAAAAGGGATTTTCACAGTAAAACTACCGTAAAATCCCCGTACTATAAAAATTACCAGCATTCAGGTTGATGGTATTCATCACCCTGAATGCTGGCATTTTTTACCGTAATTGATCAGGAGTTTTCTTAGTGTAGAAGTTACATAAATTTATATGTATGAATGATTGCCTACAAAAAAATTTAATATATTCATTTTTTCTGCAAGAAAAAGTGAAGTATTGCAACAAATTATTTCAAATACAGTTCTGAAATATGCGTGAGGGAAATTTTGTAGACCTGAAAATAGTTGCGCCATGAAATAAAAACAGGAAAAAAGCTTTGTTTGAGCTTTTAAAGCACTTCATGCTTTTTAAAATATTTAAGTTTTATATTTTTAATATAAAGTATTATAATATTGTTTTATATATTAAGCATAAATTTTTCTTAAAAGAGTATTAAATTATGTACTAAAAATAATTTTAAAAAGAATTAAATATTAGTTTTCTTATGATTATGATTATGAAATGATTAGTTTTTAAATAAACTCAGGTACTTTCAAGAAATATAAGCCTTTAAGAAATTTTGTCAATACTTTTAAAAAAATTATAATTTTTTTTAATTTTTCTTTTAAAATATTTTTACAAATACTTTAAGGGCTAAAAAAACTTATTAAACTATCTTTACTGGAAATAAAGTTTCTTACGAATCAGAGATATTGTTTAAAAAGTGTTTTTTTCTAGCATATTTCAAATAATATTGTTTAGTTCATGGCATTTTAAATTATAGCATTTATAGACCACTATGATGTTTAATGCATAAATTACATTTATTTTATAAATTGATTATAAGTTTCTGACTTACAAAATGTTCTTACATCACAAAATTTATTAAATTATGATCTCACTTATGTAGTTTTATACATACTTTATTTTTACCTAATTTTAAAAAGAAAAATTATTTTTTCCTACTTTGTAAGTTTAAAGAATTAATAACATGAAACGTACCTATTCAGTCACTTAGTTTGACATAATTCGATTGCCGCATTTAATATGATATTTTAATTAAAAGAAGTATGAGAGAAAAAACTAGAAATTTATTTTAATTACAGCTTGGAGAATAGTGTTAGCGATTTTAGAGCATGGTGAACATTAATAGCCTACAAATTTGATATGGTTCAAAATTGAACCCCATTATTGCATTTTTCAAGTTTAATTATCCGAAACCATAGTTCAACACTTGGGCGGGAGCAAAAATGCTCTTGTCCAAGTTGAACAATTTAACGCTTTATTAAGATTAGAGAGAATTTGAAAAGCACTATGATTAATTTTAACGAAATTATAATTCATATCTGTATATATTCTAATTGACACCCGGTGGCTGAGTGGAAGCGCTTGGCCCTCCCGTGCCACAGGTCCTGAGCTCGATCCTCGGGCCGGCAAGGCTGACTCAGCCTTTCATCCTTTCGGTGGGTTGATAAATAAGTACCAATCATGCTTGGGAATTAAACACTGGAGATTTCGCACTCGCTGACCACCTCACCGGAATATCACCCCAGAGCCCATGGTCAAGAAAACTGAGATGGGCACAGAAGGCCTTGGCCCTATGGGCTGTCGCGCCGTTGAGTTTAGTATATATTCTAATTTGAATTAATATTTCATACACAGAGAGAGTAGGCTTCTTTTAAAATATACAACGCTCATATTATTTAAGCTTAACCCACTTAAGAATTAGTTTAAAGAAGGTTAATATCGTTCGCTTATTATTGTATTTTTCTGATTTAAATAAAAAAGCTTTTTAAAAAAATATATTTTTAGTTTTCAATAATTAAAACATCATAACATACCACAAAAAAATGTTTTAGTGAAGCATAACACATACATTTTCAAGTGAATTTCATGTTTTATTTTATTTATTTTTCAAAAATTGGAAATTTTTACGATAGAAAAGTTTTTTTACAAGCAGCAAAAAATTCTGGTAAAATTACTATCTACTGCATGGTAATGACATGTCTAGCACACAAACCTATTAATCTTGTTAATAAAATCAAAGCCTACGGTATTTAAACCACTCATTACCCAATTTTTCCGCTCATATTTTAACGGTTTACCGGAAATTCTGGTTTTAAAAATCATAGTTCTTATTGCCATACGTTTAGAAAAAAATACAAAATTAAAACCAAATAAAGGGTTTTTAACCCATGCTCTATGCTACCGTTATGAAATTAGCAAATTTTAACGTGTTTACCAAATTTTATCACAGATTATAAAACAACATTTTATTGAATTTTACCAAAATCATTAATAAAGCGCTTCGGTAAAAATTATTGAGTTTTTTTGCGTTTCCAAGAAACAAGGTAAATTTTACCATATTTTTGTAGTTTTGACTATACTTTTTTCTTACTGTAGAACGGATTTGTGCATTTGCAAGTCACATTCTTATTTAAACAGGATTACCAATTTGCTCGAATTATTTTTAGATTCCAAAACAAACTGTGTATATTTTAATTTTAAGTAATGACTCATTGAATGTGAATTACATAATAATTTCAGCATGTGACTTACTTCATGCTAGTTTGTTAAAATGAATGATACGGCTAAACTCGAACAAAAAAATTAACTACTACTGAAGAACTAACTTCTCACTTCAAATTCTAACTCTATGCTGAACTTAGTTTATGATACAAAATAAGTGATAAAATCTACCTTTTTTTTAACCGATTGATTTTACTTCTACTTACGTATTATTTTCTGGTGCTTAGTGTGCCATTTTGTAGTGCCTCGTTTACATCTTTTGCTGTCTTGTGTGCCAGTGTGCAAGTCTTACTTTTTTCTGATTCCGTTTGTGATAGCTGTTAATATTGAGAATGTTTTCTAATGTTTTTAAAAAATATCGACGAATTTATTTGGTGATTCTCGCGTGCATACCAAAATACTAGTCCTATGCCACCAAATAACACGCATGATATAGGTTCCCCATATTTGCTTTAAATGATGATATTGTATATTATGTTCTATAAATAATGTTTAAGAATAGAATGAACATTTTTCAAGCAATGATTTTATTTTTGATGAAACTCAGTATTAATTGGTTCCAAAGGAGCGGTGTTATAATGTCAAAAAGTAATTTTGTAATTCCGCTATACTTGATATTACCGAAAACGTATATTTTGTATCAATATGACTCATTTTTGACTACAAATTTTTTCCTACTTAAGGAAGATTCGTTGTTACAGCTTTCACGATTTAGTGATTATTTTTTTTAATGTTTTTATCTCTAAATAAGCCTTAATATTTTGGAGATAAAATATCTTAGGATCAATATCGATCCTTACATTATTTATAATTTCATATTTTTTTTAACAAATGTTTGATATCTTCCAATGAATTTTTACTTCGAGATGATAGATTGCTTGAAGTTACATATGTTGCTACTTGTATTAGGGGAATTGGTTTTTCAGTCCACAAGTTCTACAAGAAATTAGTTGCAATAATTATTTAATCTAATTGAAATGGCAGAGGTTTAATAAACTTAAATTTGTTTTTTTTCCTTGCATAACTTATTGTTAATTTTTTTTCCTTTTATTTTATGAGATAACCTAATATTTTCAAAAATCGCGTTTTAAAAAAATGTTGAGGTGTCTAAATGTTTTGTTTGATATCTTATTGTGTGTGATTTAAAACAATTTCATACCTAATTTTAAAAATCATAAAACTGCGCAAATCAGTTTTAAAAGTTTTAAAATTTTTGAAAATTTTGCTAACGTAGATAAATAAAGTAATATATTTTTTATATTAAAATGTGTAATTATTGATTTAATTTACTTAAATTTCCATTTTTTACAGGTTCTACTTGTGAGATAAATCATGATTGCTGACACTTGTGACTCACATTTTCATTCTTTGGATAAGGTAAGATTAAGCATTAAATTGATGTATTAAGATTATTGATTGATTGATTGATTGATTAATTGATTATTGATAAATTGATGTACTATAATAAAATATTTGATTATAAGAATCAAAATTTTAAAAAATCTTTTTTAAATTCGAAAAATTCCAATCTAAATAAACACAAATTGTAATTTAATAATAGTCTAATACACTACTAATTAGAAATTACGAACTAACAATATGTAAGTCTAATTATCATTCTTTTTGTATTTCATTTATTACATACAAATTGCGAAGAAACTGTCTGATTTCAATTTAAAATTTTAAAGCAAGAGAAAGCAATTCTGATTATATTGTCGTACTGTATGTTAATGGCGTTTGTGGTAAAAAGAAAATGTATTTCTTATTAATTAAACCAAAATATATGGTATTTAAACCATTTGATTGGCAATTTTTTCAGCTCATATAGTAGCGTTTAATAGAAATTTGAGTTTTCAAAATTATAGCTCTTACTACCTCACATTTAGTAAAAAGTACAAAACTACAAAGAAAATTTAACAGAAAAAATGATTTTTATACCAAGCTGTAAAGAATCATGAAAAAATTACTTAATTTTACCTCAGTTACTACCAAATTTTATAGCATATTATAAACGCGTATTTTGTTTTTAACTTTGCAAAATTGTTTTAATAAAAATTACCGAAATAATTTAGTAAACATTGCAGAGATGTTTGGTGTTCCCATAGATCCAGAAACACGGTAAATCTTACCGTATTCTGATAATTTTGATAATACTTTTTTTTATCATAATAAGCATAAAAAACATTTTAAACTGCATGATTTTATTGCAACTTTATTTTACAAAATTGTAAGTTATTTAAGCAAAAACAAAATATTAAATAATTTCGTTACAAAAATGCGTTGATATTAAGATTGTTAAATTTATTAATGGACCACAAAACCAGGCCTTTAGCAATCAATAATTTTAAAATATGAAAAAGTAGTATTGAAATTAATGTTTACTTCATATCCATCTACTTAAAGCATAAAAGACAAATTTTTTTTCATGGTTTTTGATGATTTAATTTTTTCATATCATTTTTGCAAAATAACATTAACAAAAACTAATTTTCTTTTCTAAAAGATTTTTAAAGATTGACTTTTAATTTTTTCTTATGTTTGTAATAATACATCAATTTTAAGTTCTCTTAATTTTCAGATGTCCTATACCGTTTTATATATACTATATATATACTATATATATATATATAAATAATATATATACATATATATATATATATATATATATATATATATATATATATATATATATATATATATATATATATATATATATATATATATATATATATATATATATATATATATATATATATATATATATATATATAAATAATTTACAAAAAAATAATTGTGGAATTTTGATAGAATTAATCATATACAATATATTAACATTATAACATATCACTTGGAGTACATTAACATATAACGGAACATTGTAATGACGTATTGTTTGGATCATCTGCCACTTGAAAAAAAAAATATATATATATAATGATATTTTTTAATCGAAGATATTCCTAATTCATACATCAGGGTTCATTTTTACGGGAACTCTAAATTACATATTTGTTTTCATTTAAATAAAAGAGAATAGCCTAAATAAGGCATGAAAAAAAACTAAGTTAAAAACGCTGCATTTTTTTAAAGTAATTGCGTTGGAGAAAAGTAGTAATTATTAAAATGCACCATAGGTAGAAAGATGCGCGGTAGCAGGTGAAGAAACTGAAAATGTCAACGCACGAGAAGTCAAGAAAAAGCAGACGATTCAGAGAGGGGCGCTAAGTAAGGGGCAGATGGTGTTACGGTGGAAAAATCAAAGCACCCCAATCAGTTAAAGCAGCTGCTGTTGTCTAACGGATAGCATAAAGTAGATAATTACGGGGTGGTATAAAAAATAAAAGAAAAACTACCGTATTTATGTGTTTTTGTTTTATTTTTGAAGAAAATCTTTGCACGCGAATACATAAAAGGAAGTTAGATCAAATTACAAAACAAAAGATATGAGGTAATGATACAAAAAATTAGGTTGCTTGTCTTTTTGGATTAATCAGATTTTAAAAATTATAAATTTACGAATTTTGTTTTTATATATCCAAATACAAGTATATATAAATATGTGTGTTTGAATATGGTTGCATTTTCAATAGTATTAAAATCGTAAGAAAAAATAGGCTTATGGGGACAGTAGAACTTTTAAATTACCACTTAGTTTAATTAAATTAATTTTATTTATCTATATTATTAAAATTAATCCAATTATCTAATTTAAATAAATGGCAATTATTTTTTATGTAACATTAAAAAATTATAATATAAAGTATTAAAAACCAAAAATATAATTTTTAAAATTTTAAATATCATATATATTTCTTTTAGTTTTAAAAGTATAGTTTTTGATATTTTGGTGCAAAGATGAAACACTAATCTTTTCGAAAAGCATATTTTCTGTGCATACTTTTCAGTACTAAACTGCTTTAAATCTTTCCTTCATAAATTTGATATGAATAAACTGAATTTTAAATTTATAATAAAACATATTTAGTCTGTAAAATACTTTTAAATGTTTGAAATAAATAAGAAAAGATTAAATCTCAGCATTGAGTTGATACATAAATAACAAGAATAATCAATCGTATGTTAGTTTAGTAATGATATCAAATTCTAGTATACTGGAGAATAGTATTAAGTTCTACTGAACAACTAAATTAATCATAACCAAACAATCGAATACCTACGCATATATATGGTTGCATACCATCCAACTGCATCAAACTACCATAGTTATTAAAAATAATTTTCTCAGTGGTAACAGGGGATGAGCGTTAATGCTTAAAAAGTGGAGGGCATCCTAGTGCTAAGCCACCCTCTCTTATAATTTAACATTCTTATTTTAAACTATTCCCTAGTATTGTTTCCAGATAGAAACTTAATAATCCTTCTCGTAAAACAGCAGAATACATTGGAATAAAATAATGCTTACAGGAAAATCGCTACCCTGTACAATTCAAAAATATAATTTATAGTAACAATGAAATAAACCAACTTTTATTAAAATATAATTCTTTTTATAGTAGAATATTGTCTAGTATTGTTTCTAGATAAATATTTTACAAATTTTTGAAAACCACTGTACAGTCCGCAGAACATTGCCACAGGTCATTTTTATCGAAACCGATGTACAGGTCAGTTTCAAAATGCAACTATTCTCAGTTAATTGATTATTAGTTTTAGTAATTTTATTTTTAAAAAAATCAATCCAATGCTATGTATATATAATTTAAACAAGCATAAAAGAGGTGAAAATATTGACTAACAGTAATTTTAAATTGATAGTAGACAGCGTAATTTTCATTTTTTTTTTTTTTTCAATAATATAATTTTTCGTTATTAAATTTCTCTTACAAAAACGAACTTATTGTTCTGTCGATTATAACGAATTGTCAATAACAATATAATCTATGCTAAATTTAACATATTCTGTCCTCTAACCGAGAATAGACGTGGTACGCTAAAGTCACGTTGAAAAAATATTTACGCTTATCTAATAAATACAAAATTAATTGAGACAAAACTATGAACAAAGGAAACCAAAATTCGGTCGCTATATCGGGAGGGGCATTTTAGTTATGCCGTATTAAATATAAAAATAACTATAGAATAGCGTCTATAGAATAGCAAACGGTCTTGTATAGAATGTTATAATAAAATGGTCTCTGTAAAGGGGTTTCTACTAAAAAGCACACTCTGTTTTTGTTCTTCATCGTGATGAAATAAAATTATCATGCATTTTTAAACATAATATTGTAGGTTACAAAAGAAATTATCCACTTGAATTAAATATATATTTACAGCCGCAATAAAAGGCATTTTTTAAATTATGACAAAATTCGTGGTAAAATTTTACATATCCAAATCTAGACTCTCTGAAAGTTGAACGTAATTTTAATTGTATCAAAAATTTCCTATGAAAAATAAATCCATTGTCTTTAAAAATTTCATTTCACACATGTCTGTAAAGAAATACAAAATAAATAGTTAATCCTTCAATCCCTAAAACATTAATTTGTTGAACAGTTACTGTAACACTATAGTAAGCTTTTTTTATTGCTGTTAAAAAAATTTTATGTTCAAATAAAAGATAAGAAAATTTGTTTTGTGTAAATATGTATTAATATATGTATTTGAATTTTTAGAAATTTAAAAATTAAGCAATAGTTAATATGTAGAAGTAAGTTTTAAAAGTAATAAATTTTTTATACGAAATGCAAACGTAAAATGACTTATATGATTAAAATTTATTTATATGATTAAAGAGCAATAGTCTTAAAGCTATTACTCTCGGTTAAAAATAACAGATTTTTCATAGTGATAATTTTTATAGTAATAATTAAGTAATACACTGTAAAAAGTCACTCTAAAAGTCACTGTAAAAGTAAATCACTGTAAAAAGTCTAAAAAAAAATTCAGCTGGTGTGCCAGTGTAAGACCGTATACTTCACTGAAAAATACAATTATCTAAAAGGCGGACGGTTGTTTTTTTAAGCAATAAGATTTTTTTTTTTTTTTTCGTAAAAAAACTTAATGAAAGAGCTACGTTAGAACTATGGTCGGTGCAAGGCGAGAGCAGAATTGGCATGGCCAGTCAAAACAGGGATTCAAACCCAGGTCATCTCAATGACTATCGGTTAGACTTTCCCCAAAAGTTTTAAACTAAAGTGTTTAATGGTTATAAATAAAAGTGCCTGGTAATTAAACTGAATTGTATC
Source organism: Parasteatoda lunata (assembly GCA_949128135.1). Lineage (NCBI taxonomy): Eukaryota > Metazoa > Arthropoda > Arachnida > Araneae > Theridiidae > Parasteatoda > Parasteatoda lunata. Next base: position 29,229,410 of record OX421981.1, on the reverse strand, counting down.
TGAAGAGATATAATAATCAGTTAGAGTAGCAATTCACCAATAAAGTAAAATCTCGATTTTATTTATACGATGTTCAAAAACCATAAAATAATTGCTAAAAAGTAAAAACAAGCAAGGAAAATAATCGTTAAATGATTTGAAGAAAGATGAAGCTATCTTACGGTAAGCAAAACTGGTGGGCAAAATTTGAAATTGACTGTTTTAATCCATTTATGGTTATGGTGAAAAACAGAGAAAAACTGTTTTGTGAGAAAAGAAGCTTTAAATCATCAGATCTACGAAAAAGTCTGTCAGAAAAATAAAGAAAATTTTTTAGCTCTCGGGGAATGATTAAAACAGAAAAAAATTTAATCTATCTTTAATCAGCTTTTTTCTGAAAAAATATACTTTTTTTCGGTAAAATTTACAGTTATTTTTTACAGTAAATTTTAAAATAATATTTTAATTTTTTTAAAAGTGGTTTTAGCACAATTTTTTAATAAAAAATCTAAACGGAAATTCAATCTCATTTATATGATTAAAGGGGAACTGTTAAAACGGATAGATTCTTTTAAATAATCTAAAAAGTACAATTTAAATAAATATACAGGACAATACGTAAATCAGCAGTGAGATACAGTGTCTAATACAGAAAATTATAAATAAAAAAATAATAATATTCTCTAACCGAGTTAAAAAATTAGATCAGATACTGAGCAAATTTAATTACCACATATGGATCTGGCTTGAAGTCAGCCACAAAATCGTGACAAAAGATCATTTAATGAATAGTTGTTTAAATACAAGCATAATAAGGGGATGTCATCAAGCAATTCCAGAAATAAAATTTTTTTAACTACAAGGGTCTTTTCTTTACCAAAACAATCCCTTCCTTCCTGTAATAATCAATTAAAAGCAACGAATATCTCTAATTACGAATTAATATTAATCACACACGGGGTAGAAAAGCGCGGGAAGAATACAAAAGACGAGGCACCCCTGCCACCAAGGATATCCTTTCTCAAGCTCAGTTTTTTAAGATCACGTATTTAACGACAACGGTTAGACTCATTTAGAACTGCGACCTAAATGAACCAAGATCACGCTTTTCTTTTGGTTGGTGTTGGTTAATATCCGGTTCCTTTTTACATACAAAATTTTCCAACGGTTTCCTGTATTATATCAAGACCAGCGCGACGAAGTGTTACAGTATCACCTGCCAAGGTATGCTTGTATGTGCGCAGAGGATGAGGTTAAAATGTATGGTGTCAGTCTTTCAGGGGATCTGATTTGCTGTTACCCTATTATATTTATCATTGACCCTTAAGATTCATTTCTGGTGTTATTAAAAGACCCGCTTAAGTTGTTCAGAAATTCCGCAGTAGAGCATAGAATGTTTCTGGTTGAACGAATCTGGTTAGACTTTTGCACCAGTCAAAAAGTTCCCGTTATATCCGCTTCATTTTAAAAATTATTTTGCTTCGATGAATTAACGGGAAACCGTTGAACGAATTCTTCAATTAGTTCGTTAAAAATTGAAAAAAGGAAACGGATTTATATTTGTTTGAAGCTAAATGACAGTAACAGCGGTTCCCTACTTTTTAACCTTTACGAACCATTTACTATTCTTTAAAAATTCGCGCACCATCTGAGTTAAAATGTTTCAAAATTGAGAAAAATTAATTTATAAAACTGCGCTCCTCATATGATCGGTTACAATGTAAAAAATTCCGGATCAAACTCCGGTAAAAATTACCGGCACTCAGGGGGCCGGTTTTCACCGTTACATAACACATTACAGAACTAAAATCTGATATACGGTAATTTTTGCAATAATAATTTCTATAAGATCATCGAATCATTTCAATTAAATAAATATTACTGCAAAATTGATGGTATAATATTTTACGGTAAAATGCATTTTATGGATAATGCGCCAGTATGTGCCGGTAGTGTTTACCGTAAATTTTATGCGGAATTTTGATCCGGATATTTGAATAATTTTTCCAACCGTCAAAAATACAATTTTTTACAAACTTGAAAAGAATAAGTTTCATATTTTTACATAAAGAGCTAAAAAAGATTAATAAATATAATTGGAAAATTAATTGCGGCATAAAAAAGCTAAATAAATTATCAAACTACTGAAAAATGGAATTTGATTAAAAGTTAAATAATTAAAAATGAAGTTATTAAAAATTTTAAAAAATTATAACATTAAATTATTAAATATGAATAAAAGTGGAGATGGTAAAAAGTTAAAGAATATTTGACTTACTAATTCAACAAAATAAAGAGATATAAAAATTGTGCTTATCGGTACAATTGCTTTAATAATCTCGAAACAAAAGTACTTATAAATACATGTGTTATAATAATCTCTTAACAAATGTCCTTATAAATACAATTGTATATTGTGTACCCATTCAATAGCTTTTTTCATTAATGGTTCAAATAGCATGATTTGTTAATAGTATGATAAACAAAAGCTATCAAGCTTTTACTCAATGAAACAAAGAAATAAAACGGTTTTAATCTGCAAACTTCTTTAAAATGATTGAATTACTTTCTTTTTACAAAAAAGAATGACATTTTTTAAAACTGGATTTTAATTGAAAGTATGAGTAATTTTAAGTAAAACAGTTTCATCGAATTGTTGAAGAATTTTAATCAACACTGGTGTAATTTTGCCCATTCAAGATTTGGCGAAAGAAAGAATTTAACCATTTGCGGGACACCGGTTTTTCAAGGAAACCACTTATTTTTGGAAATGATATAAACAAGTTTTTGTATATCAGTTTTTATTTTTCATCGCTACACTTTTTTTATCAACTATTTTAAAGTTTGGAAATATCCAGATAAAGTATATGTCCTCAGTCTTAAAATGAATGATCCGGCCAGAATTCGTACACTGAGAGAAAAAGCATGGTTAAAACTACTAGAATATGGTTAAATTTACGGTGTTTTTGGATCTTTGGGAACACTTAAGAATTCGGTAATTTTTACCGAAGAGCTCTAGTAATAATTTTGGTGAAATTTACGCTATATGGTTTTATAGTATTTAATAAAATTTAGTAAATGTGGTAAAATTTTATAATTTTATTATATCTTAAATCATGGCATAAAATCCATTTATTTGGTTAAATTTACTTTTTAGTTTTGTATTTTTTTAATAAATGTGCGTTAGCAACAACTATAATTTTGAAAACCAGAATTATCGACAAACCGTTACCATATGAACGGAAAAACTAATGAATGGTTTAAATTCTGTATATTTTCGATTTATGCACTAGGATTATGGTTATTTTACCAGAATATTTTTTCCATGCGTGACTCTTTTCTAAAATTTTAGTTCATTCTTTTTTTTTTACTCTAAGAGTTTAATCCTTTGGAGGCAAACATTCATATAAGATTTCTCAAAATACAAAGTACCGTTAAATCAATTATTTCATTCTTGAATCTTTTTTTTAAACAATCAAGATATTCTAGTCCGATTTTATAGTTCGAATAAATATCTGTATTCCGATCTGAATTTATAAAACTGCGATACTTTATGTTTAATAAGCTACCAAGCAGCAGAAATATTAAATAAATCTAAACATAAATGCACTATTTTAGTAAAAGTTATTTTTATATTTCCAAAAATGTTGCATTTACGCAAAGTAAGAATTTAACTTTAACTACTTTTAGGTAACAAAAGAAGGTAACTTTTGTAGACACGTAAACTGATAAAATTTGTAGACGCATATTATCCACAAAAACTAAATGTGCAGAATTATGCCACTTACACCTGAGGCTTAAAAATCTAAACTGTGCTATCCTAGTTAGTTTTAGTTTCTCAAGCAAAGTCTTGCTAATGACTAAAAAATAGCCAAATAAATAAATAAAAAGTACAGTTTCTTCTTTTGAAAATTTAGCGTAAAACATAGCGTCATTTTGGCATAAGGAAACTAAAAAAAAAAAAATTCTTGAGTTTTCTTTTTGTTATAATGGGATTATTTCTAATAATATATTCTAACCATGCTTGCTAAATTGAGGTAAAATAGTTTGCACGTATACGGTAAAAAATTTATTTTATATGATGAATTACTGCCTGATTACAAAATAATGTATTGCAATGTCACAAAATGTAGTCATTAGTGAATAATTAATACACTCGTTTTAAGTATTTTGAAAAACATAATATTCATTAATAATAACTTTGTCGGTATGTACTTTTAGAACAATGAAATAGATAACAAAATAAAATTCGTTTCTAAGAAAATAACAAAATCTACACTTTCGCTTATTCAAAACCATTGTTGAGATGAACGATGATTAAAATAAATGACTTAAAATAAATTTACTTTACCATTTATTTATTTTCTTTACCATGAAAAGAAAACCATATCAAGGTAAGGAAAGAAGAAAATTATCCTGAATTCTCTTTCAAAAGCGAGTATAGCGCGGGAAGTTTAATAAACGGAAATATCTGAGGTAAAACAGTGAAAATAAAAATCAGAAAATGAACTTCCGAGAAAAAATTCATAACAAAAAAAGAATGTCCCGTTATTAAACGGCTCAACCTGCCATACCAAAGGGGGAAGAAGCGTCTCACCTAGGAAAAAAAAATCGAAAAAAGAAAAACGCAAAATAAACCGAGTGAAAAAAAATCGACTTCGCAAAAGTCATCATCCTTATGCGTGGTTGAGCCGTTTCACATCGCTGACCAGTCCAGAAAACGTCCACAACTGGACCTTGAAAGGCGTTTCCCCTGGGGTTACCACACCACGCCACAATTTGTTTATCATAACAGGTGACTTATTTGAATTATTGCGTTTATTTTATAATTAGAATACAAGACAGACTAAAATAGTTTTCCATTGCCGCCAGTTGAAGTCATTATTTTCTTGTCATAAATGGTTCACACAAAGATAATAAATAAGATGGTGGCTTCTGCTTACCCAAAGGCTATTGTAGAACTTATTAGAAACGAATAGAGATGTATTTATTAATCGTTTAATTCACAAGATTGCTTAGATTACTGCATAGATAAAATCAAGGCACGCTATGTCGCATACATGGATAAAGGCATGAAAACAAATATAGATAGGATTCCAACACTTTCTCAACACGGCTGAGATTATAATTATTCTAGCCTGAAACAATTTAACACGCATACTTCCGATTAAGCATTAAGTTCGTAATATATCATTAAAAGAACTTAGAATTCAGATTATAGTGCCTTAAGGATCTATTTTGTCACATGCCACATTTTTTTTATCGATGACCATTAGACAGTTTTATCATTTATATCCCACTACCTAATAATTTTTTAAAAGAATTCATTGCTTAAACCATTTAAGAAATATCAGATTTTTGCGATTGGATCAAATAATAGAAAGAACATTTAAAACTTATTGTAATGTTTTTTAAAGAAACTTTATTAGTCGAATATGTAAAACCGTACACAGCTTGAAATTTCTCGCCAAAAATGGTTGAATAGCAATTTATTTGTTATTTTACCATATTCAACCAAAACAGTCACATAACCATGAAAAAAAAATAATATCCAAACTGTTAAGTGTGAGAAAAAACGTTTATTGATTTTTTTTAACTAATACATTTTAACAACAAGAATTCTATCCGCACCTACTGGGCCCACGTTATGAAGCCATTTCGTCCCATGCAGCTGGATGCATACATTAGCTGAAAGGGAAAATTGGTCATCTCATGACTCGCTAAACAGGGGTTCAAATCCCAGAGTTGATACCACAATATTTCTTCCATTCTTACAATACATGAAGAGTTTCTAGTATTCTGTACTCTTAAATAGATGACCCTAGACTATTAGAAACTTTCATTCCTACACAGACCTCTAATGTTTGTTTTTATGATTTAGAAACTATGTTGTTACTGGTTACAAAGCCGTATAGTTTTGTCTTCACGGTTTTTTAAGTGTACCAGTTGAAAACGGTTTCAAATATTGAAGGTAAAGAAATGTTCTACAAACCATATACTTTATTGTTAATAGAAAGGACAGACAGCTACCGGTTACTGATCGTAATTTCAGAATGAAAATTCGAACAATGTAGAATCTTAAATTAGTGATATATTTTTGCCGGTATGCTTTAAAATATCGCTACACTGTCAAAAATTCCGGATTAAATTATGTCAAAAGGTACTGCCACCCTGAAGGCAGAATCCGAATGATAACTTTTATCTTCAAATTCATCATTACCGTAAAATTTTATACCATGATTTTTACAATCATATTTATTTAATTAGTTTAGTGATTTTACAGTAATTGTTACTGTATAAAATTTACGGTATATCAGATTTTTCGTCCCATAAAATTCCATGGTAAAAATTATGTTTTACTGAAAAATTACTAGCACCCTGAGTGCCGGTACTTTTTACCTCAATTGGATCAGGAATTTTTTCAGTGTACTAGTGGAACTACTTTTAGAATGCAAATCCTAATTGATTAATAGAAAAAGCATGATTCCCATAAAGATAATAAATTAGATAGTGGTATTAGTTTACTCGAAGTCACCGTAAGCGCTTATTGAAAATGAGAATATTTAAAATATTTAACCGTTTAATCTTGGAATTACTTAGATTGATGCACAAATGCGTACGTTACATGCGCACGTTAGTTGCGCGTTAGATATGCTCGCTAGACGCTTAGATGCTGAAAAAGCACGTCAAGTTGCACGCTAATAGAAATAAGTTTTCAACGTTGTCAACAAAAGTCGATAGAATACAACTAAGCAAAAGTTCAAAGTAAATTAAAGAACTTTAAATTCAGATTTTGCTGTTTTAAGGTTTAATTCCTTATTTAATTTTTATCTATGATCATAAGGTAGTTTTAACACTCCTATTTCACACCGCAATAAAAAAAAAAATTTTAAATTTCCAGAATGTAATTTTTTTTAAAAACTTTTCTAGAAATGTAGGGAAAAAAATTATATAGCTTAACACAATTAAGCTGAAATAATACAAAATTATACTGTTTTTAGTTCAATGTGCAAAACAGAATATTTAGTGCTTAGTAAAATTTTAAATCTGTGACATACCTTTGCAGTATTCTTTGTATCGGTGCAGATACAACTGGCAGAAATGAGAATTTTTTTGCGTAAATTTATCAATACAACCGGAATACGTTCGAAACCTGTTTAATCATTAGATATATTAGGAAGAAAATTATATTAAAAATAAATTAAATCTAACTTTTAATAATAAATTATTATTTTAAATGCACGTAAATTGTACATAAAGTCAAGTTTTTTAATTAATAAATATATTTCGGAGTAACATTGTCTTCATGCAAGATATTTGAAGACGCAGTGTTTGTATAGATATTTATTTGTGATGGTTTCATACCAACTGAAATTTTCATTTCAAAATTTAAGCCAAGAAAGTTCATATTTTTGAGTAGTTTTCTTTGTCTTAAAGGATACATAGATTTGTAATTCATCGTATTTTACATATCTGAGTTCCATAATTAGAAAATTTTCTATTCACCAAAAATTATCTTCATCAATCTAACATTATAATAAATATGGAGTTAAATTGATAATTCTGATATTAAGACGTCTTAATATTTATGGAAAATAAAATTTTTAATTCCACGCAATTTATTTAACTGTGTTCATATAATTAGCATGTTTTCCTCTGAAAAAATAATTTTTTCATTATTCACATGTTGTAATTAAGATAAAATAGTTAAGGTAATTATAAAATTATATTTTTTCTACCCGCATTCCCATTCTATTTTCTTAGACAAATAAGTTGCATCCACCATATTTATGCAGATATTAAGATGGAAAATGTAATTATTTTCTTGGAAATTTCGATGTTGATCAGAAATAAATACAGATTCAATTAAGATGTCTTAATCAGTCACCAGTACTACTGTAAATTATCATCTGTACAGTTTATGGCTTTAGCACGTGAATACTTTCTTCAATATAGCATTTATTGGGTATGAAAAAGTGAAATATTTTGAGAATACAATATGTTAGGCATTCATACTCTGTATCTTGAAGATTTGGGACATTAAAGTTTTCAGTTATATACCTGAACTAATATTTAAAAAAGTTCAAATGCGTCTTTTATCATTATTGCATCTTAATTATATTCTAAAAGTATTATATTCTAAAATACAAGCCAATTTCAATATTTAAATGAAAAGAGTGATTAAATCAAACTGTTATTGGCACAAGATAAAAGAAATATGTATCTTTGATGCTTAATAAATATTAAAATATCAAGAAGTAAAACAGCATGACAAAGAAACCAAATTTTTTATTGTTTCATACAGAACAGAACAAAATAATTCTTCCCAGCAAAAAACAATTCTTAAGTGATATTCCCGAATTTGCTTTATTGATCTTCTTTAAATACCCTGATTTAAAAAAAACATGTTTAAAGAAACCAGCTTTTTAATTGTTCAATACCTGTTAAAATAAAATGATTTTTCCTGATAAAAAAAAAAAAAATCTTAAGTGATGTTGCCAAATTTGCTCTACTGAACTTTTTCAAAAACCCTATTATTAAAACCCTAAATAGAAAAAAAATGCTCTTGATCATTTAATTCCAACACCCTCCCCTTCCGCAACGTTCCGTTATAGATGAAAGTCCGCAGTAAAAACATTCCTCACAAAACATCGTTTTCTCCCACTAAAAGATCGTCTGCCTGCCGTATCTTCACTGGTAGACTAGCCGATGCACGCTACAGAGGAAAAATCACCTGCGGAAAAAAAATCAAAATAAAAAAAAAAGACCCGCTCGCGAGCGATCCGTCCGATCTTACCGAGAAGCAACAGGTGAAAGTGAAGAGAACGCACCACCACAATACTCAGATGATAATAAAATGAATAAAAAAAGGACACAACAATATAATCAACAAAATAGAATTTAGTTCCGTTGAGCGCGTTGTGTGACGTCACGGAAACCTTGAAGACTACTTTTTAGTGTCAGGTAAATCTCTTAAGAGCGGCAAACGTGATTCTGGTTTTGATTCGAACAGTTCTTGAATCCTCCATCCCTGTAACTTATCCTTTCTTCATCTTTATCCCCTTTCCCTGAATGATCTTAGAATACAGGGACTTTAGTGTTCGAAGAAAATGGATTATAGGGGGATTCGACTAGTGATTGAATGATTTGGATCGATATATTTTTTTGAAACTGTTTTTCTTGATTGGTTGTGGAGGGACTTGAAAAATTTTTCGGAGAGTGAAACTTATTGTTTGGAGTGAAACATTTCATCCTTGGATTAATTTACTTGTGATTTGTATGGCTCCTTTAGATATGGTGAGAAAATTTTAATTTATATTTATTTAATTAAATTATAATTTAAATTAATTTAAAATTATAATTTAAAATTATAATTTTACATTTAACAGGATAATAAAAAATAAACAAAAAAAGAAGAAGAATTTATTTTTTGCAATTATTTGAAATTTTTTGACAATATATTACAAATAATTATTTTTCTTAAAATTGAACAATAAAATTTTGTTAGCTGTAAAAGAGTGTAATTTTAATATTTATATCCATTAATAAAATGCTAATTTAAATAAAATACTTTGATATAATTTAAAATTTTATTTTTAATAATTTTTTAATTATAACAAGCAAACAATATTTTAAAACAAACTTTTTAATCATCTATTAAAACAAACAGTATTTTTAATAATTTGTAAAAACATCAAATGGAAGAAAGCATATTTTTAATATTTTTTGCAGCAAACTATTAAGAGGGTTTCTATTTTTTCTCTATATTATTTATTTCATTGAAATTAACATTAGTTTATTTTACTTATATCACTTAAAAATAAGATTATTTTTGTGTACAAAGACCTACACAATTATTTAAATAAGTATATTAATTAAGCTAAATAATGTTAATGTTAAAGTAATAATGTTAAAGTTTCACTTTTTGATGAGTGAATTTTAATTAAAACAAGTTATTAATTATAATTCACTCATTAAAGTGTTAATCCAAATAATCTTTAAACACTTTATTATTTGAGGAAACAGCATTTTATTTTATAATTTATTTATTTTAATACATAAATAAAATAAATTAATCAACTTAGTGTGACTCTATTAGTTTCATTAAATATTTATTAAACAATTACAGCAAATCATTCAAGTAACAAACAGAAACAGAAACATTAACATGGGTTTCATATCATGTTAAATATTATATAAATGGTTATACTTCAGTATTAATGTACATACATATCATGAGTTTCTTACATTGAATATTGCATACCTTCTTTAAGACAGAAAAAAATATTTAATTAATATACTTTTTCGGCGTTTCTAGCTTTTTGCTTCAAGAAAATTAATTAATTAATTAATTTACTAATCATTTTCTGATATTAATTACATTAATTTTGAAATTTTGTATGTATACACTTTAGTACATAGGACTTTTAAAAGTCTTTTTTCAGTCTATTTGTGAAATTCTATTTTTTATAAATATAAAATGGCGTTATATTTTATCTTAGTATACAACCTTATAATTGGTTGAATGAGCTAGTTCTACGTTTATATATGTGATTTTAAAGTTATATTTTACTTATTAGTTACCGGTTCTGAGTTAGTAATTTGTCTGTACTTGTTAGTTACCTGAAAAACTGCCCGTTACCTTACTTATTCTGAGAAGATTGACAGTAAAAATTGTTTCACATCATATATTGTTTTCGAAATAATATATTCTACTATTTAAATTTAAATGTCCACAAAAATTTTACAACATTATAATTCTAAATTTTTAAACTAAATTGTCTTACGTGTTAAGAAATTATATGCAAATTTTCGATATTTTACCGTATTTCTGGTTCTATGGGCACAGTAAAATCATGGTAATTTTTACTAAAGCTCTTTGTTGATGATTTTGGTAAAATTAATATAGATTTTAAAATATGTGTTAAAATTTGATAAATGTGGTGAAAATTGGTATCTTAAAGAAAAAGCATAAAAACAATTTATTCAGTTAAACGTACTTTTAAATTTTGTATTTTTACTAAATATTTGGTAATAAAATCTATAATTTTTAAAACCAGATTTTCCGCCAAACCGTTACCATAAGAAAGGGAAGAGTACAAAATGAATGGTTTATGTACCATATAATTTGGTTTTATTACCAGAACTATGTTTTTTTACCAGAAAGTTTTTACCATAGAGTGAGGTAATTTTACCAGAAATGTTTTTTCCGTGAAGTTTCAACTTCGTTACGATACAACAGAGAATATACAAAAAAATAAAAAAACAAATCAATAAAATTATGTTTTATAAATTTAATATAATAAACAAAATATTTTTTATGATAATGAAATAAAGAAAACAATTCATTATTTAATTTTTTAAAAAAATATAATTTTTATAAACGTAGAATATCTGCTTCTCTTTATTTCAAAGAAGATTATATGCATTACTTTGCTAATAAATTGATCGGATTTATTATATTGATGAAAATTTTCATCTAATATTTCGAATACCGAAAAATTTCTTAAACAGTCTCTTATGGAAAAGATTTATCAGTTTTCGAAAAAGTTTGCGTTGGCCCCCAATGAAGCAGGAAATATTTTTGTGAAATTGCATTTAATGTCTATTAACTTCGATTATAATTTCAAAAATTTTTAAACGCAGGATGTAAACTATTATAAGCATTAGTCTTCTTTTTTCCCACTTCATAATTTATTAAATTAGCTCAAACAATATGAGAAAAATAAAGCGAAATTTCATCTTCATTAGAACACTCGTTTCGTATAAAAAAATTTTCTCCCTTAATGACCTTTAAACATCATGAAAAACGCAAAAAATACATTTCTCTAAAACAAAATTTTAAATATTTTTAATAATAGCAAAACAAAATTTTAAAATACATTCAAATAGTTAAAAAAAAGTAAAATTAGCAACTGTGTTTAGAATTTTAAGAATTAATAAATATATTTTAAATAATCAGAAATGTTTCTTAATTTATAACTACCAAAATGTAAAAACTTAATAGTAAAGATATAATATAGAATATATTTGGGGAAAAAATGCTACAGTTTTGAAATTTATAAGTTTGATTCAAAATATTTTCCTTGTAATTTGGATATCTACAGCATTAATAAAAAAGATTTTATTTAAATTAAAATATTAAAATTATTTGATAAATAGAAAATTTAAAATAATATCAGAAATAATAAAATAAATGATGTAAATATGATAATTTTTTCATTTATTAAAAACATGTATATTTTGATGCGAAATTTAAAGTCCAATCATTTACAAATCGTATACTTTTTAGAACACAGTCAAAAATACAGGTTCGCTAACTTACTTTTACAAATTGCTGCATACGAAACATTATACGACTCCTGTTTTTGAGTTCCGTACTTTCCTTCTAATTAATTACACTAATTCTAATTAGAATTTGTCATCGAATTAAGTTTTAAAAGAATTTCCAACACTTACAATATTTTTTCCGTAGTTGCTCTATGTGATTTCAAAATCTATTCCTCTTGTCAGGATCTATACTTTTATTTGAATTCCATATTTGTCTTCGAATTAGAGTTTTATATTTATCCTCAACAATTTTGTAATTCAAATTAAATTTCACATTAACTTATTTTATAATGAGTCATATCAGAGTTATTGTCATATTGGTTACTTTATAAGAGTTAATAACAAGTAATTCATTTCAAAACATTATTAGATTTCATATTTTGATCGTATTAAGAAACAGATTTATAATAAATAATCACATCCTTTTACTTTAATATATAATGCTTACAATATTTTAATGCTTACTTTGAAATGTTACTTCTTGGAATAAATGATTGATCTGTGTAAAAAAAATTAATAATGATATATTAAAGCATTAGTCAGTTAATTTTTCTATTTAAAAAAATCATTTAACATATTAAAATATGTACGATATTTTTCCATATGGTGCATATTATTATGTAGACAAAAAATTTAAACGTGTATCGAATATGTTATTTAATACATAAAATTTATTATATATATTTATAAACTTATTAAAGTTCATATTTACTAACTTTTTTCTCTCAAACTAAAATTGAAATATGCATACAAGTTTAAGAATTTTTCTTTTCATATTTTTGTATAAATTAGTTGCTAAACTGATGAAAATAGAATTTCTGTGGTTCAAAAAATGGCAGACGATAAAATGTGAAGACATCGTCTGTTTAAAGCTAGTCAGGATCGATTTCTCTCATCCAATATATTTTTTCACAACGGAAATATAGTTAAATATTTAAATTTCTTATATTCGAAGTAATTTCGACTGATAAAGTAATTGAAAATCTAACTGGGAGGCAATATATTCGTATTATATCATTAAAGCCCAAAATAATGGTTTTTACCATTCAATCTTATATATTATACTGTTCTGCGTGAAGAGTTTATGCGATGAAAATTATACATGACTTTTAAGTTTCTCAAGTATAGGCTTAAAAAACTCCCATTTTTTAAAGTTATTGACAAGCGCGTGCTCTTATTTCAATTATTGTTAGACGGAAGAAGAAAACATGATGACATAACAAAAATAAAACTTAGCTAAAGAATTGTGACCTAAAAATCAAAACAAGGTGCAGAGTCAGTCGCCGGTTTCTCAAAATTTTCGTTAAGTCATCCAGTTCAATAATATAGATAAACAAGATGCTCTGAATAATAAACAATAAATACAAATGATTTGACCCAAATTAAATGAACCATTTATTTTACTTCCTAGAAAAATATGTAATCACAAATTTTCTAATTTAAATATTTAATATAAACGCAATTATATTTATTTCAAAATATCAAAATTTAAAACCAAAATGTAAGAAATATATATATTGTATAATTTTGAATCATAGAATCAGACCCATGTACGAATAGATCAATGAATCACCAATTTTTCTAATGTTCCTGAGTTTGAGAAATTTATCAGAAATTTTAACAAACTTTTTGTTCATTTGTATTTCGTAATATTCGTCACGGTACAAAATTCCTTATTAATTTTTTCCAGATCAAATCAAATCCGGAACCGTTACTCAGATTGCAAGTACTTTTTACCGTGAAATTCATTTTTACCATAAAATTTTCTACAGCAAAAAATTTGATATAAAGTAATTTTTACAGTAAATTCACTGAATCACTGTAATTCAATAAATATTAAGATATAAAACTTTGTGATAAAAATGGTTTTTACGGTAGTATGGATTTTGCAGATGCTGCACTCAAATTGTCAATACTTAATACCCTAATTTAATTAAGAAATTTTTACTGTGCATAGAATCGATGCTTTATTTTCTCCATTTTTTTTAATACAAATTTGCATCAATTAATGTGCATAAGACATAATTTAGAAAAATTTCGTTAAAAAGAGTAAGCTGAATTATTTGAAATAAAAACTAAAATCTTTACCGAAATAATACACCATGATATTTTGAAGCGAAACAAAATAGTATTTAATCTATATAATCCAGATAATTAGAAGCATGGTTTTAGATTTTTCAGTTTTTGTTCTACTTCAGTATTATATGATACTATATATAATTTTTATTTACAAAATCTAAGTTCATATATAGCAATTTTATAACACAAATTCATTTAAATGCATTTTTTTTTCACTTTTTTCATAGCACTTTTATTTGTAATTTTATGTTATTATCACTGGAATCTTAAAAAACCAAAGACACTATAAATTTTAATTGTATTTTATATTAGTTTTTTTTAATTTCTTTTGCATCATTTTAATTTTTTAAAACAGTTTTTGAATTATATATGCTATATTAAATAATAAAGGAACAATGCTTAAAATGAAGAAAAGAACATTAGTCAATAAAAGAGGAAAATAACATGCCAGGTTCATGAAAGCTGCAGTGCAGTGAAGGAAGACGATTACTACAACCAAAGTTGAACAAAGGCTTTATGGGCCTCAGAATAAAATTTATTTAAAGCACAAAAAGTCTAATTTTCATATTTTGTAGAGTTACTGAAGACTCTTTATACGAAATTATAGCTTTTATATAGATAGAAAGAAATTCTCAGCAAATTTTTTCTAAAAAAATATCCTAAAAGTCCTAATCTCAACAATCTATGGCTATGGATAACTGACTCTCCCCCCCCCCCCCCACCTCTTTAGTACGGCCTTGACTATATCACATGTTAGTTAGCATAATTTTTATAAATTTCCGTATAAAATAAAAATGTGTACTATTTTTTGGCTGAAATTCTAGTAATTCTAAATTTCTCATAGAGTAAATATCTGTACAAGGTTTTGTCCCGATAGTGGGATTAGATCGGGTAATTAGATTGTTTCAAGAAAAAATCATTTATAAAAAAAGTCCTATGTCTATGACTTTTCAGGAGTGGTGTATAATACACAACTTAACAATGAATTTCTTGATTGAATCTGTCAGTTTCTAGGTTGAAGGCTTAGCTTTAACATGCTTTTGAATCAATCTGCCCAGTTTTACCCAAATTTTCTCTACAAACACCTCTTCATGTTGAGTTATAATATCCTTACTTTTAACCATAATACGGAAGTAAATTGCAATTGTAAATTTCTTCAACCTTAGTTTCGTACAAACTAATTACGACAAAGGTATTAGAGCTCATCACTTCCGAAGGTGTATTTTTCCCCTCAAATAATTTCATTCACATAGAAATAATACTTCAAAATGAAATAAAAACTATCCAAAGGAATTATTTAATATTTGCAATTCGCTTGAATAGCGTTTGAATAAATGTTACGTGATTTAAACCATTAAAAAATTAATCACCAGTCTCTTCAGTTTATAAATATTTAGCTGTAATTTATTAAAAGAGCTATTAAAAATATTAATTTAGTAAAAGTACTTTTTACAATGAAAAAAAGTGCAACGTAAACTATGAAAGTATAAAGTACATATAAAATAATTAAAAATAAAACTACCAGGTTATTACGGTTATTTTTACTGAAGCACTTATGTAATAATTTTGGTTAAAATTACAATAAAGTATGGTTTTTATAATATGAGATAAACTTTGGTAAACATAGAGTAAAATATAGAAATTTTATCATTATGCCTTAAAGCATGGCATAAAAACCATTTATTGAAATAAATTTATTTAGCAGTTTTTATTAAATAAAAGGTAATAAGAACTATAATTTCGAAAAATCAGAATTTTCGATTTCCCTTACCGAATGAACGTAAATATCGTACATTTTGGTTTTATTAACCAGTAATATTGTTTATTTTTTACTAGAAATGTCGTTACAGTTCGATAATTTTCATAGAAATTTCTTTTCCATGTTGGATTTAGAAAGGAACCACAAGAGTGACTGAATTATTTATAAATTGGAAAGTTATGTGTCGTTGAAAGTTAATTATTAATTATTAATGAAACGTTAATTATTAATTAATTAATAGTGGCTAAATAGAAGTAACAGTTACAGGTCTCGCAGTTTTAAATTTTGATTTGATTACTTTTCCCTGATGAACAGCATTTTATCTTTTTCTAAATAATGTTTAAGTTAAGTCTGACCATTCATTAACAGTAAAGGGCTAAATATATGAAATTTAGACGACAATAATTTTCTTTATTTTTCAATGTTGAAATAATTACCAAGAAAATGTTTAAATAATCTGAACGCAGCCTTTTTAAACTAGATTAACACTCTCGTTACCTTAAAATATAAATAGAAAAAAACATCATAAGAGACAGTATTTCAATTAACAAACTTTTAAACAATAGTTTTACGTCAAACATATGATAAGATAAAATCTAATTTATTATTAACCTGTTTAAATTAAATATAAGTATTATAGAATAACCAAACTAGTTCAATTATTCAATTTTCTATTTAAATTTTATCCAATTGTGCAATTGATAGCATAAACTATCTAGGAAGAAAAAAACATTTATTTGCATTTACTTCAGAACATTACGCAAAATTATGATTAATACTCTTTTTATTGAATAAAATATAAATTTATTGTATATTTACTGCAAAAACTAGTTGTTAAATTGCAATGAATAATAGGATTTCAAGACCATTTAATGATTATTTTCTTTAAAAAACAGTTTATTTTATTCTTACCTTAATGCATTTAAAAGAGGGAAGATGTGATGAAAATTAATAATTATTATTCAAGCGGGGGTTTGATTTATAAACAAATGCTGTTTGTTTACATTAAAAATCTTGTACAGGTTTACCACGGACACAACAATCCTTGACACTGATTATTCAAATTGAGATATTAACAGATCTACTCAACTTGGTTAGTTATTAGTTTTTAAAATATTTTCCAAGGTGAAGTTCATACGATAATAAAAACAAAAGATACCAAATCGACATTCCGTTGTTCGAAGTAAATAAACAGTTTTGTCGAATAATAGTTTTAATATAACTTGTTTTGGTATTTCCTCATTCAGGAGAATATTTTTGAAATTGTAATGTCAGAAATAGTAAACGCATTTAAAACTTCAAGACTTATTATCGTTTAAATTTGTTTTGTATTAATATAGACTAAATTGTTTTATCATAACTACACAGAAAAAAAATATGATCAAAGCTACCAGAATATGTCAAAATTTACTGCGTTTTTAGCTCTATGAGCACACCAAAAAGTTAGATAATTTTTGCCGAAGAGCTCTGGTAATGATTTAAGAAAAAATAACAATAAAATATGGTTTCATAGTATATGATACAATTTGGTATATGTGGTAAAATTTGATCTTAAAATCATAATCGTAATGCCATCATCATATCTTAGCAACCATGATAATTTTATCATGATAATTTTGTAATGATACCTTAGCATACAAACCATTTATTCGATTAAATTTACTTTTCAGCTTAGTATTTTTTACTAGATATGTAATAAAAAGAGCTATAGTTTTGAAAACTAGAATATCCTTTAAACTACTACCATATGAATGGGAAAAATTACCAAATGCATGGTTTAAATACCGTATATTTTGTTTTTATTAACCAGAATTATGTTTTTTTTTATTCGAAACGTCATTCCCATACAATACGGTAATTTCACCAGATACTTTTTTCTGCGTGTAGATTTTATCTAGACTAACGTTACGTAGTTCGTTTGTTTATTTGTATGGAAATAAAATTCTGTTTAATTTTAGAGCTTCATGTTTAGTTAAAATAAATTTTTCTTCTTGGTTTTGATATTTTGTTTTCGTTTTAAACTTTAATAGAATGTATATATATTTTCTTTTTTTGCACATAAAGGGAGGGTAGTTTTACGCGCAAATTTTATTTCATAATTTTTTTTTAAAAGTATTCGGACAGTGGTCATGATATTTGTTTCAAGAGCGTTATTTTAACATTCTGATTAAGAATATCATTGTTTTTCACAAATCCTTTTTAAGAAAGACGTATTTGCGTTAATATACACAAGTTTTTAAACAAATAAAAAATAACAGCATTTTTATGTTTATCCTTTCCCCACGCAATGGACCAGGAGTAATTAATAAAAGCCATCAGTATTGAACACCTTGTACAACTATTCCTGTCAAAGAGCAACCAATAGTAATTGATGTCGACGCTAATTGATATTTATTGATTAATAATTTTCAATAATAATAGCAGCTTTGTTAGTCCTATTAATTTTAAAAACATAGACTTGAAGTATCTCTAATTGTTCTAAATACGCTCATGAATTTAACAATCACTGCAAAAGTTGCGATTCACAGATCTACTGCGCCACTTGAATTACATATCATTGAGATGCATTTAACAAGTTTACTAATACAAACTTTTTGCATTGAATCTTTACTCTTATTTTATAGTAAATCTTCCTTCTACTTTTTGTCTTGCATTTAATTGAAATAAGAAAAAAAGGCACTTTATTAAAAGTGGTTGCACATTTGAGGTTAGATTAACTTTTTAATTTATTTTTGTTTTATTTTTTGCTATATTGTTTTGTTATTTATTTGAAAATAAGATTTAAAAACATGAAATTCGCATGAATAAGAATCAAAAAGAGATATTAGTTTTATCAATATATTTTGATTGAGAAAAAAATAACATAATAACAGTAAAAGTAACAGTATGCATAACTAAGTTTAGTCCCACATTTAGGTTCTTTGTGATGTATGCATAGACCTCAGTTTTATGTTTACATATGACATTCGTTTTTCTTAGATTTACTTTTATGGGCTATCTTAAGGAACTTAAGTTTCTATATTTGTCTGTAGTATTTACTTTGGTTATATTTGGATAAGTGAGTTACCCTAAGTAAATCTTGCCTTTTACAATTGCATTGAGAAAACAAATTCTGGCAAAATTACTGTACCGTATGGTTAAGGCATTACTGGTAAAAACAAACAAGCAAGCATAATTCTGGTATTAAATATCAAAATATATGGTATTTAAAATATTCGTTAGGTAATTTTCCGTTCAATTTCCCATTTAATTGAAACTGTTTGCGTAGTGTTTGCTTAGAACTAAATTCAAATTCTACATGGAACAATCCTGATAGTCTATGGTCTCCTTGTCCATGGGTATCATTAATTTATTTTTTCTTTTAGATTGTAGATTTCCCTTGCTATATTACTAAGTTCCCATTTAATTGAAACTGTTTGGGTAGTGTTTGCATAGAACTAAACTTAAATTCTACATGGAACATTCTTGATAGTCTATGGTCTCCTTGTCCATGGGTATCATTCATTTATTTTTCTTTTAGATTGTATATTCCCTTTGCTATATTAGTAAAATTCCCATTTCATTGAAATTGTTTGCGTAGTTAGTGTTTGCATAGAACTACATTTAAATTCTACATGGAACATTCCTGATAGTCTATGGTCTCCTTGTCCATGGGTATCATTCATTTATTTTTCTTTTAGATTGTATATTCCCATTGCTATATTAGTAAAGTTCCCATTTTATTGAAACTGATTGCATAATGTTTGCATAGAACTAAATTTAAGTTCTACGTGAGGCATTCATGATAGTCTTTGGTCTCTTTGTTCATTTGTAGCATTCATTTATTTTTCTTTTAGATTTTTGTCGCTATATTACTAAAGTACAATTTTCTTTTGTCATTTCAGATGAACCAGTTGTGTAAAGTTTGCGGTGAACCAGCCGCGGGGTATCATTTTGGCGCTTTCACGTGCGAAGGTTGTAAGGTAAGAGACTGTTTCCATAATAATTAATGTTCATCAAAGATAAATGCGATCAACTTGTATGCAATAAGTGATCAAAGTCAATCGCGTGCTGCCTTCTTGCGTAACAGGAGGTGACAGATGTTAAACCAAAAATTGAACGCAGGTGCACAATGCGGTGAAGAATAATTGACCGCGACAGTAATAATTTAAAATTTTCGTTTTGAGAAGTACTTTACGTGATGGAAGAACAAAGAAACTTGTTCCGACGTTGTACCCAGTGCTTTGCCAAAAATGTAAGCCGTGATTAAAAAGGGATTTATGATTTTATTTCTTATAAATAAGAACTTTTTACGAGCACTATATTGTGTTTTCAAAGTCGTTTGGTGTTTGTGAGTGTTGTGCAGATAGTCTGTATGGTTTAAAATGAGTGTATGGAATTAGCCAACTATAAAACTTTAAAAATAAAACATTTGAGTGTAAAATACTAAAATATGTTTTCTTTATTAATAAGAGTTAGTTTGGGCACTTCAATAACAGATTCCCATTCGAACTCTAAAAATTAGAGCGTAAAATTTTAAAATATATATTTCTTTATTGAAACGAGTTAGTTATACATTTCTTTTTCGAATTACTACTCGATCAATTCTAAACATTTGAGAGTTAAACATTAAAATATGTTTTCTTCATTGAAAAGTACGCAGAAAAGTACGCAAAGATTTATTAATGGAAATCGACAATTACACAATTACACAAATCTTCTTTTGTGCATTAACACCAAAGAGGGCACTCTTTTGTTGTACCAAATCAGCTGCTTCTTCGCATTTGAATTTAAATTACTCGTGTTTTTTTTTTTTTTTTTTTTGCGTATTATATTTTAAAAATGATTTTAAAAAATCAAACCATATTTAACATCATGTATGAAATCATATTTAACATCAAAATAGTATCATGATTTGAAAACTTAACTAATATACACTTAACTAATATAATGGGATAACAGTCTTTTTTTCTATTATGAATCGTGTATGATTCCGTTTAACTAGCATTTATCAAAATTAGTGCTCAACCCGACTCTAAAAGTTTTAAACATTATGTAAAACCGTAAAAAATAAACCAAATTACACCGAAAATAGGTCTTAACCTTTCAAGTTAATATGAATTATGTATAATACTCTTTAAGAGTTATTATAATTTAAAATTACGTAGGTGTTACGATATATTCATGTCCTATAGCAATATGACAAAACCATGTAACACCTTAATTTTGATCATTATTGGATTCTCATATTTAATAGATTTAAGAGAAGGTAATAAAATTATAAATGAAACACATATGTTTACAATATCTCTTTTTTTTAATTATAAAAAAAAAAAAAAAAAAAAAAAAATTCGTGAATGTCTTGTTACACTCGGTAATAAATGACATTAAATACAATGGGATAACAATAATTTGTTTTTGTTATAAATGATGTATTTTTCCATTTAACTTGCAATTTCCAATATTAATGCTAGCCTTGACTCTAAAGTTTTTAACATTATATAAAACCATAAAAAAATAAAAACATTTACACCGAAAACTGATCTTAACCTTTCAATTTAATATGAATTATGTATATGGCTCTTTAAGAACTATTACAACTTACAATAACAATCGATTATTAAGCAGGTGTTACGATATCTTCATTTTTTCAGTGAAAAGTCAAAATCCTTTTTCGGTAATTGCTTCGTGTAAACACTTAAATTCACAAATACCGTAAAAGAAAAAAGTCCTTCATTTACAAAAACTTTTAACGAATCATTACGGATCATCACAGTTGATTGCTACTTGTTGAGACAGTTCAGTTTCACTTTTATTGGTCCAATGCACTGTATCTTGAGTAAATAGCCTCTTAAAGCTAGATCTTTTCTAACCTTGTTACAGTTTTACCAACGG
Source organism: Parasteatoda lunata (assembly GCA_949128135.1). Classification (NCBI taxonomy): domain Eukaryota; kingdom Metazoa; phylum Arthropoda; class Arachnida; order Araneae; family Theridiidae; genus Parasteatoda; species Parasteatoda lunata. Next base: position 29,207,389 of record OX421981.1, on the reverse strand, counting down.
AAGCAGAACGCTTTTACTTCTGACCGTGATTTTCACGTTTCAATTACGTTTCTAAGTTTAGGAAAACTATATTTCAGTCTTATGTAATGTATTTCGGAAACAACATTAATTTCGCTCGGTTTTGTAGCAACCAAAACTTTCTTTTTTCGATTAGTTGATATATTTACTATTAAGAAATGTTATAAAGTAATAAGTAATGAGTTTAATAGAATTACACAATTTTACCAAACTTAGCGTCGTTCTCGATTACAGAACGATTACTAAAATAGTTAACTAGGATGAAGTGTGATTGCCGTTTTACTAGCTATGCAGGAAACGCAAATTCCTAGTTCTAACAGTATCTCAAATGGTTGTTAACTACTTTTGGTGCTGTATTTTATTTAATATCGATAGCTAAACGAAATATTTTTGTTTATGTGATCTTTAAGGAATCCTAGTACAAGATTTTAAACTGATAGATAAAGCTGCCTAATGATTTTAAGAATTTTTGTGCCAGACATTCGCATTTTCTCTTGAAGAATTTGCGTAAACTATGAGAAATAAATTCTTAGCATACTGGAAGAAATTCCTGTTCAAATTATGGTGTTCAGTAGTGACATCCTGAGAGCAGTATCAGTAAAATACATTTTTACTGTTAAAACTTAATACTGTAATGTTTACAGTATTATTTATTTAACCACAGGGAGTTAGTGATTTCACAGTAAGTATTGTAAAAATTACGGTATATCAGAGAATTCGATCCGTAACTTTCTATAGAAAAAATAGATTTTACAGTCAAAGGTACTTGTCATTTGATTGCTGGTATTTTTTATCATAATTTGACCTGGAATTGTTCATTGTATAAAGACCGCTAGTATAAATGAATGGTCAGAAAAGTCCCTATAAAAGGTCGTCCTATTACCTAAAAATTGGAATTTGCTCAAATTTTAAATCCTCTGGAAAAAAAAGTCAATTTAGAATTTAAAATTAACAAATCTGAATCTGTTAATTTTAACTAGTTTACTAGTAATTAATTAATTATCAATGACTTCTTTTGTAAATAACGCATAATTTTCGCATTTATAGATAATTCATTAACTTCTGCGATTTGTTTTTAAAACAAACATCGAGAAAAAAATACTACCCTACCGAACTGTATAGTAATAACATTCCTGATTAAAGAAAACCATAATTCTGGTAAATGTACGCAAAATATACGGAATTTGAATCACTCATTTGGTAATATTTCCGTTCATATGTTAACGATTTACAGAAATTCTAGTTTCAAAATTATAATTCAGTGAAAAACACAAAACATAAAAATAAATTTAAAAGACTAAAGGGTTTTCATACCATGCTTTAAGGTATCATGATAAAATTACCAAATTTTATCACATATTATAAAATTATATGTTATAATTTTACAAACTCATTACCGAAGCACTTAAGTAAAAATTATCAATCTTTCTGGTTTTTTATCGAGCCAGAAACACGGTAAATTTTACCTTGTTCTGGTAGCATTCTAGAGTACGAACATAAATTCTCGATTATGAACATTGATTCTCAAGTATAATATGAGGTAAATTCTCGAGTATGAACATTAAAATGGAAACATGAAGTCGAAGAAATATTTTTATTTTTGACTAGTATTTTAAAAACATAATTATTTGTGGTAATAAATATAGCAAAATACTCTTCATGCGTTTGATTTCTTATAAAAAGACTTAGTTTTGTAAAGTCAATCGAATAGTTTTATTAAAAAACCTAAAACATACAAATTTTGCAATTTAAAATCAAAAAAATTTTTTTTAGAATGAATCGTGCTATTCCTGGTTGACTCATAAACTTTTGTGCCCTTGATCAACAGTTAAAAAATTATAATTTCTAAGATTACGCATAAAAGGTTGTATTCATAAATAATAAAAAAACAATGTTTTGTGTAATTATTCAGTTGAAAACAAATTATCCATTTGTTTATTAACAAGAGATTAAATTTTTGTTATTCGATTATCTTTTTTGATGATCATGCAATCCAAAATCATCCACTGTTAAACACAAATACAATGTTTTTATACGGCTGAATATTCGAAGAACTAAAAATGAATTTTTGTTTAATAGTGATTTTCTTTAAACCGTATCAACAGTTACTGTTTTAATTTATACATGAGTGCTTCTGCCCTTGAAAAAGAGTGTTTTTTCCCTAAACTACTAAAAGAACACCGCTTAATCATAGAAAGAGGCTAGAAAGCCACTATGCGACGAGATCCTTCAAGCGTACAACGAGCGGAAGAATGCTTTTACTTTTCTTCAGAAAAAGACATTGCATACATTTTTTTCTCCAAACGAAACAGAGAATGGCATCAGTATTAGAAACAACACAACCGCACATCTAATGACGTCATCGTTACTAGTCCAAGAAAACACTTTGTACCACGCACTAGCTGGTTAAAAAGGGTAGAAGGCGAAGGGAGGAACATGTTAAAAAAAGACGTCAAAACGGTTGATGAGATGTTCAGACTGAGGGGTCAAGTCTCAATGGGCATGTCCTTGAGAAGAAGGAAGTATTTTACCCATTAATGTGTTTGGACTTTCCTGTGATGGTAAAATCAGATTCCCATAACCCTAAAAAGCGAAACTTTTAATGAATTTTGTTTTTGTATTTAATATTAGAGGCGACAAAATTTACTGGAATTTTCGTCTGTCGGTAGAGACTAGAAATAGGGAAGATCCATTTCTGATTCATCTGGAGCTTTCTTACGGATGTGTAACAAGTTTTTTTTTTTACATTTGCTGCGTAATGTTAGTACTGGGCGTAGTCTACTTAGAAAATTATCGCTAACAGATTATATTTTCATGGTTTTTCTGTTAAGTTGCATAATCTTTAAGATTATGGTGTTTTAATAATTTCGCTTTCACATTCAGTAAAAGAGAGTGCCTCGTAGTTTTGATAAAATGTTTTATGTTTATATTGCTTTTGAATAATTAGAAAATAATTACGTTCATTAAACATTCTGATGTGTCGGAGTTTTTATTAGTAATATAAATAATAAAATTTTGGAAATATATCAATGAATCGTATTGTTTAAGAATTTTATTTGATCTTAACCAATGAGAATTTAAAAGAAACAACATAGTCAATAAAATTATAAAATTGATTGTCATCAGAGCAACTTATAGGTGCCAAAATTGCGTAATCTACGGAAAGTCGTTAAAAATATCAAAAATTTAAGTGACTTAGTGCCCGAGGTTTTGTCTTATTTGTAAATTTCTAAGAGTAAAATTTATTAAAACTGTGATGTAATTTGGTACGAGTTATTAGTTGTATTTAAACAATTTTAATAAAAAGAAAAAATAGAAACACAAAAATAATAAAAAAAGTATAATTGTTGAACAAATAAATGTGATTAAGAATGTACATTGTAAGTGTTCTAAGATTTTTTTCTTTCCAAACATGAATAATTTCATCTCCGTCAAAATAAAAGAAAAGAATGAGAAAAATGGTCAAAATATTTTATTAAATATTTCGTCAGTAAAGTCTATTAAAAAAATTAAAAAAAATTAGTTATTTACATATCTAATTAAATTATATTCTTTATGGATTTGGTCTCCTTACTCAAATCTTCAAATAATAGTGGACAATTATTTTTAGATGATTATAGATTATCATGTTTTGAATTTTAAGTTTGATTTAAACCTCACGAGTTATTTATAAAAATAGTTTAAAAAAATGTTACTATTGGGCAGAATTTGAATATTTGGAAACATATAGGTAAGTAAACTTTTTTAAATCTATTGTAGCATCCCTACCTTTAGGAATGAAGATTTAAGGTAAGGTAATTTACGTGATCTTTTTAAAAAAAGTTCTTTTAATAGTCTCTTTTTTTAATATTATAAACAACAACTTGGAAATGAAACCAATCAAAAATAAATTTATGAACACCAAAAAATCAACGATAGTACTTCAAAAGTATCATAAATTCATTTTTTCATTAAATTATAAATTGCAAGTGTGGACAAAATAAACAAACAATCTGATCTTTAGAGATCCTATTGAAAATTTTTAGCTGTTTTATTAATATTCAAAACTATATTAATTACAAATTTATTTTTTTGAAATAAATTTATAATTATAATAAAAGAAAGAATATATTATATTGGTAGGTAGATAGAATTTGAATCTATTTCATTGCTAGTAGACCAAACAATGTTTTAGTTTGCTCTTACTGTTTTCGAAAACTTTTCTGTACAAAATATGGTCAATGTTTCATGGAGTCTAATTTTTTTGTTATTATACTCTTTTTAGAGGTGTCGCAAAAATTTATGTGGTCCATTTAAACTTCGTACTTATGTCAATATCATTCCATAAATCGAATAAAATTCCAGTTCGTTTTTGTTTTCTGTTCTCATTCAGTCACCGTATTTCATCGTTTCTATCGATTGTTTGTTTCTTACTTATATGGAATAGAACAAAGTGAATTTCGCTTGCAACTGCTACGAAGAAACAATAGATAAATTATTTACCGAAATTGACTCGAAAATTTTACAAGAACGCAAAAAATTCAATGCCTGGCTGATTTCTTATGAAGAAATTATAATTTAGTACGTACGATACGTTAGTTTTCCTGTTCCAATTCTTTTTATCTTAAAACATTTTTTCGTAAATTTTGATAGATTATAAATAAATATAGTTTAAAAAAAAGTTATAAATCATTCAGCATGAAATATTAAAAGAAACTACATACTAATTCTGACACTAACTGGAAAAAATATTCACTACAAAAAATATTGCCACACCCAAGTTAAGTTAAAAAAAATTGATTGATTGATTTTTGAAAAATGTAACATTCTATTTCTGACAAAACACTTGAACATAAATTAAATATTCCTGACATAAAATATTACCACACCTAAGATTTTAAGTGGAAAAGCAATGCTTAAAATTTTAAATCTATGTCGTATTATTTTTTAGCGCTAACTTAATTGTAAATGACATATCCCTTACATAAAATATTACTGTATCTAAATTTCAAAGTTACAAATATTATTTAAAACTATACTATTCTATTTTAGGATACTAGCTCTCTATCACTCTTTAAAGCTATGTTTTTCCCTGATAATTCTTTCAACAAAAGTTTTTTGTTTCTGTATTTTTATTACTCTAATTTACTTTTAATTTAATATTCTCCTCTAAACTTCTTCTAATTCAAATTTACTTCTTTTATTGTTCTTGATACAGATCTTTTGATCTTTATACTATTAAAATATTGCTTCTTAAAATCAGAAATCTATTGGAATCTGACCAAGAAATGGAATCAAAAAAAAGTTTGTACACTACTTACACTACTTTTAGCATTCTGCTTAAGGTAAACAAAGTTTATCTCTTTTCTTTAGTTTCTTGGCAATTTTGATTCTTTTAAAACATTTCCTAGCTCTTTATTTTTGCTTTCTCTTTTTCGTTCTATGTCTATAGCATTCCCAAGCAATTCTTATGTAGTCATTCAACATTTCTGCCCAAATAGTGACATTTTACGGAATTGAGTTAAAAAATAAATAAAATATCAGTGAGCGTAAGAAGGTTTGATTACAATAAAAGGTAACCGAAAACAATTACTAAACTGAAAAATTGTATTAAAAATATTCACTCAAAAAACTTTTCAGATTGAGTTTCATAAACAATCCAACAAAAACACGTTTACACAAATCCTAAAATCCCGAGAAAGTTATAAAACTTACTTTCAATTTTCAATGTCAGTAGTTTTCAGGTTATTCTTCCCTGCAACATCAGTTGGAAACAATCTACAGTGTCTGAACGTAACGAATGGCGGAACTTCATAAGGTAAGCAAAGTTTATTTATTTTTTTTATATGGGTGTCTCTAAAAGGTGCATTGAAATAAAAAAAACTACAATAAAAAAGCACTCAAAACTATATTTTAAATCCTTACTAAAATCTGAAAATAAAATAGAATATTTTTCAGAAAGTTTAAGTTATCGTTTGGCCGTGAATGATATAAAATTACCAAAACTTTGAATCGTTTGCAATTTTCAAAAAGGTCGTTTGTCAATATTTGTTGGTTTTATGGCTTACTTTCACTGTGGCTTTTAGTTTTTAGACTGCATTCGATTTTAGAGACATCCATATTTATGTATTAAAGTTAGCTCTCGAGCAATTGAAAAAAGTAAGAAATGAAAATTAAATTTCAAATATAACTTTATTTGGATATATTGTAGTATATTTTTTATATAATCTTTCTGCGATTTTGATTTAGTAAAATAGATTCAGAAATTCTCCCATTAATTCATAATTTAATTTAAATTTATGAAAAACAGTTTTTACGTCTGTCTTTATGTATAAAATTGTATCAATTCTATTTCTGAATTTCTATTTAACAAAACGGTTTTTAATTGTTTCTAGCATTTTTTTCTATGACGTAATAACTTAAAAGAATCAGTGTTTTTTGTAAAAACTAAAATAAAAATTTCCCTCTCTACTACTTACATTATTTTTATCTGTTATTCTGAATGCACATTCGTTTGAAATTTCTTTGATATGATGCATTTTAAGTTTTAAAATACTTTTTTTTGTATTTTTTATAACAATGTAATAAAAACGCAACCTACATTTTTTCCTTTTATTTTTTTCTAGATACTGCAGCACTTAAAGATGTGGCAGGAGAGTGAAGAATGTTTTATGAATCTTAAGAAAAAGAGAAGACATTTTGAATATTTTTGATTAAAAATGAAGAAAAGAAACGCAGAAGTCAGGCATTGTCCTACTGAAGAAACTGGAGTAACATATTAAATGTATAGGTGCATCTAGAAAGTGCAATTCCTCTGAAATATTGACAAGTTTCAAAGATGGTGCTCAGTTTCAAATACATAGCTGGCTGAATATGGCATTGAATATCCAATTCCACTGAAATATTGACAACTTATTTTCAACATGGTGCTCATTTTCAAACAGAAAGCTGATTGATCATTCAGTTCAATATCAGATTACAATGAAATATAGCCAACATTTTTCCGAGATGGTGCTCAGTTTCAAATGCATATCTGGCTCAATATATCAATAGACAGCCAATTCTGTTGAAATAATGGCAACATGTTTTCAAAATGACGCTTGTTTTCAAATATATAGTTGTCTAAGCATTTAATTCAACATCCGATTCCATTGATATATTGGAAATATGGTGCTTATTTTCAAATATAAAATTGACTGAACATTTTATTCAATATCCAAAAAGATAAGATCAAGCATACAAATTCAAAGTTGAAATACTTTTGCAATTATATTGAATGAGTTGATTAGATGGAAGTAAGGAAGTTATTTGAAATTTATTGCCATAATTGAAGAACACTTAAACTGTTCAAGAGAATAATAGAGATATAAATATCTTTTAAAAGTTCCAAAAATATGTTAAATGTGTCAAAAAACTAAATCAAATATAAAGTAAAGGGAAAAAACGTTCCCTATTTTAAGTCTCTCAAATTTTAACTGAATTTTAAGAGCTTGACATAAATCAATATTTGTGCAATAATTTCCATTGTAACTTACATTTTTTTATATTTTTTTTTAGTGATTGTTCAACCAAACAGAATTTAAATTTAATGTTATTTTCTTAAACCTCTGTTTGAATGCATTTGAAATAACTACAAATTATATTATAAATATAATATAATATAGCTAAATATTTAAGAAAATTTTAGACTAAAATTAATTTTTAATTTTGATATATTTAGTTATTTAGATACAAATGATGGTACGAGACGACATTTTCAATATTTTGTTACTCATATGTTTTCCATTAGAGTTTCAAGCAATATTTTGCTACCCAAAATCATTAATCAAAACAGTTTTTTATGAAAAATGTGTAGTAAACAAATCTTTTGCCGTTTTATAATATATCATCTGCGACAGCAGAAATTATATTTCACTTATGATCTCAAAAATTAATCATAAAAGCAAACATTAGTGGACTATAGTTATATATTATAAGATATTTCTGTAATACTAGTCAAAAATTGTCTCATTAATTACACCGAGCTTTAAATTAGAGTATTTATAAGTAGAACGCTTTCGGAAGTTGTATCAATAATATAATAGTTGTACAAGACAAGTCTAAGAAATTAATTTTTTTTTTGCAATGGGTTTTTTTTAATATAACTTTCATGATAGAAAGTTAATCATCGAAACATAAGCGTTAAAATTGCTTAGCGACTACTATAATGAGTCTTTTGCATGTCATTTCACTTGAACAGCAATTTCATCAAAGACAAGGATTTGATTTCTCAACCTTAACCTACGAAAGAAAATTCAAGGTCTTAACTCTTCCATCAAATATTTTTTCTAATTTTGCTTTTATTATGATACGAAACAAATTAGGACAACGAGGTCATATCATCCAGGGTGTGTCGTCTTCTTCAATCAAGGTCCCCACGTCTTGGACAGAGCACAACTTTTATTGGTGAAAAAAAGACGGAAATGTAAATTATTTGATCAGTTTTACATCTTGCAATGAATTACAAGTGAAAGTGTAGATGATATAATCTGATATAATTAAATCATATGATTTAATATTATTTGATTGAGACGTGCTTATGATTGAGTTATTTTAAGAATACTTTTGGTTGAGATAAAATCAGAAATTACTCTCGATAAGTATTTAAAAATTGTTTTTTATTGCATCTTTTATCTGTGGATATACGGGTGTAATATATGGGAGAAATTGTTAAATAAATAATTTTCCATTTTGTGTTACTTTTAAGTAAGTGTTATTTATGAATTACTAAGGCTCTACAAGTTATGCGCAAATATTTTTAAAATAATGTTGACAGTATTCTTATGATCTATGAAACAAATAAAACATTAAAAAAAACTCGATTTAAAAAGAAAATACACTTCTTAATTTCCTCAATGGCTGAATTAATGCAATATTTCAATATATCATTGAAAGTTTTAGTTAACTTTTATCCATATTCAATATCACAAAGATTATTTAAAAGTTAAAAGTAAAGAGAAGTTAGTCTAGATACTTAACATTTCATCAAACAGTAACAGTACGCAGTTCTTCCATATTCTACTAAAATAGGCAGCGCATAGAGCAATTTCCTGGCTTTTCTTATTTAATCTGGAATTCTTTCCGAGTTTACCTCAAAATTCCACACTCAATAGTCCAGATAAAAATCTTCTATAGCAAATTCTGTGAGGCCATTATATTCGAGATATATGGAAAGATTCCTAGAATATTTTTGAATACGCATTTGCTGTCAAAATTGAAGTTAACAATTTGTTCTACATCGAAAACTTAGCGGTTTTCAAGAAGTTTAATGCTAGTTGATAAAATTTAGGCTTAGAAAGGAGAAATCGTCTGGAATAACTTTCAAAAAGGATTCTTAGAATTTAAACAGAAAATGAAGTTGTAATGGGGGAAAGCGTAAAAATAAATTTATCTAATAAATGAAGAAATTTCTCTGATAAATAAGGAAATTTTTTGGTCGAAGAAGAAATTTTTCTGAAAACTAAAAACAATGCGGTTGCTTGCTAATAATGTAAAGAATTGTAATACTGTTTATAATACGGATGTAAAGAATCGTAATACGGTTTGACTCAACTTTGCATAATTTGTAAGGTTTCAACTATTACGTTGTAAGTTTTATTTACACTTTCAGTTTTAAAAGGTAAAATAAACAACGTTCTCTTTAAAAACTAATAAAAATATTCCTTGACATGTATAATAACCTGTTTTGACCTGTCTGAAAATAATGCATGTTTGTGATACACTTTTTACAAATGGTTTAAAGTGATATACAGATTCAAAGCAACTAATACGATATTTACGTAATTTATACAGACTTTAAATCCGACTACGGTTTCAGGGAACACTTTTGAAAAAACCTTATTTGAAATAACCTTATTACAATGTACCTTATTTTCTGATACGCAATTGTTTTCATCTCTCACCTGACACCTTATTTATAAAATAATCTCTAAAATTTGGAGAAGTACCCTTACTTATCCGTGTTGTTATACCTTATTATCTGTTGTTATTTGTTTTTTATGTATTTAAATTCGAAAAAAAAATCCTGACACTCTTAAAACAATGATTGCTCATAATTTTAATAATTAAATTAACTGGGGTTAATTTTATTATTTGAAAGAAAAAAATTAATCAGACATTTCCTTTTGCAATCTAAAATTAATTTCTAAACTCATTTACTAAGGGAAAGAAGTTTCGTGACTTCGGAATAGAGTTTCTAAAGTTGGGTATTCCTCTATGTATGATATAAAATTTAGAAACAATAAAACAAAACACCATAACAAAGAGATAAAATGTTTTTAGAATTTGGAGAATTTACACCTGCCAACAAGACTTACGCATTTTGGTATTGACCCCTCTTGAAAATCGCTCTAGTTAAAGTTCTATTGACTTCAAGAGTAGGTAAAGGTTGAAAGGTGATGTATGATTTCAATTGCGTTTATAAGCAGTAAGAGAGTTCGCAGTGGTTATGCAGCTCAAGTTTTTGGTATTGAATAAAGTTTATTATAATAATAATTTAACTCTTGCTGCGTAACACATAGATACTTATTTCAAAGTGTTCAGACAAATATACATATTCTATTCTAGAAATACGTTTACTAATAATCATTATGTAAATATACATAGAATAAAAAATAATAAGACTGTTTTTTAATGTTGATCTTAATTACTTAAACGCCTTACAACTTTTCCCGTGTCATGCCTTTTTTTTGTGAATTAGCCTACGTTTTGTCGTTAGTTTAATTGCGTTGAAGGTGTATAGAATATGTTATTGTTTGTTAACTTCCAACGAAGTGGGTGCTAATTTCTAGGACACACAGAAAGACGGTTAATTTAACTGGACTCATAATATTTTGTATGCAATATCGTTTAATATTTTAATACGTTTATATTAAATTAATTTAAAAATTGTGTTAATTATCATGCATGGCAATATTTGCTTCAAATTAAAGTCACGAATTATGCAATGAAATAAATGCACTCATTTTAGCTTTAGCTCACAACTAATGCAAAAGTTGATTTTTAAATCAATTTAGCAGTTGTTGTTGATTATGTAACATTATTTTATTTCCATAATTTTATTTTTTAATTTATTCTATCTACTCAACAATTTTAACCCTTATATGACTAACGTCTCATAACCGGAACATTTGTAAAATGTCTTATTCTTTTCTACATAGATATTTAGCATAATAAAGAAATTTTTTTAACGTCATTGTGTTACAATTTTAATTATTATTACTGTTGTTACCGTTCTTTTTAAGTTATGTCATGAATGTAAATTCATTAAAAATTACCATCGAAATAAAATTACCTTTGTATGTAGTACATATTTATATGAAGTACATAATTATTCAAATAATATTACAATGAATGCTTATAAAAATATTTATAGACTATCTTAAAAAATTGGATATATTGAATGGAAAAGTTTATTTCTATAATTGAAGCATTTAAATTTTTTCTTATTAATTTGATATGATTTTTTTTAAACTTTTATATTCCAAATTAGAAAACATCGTTATTTTAATAGCACCAAACCATAATCAAAAATTTTTTTTTTCAATATTCCTAATCAAAATTTTCGACGTTTTCAACCGATTCACCTTGAAGTAAAAATTTATGATTGATTTCAGTATCCCACAGACATTAAATGATAAATCTCAATCCTTTCTCTCTAAATTAGTGTTATTTCTAATTTTTGGAGAAAAAAATTAATCAAATTGTTAGAAGCAAATTTAGATGAAAATGCAATTTTAACAAGTATTCTTACATTAATTGCATTTCCTGGTTCTAATTTTTGTACTTTCTCATTCTCCAATTAAATAAATGTGTTTATTTCAATACATTATTCTGGGTCCAATTACTGGACTAATAAATCATGTCTGTCACTATTTGTAATGAAACTTTAAGACTTAACTGAAATTGAATAAAATTCCCCTGCTTTTTGTCACCTTGAAGTTAAATGAACTGAAAATTTATGAAATCTATCGATTCGAGAATCTCTTGCAAACATTAATTGATAAGTCTCGATCTACTCCTATTTATGATCTGGGCGTGAAAAATGTCCTCAGGCTATCGTTCCTCAGCACTTTTCCTCGTTCCACCAAGGCTGATATTAGTACCCTAAGTCTTCGATAAATGACCTTGCGCTACTTGCGCAAGTATTGAAAAAAAAGGGGGAGGTCCCAATATCATTTCTTGCATCAAAATAAACAATGCAAATTTTATCGTAAAACATTGATTTATGAAGCTTAGATAACAGTTTGAAAATAATCAATCTTCATAAATGGAGGTGTATATAATGCTATGTAAGAGTATTATGAACATATTCAATCAGTTAAGTCTACTTTAATAGGCTTAATTGAAAAAAAATTATTAAGAACGGTTATAGCATGAGTTAATATTTACATCATGCAAACAAACTAGTTAATGGTATTCTCTGTCTCAATAATACAAATTAAATCATTTATGATAATTACTTCACAAATACTCATAAATTACTTGATTTTTTTTTTTATCAGAATTACACGGAGTTACACTTTTATTTTTTTATCAGAAATATACAAGGAGGAAAAAATCTGGTGAAATTACCCTAGTGCATGGAAATAACATTTTTGGAAAGAAAAGTAACAATAATTAAAAAACAGAATTACGGTTAAAAAAATCAAAATATACAGTGTTGAACTTTTCATTTGATAATTTTTCTGTTCATATGGTAACGGTTTTCTGGAAATTTTGGATTTCAAAATTATAATTCTAATGACCACACATCTAGCAAAGAAAAACACAAAATTAAAAAGTAAATTTAATGCATAAATATCTTTTATGCCATGCTCTAGGGTACAAATTATCAAATTTTACTAAATTTTATCTCACATAATAAAACCATATTTAATATTAATTTTACTAAAATCATTATCGCAGCTGCTCGGTATTTTTGGTGCTATCATAGAGTCAGAAACACTGTAAAATTTACCTCATTCTGGTTTTTTCTCAGTGTAAGATGCAATACTGATTGATAATACATCCTACATAATACAGAGGCTCTTATAGTTATATTTTTATCAGAAATATATTATATCATTTATACAATTTAAAAAAAAAAGATATGCTAGTCAAAAAAATATTTTTATTTTATACTCAATTTATAAATAACATTGCTATAAATACATTTAATCAAACTCAACATGCTTCTTTAATCATTAAATGTGCTAACTAGTGAATTGAATATTAAAGATTCTATTAACTTTTTAGAAGTTTAGATATTGTTTTCATTAAACATGCTTTATAATATTTCACACTACACTAAGAATAGATTTAGTATATGTGTTAAAACAGCTGTACGTGGTAACAAAAACTCTACAGCACGGTAGTGGGTTCTGCAGATTAGAAAAGGATCTGCAAGTAATTTTTTATTTAAGTTTATCTAATTTCTTCAATTATAGTTTCTGTTCGCACAAGATATAGTAGCAGGCACATTTCAATTTATGAATAAAGTACTGCCCAATTCTGCTAACAGTCATATATAGTAAAACTATAGCATAAGCTAGCTTGAATGAAAACTAGCTTGACTTAACTTAAAAACTACTTTGAATGTTATTAATCGAGCTTCAAAACTCAATAAAATGAAGTTTCATATGTATCTAAAATATAACCAACTAATTTAAGTCTTAACAATTACAAAACAGATCTTAGGTTTCATTTTAATCTAAATACAGATAAAAAAATTTAATAATACATTTCTTAAATCAAATCTTCTTACAATTATTGCAATTACCATGTAGTGAATTTTACGAGCATTTTTACAGTCAAAGAAACACAACACTTACGACTGCTATGATGTCGTAAATTCACTTGCCCCAGTTGTAAGGATATGCAATGATTATCATTATTGCGTAAGGATTATTGTTTTATATCCAATTTTTAAACAGCTGGAAGTACAAATCATATTTATTTTGCTTTTTTGAAGTTTTTATTGATTTCAACACAGTTGAATCATTTTCGTTTACGAACGAACTATATTGGAGCTGTATCTACTGTCATTGTGTTTATAGCTTATGTTAAAATGTCAGTGACAAACCTTATATTCAGAATTGGTTTGTAACTATATCGTAAGCTCAGTGTACTCTTCAAAGCTACTTTTATTTAGGGAATAATTTATATACTAACAATGGAATAGGATTTAATAATATTTTAATTCTTAAATTATATTATTTTCCTTGAGTAATGTTCTATATTTCACTAAAAAAATTATGGTCAAAACTGCAAAAAAAAATGGTAAAATTTTTGTGTTTCTGGCTCTATGGGAGGGCCAAAAAGTTCAGTAAGTTTAACCTCTTTTACAATAATTTTGCGAAAATTAACAATAAAATGTGTTTCGTAGTAAGTGATAAAATTTGGTGATGTGTTAAAATGTGGTAATTTTATCATGATACCTTAAAACGTGGAACAAAGACCATTTATTCATTTACTTTTACATTTACTTTTCAGTTTAGTATTTTTTACTAAATATGTGGTGATAAGAAATATAACTTTGAAAATTCAAATTTCCGGGAAACTGTTAATATATGAACGGAAAAACTACTAAATGTATGATTTAAATACCGTTTAATTGGGTTTTATTAACCAGAATTATTTTCTTTTCACCTGAAATGTCATTTTCGAATAAGTATTTACGGGGAATTCGCAAATAATAGCCTATTTATAAAATATTCTATTCAAAGAATAGTCTGTTTAAGAGATATTTCATTATTTTCCGTAATTCATCTAAAAAACTTTTCATAATGTTAGGCATTAATTATTAATATTTTTTCTTTATTTTTATTCATCGCTTAAAAGAATCACAATATTGGTCTTCACTAAGATCATTATAATTGTCTGTTTACTAGTCTGTTTATTAAAAATTACAAAAATTAAAATAAATAGCTAAAATTGTAAAGAAATAGTTATTTCTTTTTTACGGTAGGCGTACAATTTTATTAAATTTCTTTCCATTCAATCATATTTATATCATGTCATTTTATGCAATTTAAATACAGTTATAACATTAGACTAACACAAGTTTGTTTTCAACTTTAATGTATTTTATTTATTTATTACCGTGAAAAGATTGAAAGCTTTGACAATAGCATCAATTTCTCCTTTCAACAACAAATAAATATCTCATGACCTTTAATTATCGCCTTAAAAGAATCTTTTTGTTTACTATCTAGTTCTCAATCAGTTAAGTTTTCTGTCATGTTTAAGGACTTTCCTGTACTAATAAAAGCCAGCAATTAATGTCATTTCATTGACGCAAATAACCCTTGATACTTTATCTCTGTATCAATTGAGAGAGACTAAGCAGTCTCGTTTTTAATGTTTTCGTATGCAATCGTAACAGCAGAATGAATCATTTATCCATTGCAAAAGAATTAATTTCTTGGTGATTTTTTTAATCGAAAATTAGACAGCAAAAGAGAGCTTCCTTGATAAATATGAAGTAACCTATCAAGAACATAGAAAGTCAAACTGTCAGTTGTCTATTTTTTATTAGATATTTTCCGTCTTCTAATAAAAACGCCAATTTTTTTTCTTCTTACAAATAGCTATTTAGAAAAAGGAAAATTTTCCTTATGGTTCTTCATATGAAGGTCTTAAGATATAGTAATACTCAAAATATTTATGGCTAATTTCGAAGAGAAAGTATTAATACATAAAGTGCATGCGGGTTACTTTTTATTTTTTATCATGTTTATACGTGTATAAGAATGTTAATGCTAGGTTATGTACTGATTAAAGTCTTTTCGAAACAAAGCAAACGATTTTTTCTCTCCGATATTCTAAATGATCGTAATTTGTTATACATAGAGATATCATTATGGAGCAATTCTACTTCTTATTAGGTTTTTTTTCTTACGATAGGACTTTAATGACTAATAGTTGCCAGCTTGAAACTTATGGTTTAAAACATGCTCTATACCAATCCGCTGGACTGTGAAAATGAAAATTCGGTAAATGGGAAAGTTTTTCTAATAAGTGGCTTGTTTTTTAAATGTGTTTCTGTTGCTGCTATATTTTCTGGATTCCTTTAAATTGAATCTACTAAACTGGGCATTTGCTTTTTCTTTTCTTTTTTTTTTTTTTCTTTTTTTTAAAATAATTTTTGATCACGACTATTTATAAACAATTTTTTGCTGTAAATCGCGAAAAAATTCTTTTTATTACTTTTAATACTCATCTTCGTATGAATGTATTTGAATATTCATCTCTGAATTGCCGTACATAACTGAATCGTCTGGAACTTTTATTTTGACATTCTTTTACCCAAATAAATATGTAAGACAAATAGATAGAATCTGGTTTAATGAATCAGCAAAACCTTCTTCAAATCAAATGTTTATAATAATCGGAAAAAAAGCAAACAATTATTTACGAAAAAGGGGAAGAAATATATTAAATTTTACGGAAATATAACATACAAACAACTATATTTTTATTTAAAAAATGACAATTCATTGTTTTATATTCTTCTTTTATCCACAAAAACATTGATATTTTATTTTAGATAACGCATTATCTAAACACTCAAAATAGTTTCATTTTAAATGTCTATGTTTATTTCAAGTATTTTTCTTTTAAAACCATACTTAATACTTCTTTTTCTGTTTTAAAGAACGGAATATCCTCATCTATTTTATTTAGTGGAAATATTATTTGTTCATTTTAGGATGTATTTTGCGATAGAGATTCTCATAAAGTCATAAAAATTAAGAAAAAAACTATACTCTTTAAAATAGAGTCAGAGTCAAAATTACATAAAAAGATAGTTATGGCCAGAATTATTAGCTCCAATCTTATTAACTGCAGTAAAAGAGATTTAGATGAAGTCAGAACTATTTTGAAAAATACAAATAATTCTGATAACTGAATTAATTGTATTTTGCAAAACAAATGTACTCTGAGTAAAAAAAAAAATTAGAAATAGAAGAAATCCAATAAAAGAGAAATTGAATAAAGATAAATAAAAATTTGTCAATAAAAACGACTAAATAAATAATTTTCGGTTAAAGAGCTTAAACATTATTGCTAATAGATGGAAGCTATATAAATTTAAGAACTATCATATAAAAAACTAATAATATTTGGATGCCCCAACAATAAAAAGAAATTGAACAATCAATTACAAGAATTTCATTTCCGCTATGCATCAATATTATTTCATAAACAATATTTTTAAGAAAATTGCTCATTGTGTTTCATTACACAATATAATTTTAAGCAAAAAAATCATCAGAGCAGATATATTTCATTAAAATATTATTCGTTTTCTTTAATTCCGGATTGTGTTTCGCTTTAAGTACTTCTAGTCATTATGAAGCAACATCTTGCTTAATCTCTTTAAAAAGAAATTAACTCACAGCTCATTTGCAGTAAATGAAAAATAAAAATGTAAGATTAACTATTGTTAAAGAATGATTATAATTAAGAGGTTAGTCTTGAATGTTAAAGTTAATTAACACATTTTGAAATATCCACAAGTTCTTTCTCGAGAAATCTAAATTAACAGCTGGTGTTTCGATTATGCCTTCATAGGTTCATATGATGAACTAATACTGTTTTAATTTCAATGAGAAATAATGTAGAATAATAGACGAGTATGACATCAAAAGTACTTGAAAAAATAATCATGGTTAAAATATTATATCGCTTAAAATTTCTGTGTTTTTAATCATACGCGGGGAAAAAAATCTGGTTAAGTTACTGTACTGTATGGTAATGATATTTCTCGGAGAAAACAATCGTAATTCTTGTTTAAAAGAACGATAAATATACTGAATTTAAACCATTTATTTGATAATATTTCTTTTATATGGTAACGGTTTACCGGAAATTCTGAATTTCAGAATTATAGTTCGTATTACCAGACATTTAGTGAAAAATACAAAGCTTAGAAGTAAACTTAACATTGGTTTTTATCCAATGCTCTAAGTTATCAACTACTAAATTTTATGTAACATTTTAAAATTATATTTTATTGTTATTTTTTCAAAATCTTTATAAAAGCACTACGGGAAAAATAACTGATATTTTTGGTGTTTTCATAGAGCCAGAAATACAATAAATTTTATTATATTCTGGTATTTTTGACGATAATTTTTTCTTAGTGTAAATAGCTGAATATAAGTCAGTGCTACTTTATTACTTAAAACTCCCTTTATGGAATAAAAATAAATTATCTGTAATTTTTTTATATTTTTTTGTTTGCTCGAATGACTTAGTGAGACTTTAAAGATGCCAATTTCTCATCTATGAGGCCATTTTTTTTAAATAAAATAATAACTGAATTTGTGATTATTGATAACGAAAACATAATCTAACGCGGATTTTGCAACCAGAATTTTTTTAAACGTTTATATTAAGCACTACTAAGTTAGTTATATCTTGGTTTGACTAATTTGGTTTAAACTATCAATAAATTTGGAGAAAAAAAAACATACAAGTTTTAGTTTTAAACTCTCTTCCACTAGTCTTTTAAAAAACTTTTGCTGAAAGAGAAACAGTTTGACTTAGAAAAAAAATTTTATTTATTTTTGCTAAAATATAGAAATTTTTTTAAAACTGACTCATGAAATCTTGGCAGAATTTAAAATGTGTTTATTTGACAAAATCGTTGTGTTGATGTAGATGTGTATGCATTTTATCATAATGTGAAATGTTTGTTTTTCTTTTAATTTCACATAAAAATTAATTTCTCTTTTTTTAAAAAAAATACTGATTTTTTATCAATTTTTTTCAGTCATTTTTTGGACGCACATACAATAATCTAGCTGCATTAGGAGAGTGTAAAAACAGTGGACAATGTGTCATCAACAAGAAAAATAGAACATCTTGCAAAAGCTGTAGGCTAAAAAAATGCCTTCTCGTAGGAATGTCAAAAAGTGGTAAGTCTTTTTCTCTACAGTTTTTTTTATCCTTTTCCTATTTTTAACACAAAGTTTTTTTTTAACTATTGAAATTTTTTTTTTATAAAAAAAAGCTATTTTACACTCTGAAGCTTAATTATTTAATGCAAAACAAAAATAAATTTTTTTTATTAGTTTTTATTTTCAATTTAAACTCGGAGAAAAAAATTCTGGTAAAATTACCATACTGTATGGTAATGAGATTTCGAGTAAAAAGAAAGAAACATTATTCTTACAGAAAAAAAAATATACACGGTACTTAAACCATTCATTTGGTATTTTTTCTATTCTTATTAAAACGGTTTACCGGAAATGCTGGTTTTCTAAATCATAGTTCCTATTACCACACATTCAGTAAAAAATAGAAAACTGAAAATTATACGTCACCGAAAAAATAGTTTCAATGCCAAGATCTAAGGTAATATGTTAAAATGACCAAAATTGACCAAATTTTATCACATACTATAAAACCATTGTTAATTTTACCGAAATCATTACCAAAGCACTTTGGTAAAATTTACCAATTAATCAGTCGTTGTACAGAATTTGAAACTCCCGGCATTGTTTTTTAATAATACTGAACTGAATGAACTGTTTTCATTTAGCAAAAACACGCCACGCATGACGATAATTTACAAAAAATGTTTTTATTTTTATTCTAAATATGATAATAAATAATCAACAATATTAAGATAATAATAAGATGACGAAAACAATTTAGCTTTAAACAGTTTTCAAATAGTTAAGCATCAATACCGTATAACAAGTACCTTTAGGCAACGAAATAAAACGCCAAGGAAGCGAACGACATTACACGAACAGTTTAAATAATTGTTACTCTTACTTAGCTAAATAGCATTAATCATTTTACCAAATCTAGGAATTTCATACATAGCAGCGAATGTAGGTACTTAGCGACAGTTTTTGCAGTATTATATATTCCCAAATTCATTTGGCTTCGCGTAGTTGTCAAATAGCATTAGAAAGTCTTGATTTTAGCAACAAAATACAACGCCAAGAAGGCAAACGCTATAACGCGAAAAGTTTAAATAATTGTTAAAGATTTATAAATTTCTCCCATTAAAAAGTCACAGGCAAGTTATAAATGCAAAACGCAAAAATTTAATAAAAGTCATAAAATATTGCTTAAACCTTCATCTACTAAGGTCTGAGATGATATTAAAAAAAAAAAAAAAAGAACCCTAGTGCTCAATCTAAATTAAACAACAACAAAAAAGCTCTGAAGTTAACTAAAACAAAAAGAGATAGTGCTGGAATCCAATAGATCACATGGAACTCCCGTTTAAATTGATGATTCGAAGAAAATGAAGCACATCTATTTCATTTCATGACGGTATTCCGTATTTCTTGTTTTTTCAATACGTGAGGACATTCAGAAATGACCCAGCCTCTTCATCCATTTTAAAGATCTGCGCAAGGGTCAGTGCGCAGGTAAGTTCTGTCACGAGTATCTCTACTAAGGGTCAGCTTAAAGGTTAATTGTGTTAAGCGCATACACAGCAATCCCATCCGCATCTTTCTTCAGCGATAGGGTCAGGGACCAAAATAATAACCATAAAGGGCCCGGAAGGAATAGAAAATGTATTATAGATAGTGGAAGATGATGTATTTCAAGTGGTAAAAAGGAATGGTGTATAAATTTTGAAACACTATAGGTGTTTTCCTCGCATAATTATTTGCTTTTAATTAAGGAAAGCTTACAGTACACATAATTTGGTCGTGTAACGTGAGCAAAATTGAATTTTCTTTGTAAAAGACTTCTGGATTAATGTCGTTAGGTGAATGGGATTAGGAAGAGTTATTGCTTGACACGAAAAGAAAAAAAGAAGAGAAAATAATAATTTCTTTTTAAAAGGAAAAGAAAAAGAAAACTTGGAGTTTATTTTATATAGTTGTTTACGAGCCATTTTAATGCGTATTTAATTTAATCTTTCGAGTGTGAAAGGAAAAGAGTTTTAAATGTAACTCTTTAACAAAAGCAACATAATTATTGCTATATTTTTATTTTTAGTTAATTTCTTTTTTTTTTAATAAAAAAATAAAAGAAAAATTGGTAAAAAAAATTTTTTAAGTCGTCTGGAGGGCATACAATACCGCTTTCTATATTTAATACTTCATTTAGAGAACTTATACAGATTATTCCTTCACCTCGAAATTTTAATGGGTTTTGAACTGGGTTTTAATATATTGCTTTTCTCAGTACTGAATTGCCGGATTTTCATATTGTATTTTTCCTCGCTCAAATATTAATTATTGACACCAAATGTGTATACTTTGTATCTTCCTTTCCTACTCGTCTCTTTAAAATTACATTAAGAAAGTTCTTCATGATAAACCTTGTATATTTTAAGTATAATTTTTTTTATAAGTTAATATCAATTTCTAGATATATACGGTAAATGACAAAGCTAAAAAAATATTTTATTTTATTTTATAACCGTCGTTGAACAGCCGACCCAACTTAATGGGTTTACGGCTACTAATGTTCAACTCCGTAGCCTTGTAATTTTGAACCCAATCCAGAAGACAAGGGAACTCCTGGATCGAGTATTGGGAGAAATTTTCCTTCGTGGAGGACTTTTTGATGGAGCTAACCCGCATTTGCGTTACATGGAGAGGAAGACCACGAGAACCTCCCACGGTTAGCCTGACGGCAAGGGGACTCTAACCCATGATCCGTCTACCACTGAGGATATTTCACGTCAGCACTGTGGTCAGTGCAAGCCGGATGCGGAATTCGTATCGACTGGGATTCGAACCCGGTTCGCCTCATTGGAAGGCGAACGCTCTATCCCCTGAGCCATCGCGGCTCAAAAACATATTTTGAAAATAGTGGTAATCTAGCGTATAAATATATTTGACTATATACTTAGAAGCACTGATAGAAGAAAAAGTTCTAGTAAAACTGCCGCACTGAATGGTATAGACATTTCTGGTTAAAAAAAAAGCATAATTCTAGTAATAAAACCAAAATATACGATATTTAAACCAATTATATGATAATGGTTCATCGGAATTCTAGTTTTTAAAATTATAGTTCTTAATATGACATATTTAGTAAAATATATAAAACTGAAAAGTAAATTTAGCGGAATAAATGGTTTTTTTTGCCATGCTCAAAAGCACCATGTTAAAATTACCAAATTTTATCACATTTACCAAATTTTAACACGCATTATAAAAATATATTTTATGATAAATTACTTTTAAAATGAAATTAAAAATTACTGTACCTATTGGTGTTTTCCATAGAGCCAGAACTATAGTAAGTTTTACCCTATTCTAGTAGTTTTGACTGTAATTTTTTTTCTCAGTACGTTGATATTTTAAGACCTTATTATGGTTTAAAAAAAGTACTTCCTCATTTAAAAAGACGATAGGGCAATCAACAAATTAAGTAATGTAGATTTCTTTTATGAATGACAGATTATTTAAATAAAAAAAAATGTCATAGTGGTTTATATTTGAAGGATAAAATTTTGACCATCTTACGTTGAATAATGTTAAATATAATGTATATAAAGCTATTAAGGAAAGCGTACTATATAATTTTATTGAATAAAATATATGTATTTACACTTCTCAATATATTACAAATTTAAAAATCAAAGTGTTTACGCATTTCCTATTTTATGTATTCCGTATTTCAGCCTTAAAATTAAGAATTTCTCTAGCACTTTCAAAATTATAATTTTCAAATGTAGAAAAAACTATATATTATATTGTAAAGACTTTATGTTGAAAAATGTTGTAAAATAGCAAACATTTTAATTTTGTTTATGACTATTATTTAAAGACCTTTAATACTTTAAAAACCAATTAAGAAAATGAGAGCTCTTATTGTTCTGGTTTGGTTAATTTTTTAAATACGAGAAATATTGTAACAAAGAGGAAAAAAAAAAAAATCAGAATAAAGTTAAGGCCAATAAAATTCCCATCAAATAAAATAAAAGTATTTTAATTTTTATTTATTTATCATTTTTTTTAAAAATACTAACGGTTTCATTTTCTCACGAAAAGCATTAACTCAAAAGAAAAACATAAAAACTAAATTACATTTCCTTGATATTACCTGCTATTTTGAAGAACAAGATTTAAATCGCTTACTCATCACACATGTTTTACAAGTTTCATTTCTAAATCAATCAAGCGAATCAAACCACTTAACATCATAAAAAAAAAATTTATCTGATCGCCTTTTATTAGCAATTTAATATGTAGACGACCCCGTTACCTTTTACCTTTATCGTGAATACACAAAGATAGAATGCGTAACTTTGAAAAGAGTTTAAATTTTCCCCTCATCTATAGTGCCTTCTTACTTTTGAATCGTGATTCTTTAAATTATAGCGTAGGTGACTTAAAAAGATAATAGAGCCGCTAGCTTACATATTACCTCACGCATGTTCATTTTAACCACTTTATGATTATCTTACTTGAATCTCATCGATATTATGAACATCTTCATTTAATCGATTGGATAAAAAAAAATCGTATTCTGTCTGCTTTTACCCGTTTATTTATTTATTTTTATTCCAACTATTAATTTTATTCTCCGTGAAATATTGCCTTACTAATGTATTATCTCCGCATGGGGTGTTTATGGACTAAATGGGTTGAGATGAAATGTGGGTTTCAACATACCCAAGGTCGAGTTGATTCAGATTTCAAACAGTGATTGCCTGTATGATTCGAGGAAGTCAATTTGTTAGGAAACTATTTTTTTTATTTTGATTTGAAAGGGGGGGATAACGTTAGGTAGTGTTATTTGCTCGCAATGATTTACTGAGTGGCAATTATCTTCATGATTTTTTTTATTAATGTAAATTTATAGCTGTATAATTATATCTTAAAATATAATATAGTTAAATTTTGCAATATCAACAATTTATGACTATATTGTACTCTATAATAAGGGATATTCATTTGACTAGAATTTGCGTGCTTTGCTAAAATTTCATGCGTGGTAATAATCATATATTTTTATTGTATTGGTAAATATTTATAGGTGTATATTTACATATTAATAAATAGTAAAGTTTAGTTATGCATTACCAATAAACAAAGATATAATAGACAATATATCGAGGGATATTTTTCCTTAGGTTGCGTTAATTTCTTGTGAGCAACAATTATCGTCATGACTTTTTTTACATAGATATTTATGTATAGAAGTGTAATTAAAATATTATGTAGTGCTGTTTAATTATACAGTAACTATCCACCTAAATATAGAAAGTGATCTAAAATAATAGCTAGAAAAAATTGAATTTTTTTTGCGCCATGATACATATTTAGAAAAAAGTCGGCATATGTCACAATTTTTTCATAGTTTGAGTTGATTTTACTAATTTATCTAATTTGATTTATTTTTACAGCCGTCAACATTTTTGTTACGCAAATAAAATTTATCAACTAAAACCATATTTTATTTTTAATTTAACTTTTAATTTTACCAAAGTCATTATCAAAGTGCTTCAGTAAAAATTACCGTGATTTTTACTGTTCCCGTTGAGCCAGAAACACTGTAAAATTTATCATATTCTCGTATTTTTGACCCTACTTTTTTTCTCAGTGTAAAATTATCATTTTTCTGAAATATTATAGCAATTTTATAACCTATTAGTACATATGTTGTTATCATTTTTCGCTAAATTATGAAGTAAATTGTTATCATAATTCATAAATTTATAGAAAAACCATTTTAAAGGATATTAAAATATTTTTTTAGATATGAAAAGAAAATACAATAAAAATGGTTAAATGTGTATTAAAAACTGATAAATTCTTAAGAAATCTAGAGGATTTTTCATGACAAAAACATAATTTATGATCTTTTGAAAAAAAAAAAAAAGCTTCCAAAGTTACAACAAAAATGCTAAAACGCTCTCTCTGAAAACAGAAAATAACACACCATTTTCTTAAAACTGAAATCATCTGCAAACTGATGTATTTTGTATAAAGCTATTTATTCAAAATTTCATTCTGGATCTGTTTTCCTCAATGCAATTTTTTTTAACTTGTACGCGAGATTTTTCAACTTCTAATAAATCTATTAAGTTAAAACTTGGTAGTTGCTTTGAGTTAAGCATGCTACATAAATTCATAGTAGCACTTGAATATTGCTGAATATTTTTTGTTGTTGTTTAAAATACATTTTTTCTCGTAAAAAAACCAAAAAAAAGTAAGTTTATTTTAATTTAAAAAGTACTTTTTATTTTTCAATTTCTTTGAGCTGTACTCTGCTGCAATTGAAAAAAAAAAGCAATTATCCCCAGGGAGAGAGTCTGTTTGCATCTAAGTGCACGCGAAGTGGATGTTAAGCTCCCAGGGCGAACGAATATCAACATCGCCAACTCTTGAAACGACGTAGCGACCTTCTTTTTGCTTATAAAAATACCACGAATTAAATTTCTGCTTGGCGAGTTTAAGGTTTAAAAGCTTTTAAACTGTTTTAAAGGCATAATTATATAATTTGTAATCTAAATAAAGCGTAACTATATGCAGTCGCGGATTATTACTTAAATCCTATATTCCACAATGGTCTTTTCTTAACTTGCAACGGGATATAGTTTGATTTTAAAAAGAGCATATTTTAATGCTTATTAAATGTAATTTCACACCCTTAACATGATTTTTATGAATTTAATTAAGTGCGCAAGATGTTATGGTACCTTTTGTTTTTTCAGATTTTAGCTCTGATAAATTAATAAAAGTTCTTTGCTTTATATCAAAACATTTTTAAGCTTGAATAATATAAGTACTTATAAGTAGGGGAGAGTGGGGTCAATTGTAACTTTTTTTACTTAACTATTTTTAACTAACAAAAAATTCAAAATATTATTAGTATTAATTGACAGACGAGTAAAATAGACTATCCTCTACTAGAAAAAATAAATAAATACCTTATTTTAAATGTTATTATATTAGTTATTAAAAATTTTTGACAATCGTGCACTTGTTACAATTGTCTCCCCTTACGGGGTCAAATGTAACAGTTCATATATTCAACTAAAACATAGTTAATTATACATATTATCTTAGTTGTGATATATTTTTTTATTGATCAAAATAGTAGTGATATTTTAGGAGTAAAAATAATAATGAGCAGAGACCTAAAGGGTTAAACTTTTGACTTTAAGGGGTTAAAAATTTTCATTTATGCTGTGAAAGGTGACAAATAAAATAATGCACATGCAACATAATATAAATGATATAGGAAACTATTGGTGGTTCTTAAAGAGTTAAGTAATGGTTTGTAAACATAAGATTATTAATTTTCAGCTGTTACATTCGTCCCTTTACTTATTGTTACAATCGTCGCCAAGACGCCATTTCAGCTTCATTTGTTAAAAACAATGCTAGTTTATTAACAAAACTAATCTTCATTTTTTGGAAATGTTCATTGAGGTGTCCACTTACATATTCGGTTAATAATTTTTATTTGTTTAAACAAAATTACTTTGTTACAATATAATATTCTAATACCAAAAAAAGTACTTACATAGCGTGAAAATATCTTTTGTGATGTAACTCTTTCAAAAGTACATAAAAATGGTTACCAGCAGGGGTGTACATGTAGATTTATTAAATACACCTTGTGCGCCACCTAGAAACCAAATCTAGAACCCGACGCTCGAAATTTTTGCTCTGTTACAATCGTACCCTGTTACAATTGATCCCACTCTCCCCTACTAAATAAAAAATTTAGAATACAAAGTAAACTTTTAGATCATTTATAGAAGGCTGAAAAAAATTATACTTCCTAGATAAAATCAAAACCATTTAGATCTCTTAAATTAGTGTTTTTTGAAAGATTAATAACCAAAGAAAGCTTGTATGAACCCAATAATAAATTAGAGATTCCGAATCTCTGATAAGTAATTTTTAACTTAAGATGAATAAAAATAGCTGATTTCAATCAAATGTGAAATATCCCAACCAAATAAATCTATTCAACGAAAAATGAAGTGATCAACCACTTTTCATCTCTGATTCAGATCACAAAAAAACATCCGCACCATTGTAAAACACCATTACTCAACTTCATATAATTTGTATTCGCTTATGCTCTAAAAGTAAACCACACTATTCTGCCCATATGAAAACCCCTCCTTAAAGGCCATAAGATTCATTTTGCTTTTCTTGTGGGAACTAGGCTCATATTTAATTTCTTTTTACTCTTTCGCTCCTATATATAGAAGCAAAAAGAAAAGCAACACAATTAAGGAGCGTTCTCTTTGGGTAGTTTTTGATGACCCTTTCTATTCTGTTTTGCCAAAATGTTGCATTTTGATACCTACAGTATAAACAAGGAATTGAAAAATAAGCACCAGAGAAAATTAGGTCTTCTGATTCAGCTAAAATGACCGTGAATAATTGTTTAATGACACGTCTTGAGCTATATTTAACTTGCAGAGCATGGAATGAAAAAGAAGACAAATCCATTATCATAGACCAGTGGGTTCAAGGGTCACGATCTGTTGGCGTACTTTTTTTGAAGTTTATTTTTCCCTACTCCAAATGCTTTTCTCTTTTAAAGTTGTCTTTTGTTGGAACAAAAATAAAGGAACAGGAACATTTTGTTCCGGAAATAATTGTAATAAAAGGAAGAGAAAATGTTCACGAGTCATTGCAGAGAATTTCTGTGAAACACTCGACCTTAATGCTTAACGGATTCAGATTATAATTAGTACCCACACTTTAACATGTATCATCAAAATCGTGTTCAGCCCTTAGCAACGGGTGTGCCCCGTTGTTTTCACGATCTTTCGCATAATATATATGATTTATAATTTAATTATAATTATTTTAAGATGAAAACAGATGTTATTTTAAGTGGATTTGTGAGTATAAAACTCTAAATTTTTGACAATTAGATTTTTTGAAACAACTGTATAACTCAAATAAAATTTTGATTTTCATGCATTTAATTAACTAAGGATACTAATTCTTAAAACATTTAATCTTAAACAGTCTAATCTGCCCGAGTTTTAGAGAATTTGGAATAATTTGAATTTTATGTTCGTCTCGGGCATTTTATTGAAGAGTACTCGAAGAAAACGTAATTTTTTCCCCATCTTAAAGTACGAAACAAGAAGATTGACACATAACATTTAATCTAACTCATATTAAGATGAGATGATAGGATTTTTATACAGTGGAAAGTACTACAATTTACAAAAGAGTTTTTAGATAGCTTCACTCAAATACAATGATCATTGTTTTTTTTAATTGCTTTAGTAAGCTAAGTTTTTAAATTAAATCATTCATAATTTTTTTTATATATACAATGTTTAAGTTATTATAGAATTTTTTTTTCCTTTATTAAATACAATTGGTAGTAATGAAACATATCAAATAAAAATATTACAATTCAAAGTTTTAAAAATTATAAAGATTCAAATTAATGAGAATCTAACTATTTTCATTAAATATGTTTCATGTGATTTTTTTTTTCAGGATCACGTTATGGCCGTCGATCAAATTGGTTTAAGATTCATTGCCTCATTCAAGACCAGGCAGAAATGTCCAGTAGGTTATCTGATCAAGGAGTACTATCCAATAATCACTATGATTCCAAAGAAATGGTTCACCATTTCCGTTCTGAATTTAGTGATGTTGCTCTACCAACCAACGGTCATTCTAACAGAGGATCACCGTCATCTGATCCAGGAACTATGGACACAACTACAAGTCCCGTTTCTTATAACTATTTTCCTTCAAAAAGTTCTTCGAACGGTTATTCCAATGGGTATTATGACACAAGCAGTCCATCTTATGAGAGGAAAGAAAATGTTGCCCTTCATCATCATCACCTGCCTTTGTCTCCGGTATCTCCTCTTCATCCAAGCAAATTCTTCTTCCATTCAGCTAATAGTAGTTTCTTTGCTAAAAACTTCAGCTCTCTGCCTAAAGTATTTAGTCCAGAGATGAACTATTCTCCACCTCATAGACTACTAGGTGTGCCAAGTAGTATTTTGACAAATCCAGCTCTAACATCAGCAAGAGATGGACCTTTGATAAATACAGAGTGTTTCAGAGACGTTCCCGTACAAGACACACCGATAGATTTGTCTGTCAAAAAACCAGAAACACCTAATTCCGATGCTACTGTAGATGGTATGAATGGTAACGATGAAGATGAATATATTAACATGGACGATAATGATGATAATGATAATGCCCCAACCAGAGCCGAAACTCCTTTAGATCTGACTGCTAAAAGAGCTGTATCTTGTTAAATTTCTGTTACTTAAATGATAAGATATTTTTATCATTGTGTTTCTAAAACATTGTTGTTATTGTTGTGTTTTAAAGTAATTCTTCTTAAAAAATACTTTTTTTTTTTTTTACATTTCATCGTGCGAGGTGCTACAGTCAAGTGTGGACAATCATAAACTTCATCAAGCTTTGACGATTAGTTTCGTCTGTCAGATACAGTATTAAAATTATCTGAGATTTTTTTTACCAGCTCCATACACGTGGCCAGTTCTGATGTGATTAGATTTCATGTAACTTATCTGTTATCTTATCACCTAAATAAGGTGATCTTAAAATGCGATGTGCCTAACTAAGTCATAAAATGTTTGTGATTGAATCTGAACAATTTTGTAGATATATGAACTATATGCAAAGGACTTATTTGTAATAAAGTGGTATTATGCATGTAAAACCCACCTTGTACAGTAACCTGTTGAACACAATGTGTTCAACAATATTTACAATGGAGCACATACTTACCTTTATTATATTCGCGTGCTTACTACGTAAACAATCATTTGTTTACTATTACGCATACCAATATAATAAAATATTTGTTCCAAGCAAATAATGCTTTGTTACATTTTTGTTTATCAATTACCATCGTACTTATGCCATATGAAAACTTGTTTTTTTATTATTATTATTATAGATACTATAAGTGAAACCTACCTCCGTTTTTTAGTGTTTTTGTTGATTTGTTAAATTCATTTTTGGTTCACTTTTGTTTCTCCTTCCTAACAAAAAATTAGTGTGACAGGTAAAATTAGTCATGTTAAATAAATTAGTACAGACACTACACACAATATGGTGCAGTACTTGAAAAAAAGCTTTTGCCAATGATAAGTTTTCGAAATATAAAATTTCATAAAGAAAAGAATAAGGATGAGAATAAAATTTCTTTAATTACTTAAAAAGTATGTTAATTACAAAAAAAAAACCATAAAAACATCGAAAACTATTTAATGCCAAAAAATTAACTTGATTAGATTTTTAATGAATGTTTTAAGTAAAAACAACGAACGCGTTAATTAATCTTCCAAAATTGTTCACTAAAAAACTTGAAAGAATAAAAACTTCTTTTTTTATTTCAAGACTTTTCCCTTAATATTTCTGAATATTTTTTTATTACACGCATTTTTACTGGAAATATTTCTTTTTTTATTCAAGTCTGTTTTTTTCTAAAGAAACATCGTATGCTAATGATTTCTTTTTAAACAGCAGCAAATACTTGACTTAATTAGTACAAAATGTTTATAATTTCACTCCCTATTTCTGCATCAGAAAGCAAAAGTGTTCCTCGATTATTAGCTAAGTTAAAGAAAAGTAAAAATCTGAGCCATTTCATATGAGCATTAAAAAACGAACAAAAGGTGTCATTCCGCTTGTAAAAATTATTGTTTACTGCATTCACAAAATAACGCGACGTCAAAAACCCATTTGAGGTCGAAATAAATTTATAAGCATGACCAACCATTGTTTTGTGATTATCAAAAGTGAAAGTAACAAGCACTTTAAGTCTTCCAACATTTCTTTTAAAGATTTGCTAATAACTTTCTCCCAACCATCTATCTATGTCAATAGGTTAGCGGCTACGGTCTGAATGTACCTTAGACTCATCATTCTAAAAATCCATTTTTTCCACAAGTGTAAGTTCTGACACGGTTCTTTTTTTCTCTTCGTTCGACGGAACAATCTTCATTGTTTCCATCATCAGAAGGTGTCGTTGAGATCTGAATTTGTATCGGACTTACGACATAAAAGGAACATAATTCCCTCAATAATATATCATAAAAATGGAATTTAAAAGTTTCGTTAGTTATCCTCTCTTTGATCCGTAAACTCGCCATGATTTTGTATGACTTGTTTTGAAAGAATAATTTGATGGTCTAAAGATAAAAAAGAACTTAGACAAAAAAAATTTTCTTGGATATATCTATTAAAGTTTTGTGCTTTTAGGAAAACAATGTTTTACGCTTAATTTAATTGACTGATTTGATCTTCATCGTCTGCTTTTTAAAATGAATTAATTGTTCTCATATTTAAATAAATCTGTTGTGTTTTTCCCTCCAATTTCAGCATGTGTTTAATCAAATCTTATAATATGCCAAGTATTAGTACAATTATATGCTTAAATTAACTTAACTCATGCTTTATGAAATGAAAGTTACGATTGGCTTATTTGAACTCAATAGAATTTTCTGAATTTTAAATTATATCGTCTGCTTCTTTAAATTGTGTCGTCTGCTTCTTTAAGTTGTATCGTCTGCTTCTTTAAGTTTTATCGTCTGATTCCCTTAGTTTTAATAAATGTTTAATTAAACTAAATGCTCAAGAGTGTGCTTATTTTAACAAATGTTTATTCAAACTTAATCATTAACATATCCATTGAATGATTAATTTATCGTTATTATTGGCTTATTTGAACTTTATCGTAATACTTAAATTAATTATCTGGGCATTTGTTTGTATCGTCTGCCTCTTTAAATTTCATTACCTGCTTTTTTTAAATTTTATACTAATTCAACAAAATATATAATAATCTAAGCACTGTATCGTCTGTTTTGTAATTCACTCATTAGGAAGGAGAATTCACAAATTAAAGCAATTTTTGTTTTGGAAATATATGTAGGCAGTATTTCCAACACATAAGAAAAGATCATTGTCAACTATATATGACTGTAATTTCATTAAACAAAAGCATTGTTCCGTTCTAAATTAAAAACATAATCAAAATATTCATAGAACGGCTAAATTCAAAAAGGATTACTGTTACACAAGTAATAACTAAAATCAAAACGTTTTAAAATTAAAATTAAAACACATTGAACTTTTTAAAAAGTTATCTTGTCATCCATTTACAACTGAATGTGATTTAATGATCAAAATTGTTATTGTCAATCAAAATATATTTTATATAGTTGTATTCTTACATTGTTGCAAAATGTTATGTACCTTTCGAATTATTATGTTTTAACCTCTATACTGCATTTTTGTTAAATATATTGTTTTCTGTTAAATCTTCATAAATATTTAAACTCCATATTGTTCCACTTTTTATAGCTAAATGTAACCAACGAAAAATATTTATACAACATAAATATTGCTTGAGCTAAAATGGAGTTATTTCGCTGTATCATTAGTAGTTCCTTTCATTTATTCAGAAATTATTCCGTACAAAACTTTCTTCCTCTAAACCATTAATCATTTTATCAGTTTTCATTGGCCAGTTATTTATTTTTATTATCATATTCAGTTTCGATTTGTCTGATTATGAAATTTGAAAAAAAAAATGTAAATAATTGTTTAAATTTTATATAATTCAAACATTTTTCATGAATGTCATTTTATTCAAATGCATAACATAAGTTAACATTTGAATACAAATTGTTATTAGCATATTTCCCACAGTATTTGTCATCATGCAATTTTCATAAGCACGTAGCAAGGCCACCAAGCATTCTAAAAGGTAATGCCACAATAGCAATAAATAGAGATAATTGTTTATGCAAATTCTGTAATATTACTTGAATGTTTTAATAAGCATATTTAAAAAATTACGAATAAAATTCTTTTCGAAATAAAAATTTAGAAGATTTTTGAAAACTGAAGGAGTTTATTCAACGTAATACGTTGGGTAAAAAAAGCATGCTTTCAAAGAACAAAAATGATTCGAAAACGACTCTAATTTTTATAATAATTTTATACTTTTTAGAATGACAATTATAGTGGAACGTTAAGCAAATACGGGAATCAATTACTCTATAAATTATTTTAATTTTCAAATTTATCAAGTGGCATTACCCCTGAAATACCTTAACGCATTCATAATCAATTGCATCATGTAAAAAAATACATTCCAACATAAAATTTATTGGGCCATATAAATATTAAATGTGATAATTTACGGTGTTTAAGAAGAGTTTGATTTTCAAAATCATTCTCAAGAGCTTATAAAGTTACGTCACTTTACAAAGCGCCATAACGCCTTAAATGATAATAATATTTAGAATAATCATATACTTACTTATTGTATTATTATTATTTTTATTCTGCGGACTAGCTACTTAAAAAGTTATAGTTTTATAACTATTTTAACTCGAATTAAAAAATATATTTTATAAACTCCATCATTTTCTTCTAATTTTTAATCTCAAATATTTATGCTCTTGTATTAAGAATATTTCCGCCATGTCTTCATCGCATTTTTTTTTAATTCATCATTCTTCATAAAAATTCTACTTGGCATTTTTTTAATGTATACTTCTATTTAATTTCTACTTATAAAGATCACGTTTAAAACATTTGTTTTGAACACGTTGAATAATCCTTCTGACGGAAAGTCTTTTTGAACAGTGTCAAACGATAATTCTGAACAAATATTGAGGATATCATGAAAGATGTCTTTCAACATGTTATTGCGATCATTTTATAAAAATGTATCATTTTGTAACATATAATTGTTATTGTTGCTATTGTTCAGAGAAGTCTGTATATTTGGGAATGGAAATTTAATAAATATTTTACACAAGAATTTTATTATAGATTCTTTTTGTTTGGTTTTATTATTTCTCCTAGTGATTTCAGATTTTATTTTAAATTACAACACACTACAAACTATTTATTGGTGCAATGGCTTAGTAGTTAAGACTCTGGTAATTGATCCACAGTTGGAGTTTGAAGCTTAACCAGGGTCAGATAGATGGGTAAAAGCTTGCTTGGGAATCAGGCTTTTTATCGTAATTTATAACTAGGATTCACACCCCCAATGAAAATTTAGTGGTCCCATAGAACCATCTAGGAATTTATTTAGTGGTTCAAAAACCTAATATGGTAGACAAACTTGAGAAATAAAATGGTGCAATGGCTCAGTAATTAAGACACTGGGAATTGATCCACAGTGGGAGTTTGAAGCGTAACCAGGGTCAGATAGATGGATAAAGGCTTGCTTGGGAATCAGGCTTTTTATCGTAATTTATAACTAGGATTCACACCACCAATGAAAATTTAGTGGTCCCATGGAACCATCTAGGTATTTATTTAGTGGTTCAAAAACTTAATATGGTAGACAAACTTGAGAAATAGAATGGTGCAATGGCTCAGTAATTAAGACACTGGGAATTGATCCACAATGGGGGTTTGAAGCTCAACCAGGGTCAGATAGATGGGTAAAAGCTAACCTGGGAATCAGACTTTTTATTTTATTTTATAGCTAGGGCTCACATCATCAATAAAATTTGGTGGTCCGATAGAACCATCCAGGTATTCGTTTAGTGGTTCAAAAACTTAGTATGGTAGACAAACTTGAGAATAAAAACGGAACATTACAATTACATAATTCATGTTATCCTACTCATTAAAAATTATTAATTTTCCTCTATAATACACCAAAACTAAAATTTCATTACTCTATAATGAGTGAAGATAAGTATTTACTAAAATTAAGTGAAAGAAATCTTAAATAATATAAGTAAATAGATTCAACTTAGAAATTAAAACGCTTAGACCAAATAAATAAATAAATCAGGAAAGCAGAAAAAAAGTAAGGGTAAACATATTATATTAATAATTAATTATTTAAAAACTGTAAAATTTTAAATAAACTCTATTCTAAAACAGTAAAAAATATGAAAAAATGAACAATTACACTGCCAGACATGAATGTAAATCACAGCACTATATGTAAATTTGAAATTTCATCATTTATAATTGAAAATGTTTGTATCAGACACTTTCAGTTATTCCATTTAAATACCACGCGCTTGAATTCCGTACCACGAGTAGAACAATAAAAATAGTGCCACAAAATTATTTTAGATGCATGGAATTCGATGCAAAAAAAAATCTTTTTTTCGTTACTTTTGTAAATTCCAAACATATTTCCAGGCAACAAATTCACCTCTTTTACGTATGATATCAGCGACATTTGACGAAAATAGTCCTCTTGTCGCCATACTAAAGTGAACCCAATTTATTACCGACGTTGAACTGCTGACATAATTCAGAGTTTATGTTTATCAATGTTCATCTCGTAGCCTTATAATTTTCAACCCAATCCAGAAGACAAGGGAATTGTCGGAAAATAAGTCTTCGTGGGGACCTTTTTAATGAAACTGACCATTATTTTAGAACAACGGTAAAAAGATTCTTACCCATGATCTACCACTGAGGATATTTTATGTCAGCACTGCGGTCAGTGCTCGTCGATAGCACGATTTATGCCAGACTCAGTCGAATGCGAACGTTCTTTCCCTTAAGTCACCGCGGCTGGGAAGCAGGGTTCAAAATAAGCCGTCATTAGTTTTACTTTCAACAAAAAATTTAAATTTGAGGCCTAGAAAATCAAACCCAGTCATCATAACTTTTGAAACCCCTTTATTCAGTGATTCAACTCCTAGACAAGCTATACAGCGCGCGGGAAATTACAAGTCAAACGTTACACGCTGTGAGTATATGGGGAAGGGTCCAAATTAGAACTTACGACATCCGAATTTGAGCTATCACTTTTTTGAAGCGTTCGATTCGTACTAATTTAGCATTTTACGACAGTTATGACGTGGTTTTTTTCAAATTCCGATATTTTGAATACAATTTCATTACGACGTTCAAATTTGAGTAATGACTTTTTGACGCACCTGATTCATGCCAATTCCATTGTAAATTAACGTCGTTGGATGATAGTTTTTCAGTTGTTATATATCCTTCTTTAGCTGTCTGTTTTCACGTAATTTTTAAACATCCGATGTTTTTAATACATTATTACGACACGCAAATTTCGATCTTGAGTTATCACTTTTTGTCGCGTTCGTTACGCAACGATTCTATCGTAACCATGCCGTTTTCTGATCATTTTTTGATCGGAACAAGCTTTTCTAAGTGGAAATGCAACCAGCAATTGATTGGTTAAGTTATTTTATTTAAATAAACTACATACAACAAATTTAGTTTAAAACGTGAAACATACCTTTAATGATTCGTTATGTGAGTAAATTAATGCAAAATTTTCCCCAACAAGCATTGTTTCTTCATTGATTAACATGGATCAAAATGGTTTTATGTGCTTCTGTGCAGAGAAACAAGACGTTGAACAGTATTTAATAGCCTAAATACATCCTCTTACACTAATAATTATGACTGATTTTTTTTTCAGTCTTTAAAATATATATTAAAAATATCCATCAAGCTGTGAAAAGGCGTTTATTATCGTTATTTAAAGTGCGAGAAAGTATAGAATCGAAATAAAATGCTCTAGATTCATTAAATATAGGTATCAATACTGTAAGTACTTATAAATTTCATTAAATATAGAAAGGACATTAAACGATCTTCCATCGCTTTTCATAGATGGAATTCTAATCACAGGTTTATTTTTTTTTTCCTGCTAAAATCATTTAACACTGTTCTTCAACAACTGATCTTGATGTTTGGAAGTCATTTCATTTTTCAAAAAATTCTAATATATTTAGTTAATGATCTCTCACCATTTCTCAATATTTAGAAGTCTATTCTAATTTATTCTTTTGCACCCTGGAGTTCCTGGTAAGTCCCCCTACACCTGTTTCTTACATCCCTTTTTTATTATCTTGTTCAAACATGTTCTTCTGCTCCTATTGTTTAAACCACATTGCACGCGTTTGTCTTTGAACTTCTCAACTATCATTTGGTGTTTAGACACTGTGGAAGTATCTCGTTTATAGAACCTTAATCTAGTATGTTCATTTCTGTACTTTCATTTATGCTTTATTCTAGTTGTTTTGTTACTTTAGTCTACATATCACAAGGTATACCCTACTCTGTTTGAATATTAATACATTAAAAAAAATACAACTTATAATGTTATGACACATCGAATCTCAAATTTGTAAAGTGGTTTTGATTTTAGCACTAAATTTCCACATATAGGGGAGTGTCGGGTACCCCCGCCCACTGTCAATTTCATATGTATAGAATATATTTTCAAGTCAATGGGCCATCGGACATTAATTGTTATATTAAAAAAAGATTATTTTCAAAGTTTCAAGTATTTATGCAGCTGGTAACATGTAAACAATAGTTGTGAAAATATGTTGAATCAGCGCCTCCTATAACTGAAAGCCTCCACACGGTTCTTTATAGGTAGTCCGATCAGACCACTGTGAAGGATATCCACTTTCCGAACGAGTCTTCTAATACAAAATCTAGTTGAAATAAGATAATGGTAGCAAATATATGACTAAAAATTTGTTTTATTTATGAATATTATTGGTTTGCCTTATTCACTTGTCAACCACCACAGATTCAATTCTCAAATATATATGATAAATTTCTCTCAATCACTTTCATAAAATGGTCTGGGTTTATGCGCCCAACTGGTTGACTTTTTAAACAGTCTGCGCGGACTACTTATAAAAGATCGTGTGGAGGCTTTTTGATGTAGGAGGTGATGGTTGAATACAGTAGTCAAATTTTTTAAATTTCTATTTTTTTAAGTTAAACTATTCTCTTTTTGATTTATTCTTTTTGCATTATTTAATTAGATGATAAAACAATAGAAACATACAAACATATTGATTATTACTCAATATTATACAGAAATATAAGCAATACTCCTTAAGTGGGCGGAGCTACCCGACTCTCCCCCATGGGTGAAAGCGAGACGGAAAAGAGAAAAAGCTGGTAGAAAATCCATTTTAGTTTTAGCACGTTTTCTGGAGGAGTTACACTTTTCTTTTTTTCAATTATTCAGCCATATCTACTTTCCTGAAAAGACAGAAGCAGTTTTGTATATATGCTGAAATTGTAAAAAAATAACGGTAGTTACAGAAATTTAATGTTACTTGAAAAAAAATGCTAGAATGAAGTGCCTTTCGTACCAGTTTTTGCTCTTTTCCGTCTTGCTATATATAGGCTTTCAGCCCTACTTATTGAAATATCGCGTCTCTCTCCTACTTATTGAAATATCGCGATTTTTATAAAAGGGATTTTAAGGGTTTTTATTTGGCGTTAAGGTTCGAATTTTGCATTCAATTTTATTTTGTCTTATAAATATAACTGGTTTAATTACAAAACCCATTAAACTTTGAGATTTCTTAAAAATATTTTCGAAAAACAATTACACAGATAAAAATATACCAACAAACCCAAATATCTTGGAGTATAAAATTCAACCTAGACTAATAAGAATCAAAGTATCTAAACATAATTCTTGTCTAGTGTTCTTTTTCGAACAATAATCGAAGAGGAGTCTCTTAATTGTTTGAAGAAGAAGAAAAAAAAATACCACTTTACTTTCTACTTAATGTAAACAATACCTGTCCCGAAATCGAACTCTAACTCCTCGCCAGTTTTTGTTCTTGGAACACCCATCACTTTTAACGACAATTGGTTTGTCTTTTAATGCCTCTTGTTACACTTGCCCACGATTAAAGTATAAAAGGTCCTGCCCTATACCATATAAATCTCAAACTAGATGCATAGACTTGCCGCCTAAGTCTACAAAAGGTTACTCACTTTATGAATATTCATCAAAGGGATGGGGCACTTGTTGAGTAGCACCAAATGACTAAAGACGGAATTTTGAACATCTAGTTCCTTGGCATCAACAGAGACTTGCTCTTGATTAAACGAACTCTAACCCCAATTTTCCAAGGTCGGAGGGTGGAATATCTCAAAGAACCGGTAGTCACATAAAAGTGCACAGAAAATTGAATGAACATGCATAATTGAAATTTGAAACTCCGTGGGAAAAGAATGTTTTCCTACTTTTGCCAATATTTAAATTTGAAGTAGCGATGCTAGAATAGACGTTATAAGAAATGGAATATTTCTAAGAACCGGTCGTATAGTGCAAATAAAATTGAATGAACATGCATCATTGAAATTTGCAACTTCAAAATATCAAAGCATATTCGTTTCAAAATGTTTCCTACTTCAAATGTTATTCAAATGTTTTCCTACTTTTACCAGTATTTAAATTTGAAATAGCGATGCTGGAATAGACATTAAAAGAAATGGAATATTTCAAAGAACCGGTAGTCACACAAAAAGGCAGAGCAAATTGAAAGGACATGCATATTGAAATTTGTAACTTCAAAACATCGAAGCATGTTCATTCAAAATTGTAAGTTAGTATAAAATAGTGAACGAAGATGCATCATTGAAATTTAAAACTTGCGGTTGTCGCATGAAACTTCAAAGAAAATTGAATGAATATGCATAGTTGAAATTTGCATATCTGTGAGAAAAGAATGAATTTAAATTCATCGATGCTGGAGTAGAATAGTTATAAAATATCCGTATTGATAACAGAAAGTAAATGTTCTTTTTTGAATGAATCATGTCTTTTAATTCTTGATTTGATACTTTGATAACCTATATGTTCCGATAAATTGTCTTGTTTATGAAGTTTATTCACCTGAAATGTGATTATTTTTTCAAAAGCTCCTTGTCACTTTCTTAATGTTCAAGTGATTATAATATCAGCAAAAAATTTATCGATGCATTCTAGAAATAATGTATTTTTATGGTTGCTTTTTTGAAAATACAGATGCTTATTGCAGTTTTATGCATCGTCAAATTAGATCGAGTCAATCAGCAAGATCTTTTTCTGGAATACAAATGAATAAATCGTATAAATCAACCTTTTTTTCAAATTTTATGGGTATGTCTACTTTTCTGAAGAAATCAATGATACATTATTTTATATTTAGGTTCACAAATTCGATCTTGTCGTACTAATAAAATTTAGGTCAATTCAATCAACAAATTTTTATTGCTATGGTTGCTTTTCTGAAAATAACAATGATAATTACAGCTTTATGCTTAACATCGTCAAATTAGATCGAGTCAATCACCAAAATTTTATTGCTATGGTAGCTTTTCTAGAATACCAATGATATTTACAATTTTATATATAAAACCACTAGATTAATCAACAGTTCTTTTTTTCAAATTTTATAGATAATGTTTTTTTTTTTTTCCTGACAATACCAATGATATATACAGTTTTATATTCAACTCCGTCAAATTTGATCGTACCCAACTGACAAAATTTAGGTCGATTCAATTAAAAATATTTTATTGCTGTTGTTGCTTTTCTGAAAATTAAAATGGTATTTTAATTTTTTTATTATTATTACAGAAATTTTTGCAGCTATGGTTTCTTTTTTGAAAATAGCAATGCTAATTACAGATTTATACTTAATATCGTCGAATCAGATCGAGTCAATCAGCAAAATTTGATTGCTATGGTAGCTTTTCTGGAATATGATATTTACAGTTTTATATTAAAAAGCCGCCAGATTCGATCGCATCAATTAACTAATTTTTCTTAAATTTTACAGGTATGGTTACTTTTCTGAAAATACCAATGGTATATATACAGTTTTATATTTAACTCTAACAAATTATATCGAATCATGCTAATCAAAGTTAGGTCGTTTCAATCAACATTTCTATATTGTTATGGTTGCTTTTCTGAAAATAACAATGATATTTACATTTTTATATTCAACACCATTAAAATAGATCATGTCAAGCTGACAAAATTTAGATCATGTCATTGTTGATCAACTTTTGATAAATTATTTTGATTAGAATGTCTGGAAAGTATTGATGTCTTATGCGCAAAGATAATCATGCCGTTTGCCATGAAATATCACTTTAACCTCTACGATCTCTTAGCCAACAATGGACTGTTGGAAGAATTCTATTTAGTTTCATATATAGACAATTTTGAAATTTTTTATTTGTGAAAAAACCTATCGCAAATATAAAAAATAAAAATATTTCTCAAACAAAAGAAGTATCGTCCAAGCTACCAGAATATGGTACAATTTACCGTGTTTCCGGCTTTATAAGAATAGTAAAATCTCGGTAATTCATTTCAAAACACTTTAGCAATAATTTTAGTAAAATTAACAATAAAAAAAACTGTTTTATAATATGTAATAAAATTTTGAAAATGCGGTAAAATTTGATAATTTTGTCATGATATCTTAGAACATGGTGTAAAGAATATTTATTCGGTCAAATTTAGTTTTGGGTTTTGTATTTCTTACAAAATGTATGGCAAACTATAATTTATAATATAAATTTCTACTAAAATACTATAATTTATAATATAATTTATATTATAATATAATTTATAATATTATTTATATTATTATCATAAATTATAATTTATAATAATAATATAAATAAAGAACTATAATTTTGAAATCAGAATGTCCGGTAACCACGTAACTATATGACCGGAAAGATTAACAAATGAATGGTTTAAATACCATTTATTTTTTAACGAGAACAAAACTTTTTTTACCGGAAATGTCATTACCATCCAATACGGTAATATTACCAGATTTGTCTTTTTCATGTGGAAATAAGCTATAACCATTGCATGTTTGTGTAACCTTGAAAGAAAGGAGAGGTATCAAATGTCATTTTAAGTTGCTTTTTTATTGGTTATGAAACTGCTTTATTAATAGTTAACTTTTTAATTGAATTTTGTCTTCGAGCAAAAAAAATTTAAATGTCTTTAAAAAATAACTTTTTTATGTATATATAATAACAAATATAATATCACATACAATAACTTTCGCGTGATATTAGATATTTTGTCAAGTACATAGAACTTCCAATTTATATTAACATAGTATACATAGTATACATAGTATACATAATATACATAGAACTTCCAATTTATATTAATTAATCTACTTTGTGGGTATATACCGGTAGAGTTTCTCAAATAATGTCCCTAAGAGCCCTTGGGTTCCCTAGAAAGTTCACAGAGGTTCCGAAAGTTATGACTTTTTTTAAAAAATTCAGTAATGATTTTTGAAATCTAGAGTATGCATCCAGCTAATAATCCATTATTTATTTAATATTTAGGTTATTTTTATGAAAATAATTTAAAATGAAGAATTATTTTTCTCTAATAACTATTCTCACCGTTTAAAATAGTTACTTTTCAAAAATTGTAATTCAGCTTATTTTGTTTAATTTAAACTTCAGGATCCGCAACAGGATAATCTTCAAAAATTCCAATATTTTTTAATTATTTTAAAAAAATAAAAGGACTGTTCCTTTTTAAAATGATGCAAATTTATGCTTTCATCTTAATTAGAGCGCAAGATATGGTCATGGAAGATTCTGCATTATTTTAGAAGTTGTAATATTGTGTTTTCACATCGATTTCAAAATGCTTTTTATTCGCCATGATTATTTTTTTCACATTCTTCAATATTAAATTTATGTATCGCAAAAACTATTTAAGACTGTTGCATAAAATTTGGAACATGCGTTTTTTTTTCAGATAATTTACTTTAATTAAATTTCAGAAAATGAAATAAATTTATTTCGATTTGGATACATAATTTGTTTGAAAAATATCACTGTAGAAAAAACAAATTTTCACTTTTTGATGACATTTACATGAAATGTTTCTTAATAAATTTGATGTTTTTTTTTCCAGCATATTTCACTTGCTAATAAATGTTTTTCAAAAGTCAGGGTTCCGCCAAAAGACTTCGATCATTTAGGGTTCCATAGCTGAAAGAAATTAGAAACCTGATTTAGATGACTAGATGAAAATTAGAGACCTGATTGATACGTGAATTAGATTTGTAGACATTTAGTCATATTTACTGAATCATTAGCTTCCCCATCCATTTCAAAACCAAAAGAACAAGATTTATCATATACTCTCAGAAAAACCTGTTCAACGTTAAATCAAAATAATCCGCCAATAAGTTTAGAAAATACAATTATATGGTTCAATTTGTTAGTATATTAATTAAACAGCATATATTTTATTTCATAAACGTCGTTGAACAGCCGACCCAATTTTGTGTTTACGACTACTAATATTCAACTCCGTTGCCTTGTAATTTATATATATATATATATATATATATATATATATATATTATACTCATTATATAATAAGCTAGTACAAGAATTTTTCATAAAATACGAGTACATTTTAAGAAGTTTCACAAATGTGCCCCGGATCCTCTACGGCAAAAACTACTAGGCTTAAATGCACTGCTTACCATAAAGCACAATTTTAAATCTTATTGATGAAGAAATTACATTCACATTAAATATTTCTGAACTATTTTAATATTTTGT
This sequence comes from Parasteatoda lunata, assembly GCA_949128135.1. Classification (NCBI taxonomy): domain Eukaryota; kingdom Metazoa; phylum Arthropoda; class Arachnida; order Araneae; family Theridiidae; genus Parasteatoda; species Parasteatoda lunata. The sequence goes on along the minus strand of OX421981.1, from coordinate 29,164,031 downwards.
AAGCCTATTTACACCTGGTAATGAACTTTTTTTTGAAAGTCAGAGTTCCACCAAAGAAAGTTCGATAACTTAGGGTTCTGTAGTTGAAAAAAAAAATCGCGAATCGCTGTTCTAGGAGATTTAGATTTGGAGACATTTAGTGATATATTTATTTTATAATTAGCAACCCCAGCAATTTCAAAATTAAAATAACAAGAATGATCATACACTTTCAGAAAAACTTGTTCAACGTTAAATCAAAATAATCCGTCTGATAATCTGATTAAATTTAGTAATAATATAGTGGAATGCAGCAAATTTGTGAAAGACATGTTTTAACATATTTAAAAATTTCTCAGTCTCTGAATTTACTGGTGTCTCGTAAAAAGATATATAAGTTCAAATGACAAATAATCTTTTAATTTCCGTCATTCGAACTATTTTAAGTAATAAAGTTGAAGCTTTTAACAGATAAATTAAAGGTGAAACGTTTTCCCGCATTACCTCCGATATCACGTGACTATGTTTACTCGGAACAAAAGAGTTGTTCAATTTTAAGTCATTCCAACAAAAGACATTTATATTTAAAAGATTTTGACAGCCTATATAATAACGCATGGCAGTTTTTAAGGAAAATTTCAAGACTTTTTATTATCACTACGTTAATGTTGTTATGATACAATTTTGTTCATTTTCCTCCCAATTGTTCATAATATTTCAGATCAAAACAAACATTTAGATATCATTATTCTAGATTTGAAAGAGCATTTATGTTGCATTAAATAAAATTTTTTGCACATAATAAAACTGTGACTTGTTTTTAAGAGGTATAACAAGTTTTAAGAACTTAATACCTTTACATTTCATTGATGCTACAGCGATGTAGTTGTTTCAAAAAGCTTGCTTTAAACTATTTTTTTAATAAGTTTTGTATGAATTAATTGTGCTATGATAAAAATATTAAATTTTAATGCGGTATTCACTCTTTAAATTTTTGAAGTAAATTAAATCATGCACATTTGTTGCTTAGCTACTATAGAATAAATTTATCCTTATCACCGTGAAAATTAAAGCATATTTATTTATTTATTGTAGAAATATACATTTAAGATAAAAAATAACACTTATATTTACTAAATAAGATCTTTTAAACAAAAAAATCTTTTAACCTTCTTCTAACTAAAACCTTTTAACTTTCATAACTGTTGTTGAGCAGCGAACCCGATTCTGAGTTAACGATTATCAATGTTCAACTCCATAAATTTGTAATTTTTAATCTAACCCAAAAGACAATGGAACGCCTGGGAACCATCGTAGCTCAGGGGATAGAGCGTTCGTCATCCAATGAGGTGAACCAGGTCTGAGTCCCAGCGATGTCTGGTCGATTCGAATTTCGCACCTGGCCCGCAACGACCACAATGCTGACGTAAAATATCGTCAGTGGTAGACGGATCGTGGGTGCGATTCCCCTTGCCGTCATTCTAACCGTGGGAGATTTTCGTGGTTTTTCTTTCCATGTAACACAAATGCGAGTTAATTCCATTAAAAAAATCTCCACTAAGGCAAATTTCATCCAATACTTGATCCAGAGTTCCCTTGTCTTCTGGATTGGGTTCACAATTACAAGGTTAACATTAGTAGTCGTAAACCCAAAATTGGACTTAGAACTAACCCACATTTGCTCTACATCTAGAGGGGTACCACGAAAACCCCTCGTTTCACCGGCCTTTTAACCGTATTACGGTTAGAACAGGTACCACGGTTATGAGGGGGGTACCTCGTTGGGCAGTAAACGAGCCACCTGAGCTACCGCGGCTCAATAAAACGTTTTGTCATAAGATTTTAAAGTCATAAAAAATGCCAAGATTTGCAGCATGTCTATTAAAAATTTAAAAGCTATATAAATAAAATGTTTAACCTGTTAGTTTTTTTTTTTTTTTTTTTTTTTTTATGAATTTGCAAAATAAATATGTTTGCAAATAATTCACTGAATTTATTATGGATCATAAGGTGATCCATATTTAACTTAATTACACGATACTATCGTTTAAAAGATATTCAATAAAACGTTTCTTAAAGGCTGTACGATAATATGGTTTATACCATTATTATGGCTCAACTTTGATTTTTTTTTTCTGAGAATGCATAGTTTAAATCAGCCACATTTTTGGAATTTTCAAAATAACTCAGCTTCTAGAATAAAAACGCAACGAAAAAGTTTTCTGTACTGCTTTGGTGTAAGTTTACGAACGTTTTAAAATTATACGATTATAGGTTTCTAATATAACCTCTTACTAAATCGCAAATTTCATAAGTTTTCTCTAACAAAACTATTGAGGTTGTTTTGAAGTGGACAAAAAACTATTTTAAAACTCAACCTTTGAATGCCTGTAATCAAAGTGAATGGAGTTACTTTATTCACACTGTTTTGAGGTTGACGAGAGAGCCACTACCTTAGAGCCACTAGCTTAAAGAGACTGTTTTTGAGGTGTACAGATTATTATTTTACTTCAAGCAAATAAGTACAAGTAGGGGGGAATTAATTTCACCCGATTTCAACCAAAAGTAGTAGCAGCTGAGCTCTACATATGAGATTGAATTTATGAGGTATAAATGAGGTTGAAATTAAGATTTATTGATAATGTCATTTTTGTCAAAAAACTTAACCACATTTTCTATCTCATGCGTATTTTTTTACACCTGTCAAATTCTAACCAACCTCAAAAACACTTTTTCTTAAAGGTTTCCTATTCTAGTTTCTAGTTAAATGTATGTGCTTTAGTTTTAACCAAATCATTGTTTTGTAAACGAAAGTTAAGCACTTTCAATTCTCTCTTCGCATAGATCATCATTTCGTTGCCTGAAATGTGTGCTCAAACTAAAATGTAATAAACTATTTATTTATTTTTTTTAATATAAAATTTTTATATATATATATATATATATATATATATAAGAATATTCAATTTTTTTTCTGTTCAATTAGTTGGCGTTATTCCTAAAAATATTTAAAAACTTATAAGTGAACCTCTGTGAGCTTTTCTCCATTTCCATGTATGGGAAAATAAATAGTTTTATTATTCAATGCAAAGACATAGGAGGCCATTTTTGTAATTTCGAATTCAACTTTATTTTTCCTGTGTTAATTTCTATTTGAGTTAGACCTACTTTATTAGAAAACCTTAAAAAAGTTCACACACGCGATGTGTTACTCAAAAAAGAAAAAGAAAAAAGCTTAAAATAAATAAAATTGCAAATTATCTTGACCTTTTGATTTAAAACATTGTGAATAAATGTTAAGCTATGTCGAAAAATTGCAATAAAAATCAATAGCCGTATTCTAAGAACTATTTAAATGCAACAAAATATGAATTTTTGTTTCTACATTAACCATAATAGTTTATAGCTTACACACACGTTGTTATTTCCTGCAAGTCTTTAAAGTAGCGAGCATTAAAAAAAATTAAGGACATCTGACCTTTTATTGAGAAAGAAAACAGGATAAATAAAACAACCTTTTATTTAAGCGATGAAATAATCGCTATTTGGAAAGACTATAAATCAATTTGACCTCACTTGGTTACTAGTGTCTTCGTTTCTTAAAATAATACATCGGACCTTGGGTAGAATTTTTGTTATCATCCAGATTCTGGTAAGCAACAAAGAATACACGTGATAACCTTTTGTATACAATTCTTAATTGTTTTCTAAAGCTTCTTTAGTTTGTATTAAGTAATAATACAGAGATTGCTGTTCCTTTATAAGCATCTAGTTTTGTGGATCCACCTCTTAGAGAAAAGCTCAAGGCCTTGGAAGAGCGACATAATAGAACCATAACTTCCTATGAAGATTATCTTATGTTCCAGTCCTTGGGTGTTGGTAACAACCAAGGGAGAGCTAGAAAGAATGTTATGATGAGCAAGGCTGAAAGGGAGAGAGCTGCATTATAATGTGGGCACAGGTTGAAGGTAGGGAAAAGCGCCAAGGCTTGTGGACAAGGCCGATTCTTAATCGAACTGATTGGTAAGCGATAGAATGTAGACGTAAATTAGAGTGTTGATTAATTTGCAACACCCATATCTATTGTTCTTGTTTACAAGATGCGCTACGATGAGCTTGATTCATGAATTGTTGGAACATACTTAAGGATAATAACCTTAGAAATTCCTCAGATTGATAAGGAGATTTCTTTAAAAAAATTAATCGGCCTTCAATAACAAAGACTTTAAAAAAATGAATAGAAATAGAAGTTAGTTGTTTATTTATATTGTTTTAAATATGAATACTGCATGCAATTTGGCGGAATCTACCGTTATGCAATGACATATGGTAGCTATCACGGCATAGTTTGCGTTACAATTATGTGAGATTTAAGCTGACTGCAAAAGGAAAAAACTGATCAATGAAGGTTTAAAATTATATTTTTCTTAGTTTCTTATTATTTGATCAAAAAATGTTTTTCGCAATAAAATTATTCTGAAGGATAATCTGTCGAAGCTCTAAATATCCTATTTGAAATAAATGAAAAATATGTACTAAAATGCATTAAATTTTCGAGATTTGTTTTATTTTTTTTACCGTTATTAAGTACTCTGATGCAATATTTACAGAATTTCCAAGTCGAAATTTGTAGATTCGTTTAATATTTTAAACGCTAGTTACAATTATTATTCGCAAAGTTTCTAATTTACCATTAGTTAAAAACTACAACACATTATTTTTAAACTTAAGTTTTACTTTTTTAGTTGGTTTTACCAAATTGTTTTTAATCAGCTATGCCCTCAAATTAGCTGTTTTTATCATTTAAAATTAAGATAAATATTAATTTTTTTTTAAAATAATACAAGATATGTTTAAAATAATGATTAATATGCCGTTGGGGAAAAGGGCTGGCGTGGGCAAATTTTCTTAAGAAAGACTGCCAATTAAGAAAATATACTATCCTATATATTTGCTTATTTTTTCTTTCAATAAATCAATATCTGATATTAATGATATGTATTTTTAAAAACTTTAATTATCTTATTAACCTCCATTTATCCTTTATTGAACATAGTAAGAAAAATTGAAAATCCCCCGAATATAGTAGACTTTTTTTTACATTTTAGAAACGAACTTAATATTATAATAATAATAACATGATCCAAAACTGAAACATTTATACACTGTTTGAAATTTCTCGAAAAATATGGTTAATTAACAATTTATTTAATTTTTATTTTACTATTATTAACTAAAATAAATATATCAAATAATCATAAAAATCATAAAATCACAAATAATCATAAAAGGACATTCAAACTGTTGACTGTAAGAAAAAATCGTTTATTAACTGTTTTTCCTTAATACGGTTAAATAACCAGAATTTTGTAAATGTCAACTCGGCCCACAACCAATGAGAATTCAAATCAAATTTTTCGAAAGGTTTATGAACTCGTATTTTTATTTTTCATCATCGGATGCCTAACAAAATAGCGGATGATCAGTAATAACATGAAGCCATTTATATCCTTCCAGTAATCGCATGACCTGGTCGGTTGAACTAAGGCTCCATTCCCTGAGTTGACATCAAAATATTTCATCTATTCCTCCAACACATAAGAAGTTTTCAGCACCCTTCTCTCCTTAATTGGTGATACTGGACTACTGAAATACGAAATTCATATTTAAGCATAGATGGCAAAACCACGGGATTAACACAAAAAGTCTTGTAATTCTCATCTCTCACGATAGAAGACACCACTAGATAAATTAATTAAGACACTGCATTCTACGGTCCACTTGACAAAACACAACTCAACAACAACTTACCTCCAATGTCCTGTACCTGACAAAAAGCCTAACTCCAATGCCCAGTTAAATTTTATTTTTATAGTTTTGAAACTATCTTAGTTGTAAATGGTTACAAACCTGCAAAGGAAAAGAATGGTTCCTAACCGTGAACTTTACTGTTAACCGGATGGACGTACTCCTGTCGGTTATTTTACAGTAATTTTAGAAGGAAAATTCTGACAGTGTGTATCCCAGAAATGAAGGTTTAACATATCAATTTCTAAAGGTTTGGACTAACATATAAATTTATAATAGCTTTCAACTTCCAATTTACTAACAAATAAGTATTGCTAAATTAACTGCGTAATTAATGCTCAATTATCTGAAATACAATTAACATCCAGAAAAACCTATTGCTTTGTTAAGAATAATAGTAAATTTTATTCAATCAATTTAAATAATGTAATACTTATAGCATACAATTGTTAAAAAAATATTAAATTTTATCAAAGGAAAAAAAACGGGAATTCTCCAAAAGAAATCTTTGTATTTTGCAATTCTCATCTAGCTATCAGTAAAATAAATTTTTATGTTTCATTTTAACGTAGCGCTAGAGTTTGAAAACTCTTGATAGCTTTTATGATTTAAAATATGTTATCATTGTTTCTATAAAAATAAACAACTATATTATTAAAAAAAGTGACTCTGTGGATTGTTCTTTCATTTTCTTCCTCTTACAGCTTTAAGTAAAACTGCGCTTTTTTTCAAAAAAAAAAAAAATAAATAAATAATAATAATAATAATACAAATAATACCAGTAAAAGTACGCAATATTTTCTTCATTTTCAATAAATTCTTCATATTTCTGTATATTCTGAAATAAATATCTGGAATAATTTCTAAATAATTTATTTAGCATCCCTAATTGCTGAGAATTTTTTATGACTGAAAACTTTTTATAATCATAACAAATTATGGAAATAATTATTGAAATAATGACCGGATGGCTCAGTGGTTAAGGCTCAAAACTGTTATTGTGTTGGACTAGGGTTTGATTTCTAGTGGCGGTTTGAAATCCATCTTCAAATCAATGGGTTTCAGCTGGTGTGGGAAGTAAAAGCATCTTGTGTGCAATGCTGGCTTAAATGTCACATACTTTTTGTCAAATGGTGAATCTATGACCTCTATTGTCCACGGCAGGTTGTTGGAAGAATACTTTACTTTAGAATTATTAAAATAACTTACTATTGCTAAACCCTTTAATATATACATACATTTTTTTTGAAAGTGTGTTATATATTACGAAATTATAGGAAATAAAATAATCATCTTTCTTTAAACTCTCAAAAAATATTTTCAACCATTCAATGTTTTAATCCTCTCTAACATGTCCTCGAATTAAATTGTTTGTTCGATACTCTAAATTCCAGAAAAAAAAATTATAATTGAATTAACTTAAGTAAAACTGATAACTTGGCATTAAAACTGATTGAAATAATTACTAAAATAACATAACACTAACATAACTTTCCTTAAAAAAAGGGGCTATACATTTAGAAAGAATGAAAGAAAGAAAACGCAACGTTACATAATATTTCAGAAGATATTCTTGATTTTTTTTTCATATTTTCCAACCCACTATCGAAACAAATTATTTTCTTTGATAATTTGTTTCGAAGTTTTTATCACAGAATTTTCTTTATTAATACTGCAATTGACAAGAGTAATTATTAAAAGAACGCGGCACTGACAAATGTTTTAACGCAAACGTTATTTTTCTTTAAGTGTTATATTTAAATAAAGGCTAAAAGAAAAAAATATACAATGATCTCCTATTTCTCATCAAAATAGAATTCTTGACATGATATTGCAAGAAGTACCCTATTTAGACCGAAGATAATCTCTTAAACAACAATCTTTCGTAAGAATCCTATTGCTAAGAAACATTTTCATCAAATCAGCAAGACATACTTTGTTCCGTTGAAAACCCACTTAAATCGGTTCAAAAGGAAACAGTAAAGGGTGGTCTCGTACGACAAGGCCACTCTAGAATACAACACCTCACTAGAAAAACTCAAATAAAGAAAGGTACGCCCTCAATTCACTTTATTTCGTCTCCAGGAGCTTTCTTTTACTATGGCGTGAAATAGACTCCCATCTATTCCCAATCAGTCCTGCTTTTGATTTTTAAGAACTAATGAAGGGCAAAGTTTATTATTAAAGAGCTCTTCACACTCAATAAGAAATGGAATTTGCGAAGGTTGGTTAGAATTAATTAAAAGGTTCTGAATCCTATATGGGCAGCTTTCAAAATAAATGTGATTCATTATTCCTTTTGTAATAGAAAAGTAAGTTTTAGCCTTATATGTACTAGTGGTAACAGGTAAAAAGTTTGTATAAAAGAATTAGATAAATCTTAATTCGACACTAGGCTTAGTACAGAGGTAAAATTTTGTCTTCAATTCACTTTATTTCGTCTCCAGGAGCTTTATTTTACTGTGACGTGAAATAGACTCCCATCTATTTCCAATAAGTTCTGCTTTTGATTTTGATTTATAAAAGAATTAGCTAAATCTTTATACGACACTAGGCTTAATACTGAGATAAAATTTTGTCTATAATACACTTTACTTTGTCTCCAGGAGCTTTTTTTTTAATATGGAGTGAAATAAACTCCCATCTATTCCCTATCAGTCCTGCTTTTGATTTTTAAGAACTAATGAAGGGTAAAGTTTATTATTAAGAACTCTTCACACTCAATAAAAAGTGGAATTTGCGAAAGTTGGTTAGAATTAATTAAAAGGTTTTGAATCCTATATGTGCAGCTTCAAAATAAATGCGATTCATTATTTCTTTTTTCGTAGAAAAGTAGGTTTCAGCCTTATGTATACTAGTGGTAACAGGTAAAAAGTATGTATAAAAGAATTAGTTAAACCTTTATACAACACTAGGCTTAATATTGAGATAAACATCTGTCTTCACTTCACTTTATTTTGTCTCCAGCTTTCTTTTACTATGGCGTGAAATAGACTCCCATCTATTCCCAATCAGTCCTGCTTTTGATTTTTAGGAACTAATGAAGAGCAAAGTTTATTATTAAAGAGTTGTTTATCCTATTATCACTATTTAGTTTATTATCACACTCAATAAGAAGAGGAATTTGAAAAGGTGGATAAAATTAATTAAAAGTTTTTGAATCCTATATGGGCCGCTCCGAAATAAATGTGATTCATTATTTCTTTTTTCGTAGAAAAGTATGTTTCAGCCTTATGTATACTAGAGGTAACAAGTAAAAAGTATATATAAAAGAATTAATTAAACCTTTATACAACACTAGGCTTAATATTGAGATAAACATCTGTCTTCACTTCACTTTATTTTGTCTCCAGGAGCTTTCTTTTACTATGGCGTGAAATAGATTCCCATCTATTCCCAATCAGTCCTGTTTATGATTTTTGAGAACTAATGAAGGGCAAAGTTTATTATTAAAGAACTCTTCAAAGTAAATAAGATGTTGAATTTGTGATGGTTGATTGTAATTAATTAAAAGATCTTGTATTCTATATGGGCAGCTTCAAACTAAGTGGTGATTCATTCATTTTTTAGTGGAAAAGTAGATTGTAATAGGCCCAATGTGTACCAGTGGTAATATGTAAAATTTATGCATAAAGGAATCAATAATTCTTTGTTTGACCCTAGGTTAATACCTTTCATTTGAAAGTTGCAATAAATAAATTTTATTTTATCTTTTAATGCAATTGCTGCTTGTGAACTTATTGATAAAATTTACTTTATTTAAAAAGAAACCGATAAATGTTCGTTTTAATCTAATATTGTCCTTAAGATATAGTCATTTTTATGTATATTTTATATTATAACCTGCGTTTAGCAGGAGACCCATTTTGGGGCTTACGACTATTAATATTCAACTCTATATCTAGCCTCTATATTTTGAACTCAAACTAAAAAACATGGGACCTTTTTGGAGGGCCTTCGTAAATTAAATAATTTTCCACTTCAAATAAATTAGCATATTTAAGATTAAGCCCTCCAGTTACTAAGATTGAATTCTGTTTTGCGAAAATCGCATCAATTGTCCAAAAGTTATTGAGGCATTCTTTCTTCTTTTTCTTGTACATTCTGTATTTTTGCCCAGTGCTGAAAATTATGGTCTTTCAGACCTTATAGTGCAAGCAGAGGATGTTAATTGTAATTCATTAGACATCTAAATTTAAAACACGCCTTTTTTAAAACAAATAAATAAAAAAAAACACTGTAACAAAGGAAAAGTCTTAATTCCTAGAAGAATTTCCAATAATTTTTCTCAGCAAAATAAAACATTCGTATCCATCGCAATTGGTAATACTTTTATATTTACGAATATTTTTATTTTGATCTAAGATCATGTAACTGCATTTTTTTTGTTACTAAATTGGTATAGCTAGCACAAAAAGTATTATACTACAATCTGCTGCACTACATAATTTTACACTACCACTAAAATTATTATATATAACACTACTGCATTATATAATTTGACACTAACACTATATGTATTATATATGTAACACTACTGCACCACATAGTTTGATGCTGACATTGTAAGTATTATATTTAACACTACAGTACTACATGATTTGGCACTAACACTATAAGTATTATATATAACACTACTGCAAAACATAATTTGACACTAACACTATAAGTATTATATGTAACACTACTGCACTACATAATTTGACGCTAACACTATAAGTATTATCTGTAACACTACTGTACTACATAATTGGAAAAGTTGCTAGCGAAACATTCATAGGTCACATTTTAAATGTTTTTATGTACAATGAAAAATACATAAGTGGTAGGAAAACTTTTCGTTTAATACCAACTTTCGGCAAAATAAGAGCTCTAAATGAAAATAGATATTATTTGTCTAATTATTGTTGAAATGACTTTTTATGCTTAATAAATAAAACAAAAAATCATTCAATATCCTTAATTACAAATTTGCTGCCATTTTTAATGCTATTTTTGTCTCAAAATGACGCCTTCATTTGATAGAAAATTTATAAAAATAGTAGATATTTTTATTTATTCAATTGTGTCATAAGTTTATTCACACAGTTTTAATTAGAATTCTTCAACAAAGTGCGAAGTGGAAGAAAGAAAAAGAACTGGTCTTATGGTCACCAAATTATTTCCAGATGATAACCAACATTTCAATTATAATTCCAAAATTAACGCACTTTATTTACTCGTAACTCAGATTAAAGTTATCTTGAGTATTGTTCTAAACTGGCATGAGGGCGTGTAATCTCGTCAAAATTATCGGCAGGTCAGACATCATTTCAGTTGGCATATGCCAAAAATGGCGCAATTGCCTCATCGGCATTTAATCCCATCATTTTAATGTCAACGGCTGATACAAGACAGAAGAGGTAATAGCTTGATTGAAAAAGTATGACAGGTTACAAGCTATTCTCTCAGCTATTTACCAGCTGTCAGGGAAATTTCATGCCCAGGTCAAATATGTGTAATGAAGCATTTATTGACGCCCACTACTTGGCAAAGAACAAAAGTTAAAAATCAAAAATGTCTTATATTAAGAGATTAAACCTTTTGGCATCCATCAGAAAATGGTTAGTCAGAAATGTCTTTTTGGCTGTCTATATTTCTTGGAACAAATTTTTAGCAGAAAAAATTAACACAACACAAAATGTCTAATTTATGTGCTTGAAATATGTTAATGCAAAATATGTTATATATGAAATATACTTGACAAAAAAACAAAAATTAAGACTCAAAAATGTCTTATTTTAAGAGATTAAACCTTTTGGCATCCATCAGAAAAAGGTTCTTCAGAAATGTCCTTTTGGCCATTTTTTTCTCGTGGAACAAATTTTTAGCAAAAAAAAAATATTACAACACAAGATGTATAATTTATGGGCTTGAAATACTTTAAAATGAAATATGTTAGATATGAAATATACTTGGCAAAGAACAGAAAATTAAAACACAAAAATGTATTATATTAAGAGATTAAACCGTTTGTCATCCATCAGAAAATGATTAGTCAGAAATGTCTTTTTGTTTGTCTATGTTTCTCAGAACTAACTTTTAGCAGAAAAAATTATCACAACTCAAAATGTCTAGTTTATGTGTTAATATGAAATATGCCAGATATGAAATATTCTTGGCAAAGCACAAAACTTAAAACACAAAAATGTGTTACCTTAAGATTTTGGCATCCATCACAAAATGGTTTGTCAGAAATGACTGTTTGGCTGTCTATATTTCTCAGAAGAAATAAAAATTTAGCAGAAAATGTTATTACAACACAAAATATAATTATGTGCTTGAAATATGTTAATTTCTGTATTTGAAATAAATTAATAGTATGTGATGTGTGTTTTTCATATATATAATACAAAATGAGATAAAAAGTATGGTCAAAACTAACTGAATATGAAAAATTTTACCATGTTTCTGGCTTTATGGGAACAATAAAAAGCATGGTAGATTTTACTGAAATATTTTTTATTTTTTTATTTTTTTTGTCGTATGCCTGTTTTAGGCAGAGGGGGTGCCATTGTTCTTTTTTTTCAGTGGCGCCACCTATGGTCAAGAATTCGACTTCTGCCACAACATTCACACAACCACAAACCCGTTTACAGGGCGGGTCACATTCGCACACATTTACACACACAAAGGAGAAAGAAACATCCATGCTTTACCCGGGATTCGAACCCTGAACCTTTCTGATGCAAAGACAAATCCCTGCCCCCTACACAGGCCGGTCGGCAATAGAAATATTTTGATAAAATTAACCATAAAATATTGTTTTAACTTATGGGATAAAATTTTGCAAATTTATCATTATTTGATAATTTTATCATGATGCCCTAGAGTATGGCTTAAAAACCATTTATTCGGTTCAATTTACTTTTCAGTTTTGTATTTTTACTGAATGTGTGATATTGAGAACAATAATTTAGAAAATATGATTTTCCGGTGAATCGTTACCATGTGAATGTTTTAAATACCGTATGCTTTGATTTTATATATATATATATATGTGTATATATATATATATATATATATATATATATATATATATGTATATATATATATATATATATATATATATGTATATATATATATATATATATATATATATATATATATATATATATATATATATATATATATATATATATATATATATATATATATATATATATATATATATATATATATATATATATATATATATATATATATATATATATATAAATATATATATATATATGTATATATATATATATATATATATATATATATATATATATATATATATATATATATATATATATATATATATATATATATATATATATATATATATATATATATATATATATATATATATATATATATATATATATATAACCTGAATTGTCTTTACCATACGCACCGCAAAAAAAAGCAAGATCAAATTACGGTATAAAGTACTGGCGCTTTGGGTGCATCATCCGTTAATAAATTTTACTGTATTTTTATCATAAAATATTATACAGTGATTTTATAATAATACTTGTTTAATTAGAGTGTTTCAGTGATTTTACTGTAATTATTATTGTAAAAATTACAGTATATCAGTTTTTTTCCGCAGCATGTTCCGGTTAAAATAGATTTCGCGGTAAAAAGTACCGACATGCTAGGTTTGGTGCATTTTCCGGTAATTTGATCAGAAATTTTTTACAGTGCAGTACAGAAATTTTACCAGAATTTCCTTCTCCGTGCTGCTATTAAATGGTCGCCAACATTTAGGCTTTTAGATGGTTTCCGTCTAAAGCTGGTTAAAAATGAAAAAAAAGAAACTACTTTTTGAAAAATAAAAAAAATTCCAATTTTTAGCAGCTTCATTGATAATTTTTATAATTCTTGTGTAATTTCTGAAATATTTGTTCATCTTGGTGATCAGTGGTAAAAGCAAAATAGTTAAGAATCAAATATAAAAAGCTTACATTTTGCTATAACAACAGTGAGATTTTTGATGTGTCACAAAGCATATGTGTCAAATTGTTAAATGTGATACATTTGCTTTTTTTTGTGCTTTTAAAGCTTTTTTTCAAAGAACCAAGGCTCTATAAACTTGAAAATATGGAATTTAATAGAAAATAGAACACTGTTCCAATTTAACTTTTTCAAACTTGGTGCTGTAACTCATCAATGTAATTTAAACGGGTTATGCATTTTTTGCTTTTATTAAAATTAAACTGGGTGCCTGGGCCGCGCAGCGGCCCCTAACCCATTCATCATAAAATATGTACAGTGTGTAGAACATTTAGACGGGTTATGCTGAATTCCCATTTTGGTTTTAGAAATATTTACAGAGAAAAAAATCTGGTAAAATCACAGACATTTCTGGCTAAAAAAAAGATATTTCAGGAAACAGAAACTAAAATGTACGGTATTTAAACCATTCATATGGTGATTTTTCTACTCATATTGTAACGGTTTACCGAAATTTCAGGTTTTCAAAGTTTAGCTCTTATTACTCCATATTTAGTAAATTATACAAAACTGAAAAGATTGCTTTACCAAATAAATGTTTTTTATGCCATTCTTTAAGATTTCAAGATATTAGTATATTTATCAAATTTTATTACATGTTATAAAACCACATTTCAGTGTTGACCAAAATCATTATCAAAGCAATTCAGTAAAATTACAGAACTTTTTTGTGTTCCCATCGAGCAAGTACAGTAAATTTTACCTCATTAATTTAAATATGTTAAATAAGTTTTTACCGAGGATACAATTAGTTATTGTTACTAATAGAAAGATTTTCTCAATTAATTTTTATATATTTCTATTTCAACTCGATAGCTTAGAAGTAAAATTTTATTTTTTGCTAACTTTATTTTTTTTACGGAAGTGTATGGGGAAATTATTTTTTCTCAAATAATATTTATCCAGATATAAAAAAAAAATTCGAATAGAATTCAAAAGGGAAAAAAGAAAACAATACGTTTTACCGAAATGAAATCAATAAAGAAAAAAGCTATTTTGTTTGTAATAAAATACGTGAAAGTGGGATTTTTTTAACAATTCAGAAATGAAAATAAAAAAATAAAAAAATTCAATACTTTTGAAAGAGTAAATATATCGCTGAAAGTTTTTAAGATGTTACAAAGAGATAGTAATGCTACATTTCTAAATAATTTATAATTTGAAAGGAATAGTTTGTGAACAAACTAACTTAACCTAAAACTTGAAATAGAATAGCCAAAGCCATTGTATGTAAATTATTTGAGTTCCTTTAAATGAAGTTGAGAATGTAGCATTTTAGAATTATTCTTTATTGAAAATATTTCTATTACTGCAATTTTCTTCTAGTATATTTAAATCAGTTATTGTCTACGGAAAATTTCTTTTTGAGAATATTCTTTCACATTGTTAAACTTGAAATTGTATTTCGATGCGAAGGTTTCTAGTAGATTATTTACTCGAGTTTTTATACTTAGCATTATATCAGTGATCTGCCAAGCCGGTACTTAATATAAGCTGCTCTCAAATTTCAAAAATATCAAAAGTGGCTCGCGATCTACCCAATCGTCGACTCCTGCATTAAATGTCTGTCAAAATGCAATTGTTGATAGGAATATAAATTTTTATTTTTGAATTTAAATACAAAATATGGGAAAAAGTATTTGACTCAATATTAAGCGAACAAAAGAAGTTAAATTTTAATTGTTGTGCACAAATTCATGTTAAATAACAAACCTTGATAATTTTCTTTAATTTGCTGGCATCGACTGAAATGCAAAGGCATGGCAGACAGATCACTGTAAAAAAAAAATAATAAATAAAAAATATAATAAAATTTAATCTATTAAATTTATAGAAAAAAATTGTCAGCTGGCTTGCCAAAAAAAAACCTTTTATTTCACAGAAAAATACTGTTATTGAAAAAACGGGTGCTTACTTACTTTAACTACTGTTATTTCACAAACAAACTCTGTTATTTTAACAAGCAAATTCTGTTATTTTAACTAAGTCAGCATTGTGGTCGCATAGTAGTTGTGACATAATTCGCTTGACCACTCAGAGCAGGGAGCCGGAAAGAACCCGGGTCACCTCATTAGGAGGCGAGGGCTAAGTCCGCTAAGGCACAGCAGATCAATTCCTTGGTTATAAAGAAAAATTTTAATCTACTTTTATCTTAAATTCTGACTTATTGAAATTATATTTAAGTGCAAAAAAATTTAAAACTATAGTCGCTCACCCTTATAAAAATGTCTGACGATTTAGCTTACAGAAAAATTGTGTCTAAGAAAACATAATAATCGGGTACAGTATTAATTTGACAATTAAATCGAATTGCAACCTTATTTATACGCTGTTCGAAACTACGAAATAAAGTAAGAAAAAGTATATTAAATATTTTTAAATTGATTTGAGGTAGGTTGGTACTTTATTTACGTCGCACTAGAATTGCACAATGGGCTATTGGCGACGGTCAGGGAAACTTCCCTGAGAAGGATCCGAAAACATGTCATCGCAATTTTGATCCTCTGCAGAGGGGATGGTTCCCCTGCTTTGGTAGTCCGATGACCTACGCGTTAAGTGGAGCACTATACGGTCAGTTTAATGAGGACCGATACCGCGCACCCTCCGTCCATATGCAGGCTTATCAAAGTGGTCACCCGTCCGCTTACTGCTTGACTTTGGTATTCTACTGGGAACCCTGTCTTTACGATCAGCCCACTGCGGGATTTAAAATGATTTAAGAAAAATAAAGAGATAAAGTTTTCTTACAAAAAGCAAAACTGCATGGCAAAAACTTGAATTATGACTTAACAGTTTTTATCCGTTAATGATTAAGGTGTAAAACAGAGGAAAACTGTTTTGTGAAAAAACAACAACCGTTAAATATTCAGCAAAAACAGGAATTTCTTGCAACGCTTGAATAACGATTAAAAACAAAAAAAAAAAGAATCTTTACTTATCTTTAAACAGATTTTTTTGGTTGCAAAAAACATTTTTTTTCCCCTATAGAACTTACATTAATTTTACAGTGTTACAATGATTATCTAGATCCAAATATGAATAATGTAAATTATAACCACGTTTCCTGTCAACGAATGTAGAGTGTTTTATTTGCTGCAATCCATTTCATATAATTGCAAGTCATTTATAATTTCTTATTAGGTACCAATCTGGTTCAAATAAAGATATACTGAAAGATACAAAACAACCGTACGTGTACTGATGTGACTTTTCATGCGATTAAATTTTATTTAATGCAAGCGATAGAAAGATATATCATTATTGCACCCGATCTGAAGAATATTGATTAATGAATATTGAGTTTTTTTAGTAAATTATCGAAAGAATTTATTGATTGTATTGGAAATTAACGAAAGTTTCTGGATTATAATTGTGTTCTAAATTTTTCTAACTTAATAATTTTTGGGTATAAAATAATTAATTTTTTGGTATAAGTTAACTAAATTTAAATTTTCTTGCTTCACTTATCTAAATCTTATATTTCAAATATTGAACACTGAGAAAAAATAATGGCCGAAACTACCAAAATGCAGTGATGTTTATCGTGTTTTTAGCTCAATGGGAACACCAAAAAGCTCGGTGATTTTTACCGAAGCGCTCTCTTAATGATTTTGATAAAATTAATGACAAAATATTTTTTTTTATAATTTGTGATAAATTTAGCTAAATGCTGTAAAATTTGATGATTTCACCATGATACCTTAGAGCATACCATAAAAACTATTATCGCTAAAATTTGCTTTTCAGTTTTGTATTTTTTACTGAATGTGTGGTAAAAAGAATTACATTTCTGAAAACCAGAATTTCAGCCAAGCCCTCATCATATGAATGAAAAATTACCAAATAAATGGTTTAAATAGCGAATATTTAGATTTTGTTATTGTTATTCTTGTTACTGTTATTGTTTTTTATTTCTTTTTTACTGAAAATGCTATAACCTTAGAGTACGGTACTTTTTCTTGAATTTTTCTCCATGTTTAGTCATTTTTCAACCTTTATTAGAGATAGAAAAAAAAAGAAGTGCAGAACAAAAAAAATGTTTACATAAAACTATTTCTAAAAATTTAAAAGTGTTCATAAGAGTAATCATAAAAATGAAGTGCTGGCAAGCAATTATTTATAAAAATTCATATCATTAAAAACACTCAGGCTATTAAAAATACTGCTCCTTTTTAAAAGCAAATCTTATATAACTGATTTTTAAATATAGGCTTAAAACATATTGTTCATTAGAAGTCAGAAATTATTTTATTTTTTAAAATAATATATTAAAAATGTCCTTCCAAAAACTACTTCATAATGGAAAACGTATTTTTTTAAATAAACATTAAAGATGTAAATCGGATTATCAACAAGATATTTGTTGGATTTTACAGATAAAAAAGCTTCATGTAATAAAATGCAAGTACCTGATCATTTTTTATATAAAATGAAGTCATTTTTTTCCTCAGTCAAGGATATCACCCATTTTTAACAGCTGATCACATAATTGAAAGTATCGAAAAACATGTTTATTCGCTTTAAACACGATACTGATTATAATTAATGAAGGTCCTCAATTACAAAAGCATCAGGATGACGAATGAGATTTTTCTATCGAAACGCTTTTTTATGACCTAAGGTACGCATACGTTTTGCCTTCTTTAAAAGGCGGCATGTTTTTACGAGTCATAAAGTTAACTGAAAACTTGAACGTTGATTGACCAGGACGAACGGTAGCTCAAAAGGTCGTTTCAGTTGTGCGAAAAAAATTTTCTTCCTTGAATGTTTTTGATTAATTACTTGAAATCAAAGGGTTCAGAAATATTTTTTAAAAACAAATTCTTGCTTTATTTCGTCAAAAGAGATAGATATTGCACCTGAATTCGGTCAAAAGGTTCCGTTATTGAGCGATTAATCTCTTCTTCTTAGCCGCAAAATTTTCCACTTTGCTACTGGCAATATTATCTATTAACGAGAAATAAATGCTTAAAGGAAAAAAATTAATAACTTCAGAAGTATTTTTCGCTCAGAATATTGCAAACTTAATTAAAAAACGTGTTGTAATTAAAAATATAGTTCAGAATGAAAGTAACAGGAATGGTTTAGTAGAAAACAACTAAATAATGTATAAAATATTATATTTCAAGGATTGGTATTAATCTGTTAAACTAATTTTTCTAAATCAATGTGCTCTGAATTAGAATTAAAATGAAAAATATTGTTAGTTTATATTGTTAAGATGCGTAGGCATGGTAACGAAAATTTACCCTGCAATAAGATTTTCTCCATTTTAGTAAACTTCTTTATATACATTGTTACACACTTATAAACATATTTGGGATTTTTTTAATGTAAAACAACCAGTTAATGTATATAATATTGTTTCAAACATTGGTATTAATGTGTTGAATTAATTGTTCGTTAATATGCCCTGAATCAGATTTCAAAAGAAAAAAAATTTTGTATTGTAAAAAAACGTAGAGGTAAAGAAAGTTTCCCTTGTAAAACGATTTTCACCTATTTGCAATTGCAAAATGGAATACAATATATGAAATAAATAAAAGATTAGTGTACTTTGTATATATATCGATTCCCAAAAATTTTCAAAAACTAATTTAACTCATAGTTTTTAATATTGTCCATGTAAATCTCAACCGTATATAAAGCATTAAAATATATTTTATAAGTTTAATAATATTTGTATGATAATAATAATTATATATAATCATGCGATGAATCGAAACTGTTGACAGATATTTGGAAAACTAAAAGTTGAAAACTGGATGACCATTAACACCCAAAGGAATGCTTGCAAATTTTTCAAATTAGGGTGGACAAAGAAATGCTCCGTTCGCTGTGGGCTGTGGTACTATTGATGATGATAATAACAGAACGATAGATATAAACTGAAACGTCTGGTATTAAAAAGTCAATTTTGTTTTTAAAAAAATATGCAGAATCAATTAGACTTTAGCTTTGAATCATGTTTTTATATTAATATTAATTATTTTAATATCAACATTGATTATTAGTCAAAATATTGGTTATAATTTAAAAAAGAAGAAAATATGGAGCAAGTTAAGAGCTTGGACCAATATTATGATTACTCACGGTTTTTGGTGAAAAACATTCCAGTACCTGAGTAAGAATTTAAGATGCTTTGTATATAGAGGAAAATTCCCAAAGCACTAGTTAAATACTTTCAATAGACAGAATAATTAGGAAGATGACGTAAAATATATCACCAAGGAAAAAATGTGAATTATAACTATACTTCTCCTCTTCTCATCTAATTATTAGAATTTTTTTTGCATTTGTTTTTAATTAAATATTCCTTTTTTTTTCTCATACCTTGTCAGCAAGAAAGTACTCTGCAAGTCTAAATCCACTTTTAACAGGATTCTTCTTCTTTTTTATCCTTACAAAAGAAAAAAAAATACCATTTTTCTTATACCTAACCCAATACAGTATAATTGAAACTTTTCCCCAGAAAACTTCTTCAAAATGTTATAACATTGAAATCATTTGAAACAATCATTTCCAGCAAATTATACTCCCACGATATAGCAAACTTGATCCATTAACTTTGAGAACAAACGAAAAACGTTTTAAATAAACATGAACCTCTCTATTTGAAAAACTATTACAATTCAGTTTAAGCATTTTGCAAGAAGTTTTTATTTTATTTCTTCTTTATTCACAAATTGCCATATATCCACCCATTATCATCAGGGAAGAAAAAGGATTCATCAGTAGATATAAACAAGGTCTTGAGCAGACAATACCAACTAGTTTGGGACTTCGTTTCATTGTGTTAGTTACATTTCTTCAAGGGTACGAAGAGCTTTTGTTCGTTCAATAAGGTGTCATGTTTCCATCTGAATTATCTGAAATAATGTTCATTTTTGATAGTGGCTACTCGTCACGGCTGGCCTTGCTAGTTTGTTTAAACCACGGAAGAATATTATTTGTGATATTTAAAAGGCGTCACCAAACAAATGAAGTTTATTTCGTAATAGAACAAACAACAGCTTTTTTGAGTAAATGCAAAGAAAAACTATTTTCCGCACTATTTTTGTTTTCTCGTAAAGCCTTATAATAATTTGGAGAGCAGCATTCGGCGGAAAATGTTTGGTATATAGAGAAAGCAAAAATTTTTAACTAATTGCTATTTACCAATTGTTGACTTGGTTGGTCAATTATTTAATTTATAAATTAATTAACTAACCAACTGAATTCCTAAAATTGACGTTAAATAAAAGCCTATAAAACTAACCGTAACCACATAAAACAACTATCGTGGATATCTTCGCATTGTGATTTGCTGCGCCAACTACAACCGCCAAGACGCTGAATCGATTTTAAACTCACATGTAAAAAACAAAAAAGTAAAACTTTAGAAGTGGTTAGGAGTTATACCCTTCAAGTTGGTCCTTTTCATGGACTTTTTTTTTATTTAGTTCACAAAGTTAGTTTCAGTTTAGTTCTCGTGAGCCACTGTCCGGATTTTGCCAAGACTCGGCGGTAATTCTGCCGCAGATCACAATGCGGAAATCTTCCCCAATTTTCACCAATGTTTAGATATTTCCAAACTGTGTACACTTTGATTTATAATATTATAAGAAGAATATTAAAAATAGCTATCAATTTTTTAAAACTTTTTTCAGTTCATAATTCAATGTAAAGAAGCAGGTTAATCATTAGTATGCCAGAGGCACTTAATCTGGTGCCAATGTCTTAATTGACTATGAGGATTGCTGAAGTTGAAATTATCAAATAAAAATAAATCTTTCTGAGATTCTTGAGTACTTTAATCTTTATTTCTTCTTTATTCTCAAATCACCATATTTTCACCCAGTATCATACGGGAAGACAAAGGATTCATAAATGGTTAGAAACAAGGTTTTCAACAGACAATGCCAACTAGTTTGGGACTTCGTTTTATTGTGTTAGCTACATTATTGTGTTAGTTGCATTACGAAGACATTTTTTTCTTAGTATGCAGTGTCATCGGAATTATTTAAAGCAATTATGTCCAACCTTTATGGGCGAAATGCCACTTTCGGAAGAAAAAATTATTCGCGCTACTTCCAAATATTAAGACATACTAACCATATTTTAATCCATTATCATACGGGAAGATAAAAAATGCATCAACGGTTAGAAGCAAGGTCTTCAACAGATACCAAAGTAGTTTGGCTTTGTTTTATTGTGCTAGTTACATTCGTTCAAGGTTACGAAGACATATTTTTCTTAACATGTAGTGTCATCTGAATTATCTAATGCAATTATGGCAAACCTTTATGGGCAAAATGCCACTTTCGGAAGGAAAAATTATTCGCGCTATTTTCAAATATTCCGACATAATAACCATATTTTCATCCATTATCATACGGGAATATAAAAAATTCATCAATGGCTAGAAGCAAGGTCTTCAGCAGACAATATCAACTAGCTTAAGGCTTCGTTTTATTGTGATAGTTTTACATTCTTTAAATGATACGAAGGGATTTTCTTCTTAACGAATGGTGTCCTCTGAATTATCTAAAGCAATTATGACCAGCCTTTATGTGCAAAATGCCACTTTTTGGAAGATTTGGATTATGCATGCCACTTGCAAATTTTACAACAAACTACAAAATATAAAAAGATTAAAAAAATATTGTTGTTGTTTTTTAAGGAATTTTTATTCAGAGTTTTAAAAGCATATAGTTTTAATCAAAGTCTGAGTTGGAGATTTAAAGAAATAATATAATAAATAAGGGGGAAATATAAGGGTTATTTTTAAAAGATCAGTGAGTTCGGTTACGCGTAAATTAAAACAAATATTTTGGAAAATTTAATGCTAAATAATTGTTAAGCAGTCTGCAATCAATTAAAATAGCTTTCGAAATTATATTAGGATCAACTATTGAAGTTGCAAACGAGGTGCCTTTCAATTAATTTGAGAAGATATTTTGGTTAGATTATGTCCTTAATAGAAAACATTTGTTAAAAAAAACTGCATTTTTCCAAGCCCACAAGCTGATTTGACAGCCAAATCATGCAAGTTAGAATAATAGTTTGAGCAATGGTACGAATTTCAAAAACTCGGTATAGTTTGAGCAATAGAGTTTTTATATATTTTGTAAAGTTTCTAATGGGGACTAATAATTTTCCAATTTTTCTAAAAAAAATTTATGAGTTTTATCGTGCTACTGTTGAAGACTCATGACTCACTGTTTCAGGAGTTTTCATGTGCCATTGTTGAAGACTCATGACTCACTGTTTCAGGAGTTTTCACGCGCCACGTTCTGTCACTTTGCATGGCACTGGTGCCCACAATAAAAGAACGTTTCTTTTTATGATGGTCGAACCATGGCACGCGTGTCACAGTGACACCTGTACCACAGTGTGGTCCATTTGTAGAGCTGTATCGGTTAAGATGTGTGATATGTAAACAGACATATATTAAATTTCTTTGGGACCAAAACCTGATACTATGAATATCAAGATTTATGCTTTTTCAAGGCCGTTTCTCTAGTAATAGATAGCAAAAAAAGAAGCTCATTGATAATTCAAAGAAGAATTTTGTTAAACTTTCTTTTGCATCTAAAACTTAATGAAATAATCATTTTCATCGGTTATTAACATATATATGCAAGCAAATGTGTTTATGATAAAGTACGACTTATAAGGCTTTGTTAGGTTGAAAAACAGATAGCACAAATTAGAGAAAGAAACCACAAAGATCCTGGATCACGGCAGGATTTGAGCCCACTATCACTACACCACAGAGCATTAGGTGGTTCAATGTGGCCCAACCAGATGCTCATCAAGCTTTATATACATGTATGCATATTTAAATTAAATAGTAAAAAGGGTGTTCAATATCCTTCGGAATCGAATTTATTAAATCAAGAACAAAGTATTAAAACGTGAATTTTGCTAACACTTTAAATATAAAATGAAAATTTCAGAAAAACGAGAAGAGTAAGCCGCTATGCTTATACAACCATTTTTACTTTTATTTTATTGAAAAAATGAACAGCTTTAAAGGAAACTTTGAGCAATCTATATACTATTATTTAAACTATTGACATGAAAACTTAAGGCATAAAGAATTTCTCGAAATAGTTAACATCAAATTTATATTGAAAATAAATTATTGTACACTGTAAAATATCCGGGATCAAAAGTACTAGCCCTCAGAGTGCCGGTATTATTTACCGTAATATCCACTTTTACCAGAGCATGTTACGGATCAAAAAATCTGATATATTGTAATTTTAACAGTAATAATTACCGTAAAATCCCCGAATCCCTCTAATTAGGTAAAAATTACGGTATGATATTTTACGGTAAAAATGGAAATGAATTTTACGAATGATGCTCCTAAAGTACCAAAACTTTATACTGTAATTTGATTTTAAAGGTTTTACAGAGTAGGCTTATGGGGCAATATTTCGAATGTCCGTAATAAGGGACAATAGGCACTAATAGATTAAGAGCTATAGTAGCGGAAACCATCGAAATTAAGGTACTTTTTACCGCAAAATTCGTAATATTAACTTTTTCCTTTACAACAACCAACTAAGAATTTCAGCGAAATCGAATTCGAATTCACCAAACGATTGCGTTGTATGAGCCATGTCCGGGGATGTCCACATTACCAATTTCATCAAGAATCTTTATCATTGTTCAGTGTTTATTCAACACGTTCAAGGGTAACACTCGAGCAAGAGAAAGTTTTTCGTGACAAAGCAAAACAATAGATTGACTTATAGACAACGCATTTTCTAAGTCAAAAAGAAACCGATGCTCATGAACAATTCACTGCCTCGTTGATCTTCAAGTTGGTTGCGCTTCACTTTTCTTTCTTATTTTTTCTTTCTGTTTTGAGATATATCACTCAGTTTGTAGGAACATGCTTTTTTTTTGCATCTGAAAGAAATGTAAACTGAATAAATTTACAATAAAATACAATCTTTTTTTTCTCGAATATTACAGGAAAATTATTCTGAGATTTAAGTAGCTTAAAAACACTTCAAGGCATTCAGATGAATTTTATTTTGATGTGTTTTTCAACGTGATGGTATTTAAATAAATTGAGATATATACTTGAATAGTGTACTTTAAATCAAAAGTAGTTTTATTTTATTCATGCATAATGATGCAGCATGCTGCACAAATGGAAAGAACTACATGTACGGTGATGTATATTCAGTTGTGAATGTTTATATAAGATGAAAGTTTATAAAAAGGCATAAAAATTTTCATTGCTATAACGAAATAAAAACCAACACTATCTAAAACAAAAAGTATTCTTTGGTGACAGAATTTGTTGTCTCATCTAACTCTGATATTAGAGAGCTGAAAACAAAGCAATGCACCAGAAAATAACAAATAGCGAGCAAAAATCAAAGAGCTACACGTTCCCAAAGTTACAAACAATGCGTGTCAATTATAACAGAGCAACTCCAAATAATTTTATAGCATTTTGAATTCTAAAATCATCATTTAATGAAAACTTGGTAAAATGTTAAGATGAACGATATAGTTTCGCTTTGTGTAAAAAAAAATAAAAATAAAAAATTCTTCCAATAACTTTTATTCTTATCTTCGGATTTTCACGAATCATATGTTCATCCTTATGATTCAAAGGGTTTTATTTAAGGGTTAAACTATTTAATCCGTGCAGACCAGTAGACGGAAGTAGCGCACTACCAGTAGCGAAGCTACTGTAGTCGCTACTTTTTTTCATAGTTTGTAGTGTAGTGCGCTACTTTTTATAAGAAATAATGTAGAGTTTAGTGCGGTACAAAACAACAGTAGTTTGTAGTTTTTCTGACAACTACTTTTAAAGTTTAATAATGAAACAAAGTACAAACGCAAAAAAATTTTCGCCTGATGCTCCAGCGCAGCAATTTTTATTTTCATATAGTTTGGCGGTAAATGTTTCTTTCACGTTCTTAAGTTATTTCGTTCATTATCATTGGAAATTTTGTAAACAAAGGAATCATTGAAAATCGAACCATTAAGATTGAGTCCTAGAACGTAGAGATCCGATTATTAGATATAAAATTATTCAGGGTGTTCCGTTATTTTTTTTTATTTTCCGCACTCTGTTTTATATCTTGCAGGATATAAAAAAAAAAGCATTCATCACATAAATCCTAAATATTTGATAATTTCTTATTATTTCTTAAATTAAATATTCATTGTAAATAAGAGCATAGAGTTTGAGGATTAAAATTCGTAAAAAGTGCTTTAGAATAGCAAACTATCTCACGTAAAGATTAATTAACACGTAAAGATTAACTTTTTAATTACTTCTAATGCTAATAAATTCTTCTACTTTCTAAATAACTTCTAAATTAAGACAATTTTTTGTTTAAAACCACTTTGAACATTGATATGAATTATGCTCTTCAAAAAAGTATGTCTTCCAAAAGTAGTGACTACATTTCAAAAGTAGTTTGTGTAACCCAGACCCATGTGTATACAACCTTGCAAAATGTATCAAAATATTTACGTCATAGTTAAACTATCCAATAGTCTCTGAATCAGAAAAATCATTGTAAATGATGAAGGAATGTAGATTAAAAATCATGAAGAAATGTAGATTAAAAATCATGAAAGAATGTAGATTAAAAATACGTGTTCAGCACAAAACGGAAATTTGCATAAAATTTTTATGCAAATCAAATGTTATATAATTTCTGAGACAATGTAACAAGGAAGTTAAAAATATCACGTTTATTTATTTTTTTTATTTTAGGAGTTTAAAGGAAAGAAAAGTTTATATCTGTTAGTTATGAATATAATTTTAATAAATATATTATTTAAAATAACGCTTAATAATAGAAAAGTACAGATGAAATTCAAATGTTCAATGTTGATAAAGAAAGCATTTAATATGTTGCTTATGTTCCATTATTTAATAAATATTATTTAAATATTATATTCCTTTCAAGTGCATTTAAACATTTAGGCGCAAATGCTTCCATTTTGAACACATGTCCTTACTTTAAACGATATAGAGAAGTAACTTGCTTATTTTAGGGTCGAAATTACTAAAATATGGTAAATTTTACTGTAGTTCTGGCTCTAAAGGAACACCAAAAATCTCTTCAATTTTTCCCAAAGTGTAATCATTTTGGTATAATTAACAATAAAATGCGGTTTTATAATATTGGATAAAATTTGGGAAATGCGTGAAAATTTTGTAATTTTATCATGCTTAGAACATAGCATTAAAACTATTTATTCGGTTAAATTTACTTGTTAGTTTCGTATTTTTACTAAATGTGTGGAAATGCATAACTATAATTATGCATAAACTACATCTTTTATGCATAAACTATAATTTTAAAAACCGAACTGTCTTGTAAACAGTAAACATACGAACAGAAAATTTACCGAATGAATGGTTTAAATACCGTATGTTTTGATTTTATTAACCAAAATTATGTTTTTTTTTCCAGAAATGTCATTACCATGCTGTACGATAATTTTACCAAAATGTTTTTCTGCGTGCATTCATTTTGCAAATTTTGCATGTTTGCGTACTTAATAACACACCATTAATAAAAATAAGTTTAAAATGATTTAAAGTCAGTTTAATAAGTTTTTTAAAATAAAAGTGATAGCTAAAATATAAGATATCTACTTTGTTAATGCAAAAATGTCCGATCATTTTTTTTAAAAGAAATTATTGTTACAAAATTTTTGTATCCATGGAGAGAAATAAAATATATTTTAAATGAATTCATGCTTCTTTAAAATATCAAAATATATTTGCGAATCTGAATTTTATAATTACCTTCATTGCCTTCCTTAATTCTACATTAGATAACTTTTGATGCATAACCTAATTTTCTATTATGCATAATACAAAATAATTAAGACTAATTGACTTCCTATATTTACTTTCCCAAGGTAAAAAGCATACCTACAAAAACAAGAGCTCCTTCAAACTTGCACGCAATTTAGTAATCAATTTTTTTTTTTCTCGTAGAACTTCATATTGCTTGGCATTCAGATTTCATTTGTATTCTTTTATAACAATAAACAATCTGATTAGTGTAAGTCATGATTATTGGTATGAAGTATTATATAATTATTATTTTTATAGCTTGCATTAATATTTACTAAAATCAATCTTATTTCAAAATAGCGTCATTATATTAGTCATTTTTTTGGAAATTGGGCTATAAAATTACACAAAAAAGACTGTTATAGTAAAAGTTTTATGTACTTTTAATTATAAAATTTTGAAGATATTTATAATGATTTTTTTCAAAAAAAAAAAAAAAAAGAGACAGTACATATATCATAAAAATAGATGCTAGTCAAGTACTTTTAAATATCAAAATTATTTTAAATTTAAAATTAATTTAATTAGCATCTATTTTTATTATGTATTTACAGTAATTAACTGTGCTTTATCGTATTAGTGTTACATAAACTTTACATTATTACACTGAATTATTACACTGTATTATAACTGAAACATACAGTACTAAGTGACATTTTAGTGAATTTATAAACATCATCTTTAAAAAATGTAGTAACGGAAGGAACGTGTTTACGAAAGCGTTTTTTTTTTTTTTTTTTAAGAAAATCGGCTTTTTTTAAGGAAAATCGGCTTACTGAGAAAAAAAAGCATGGTTAAAACTCCCAGAATATTATAAAATTTATCGTGTTTCTAGCTCTATAGAAACATAAAAAGCTCGGTAATTTTTACCGAAGCTCTTTGGTTTTGAAAAAATAACCAATAAAATATTGCTTTATAATATGTAAAAAAATTTGATAAATGTGGTCAAATATGGTAAATTTATCATGATACTTTGGAGCATGGCATAAAAATCATTTATTTGGTTAAATTTACTTTTTAATTACATTTTTTACGAAATATGTGGTATTAAAAACTCAAGTGAATGGAAAAATTACCAAATGAATGGTTTAAATACTTTATATTGTTTTAAAACAATCAAGTTTCTTTTTTACCAAAAATGTGATTATCATTGTAACGGCATTTTACCAGAATTTTTTTCACAGTAGAAATCTTTTTCACTCTGAATTGGTAAATTAGATCTATAGGTATTGTAAAAATGGCTTTAAATATAAAATTTAAAACTGCGAAAGAAATGATTGACAGCTAAAAATTCACTGATCTTTATAAGTAAAAAATGAAAGTTCTCCAAAAACAGCCTGTTGTCGGCCAAGGAGGCTTTATTAATTAAGGCTCCCCAATTTTGAGACCAACGATATGATTGGTGAAATATCATGCGTTCAGGTCAAGATTACTTCCCAAACTAGTTGGTATCTGTCGATCTTAAACTGGTTATGCCTCTAGCCGCCACTGGAGAGAAAACCCTGGTCCTTCACAACATCAGCTGAGCCATCGCAGTCATAGACTATTTTATTTCAATTAAACAAGTACATTAGGTACTCCAGGATTAAATATTTGTGCGAATCTCTACTAACACTACTACTAACTACTACTAAGTTTCAAATCTCTACTAACATTATTCATTAGTTTTTTGAAGCTTGATTGAAAATCTCTCCTTTTATCCAGTAACAGGCTGACCGGACTGTCAGGTCAGGGAACTGGCCTTGCATCAAAAAGGTTCTGGGTTCAAATCTCGGGCAAGACATGGATGTTCTTTCATTCTCTGTATTATCTGTCCTTACTGTGGAAGCAACGCTGGTCCACCTGATATGGTGACCCTGAAAGAGTGGCCAACAAATCTGCCCAAATGGGCCTGAATTGATGAAATGTCGACCCAGGTGAGCATTGGAGAAAAAAAAATCCCGTAACAGTAATCTGAGATCTTAACAAAGCAAATTAGTAAACTAAAATTTTATCGAAGTTTGCAATTTTTCCTCTTTGAAAAATATCTTATGTAATTTTTTTTAAAACTCCTATAAGAAAATGGAAGTTTGTAATGAACAATAAATTTTCTTTTAAAACCTATTTTACAACTGAAACAATTGCATGTTATATGTTGAGAAATCATCATTTCCTCCAAAATCATGAGTCTTAAGAATTAACTAAAGTACGTTACAAATACCACTTCCTTATAGAGCACCAGAGATTGCTTCATTTTGTAAGGTAACGCTTATTTTTACCATTGCCAGTCTTAATACCACATAAATGAGTAATCTACTCTGTTTCACTATCTTTCTGAATAATAACTGAGCAGTTTCGGAAACAGCAATCACCACTAAGCACCCAGTAGTGACACGAAACCAGATGAAGATCGACAGAGGCATAAAACAATGCCGACTGTGTAATTGGAGAGACGATCTTGGGACAATAGTTCAATTGTTCTCGGCCATTGAAAATTGCGATGCAGACGAATATTGAGTAATCAGAACTGCTTTCATCAGTTTTAGCAGCGCAGACTAGCAAATAATTCTTTTCTTAATTCTTATGTTTAAACAAAGCTTCTCTCGGCCTTGGAGAAAGAGAAAGTATATTTCAAGTTCGAATTTATCTTCACAAAATGGCTGCTCGCTGACCGTTGGTTAAAACAGATTTAGTAAAAGTGGGGTAGTATGCCGCAAGCCGCAGTTTCTTTGTTGTTTTACTTGCATAAATCTTTTATTGAAGAGTCTTACGTTAAGCCGGCCGAGACTTAATTCATTCGCTAGGATAAACATTCCTAATTTCTTTTACTCACACAATTTCGTGTGAAAGTTCATGACACAAGAGTTGCATAAAAATCGTATTAAGACTATAAATATGGTGCTTTGATGCAAGATGGGCTTTCTTAATAATGTATTAATTCTGTCAAAAGCATGTCGTTTTTTTAGATTATTTTTTATGAGAGAAAACAATATGTAGTTAGTTAATTCTGGTTCAAATTACATAATATCGGATTAGCCCATTGTTGTAATAATGCTCAAAAACATAGATAATTGGCATTTGAAATAAAAGTGATGATTTTCAGCAGCATTTATATAATCCTTTTTCCAGATAAATTCAGAAATCATATTAGTTTATGTAAAATACGTGATGAAATAATATGAAATGTTATATAATTTCACCAGATGTTTTAAGAGAAAAAATAATGCGTTTTTTTTTCTGTCTATAAAGACTAATTTTAAAAGGAAGATCAGAAATGTTTGTTAAAATAAATATTTTTTTAATTTGTTTTTTTAATAATTATTTTTATTATAATTAATTTTTAGTTAAGAAAGGTAATTGAGCTAGATATTTGAAATTTTTATTAACATTTTAACAAAAAATCATAAATTTCATCAATTGATGAATAAAACTACTCGGAGAAAAAAAAATTCTGGTAAAATTATATTACTGTATAATCTGGTGGGAAAAAAAAACGGAAAAAACCCCCGATTATTTTGGAAATAGAAACCGAAATATATGGTATTTAAATCATTAATTTGATAATTTAGCAGTTTACAGAAAATTCTAGTTTTTAAAAATATAGACATTAGTATAAAATACAAGTTAAAAAGTAAGTTTAACCAAATAAATGGTGTTTTTTGGCATGATATGAGATAAAATTACCAAGTTTTCCACCAAGATTTCCAAAATTACAAAGATAAAATTACCACTTATCAAATTTCATCACATTTTAATAAACCATATTTTATTGCTAATTCTACCAACACCATTAATAAAGCGTTTCAGTAAAAACTACCGAGCTTTTTGTTGTTCCCATAATGCCAGATATAGAGTACATTTTATCATATTCAGCACATTTTAACATACTTTTTTTCTCAGTGTAAGTAGTAGTTTTTATATTCGCAATTTTATTATAAATTGTATGAATTTTTGTTCTTGCTTATTATTTATGAAGAAAGCGCTTTATATATTTCTTCAAAATATTTCTATTTTTAATTGATGTATCGTATTTTTTGTTTTCTCAGTTTTCTAGAATTTTAATAAATTTAATTGATGTGAAATATCTTGAGTCGCATATCTGTCCTTTTAAATAAGAACAGGGCTTTTAAAAGGACAAATAGTTTAACTAGTTAGTAATTTAACTTAAACGTTATGAAAAAAAATTTAAAACTCTTAAAAAAATGGAATTCTTGCATGTTATGAAACACTTTATCCTTTTGAGTTAACTCTTGAAATTTTCATAATTGGGCCTTAATCGGGAAAATTGCATTTTCTATTAACATTTTAACTAGAAGGCGTAAATTTCTTTAACTGTTGAATAAAAATAAGCAACAGTATTTTTATTCACGATTTAATTTTTAGTAGTACGGATTTGTGAATTTTTTGCTGATATTTATGAAAAAAAAAAAGCGTTTAATTTATTTCTACAAAATGTTTTTTATTCTTAATTGATGTTTCGTATTTGTTTCTGTTCTCAATTTTGATAAATTTAATTCGTGTGAAAAGGCTAGAGTCACGTTTTTTGTCCTTTCAAATTAGAACAGTACTTTTAAAATGACAATTTGTTTA
Organism: Parasteatoda lunata; assembly: GCA_949128135.1. Taxonomy (NCBI): domain Eukaryota; kingdom Metazoa; phylum Arthropoda; class Arachnida; order Araneae; family Theridiidae; genus Parasteatoda; species Parasteatoda lunata. The sequence goes on along the minus strand of OX421981.1, from coordinate 29,131,795 downwards.
ATTAGTTTGAAGTAAAAAGTACTTTATTTCAAAAGTTATGGAAAAGAATTCTTTGAAATAATTGCATTTTTAATGCGCTACCAATCCACTTTTTCCTCATCTGTAAACTCTTGAATTCCTATGTTTGTTCTCTCTTTCGATGTATTTTTTAACACAAACCATTTCTTTAAATTAGTAAAAAATCAGTATTCTAAAATAAGCATTAAATAAGTATTAAATAAGTATGAAATTAGTATTTCCTTAGAATTTCAAAATTTAGAGATTACTTTTATTTTTAAGAAACATTGATCGTAAATATCTTACTATAACAAAAAGACAAAAATTTATTACCTTTTTAATACTCATGTCAAAATGCTGAGACTTTGACTAGACTTTGCTGAGACTTTGTGTATTAAATAAAATTTCATAAAATTAACTAAAATTTTATTCAAGAACTGATTTAAACTATTCATATACAATTGCAGAAGAAGCATTTCTGCTGCGTTAAATCAAGACAGTGCTTGTAAAATTAAAAGTAGTTTGATTAGTAATTAGTTAATAGTAATTTATTTACAAATGATAAGAAACTTTAAAAAATATCTTAAAAGATATATATTTTTATTACCCTGAGAAACACTTTCCCCCAACTCTTTAAATTTTTATGTTTGTTCTCTCTTTCAGATATACTAATTTTTTAACGCAAACCGTTTCTTTTTTTTTTTTTTTTTTTTTTTTTTTGACAGACAAAAAGAAACACTCATATTGTTAACGAAAGGCGAGTACACTGAGAAAAAAAGTATGGTTAAAACTGTTGAATATGGTAATAAAATTTTCGTGGTCCTGGCTCTAAGTAAACACTGAAAAGATTGGTAATTTTTAACGAAACGTTTTGGTAAACTCAACAATAAAATATGGTTTCATAACTGTGATTAGTTTTGTAAATGAGAAAAAATTTTGTTATTTTATCATAATACCATAGAGCAGACATAAAAAACCTTTTATTTGGTTAAATTTAGTTTTCAGTTTTGTATTTTTCACTAAATAGATGGTAATAAGAAATGTAATTTTGAAAACCAGAATTTCCTGTGCAAAATTGTACCATCATTGATTAGTTAAAGGGCAAGTTATTAAATTGTAGAATTCAAAACATACTACAGAATTAAACCAGTACAGATAAATCGAAAGCTTACCCTAGATACACTTGTATTTACCCATTTGAGCGTAAACCATTTTAAGGGACAATTCTTCTTTGCAAAAGAAGAAAAATGGGGAGCGTAATTCATTCATTACTGGTTGCTTGGTTGGTACTAATCGCTGGTCGCTGGACTAATTTTCGTGAGAATGGGAGTTCGAAAATAGTAGGCCGAAAACTCCCCGTGTAGTAAATAATGACAGGTGTACGTTAAATCTGTCGGATTAGAAAGTCGTCCGTGTTCCTATAACAAATTATTCATTTGGGGAAACTAGATTGGAGATTGATCGTTCTGTCAGATCAAAATTACGATCTGTGGATCAGTGAATGAATATATGAATGGGTCTACCCTAAAAACGGGTGTGACGCATGGGTGCGGAAAACATCGAATGCTTGGCTATAGATGGCGCCACTTAAAAATAAGAACAATAGCACCCATAGTGCCTTCATGGCGTATGATTACAACAGCACAACTGGATTTATTTTGTAGAAGTTATGCAGTTTAATAATATATTCATAAGTCGCCATAATATATAAATATTTCGAATAACTTTCGTTGGATCTGAAGTCAAAGCACTGTGTTTTTTTTTAATATTTAAGTGGTAGGTAACAGAAAAGAATATTCACTGCACTGTGAAAACTTTTTGTGCATATTAACACCAAAGATGGTAGCAACTGCTTTACACCAAAGTGATGTTCCACTAAGTAATCCACTGCACTAGGAACCAAAGATAGTTCGTGATGTAGTAAAACACCAAGAATGTTCTTTTACGCTATTTGGTGTAAAGTAACTGCCACCATTTTCTGTTTTTAATTGCAATAAAATGTATAATTACAATAAAATAAGAGGAAGAATAATTAACAACTGTTAGTAAAGTCAGTAAATCAGTACCAACTGTCAGTAAAGTTTATTTTACGCGAATATATAAAGTAAGAATAAATAACCAAGGATGCATAAATACACTAATTATTAAAATAAAATTAGTTATAAATCAAACATAAACGTAGCATAAAAACAAATTCAAACTAGGCTTAACAGAATGAAAACATATAAAAATTATGCATGATTAAATAACCTTATACAGCTTACACAGATTAAAATATTAAATATTAATTGTCCTTATTACGCAACTAAAAACATACATCTTTATTTTAACCGAGAACTTTTGTTTCTATTGATGTATGGAACTTTAATAATCGCTCGCAAACTTATTCTTGATTGTAAATAAACTACTGTTTATATTGACCCAATACTAAAATACATACTAGCAATGTATATATATTATTTATTACTGGCAATATTTCGATGTTTTTTCCGAAGTGAAAGCAATTCTCGTATAGCGTGAAGGAGCGAGAGTTTGCTGTTAGATTATTCCATTATAAGTGTTTAGATTTAAAATTGCACACTTTTAATTGTATATGAAAGCTCGACTTGGTGTTAATCTCAAATAATGTGTTTCTTCACATTATGTTTTGTTCAACATCATATGTGGGGAAATATTACACCACTGTTTTTCAACCATGTGCAACTACGTTTTTCCCATATTGACCATATTTTGTGGAGAGGCTAAAGGAAACGATTGATTAAAAGAAAAACACTGTATGATCTTCATTATTTTTTTATTTACAATTTCAGCACATACTGTTATTAAGATGTTTTTGGATGTAATAAAGTCAAATTATCAAAGGAAAAAAAAAATTGTTTTTTGCATTCTTTAGACAACGCTTTTGAAAAGAAGTAAAATCAACCTAGATGGATATGCGCAGCTTTTGTAAATTACCAATTTAGTTAATAAATGACTAATAATTGACTCTTGAATCAATAGTTCTAATTAAATATTTACTTAATTAAACTATTTAAACTACAATTAATTATTTGAGCCTAAAATTTATCATTTTAAGCTATTTTAGCCCCCTTAAAAAATTTTCAGCAATAAACAGACATATAATTAATTGATTGAAAGGGATAAAATATAAATTCGTTAAAATCTTTCGCAATCTCGTTGACTTTCAGATTTTTTCTCAAATGCAATCTACTTTATCTTCATAGAATATAATAATAATTCAGGAAGTTAATAAGTGAACATAATAAAGCAACGAAACAATAGATCAACAAAGTGTTTTAGTATAAATGACATTGGTACATAATTGTTTACTATATTATTCTAAAAATATTTCCGCAATCTAAACAATAAGTAAATGATCATGAAAGGTGCTAGGGGGTATTAGTTCAATATCAACCTTGTAACTTATATCCTCTAATTCTTTCTTGTATCAAATAAACGAGGTATATTACGTGGGCGAGAAACAGAAAAATGCGTAATGCTTTCCTTTGCATACAAATTCATTGTCCAAACGGGCAGGGGTGTCCAAAATACGATGTCACTAAAAAGTAAATACTCTTTTGTGCGCGTACCGTAATTTCCTGGGCGACTTACCTTAGCACGCAGTCTGTTTCTGGTTGACGGAATATTAAGCCCAAGGTTGCTTCATAGCCCAAGAAAAAACCCTTTTCGTTTTCTTTTAATGTTGGATGGTAGTTAGGGCTAATAAAACACGAAATGTGGGATATGAGAGCTATAAGCTAACGCAAGGACATTATACGGTTCCCAAATTTGTGATATCGGAAGTTTTCTCTTTTTTCGGATGAGTGAAAACAATATGACTTGCTTTTTGGATTTGGCACGCCAAAAGGGGGAATGCGATGGTGCAATTATACAGTCATAATTCACACCTTGAAGACAGTGGAATACTTTATATTCAAGATGTGAAAGGCCCCTGCGTCGATTGTCTAAACGCGATTTTGATTGGCCGTGACGTAACTCATTTTGTTATATTGCTTTGTGGGATGTTAAAATTGTTTTATTACAATCAACCATATGTGACGATAAAACGAATTTTTAAGTAGATCATTATATCCTAAATATGTATTAATTCATGTATGAAAATTGCGTAAATTTAAAATAAATATTTGTATCGTTAAGAGTTAAGAACATATATATATATAAACATACATATTAATGAGTTTAGAATTTCGTTCTAGATACATTCTTGAATACAAAAATATTTTATTCGAGTCAACATTTAAAAAAGAAATTAAAAGAATATTTTTTTAAAAACAGTGATTTTTAAAATAAATCGATGTTCTTACAACTTTATTGGAACTTAAGAACAGAGCTGTTTTTTTTTTTTTTATGGTTAGCCATTTATTAAACTATTTTGTTGTAGATCTAGATAAAATTCTTTTATTTCAATTTATTAAAAATTAATACATTACATTTATACGTTTCTATTTCTGGATGCAAAAAAAAAACCTGCGCCAATTGTCTAAACGCGATTTTAATTGGCCGTAATGAAACTTATTTTGTTTTATTGCACTCGGCGCATGTCCAAGAGTTAGTGGGTTCAATCCCCACCGGCCAAAGACTCCACGTGTAGTAAATGGTGACTGATGCACGTTAAATCTATCGAGTCGCAACGTCCTCCATGTTCCCATAACAAATCAATGCCTCTGGGGGTACAGATCCAGGAATTTCCTTGTCTTCTGGATTAGTTCAAAATTACAAGACTGCTTAGTAGAACATTAGTAGTCGTAAACCCAAAATTGGGTCGACTGTTCAACGACGGTTATAAAATAAAATAAAATCATCAAAATGTGAGCCACGGTGGCTCAGGGGATAGAGCATTCGCCTTCCAATGAGGTGAACCGGGTTTTAATCCCAGCGATGGCTGGTCGTTACGAATTCCTCATCCGACTTGCACCGGCGGCAGTGCTAACGTGAAATACCCACAGGGGTGGACGGTTCATGGGTTAGGGTCCGCCAGGCCTTGCCGCCAGGCTAAACGTGTGAGGTTCTCGTGGTCTTCCTCTCCATGTAACGCAATAATGCGGGTTTGCTCCATAACAATACTTGATCCAGGAGTTCCCTTGTCTTTTGGAGTGGGTTCAAAATTACAAGGCTACGTATTTGAACATTAGTAGTCGTAAACCCAGACATTGGGTCGGCTGTTCAACGACGGTTATAAATTATAAAACCAACAACATGTGACAATAAAATGAAATTTTAAGTCGATCATTACATCTTAAATATTTATTAATTTCTGTAGAGAATTGAGAAACAATAAGTAAATATTTGCCCCATTAAGAGGTTATTATGAAACATTTTTTTTAAAACAAAAATATATCAATGAATTGAGTGCTTTGTGATAAAAATTCTTGAATAAAAAAATATTCTCTTGCAGTCAACAGTTAATAATGAAACTTTAAAAAAAAAAAGCTTTTTTCTCAATGAATTATGTATAAATTCCAAAATTACGGATTGAGAGAACTCTAAATATTTATTTGGAATTCAGAATACTGTGCTGCCGTATCAGCATCTGTTCTTTCAGTTTAGAAATTGATTTTCTTTAAAATTCAACGCATGACGATGCCAATTTTTTCATATTTTCTTCTCTTCAAATTATGATTGAAAGTAAATACTTGAAATGTTTCTTTCTTCTATTTGTTTTATTTGCTTTATATAATTATAATATTTTTTATAAAGTGAATATTTTACTTGTTTTTTTAAGGAATTAATTATAATTCTTTAGTTACGTTTTTGAAAAATAAAATATTAAAAATATCTAGTTTTGTTAAATACATGATATATGTCTTCTATTTCATGTATAACAAATTGTTATTATATAGAATACATAATAATATTATATATAGGACACCAAGTACCCAATAGTTTGAATAGAACTTCTATATATTATCTCATACTCTAACTTTAAGTCCTGTATTCTCCTTTTTTCAACAGAAATTTATGTATTTGGAAAATTTAAAAATTTTTGATAATAAGCATTAAAAGATAAAATCGAATACTAAAAAAAACACAAATATATTAAATTAATGAAACTTTGTAAATAGAATAAAAATTTTGATGCTATACCTGAGTATCATCTTTGGTTCAAGAGTACAGAACAGGAAAATAATGAACGAAAAATTTTTTTATTTTTTATTTTGCGATGCAAATTATTTTTTTCGTCACCAATTTTCTGGATTGATTTTTCGCAGTAAAAATGAAACTTTAGTATTGTTCCGAAAATTCTATGCTTATTCTTATCCTGATTTTGATTTCTTAACTGGGCACCTGAAACCGCTTATTTCCATTCACCATTGGTTTCTAACGTTGTAGTTAAAATCATTCTGGTTATTTACAAATGGAAAATATTTGTTTTCGTCTTTTAAGATAGCTGTGTATCAAGAAAAAAATAAATAAAAACTACTGCTTAATGGTGTTACAATTTTTGCTATTACACTTAATATTGTAAAATAAAACAAAATAATATAGGTGAATGAGTTAGACAGCCGTTTCGGTATTATTACAAATATCATACATCCCAAAACCTATCATATGCCTTGGCATTAATGAGTAGGCTTGTTCTTGCTATATTTCTAGTCGCACCATATGTAATATAATATTTTTCAACGTTTAATAACACTGCATCTTTTAGTAACACTGCATGTTGTAATTCTTTTCTAATATGTTCAACCGTTCGGTTTTAAAAACCAGTCATTGCCAAAACTTTTATCGAAGTATAACTTAGAAAAGTGAAACAAAATGTTTTGAAATATAGAAAAAAAAATTACCTCTAAAAAAAATTGATAGAATATAGCAAAATTTATCTTGTTTCTGGATCAATGAGAAGACCAATTATCTTGTTTCTGGATTAATGAGAAGACCAATTATCTTGTTTCTGAATTAATGAGAAGACCAAAATGCTCGGTATTTTTTGCGGCCAGGTAAGAAATTATTATGAATTTTTTTTTTTTTTTTTATAAACAGTTTGAGTGTTTTGTAGTAGATAAATTCTCGAATACAAAAATATTTTAGTGTGGTCAACATTTAAAAATGAAATTACATTATTTTTTTAAATCTGATAAAAAATCTTTTTCGTAATGGCATCATTTTATGTAGTAATGACTTTGGTAAAATTAATAATAAAATTTGGTAAATGTGGCAAAATTTGGTAATTTTATCATTATACTGTAAAGCATGGCAAAAATACCGGTTGCATTTACTTTTCAGTTTTATATTTATTTAAAATTTGTGGTAATAGCAACTATAATTTTGAAAACCAGAATTTCCAGTAAACCGTTACCATATGAATGGAAAAATTGTAAAATTGTAGGTTTAAAAACCATATATTTTGTTGTTATTAACCAGTTATGGGTTTTTACCAGAAACGTCCATATCATTCAGTCCGGTGAATTTAACGGAATTTTTTTTTACCCGTGTATCAAATAAACACACATTCGTTCATTTATGTTTTTAGATGGAAGGTTTGTAATACAATCGTTTTAAACAAAGTATTATTTTATAGCATTAAATGCTTTTCTCGATAATCTTCAAATTCCAGAAGATGTATTTAACCACTTCTATTTATAAAAGCAACAACAATTGCCATGAAATTCATTGAATTATAGCTTTGAAAAGTAAAATAAATTTTTTTCAAATATTTAAAAAAAAGTGTAAATAAACACACATTATTTCATTCATTTTTCTAGATCAAAGATTTGTATTACAATCGTTTTAAACCGAATAATATTTTATAACACTTAAACAATATATATGTACAATTTATATGTTTATATGTAAAACAATTTATATGTATAGTTGCCACCATTTTTGGTGTTGAGATAAAGTAAATTCTTTACACTACATGTAGTAACATATTTTATTAACTTTTCCTTTGTTGCAGTTTTATTTACTTTTTCTCTGTTATCGTTTTATTTACTTTTTATACATTTTTTGTTTGTTTACTGATTTCATGCGCATTAGAACCAATTTAATGACTTTATTGCAAAAATATTTAGCTTAATGTCAAGCACACTTTTAATAATATATTTGCACTAATTCTCTCAATCATATGTTATTTAAAAAATTTTTGCTCGATAATTATTACTTATAATCATTACAGTAATTAAAAATGTATTTACTTTGCCTCACGTTGGGACAATAATTCACCAAAATCTTTTACAGTGTACAGATTTTCTCTCGCCTCGCCAATCTTCGAATTCCAAGAAGATATATTTAACCGCTGCCATTTTTAAGAGCAACAATCGCCAAAAGTTTTATCGAAGCATAACTTAGAAAATTGAATCAAAATGTTTAGAAATAATTAAAAGTTTATTATTAGTAAATAAACACACATTCCTTCATATAGTCGGAGACATAAATAAAGAAAGCGTTTCCATTCATCTAAATCATTTTAATGAATCTCGTTATCCAATATTTCGTCACTGTCAAATTCAAATATTGTGTTTGGCGATAAATATATTGGGAAAAGTGAAGCGTGAATTTGAATATATAACAGAGATTGACGTCGTATTTTTAACAGTGGAATTTGCCTAATAAATTGTTTTGAAAATATTATAAGTAGCAATATACGAAAGTAAGAAAACAAAGCGTGAAACAAGAATGGAAAGCTTGTGACTTCGAGCGGAAATTTACGCTGACTAGTTTTATAATAATGCTAAAAGATAAAGATAAAAAAGAAACGCTATTGCTACAAATATATTTAAAGGAAAACATGCAGTAAAATATTCGAAAAATCATTGATCTAATCTAAATTGCATGGCACCATTTTAAGTAAATAACACTTGCAGAAAATAATATTTTTTTCATAATAAGCAAATTTTAAAGAACATAACTGTGGCATTAACATCCAAGATGTCCCTTAAAAAATAATATTTTAGCCACGTTTTCAGAATAAAGCGGACAGTCATTTCTAGAAAACTAACAGATCTAATCTAAAGTGCATGTCACCATATAATTAAGTATAAAGTGTTTGGCACATTTTAAAGAAATTAGCACTTGTAGAAAATACTTTTGCACGGAATGGTTAAGTTTTAAGGAGCAAAATTGTGGCCTTAATATCCAAAATGTCTCTTATAACGTTAAAATTTCAGTCTGGTTTTCATTATAAGGCAAAAGGACTGTCATTTTCCGGGAAACTTACAGCTGAAATCAAAGTGAAGGACATCATTTTAAAAAAAAGTGGTGCCATTCAAATGGTGCTTCTGAAAGAAAGTTACAATAATAATTATTGAATCACTTAGAGCTGATGTGGCAGGGAATAGAAGGTTCGCCTCCGAATGAGATGATTCAGGTTCGAATCCCAGTGGTGGTTGGTTGATACGAATTCTGCCTAGGCTCTCCTCGACCACAGTGCTGTCATAAAATATCCTCAGTAGAAGACGGATAATAGATTGGAATCCTTCGCCATTGAGCTAACCGTAGGAGGTTTTCGTGGCTTTCCTCTCAAAGTTACGAGAATGTGGGTTAGTTCTATCAGAAAGTCATATACGAAGGATAATTAGTCTCAATGTTTCCTCTGGGAGTTACCTTGTCTTTTGGGTTAGGTTCAAAATTACAAGGCTATGGAAATTGAACATCTAGAGTTGTAAACTGTGAATTGGGTCGGCCGTTCCAGCGCCGGTTATAAAATAAAATAAAATCAGTTCTAACTGTTATGTTCAGAAATTTCAGGTTCCACAGTCCGAATTTGTAAAAATAACTTCTGAAATGCAATTGTAACTTTAAAAATATAATCATATTTTTTTATTAAAAAAAATCATTGCTACACTGTTATTTATCAAAAACATTCCAGCTCAAACCATAAGTGCACGGTATGGTTTTAATATGAATTTTTATCTTCCGAAAACAATGTTCATGTTGCAAATTCACAAAATAGTTTCAACAGAGTCAATCAATTTTTTAATGACATCAGCCATCTTTTGTAATTTCATTACTTATAATTACTTTGTTCAGAAATATATAAAAATATAAATTATCTAGGGGCTTAACACGATATAAAAAACTTCTCTGATTATGTCTTAATGAAACTGAAGAATTTAATTAATACTGACTTCATTTGTTAATAATTTTTAAGGAAAAGTGTTAATTTTGTTTTAATAAAGTTATAAAATATATAAAATCTAATTTCTTTGACGGTTTTAAAAGAATGATAAGACATTTCTAAATAGATATATAGCAATATATTTAGCATCATCATTATCATTGACGTGATAGTCTTGGATGGGCCTTCTCTAGAAATTCTCTCCGCACAGTTTTCCTTCTCGCCAAGCCTATTGATATCAGATTATTTACAATTTAACAGAATATATTAATAAATTTTGGTGTTATCCTATACTCTAGGTAAGTCACTTTAGAAAACTTCGAAAAAATAAATTAAATTTCACTTTCCAAAAGGCGTAATTTCGATTTGAACTTTATAAATATTGTGTTATGTTTTATATTTTAAAATAAAATTTAAAAAATGTATTTATTAAAAAAAATTAATTTTAATGATGTTTATCCACTGAATTTTAATATTTTTGAAACAAAAATAATACACGGAAACATTCATCTTAAAAAACTCCACTTTTATAATCTTACTTTACTTTATTTAACAAAAGCTGGGCACCTGGGCCACGTAGAAGACCCATATCCCATTCATCATAAAATTACAGAAAAATTAAATATATATATAAACAGTTTCTATGCAGAGTCTCTGGGGTGACTGATCACTTTTATAATCTACATTTATCATCCACATTTTAAAAAAATCGGTACCTAAATTTTAACCAGCAAACAACGTACTCTGTAAAAAATTCCGAATCAAATTACGGTATAAAGTACCGTCACTTTGGGTAGATCATCCGTAAAATCCATTTCACCCTGAACTCCATTTTCACCGTAAAATTGTATACCGCAATTTTTACAATAATATCTATTTAGTGATACAGTGATTTTACTATAATTATTACCATAAAATTTGAAGACTTTTGTTCCGATGCATGTTCCGGTAGATCCTGACTGCCGGCACTTTTTACCACACTTTAAATCCGGAAGTGTATTCTATCACATGATTTTTCAATTAAATAAAATTTTACCTTTTTACGCATTTATGGATTCTGACTTTAATACATAAAAAAATATATTATATTCACCTTGAAAAAATTAAAAAAGAAAGTCTTATTTACTTTTTTTGCATAATTTAAAACTTACAATGACAGTTTTTATAAAAAAAAAATCTAATAAATACTCTAATGAATACGCGTATTCAAATTTGCTATCTTTACGCACAATTAATTTCACTACAGGTTTCCAAATCATCATTTTTTATTCAACCTCGCAAGCCACGAGACACGATATTCCTCTTATTTATTTTTAAGCAGTTCGTTTTTGAAACCGCAACATTAAAACAAGGGAAGAGAAGAAAGGGTTAAAAAATGTTGCAATGCGATCTGATCATCACACAATAGATTGCATACTCTTCTTTCGTCAGGTATTTTTACATATTCTAGCATTAAAAAAAGAGGTGATCTCTTGTAGATATATGACGTCATGTTAAAAATTTCCTTTTATCTTTTTAACCTGATTGATACGGTTTTATGCTGGCACGCATTTGTGACAGTCGGCGAGAAAGGGTAAATAAGTTTACAGTCAAGTATAAGTATAAGTTACTTTCTATATAAAAGCATTTTTCACATCTTTGCTATACTTAATGTCAAGCATTAATTGGATAAAGTATTCCATTTTTGACCACTAGATAAAAATTAAGCATTTCACGTTTTTTGTTCTGTAAAACTATATAATGAAATAAATTCTTACCTAATCAAAGCTCGGTACTGAACCTGAGCAAGGCTCTTCCAGCTGTTTGTTCCCTATTAATGTCCAACCACAAACTATAGTCTGCATATGAAAAACACCTATAAGAAAAATGAGTTAGCCAATATATACTTACACCAAGTGGATATTTCTCTCTGTTACCTACCACTTTAGCTTAAGAACAGCTCTGTACTTCAAATGCTAAAAATAAATATATATAGTTATTTTTAGCATTTGAAGTATTTTATACGGTAAGCATAAGAGACTTCAATTGTATATAATATCTTAAGCGGTAAGCAGAACTGTTTCGCTTTTGTAAAATGAATATATACCATAGATAAACCATGTTCAAAACCATACAATAAATAAAGTATTTGGCTCAAGCTTCTCAAATTGATAAAAAATTATACCTGTTACGAATACCATTTAAACTAAAAATTAAGTACGAAAGAACTTAACCCTATTGAGCATTTAACGAGTGTGACTGTTCAATAATTTCAAATCAATAAAAAGCGGTGGTCAAAATATTTTGAGTCAGTCTATTTCAGAAAGCATTGATAACTATCTTATCGTATAAATAAAAGGGCATTTAGTGAAGGTATCAGGTTAGATCTGGCAACTGATCAGCTAAATTTCCTTAAATTAAATTAATTAATTAAAAAATTTCCTATCATTCTTAATCTAATATTTACTATCTAATCTAATCTAATATTTAATTTGACTGTTTCCTCTTAGTTTGGAATTCAAATAACCCCCCGGTCAAATTTGCCAGTTTTTAAATTGTTATTTTTAATGCTTAAAACATACAGTTGCTAGGACAATTTTCTCTTCAGTTTAAAAACAGATTCAATTTACATAGGTCTAACATAAATAGTTTGTTTATGGACTGTCAGGGAGTCAAAAAACGGTAAAATTCTGGTAAAATGTCCCAGGTTTATAATTATTCCTAATATTGTGCGTTTTCTATAAAACTTGCAATTAGTACTTTATTAAAATATATATCATCACAGCATAGAATATTACAGAAGTTTTCTTTTTAAAAAATGTAAACTAATCAAATCATGTAAAGGTTGTAAATAAGTTGCGAAAAAATTCTTATGCGGCGCGGCGAATTAAATGCGAGCAATCGCTTTAACATTTCTCAAATGTTTTTTTTTTTTTTTTTAAGGTAAACAATACCCTCATTACAACATTCTTTTATTTAATGCCCTTTTACTTACAAAGGCGAACATAATTATTACCTACAATTAGTACAACAAGAAATTTCCAGTTTTAAATTACTTTTTTTCTACGGTGTCATAAAAAGATTTCGGAAAGTTTCGTACTCATGTTAGTAATTTAACTCCGAGTCGTTGGCAATTAATTTCTCATTAATAACAAGAACTTTTTGCAATGAGGACACATTTACGTAAGAAATACTCATTCTTTTATTAAATCCTTGGGTGTATGATGAGTTTTAGAGCATATTTCTTCCAACAATGCGCCATTTTTGTTCTAAAAACTTTGCTAAACTTCTCTTTAAGTGCATACAATAGCGTTTGGTGATGAGTAGCTTTCCGTTTTACATCGATTTGCTTCGCTTCAGTAACAGAACTAGAAAATCTTCCAATAAGAATTCACCAATCATATTTATCATTGCCAAACTAATTCAATAGATTTACGTCGAATATTACCTATTTGATGTAGAAGACCTTGTTTTCGAATGGAAAAAAAACGATGTTTATTTTTTTTTTTTATTTCAAGTCGTGTCGTGAAAAAAACCATCGATTCACGACATCGCGTGATTTAGATGTTCATGAAGTCGTTCTCCGGGCACCGTGTGATTAGTTCAAGGTCAGCACGCGTCTCTTTCAGACACAGATTCGCTCCTTTAACCAATTTCAGCGATTACTGGAACAATACCATATCTTGAAATATTTATTAGTTTCGAACGCGTTACGCGCAGGAAGCGATATTTTCGTCTTCCTCTCGAACAAAAGAAAACACGTTGCTGATGGACTGTCGGAAGATTTCATCAAGGGTAGAGGCGAGCCAATTGTTAACGCTCTTCAGCATTTTGTAATTTATAACACATCGTCCGAAAAAGGTGTCAAAATTATCACATTGCGGTATAAACGTACACGCTTTATTTCACCGTGACTACCTTTTTGAAAAAAGATTACAGGCCGTGAAAGTTTGGGCGATGGATGAGGCATATTTCTTGCTTGTTGGACATTTCCAAAAAGCTGTGACTGGACAAATAACAGCGCTAATACTTCCTCGCAGTGACGCAATACTATTGTCCAATAGTGTATTAGCATCTGAATTCACGGTTTCTAAGCAATCTAAACTGATTTGTAAACGTATTGTGCATGAAGAGAAAAGTAGCTTATTTCTTCATCTGATCTTTTGAATTTAGTAAATTTTCAAATGACTTTAAAGCAAGAACGAATATATATATATATATATATATATATATATATATATATATATATATATATATATATATATATAGATATATATATATATATATATATATATATATATATATATATATATATATATATATATATATATATATAGATATATATATATATATATATATATATATATATATATATATATATATATATATATATATATATATATATATATATATATATATATATATATATATATATATATATATATATATATATAGATATATATATATATATATATATATATATATATATATATATATATATATATATATATATATATATATATATATATATATATATATATACTTATAACCAGAGCCCGGATTTTGATGACCTAAAAAATCTCAATTAATGCCCTTAAAAAAGCAAAAAATGCCCTTTAAAAGTGCAAAAAATGCCCTTAAAAATGCAAAAAATGCCCTTAAAATGCGAAAATTGCGCTAAAAACGCCTTATGACATGACTTAAATAAAGTAAAAATATTGAACTAAAACAATTTCTTACTCTTTAAAATTATTATGAGTCATTTCAAAAAATATAAGGCAATGCAATACTTGTTCTACGTTCATTAAAGTTTGAAAAATATGTTTTATATCCTAAAATAACAAAAAAAAAAGGAAAATACATTGACTCCAAAACATTTTCATTTTGTATAGAAAATTTAATGAATATATCAACTTCCATCTCATAATATTACTAAATATCAGAATTAAATTGGATTATTAATTTTTTTTTTAATATTTTGAAATGTAAACGAGAGTTTCTTGTCTGAAAGTTAATTTTTATACTTGAAGAAGCTTTTTTCAACGTCTACTGATGTTATTGGTGCGTACTTGAAAAAGACGGTCTCACTTACTGACAATTCTTCTTCAATTTGAAAAGATGTTGCTTCACCTGTTAATATCCTAGAGATTTTCTTCATTGTTTGGAAGCCAGTGTAATAATGAAAAATAATAACAAATAATAAAAATTGGAAAAAATTAACAAAAAAATTAAAAAATGCATTAAAATGCAAAATATGCCCCAAAATTTAAAGAAAAATGTCCTATAAATCTAAAAAAAATGCTCTAAAGGACAAAAAATGTCCAAAAATGCAAAAAAAGGCAAATGTCATCAAAATCCGGGCCTTACTTATAACTAATATAACTACAGATTATTTGAAATGTTAAATTTTGTTAGTTTTAATGTCTCTATTTTTATATCAGGCTAAATAAAATTTAATTTTATAGCTATACATAGTTGCCAGCATGTACGGTTGATGCACTGTAAAAAATTCTTTAAAGATTTCTTCTGAGTTTTAATCGTAACCCGCGCGCTGCTATCATTTTGTGGTTTTGAGCATCGTATAAAAAATTACAATTTACCTTTATTGTTAATATTCCACCTAACTGTTTTTTTGCCTTTTGATATGATTTTTCGCTAATTTAAATTGCCAAACATTTTTATAAGGATGGGTCACTATATTTGCAAACGCTTTTAAGACTTTTAAGATAAAGACTGTTTCAGATTTTTGAAGGAAGTCTCGGGTTCGAATCCAGGCGTTGTCTGGTCTTGTGAATTCTGCTTTCGACTCGAACCGACCACAATGCAGACATAATTATTTTATACCGTTTTTTTTTTTAAATAACAGTCCTTATTTGCTTAAAAAACAGGCGTCCGTTTTTAAGTAACAACATTTTTCGTTGAAATAAAGCTTACACCAGCTGACAGTTTTTGTTTCTGCAAATTTAATAGATTTTTTAAGGTGATGAAAAGATAGTATAAAATTACATTAAGTTATAATTAAAGTAGAAAGAGTTTTTTCTTAAATAAATAAGTTACTTTCCTTAAAATTAGACTCATATTAGAAGAACTTTTAGATATTATACGCGTTTGTTTCAATTTCTTTTTTTTCGTGATAAGTAAAAATTGTCATATTAGTCTGTTGATATGAAAATGTTTACATTTTTCGTACAAAAAAATTAAAGTAGAATATTTGCTATTTTTATGTATAGGAATGGATTATTTATTTTCTCCCATCAATAAATACTCTTATATTCTGACTATAAAATCAGAGAGGATCCACACGTTTTGAAGAACCATATACGCATTTGTTGTAAAATAACAAATGAATTGATAGCAGGAAGTGGCATATCTTCTAACATATGAAATTTTTTACTAAATATTTTTTCGAAGGGTTATTAACTGGAGCAGAAATTTTCAAACAAATACAAGTTTTATAAAATGTTTATCAGAACTCAAGAATATGACCATTTGTTTGTGTAATATTTTGCATATATATTTAAATTATTTATATATAGTTGTTGACTAAATTTTTTTAATACAAATGAATTAATAATCTTTTAATTCGAATGAGTTAAAATATTGATGCAATTTCCTTTCTATCATTAAGAAAAAATATTTTCTGAAACTACGGAAATTCCGTAGTTGTTATTGTGTATGCAACAATTGAGGCGAAACATATTTTCTATTGGTAGTGATACAAACAATTTTTTTAAAACACATGGAATATCTCTCATACTTTTATTCGAAATTTAAAATAAAACCATTAAGCCATCTAAACTTTTAGAATTCTTAAAATACGCAGTGGTCGACAATTTTTTTTTAACCTATTGACGCAGATGGGATTAATTTTTTTTTGTTGCTAAATGTGTACTTACCTGAGAAAAATGCCCATTTAAGGGTCGAGCCATACCTTTTCGGTTTGCTTCTTTTTTTTCTCTTTTTTTCAGTCAGAGAAAGTTTTTAATTCCATTACCTTGCATTTGAGTTACACAAAATAAAGTCACATAACGCTACTTTACAATTTAACTACAAACTCAGTCAGTTTTTCCGTCAAACAGTAAGAAAAATTGAGTTCGCTTTTACGGAAATGTTGTACTTCTCTAAATTTCATCTTAACTGGCAATCGCTTTGTTTGTAAATTGAGTGTGAAAATTACACAGAATTTTGCCTTCTTCAGCAAAATGAAAAAAGTTTTTGAGCAAAACTAAAGTAAATTTTTTACTAAACAAAACTACGTCATAATAGCATTTAAATTAAAAATGCAATTAATTCTTATCATAAATAGTTAATAAACTTTTTAAGCTTAGAGTCATTTTTCAAACTCGTACAGCAATCAAGTTGTATTTTTTGCGAAAACAAATTATGTGTAAATTTGTTAATTTGATAATAAAAAATATAGCAGTAAAAACAAGACTACATTCTGAAAGATTTATTTCTAATTTCCGTAACGTTACCAGAGAGTGGAATGATAAATGCTTTTCTCGTTGGAAGAGCAATTCATAATAACGTATATAAAAAATTCAGGATCCGTTATTGACTTAACATTTTTTAAATATTTGATAAACCGACAGAACAATTTTTAATAAGTATTATAAATAGTCGGATGATCAGAAACAAATAAAAAAAGATAATTTACAGTAGCTGTTGCTTTATAACAGCTTAAGCATAGATCCTAAACATGAAGTCCTTGGTCCTCATAGTATTAAATCTATCGTTAGTTTGAATATTTTATTTTATATTTTTCATAACCGCCGTTGAACAGCTGACCCAATTTTGGATTTACGACTACTAATGTTCAACTCCGTAGCCTTGTCATTTTGAACCAACCCAGAAGACAAGGAAACTATTGGATCAATACCCCCAGAAGTATGATTTGTAATGGGAACATGGAGTATTTTGTGACTCGACAGATTTAACGTGCATCAGTCACCATTTACTACACGAGGAGTCTTCAGCCGGCGGGGATCGAACCCTCGACCTCTTATATATCGACCGAGTGCCCTACCAACCAGGCTATCCAACGCCTACTATAACTGAAAGCCTATACAAATTGGGCACCTGGGCCGCGCAGAGGGCCTCTATCCCATATATCATG
This sequence comes from Parasteatoda lunata, assembly GCA_949128135.1. NCBI lineage: Eukaryota > Metazoa > Arthropoda > Arachnida > Araneae > Theridiidae > Parasteatoda > Parasteatoda lunata. The sequence goes on along the minus strand of OX421981.1, from coordinate 29,113,625 downwards.
AAGTAAAAAAAAAAAGTTAAAATAAAAGACAGTTTGAGTTCAGCAGTCTATGGGGTGGCTGTTACTGGGAGACAAGCACCTTGCTTGTATAACTGAAAGAAAATGAAAATAATAAGAGCAACTTGCTGTTAAACTGTGGGTGGCTGTGGTTTGATTGTCAACGTGAAGTAACATAAGTCAGGATTTCAGTATTGGTAAAGTGTTTGATGCTTTGGATAATTGATGTAGACTATAGATGCTGGAATTGATGACTATTACTTATGCTGATAGTTGTTGTATGAGGAGTCGGAGGTGAAATGAGCGGCTATTGGTCTTAGTTTTTCGTCTTTTTTATAGTTCTCGAAGTTGAAAATCTGATTGAAGTTGGCTGTGCTGCATTTTATGGCTTTATCGCAGAAGTCTGCATTTAATTTATATATATATTCGGATAGAAACGGAATTTTGAGATCTTTATGGATATTTGAATTACGTGTGAACCATCTGGCACGAGTGATTTTTCTGAGTATTTTATTTTGACTTTGGTTGAGCTTTTTCATTAGGTGTTCGGGTATAGTAGTCCAGGCAGGTGAAGCATATGTAAGTATAGGTCGGATCATAGAGGTGTATAGGGATTTTCTGATTTTTAGTGAGACGTTTTGGTTATAGATGAGAGGTTGGATGATATCAACTGCTACATTTGCTTTGTCTATTATATTTTTAATATGGTCGCTCCAAGTGAGTTTGCTATTAATTATGAGTCCAATTTTTTTAATTTATGAATATAATAGGTTTGTTTTAGTTACTTGTCAACCACTACAGATTCAATTCTCAAATATATATGATAAAAATCTCACAAGTACTTTTAAAATGGAATTTGGGTGCATGCGCACAAATGGTTCGCTTTTTAAATAATCTGCGCAGACTACTTATAAGTAACCGTGCGGAGGCTATCCCGGCCTAGTTTCAAGAAAACTCTTCCATTAAAACTGGGGTAGTTGGTATTTATGCTTTAGTATCCTTGCAATATATGTTGATTCCACAAGATTTCCGCAAAAAGATAATATAGAAATGTACAGTCTGTTGCGTTCTGCACAGAATACATTTTACGACTTTAGTTTCAAAATTAATTACAACGTTCATTAATCGATAGAGCTACGAACTAAAGAAAAACTATAAAATAACCATACCCTGCGCATGTCAGATCATTCAAACTGAAATACTTGCTCGCAAATGAGAAAATGTTGCACACGACTGCACCACATGGCTGCTGCAGTGAGTCATTAGATTGAAAACTTTGCATGAGAAAAACAGAGTGTTTTTCAGCTAATATAGTTGTTTCGATTGAATTTTGTAATCAGCCTTGAAATTTAATGGAGATAAAGTATTCGGTTATCTAAACAAAACACATCAACTGTACGTCATCCGCAGTATCACTTCTGCTCTATTTCAGACCTACCAGATCATTCGAACTCAGTGCTGAAAGTCCATATATATCAAGACGGAAAAGAGTAAAAACTAGTAACAAATAAATTTCATTTTTAGCTTTTTTTCAGGAATAATGAGATATTCTTAACTACCAAATTTTTTTATCGGATACAATTTAGATATTGAAGTGCTTCTTCCTCAAGAATAAGTTAATAGCAATGAATTGTTTCTTGTTAAGAATAGATTTACCCCTCCCGAAAATAATCGATCATTGAAATAGTTCGACTGCCAGTGTTATCTCTTTTCCGTCTCGCTTCTAGGCCTGTTCGAACCAACGCCTCCTATAACTGAGAGCCTCCACACGGTTTTTTATAGGTAGTCCGATCTGACCACAGCAAAGGATATCCACTTTCCGAACGAGTCATTTAATACAAAATCTAGTTAAAATAAGAAAGTGGTAGCAATTATATGACTAAAAATTTGTTTTATTTATGAATATTATTGGTTTGCCTTCGTCACTTGTCAACCACTACAGATTCAATTCTCAAATGTATTTGAAAAATTTCTCTCAATTACTTTTATAAAAGGTTTTGGGTTCATGCGCACAACTGCTTCACTTTTTAAATAGTCTGCGCGGACTACTTATAAAAGATCGTGTGGAGGCTTTTTGATGTAGGAGGTGATGGTTCGAACTGAAATACTTGCTCAGAAAATGAGATAATCTTATACACGACTACACCACATTGTAGCCACAGTGAGACGTTAGATTAAAAACCTTGTGTCAGAGTGTTTTCCAGTGAGCAAAGTTGTTTTTCATGAACTTTGTTACCAGCTTTAAAATTTAATGTGTATAAAGTATTTGGTTATCTAAACAAAACGTTTCAAACCGTACATTTCTATCACCATATGCTTTTTATTAAAAAAAAAATCGTAGCACATTTTGGAAAACCCGGTAGAAGGTTAAAAGGGTGGATATGGGATTCTGTCAATCTCATAATTAGCACATTAAATAAAAAAATCTGCTAATGTTTTAATCGTCTTTACATCTATAGCTTTAGAGAATTGTTTGTTTTATTTATGTAGGCAGAGGGCAAGGCTAAATGTGTAATATTACGTCTGTAATAAAGAAACAATTTGTTCGAAATAGAGCAATAAAAATAATATGATCCTTCTACTTCGTATCATGCATTTCATCAATTCTTTGCAAAGATTACCCTATAATGTATTATTATTTAGAAAAAGAAGGTCAACACAAAACGAGAAACACTTAAAAATTGGTCTGTTGACGCCCCCACCTATGACCATGGCCTTGTTGCCGCTCCAATCATGCCAAAGATCATGGACATAAGAATAAAAAATGGCGCACACTCATTATGGTTTTTTATTAATCTATCTCACTAAAAGATGCAAAAATAACAACAACAAAAATCTTGCTCATCCTGTCCCAGTCAATCTCTATTTTTGTATAAAATAAGAAAACAATATATTATCTTGATAAGAACAAATACGTTAACGCAAAGCCAGGGCTTCCAGTTTTGTATGAATTTATGGGAAAAGTAAGTGGCGGCTAAGTTTACGTTTTAATATCTGATTCTATGTCGAGTAAATTTGATTTAAAAATATTTCCCACTCCAACTGGTTCAAAAGTCCACTTAACTAACGCCTCCTATAACTGAAAGCCTCCACACGGTTTTTTATAGGTAGTCCGATCAAACCACTATGAAGGTAAACCAGTTTACGACAGAGCCAATTAATAGAAAATCTATTAAAAATTAGAAAGTGGTACCATATATATGTCTAAAAATTTGTTTCATTTATGAATATGATTTGTTTGTCTTATTTACTTGTCAACCACTGCAGATTCATTTCTCAAATATATATGATAAATTTCTCTCAAGCACTTTTAAAATAGAATTTGTTTTCGTGCGCACAACTGGTTCGCTTTTAATCTGCGCAGACTATTTATAAAATGCCGTGTGGAGGCTTTCTGTTGTAGGAGGGGATAACTTAACTGATTCAAAAGTTCATATTAAACATAACTTTGGTCCAACTCTCTCGTTGAGAGGTTTTTAAAATTTTGCAATTTATAAGAATATTCTTTCTAAGTTTAAAATTTTTTTAGAGTCTTTAAATATGTTGGCAAAATGACCAAAAAATTTGAAATCTTTAGTTTTGAATTTGGCAAAAAGTTTAGTAGTTTGCAGCTCTGAATTTATTACCACCTTAAATATTCACGTAATATCTCCCATCAATAGTAAGAGATGTTGGCAAGTTTTCCAGAGATCAGCCAGACAGTTTAGACCATTAGATAAATATATATTTAATATATTGAGGTAAACAAGCAAGTCTTACTAATTGCGATTTTTATATTTCATTTTATATCAAATTCGATTTTAGCACAAGAGACTGCTTTCGTTGTTTGATGAAAAAAATTGCGTTTTATTTGAATTTTTGAATCGTTTATTTCTAGTGGTAGGCGATAAAAATTTAAATTAAATTCCCACAAACAGGAATCTTTCATGGATACCCCTGAAATACAGGAAAGAGCTCACTATGTTGATGCAACAATTATTCGGTTTCCTCATAAAACATAATTTGCATAATAATTTACCATTTGTGATTATTAAACTTTGCTTTTTATCAAATTAACTTTTAACACAACCAATTAATATTGTTATTTTACTAAGTAAATAGGCGTTTAATTTGAATTTTTGAATCGTTTACTTATAATGGTAGGCGATAAAAATTTAATTCAAATTTACTAAAACAGGATTCTTTCATTGGTATCAGCTGGTGTCCTTGAAATACAAGAAAGAGCTCAAATATGTTTTTGCAACAAATATTGGCTCATCTTATAAATCTTTATTTCAAAAAAATTTACATATTTTGATACGTTGAATGCCATGGAGGTCACCGGTGACCGACACTGAGTTCGTTCGTAGCACCACGGGAGTCACCGGTGACCGACGAAGCCAAGATTATTAAAAACACATAATTCGAGTAATTATTTTATTTTTTTATATTATTATCGTTACTAAAATGGTTTGAAGAAATTAATGCAATATAGAAGACACAGAATTAGTTTAATTTATATACACATAGATGCCAAATTGCTCCTTACAGCGAATAAATATTTTCAAGTGGTAGTTCATTAATTGTGATTCTTGGTTTAATAAATTCAATTCAGTAGATTTTTATCCACGACTATTTTTAAACAATTCGTAGGCTTACATAATTCACCACTTTTTTCAAATACGTCATGCTAAACCTTTTAAAAACCAGCAAATTCTGTCTAATATTTGCAAATTTAGTTTTTAGTTATTTACCGTGTGGACAGACGAACAAACCATGTAAAATTAGCGTAGCATTCAATGTGTTAGGCTTTTTGGGACGGGCGATTAAACTCACTTTTAACGATTACTTTCATTATTTTATAACACAAAACAGCGTCATATTTGTATTTTTGTATCATCTACTTGTAGTGGCAAGCAAAAGAAATTTTATCAAATTTACAAACACGGGATCAGTTTGCATCCCTGATTCATTGGCATCAGTTTGCATCCCTGATATATAAGAACGAACTCATACTATGTTGCTACAACAAATATTAGTTTCTCTTATAAAACTTAACTTACAGACGAATTTGCTATTTGCGATTTTTACATTTTATTTTTTATCAAATTCGATTTTAGCACAAAAATTTACTCTCGCGATTTGATAGAACAAAATTGCGTTTTATTTAAATTTTTGAATCGTTTATTTCAAGTGGTAAGAAGTTAAAATTTAAATCAAATTTACAAAAACAGGACCATTTTCATTGGCATCAGTTGATGTCCTTTAAATACTAGAAAAACTTAAAAATGTTGCAGGAACAAATATTGGTTTCTCTTATAAAACTTTATTTCAAAAGAATTTACAAATTATGATTTTTAAACTTTGCATTTAATTAAATTATACTTTAACACAAAATGTGTGTCTCATTATTTTATAAAAGAAAGTGACCTTTTACTTGAATTTTTAATTTTTGTAATTTTATTTGCGTGGGATAAATATTTTAATCAAATTGACAAAAAGAGGAATCTTTCATTAGCATCAGTTACAATCTCTGAAATACAAGAAAGAGCTTTCTACGTTGATGCGACAAATATTGGTTTCTCTTATAAAACTTAATTTGCAAAAAGAGCCGTCTTGTTTACCTACTATTAAGCTTAGACGTGGGTTATTCACAGCTGATAGGAATTCAAAAAAGGTCACCTATATAACAAAATAGGTGAAAGGGTATTAGTCATTATGGGCGGCTTGTTCTAAAGTTAAACCTACATTTCATATTTCCACCTTTTTTTTTCTCAAAAGCAGCTTGACTCACATTTGTAAAGCTTAAAAATCCTAAAGTTTTCATTTTTGATTGTTTATTCATCTTTTTTACCATTAACTGTCATCTCATAGTTTGAAATTAACCAATCAATGGGCTTTATGAATCACTTGTTTGAAATTAATTGGATAACCTTTGACCTGAGTGGACCGGAAGATGCAACTTATTAATTCAACAAGTGGCAAAAATTATGTCATGAAACCTTTATTTTCCTAAAAGGAAGTATTTTTTAAAAAATAAAAAAAGGCATTGTATATTTACAAAGATAAAATGCTAAGTTGTATTTTTTTCTCCAAAACTAAATGCAGATTCATATTTTTTGAAAAAAAAATTTTTTTAAATATAATTGTTCGACTCGTAAAAGTATTTAATTTTTTCTAAGTTCTATTATTACTAAAATAAATTACTATTTCATGTAAGGAAACTTCTGCATGTGGCAAAAAATATTTCATGAAAAACTTATTTTCGTAAAAGAAAGTATTTATTCAAAATGAAAAAATAATGTTTGATTTTAAAGATAAATGGAGATTTTATATTTCAGCAGAAATAATAATTTAGGATGCATTGTCTCAAAAAAATTAAATTGTAGATGATTTTTTTTACAGAAATATTTTGAATATAATTGCTCTTTAAACTATTTATTAATTTTTAAATTTCATTATGACTTGAATCACTTACTATTTCACTTATCACATAATGAAACTTATTAAATTCATCAAGTGGCAAAAATTAATCCATAAACTTTTATTTTTCTAAAATGAAGTTCTTTTTATTAAATGAAAAAAAAAAAAAAAACATTGAATAATTTTAAGGACAAGATCTTAAGTTGTATTTTCTCTGAAAAATAAAATGCAAATTCATATGTTTTAAATATATTTAAATAAAATTGCATAACTCTTGAAGGCATTAATTTATTTCTAAATACTATTATTAATAAAACTAATTTCTATTACATGTAATGAAACTTATTGCCTGATATAGCTAACGTATGCCTAAATCTTTTTAAATAATAATTTATTACATTTAATAAGCAGACACCAAAAAAATTATAAAATATGTTATCTCTAGAGAAACTGAATATTTTTTCATGGCAATTAAAAAGTTTGTAATGCAAAACATATTTTTTTATATATTTAAATTTTTCATTTATTGTATCCTAATTCTAGGTTTAAAAGAAATTTATCAATATAATGCTCGTAATTTGAATATATATATATATATATATATATATATATATATATATATATATATATATATGGACACAAATTAATATTTTAATGGTCAATACACACTGCTATAAAAAAATATGCTAAATGCTAAATTTAAAATTTCCTTGAAAAAACAAAATTTTCAAGTATAAAATCGTTTATTTCACAGAATAATATTGTTATTTAAAATTAGGCACTTGTTTTATGAGCAGATAAGTACTGTTATTTTAGTAAACAAACTTCGTTATTTTTCCTTTCATCGCTTTTAAAAAACACTGTTATTTTAACAACTGATACTGATGAAACTGATGAAAGAATATTAAATATTATTTCCTACAGACGATTTTTTTCTTCGAAACAAAAGTAAAAAATTTTTTGTCTCACATTTTATTTGTTAAAAGCATGTCAGCATAAGACGTGACATTTTTAGCGGTCCAATAAAATCCATGCTCTTGCAACGTCATATAGTTGTTTCTTTTTCACGAATAAATGTTCTCCCACTTAATCGTAATGTGTCACCAAGTCTAGGATTCCAGTAAAACAACGAAACTATATTTTTTTTTATTTTTTATTTTTTTTTTTTTATATATATAATTCTATGATATATATCGTAAAAGATATCTCAATTAAAGTTTCGACTGACGTGTTTAGTTTTTAAAAGCTTCTATATTGCTTTGAAAACTTATTTGTATAATTCGATGACGAAATAAAACCTAACTATATACAGTCGTGAATGATGACTTAAATCATACGCCGCAATGGTTTTTCCGTAACTTGCAACTGAGTATGACAGCTTAATTTACCAAAAATTTATTTCTAAAGAAACATTATAATCCGGTAGAGTCCATTTCGATAAAAGTCAATTTTCTGTTTCATTTATTTGACGTTTAAAACCATAAAATAATTGCTGGAAGGTAAGAGCAAGTAGAGAAAATAATCATAAAATAATTTGAAAGAAGGTAAAGTTGTCATACGTAAAGCAAAACTGAATCGCTAAAACAAGAATTTGCAAATGACTGCTTTAATCCGTTTATGATTGGGGTAAAAAACAAAGAAATACCATTATGACAACAAAACAGCTTTAAACCGTCAAATTTACAGATAATAATAGGAAAAAAAACATTAGAATTATTATCAACATTAGACTATAGAATTTACAGTTCTTAATAGTATATAATATTTTAACTTGCGAAATTGCCTAACTAAATATATTAAAATTCGACTTATCCATAGAGTGCAAAATTTTTTGAATCCAGTTTATCGATGTAAACAAGAATCACTTATTTTCCAAAAGTAGTATATGAATTAAAAACATCGAAAATTTCAAGTTTTTCTACAGTGTTACGAATTTCGGAGAGTGTTAAACCGAATTTCGTTGAAATTTAAGGCAACTTTAATACGTTTCTAAGTCTAAACATATTATGTTTCGTGTAAATAAATTTTTTTAAGCTTCATGGTTCGATACTGTAGCTTCTACTTGAATCGAAAATCGTCCAATTTATCACCTTATTAATTTTACAGCAAATGTGCTTGTCATTATGATTAAAATGCATTATTATTATTATTCAATCATTTACTAATATCTATAAGAGTGTAGCTAAATAAAAAATATATTTTTCAAAGTTTAAAATAGATAATTACACCAAAAAGGTTTTTTAGCAGTGATTACGCGATTGTGAGGTAATTATTGATAAGCGGGCAAATTTGTACGGTATTATGGTTTCAAACACATATGCGTCATTCAATGCTATACAAATTTTTCTAAGAGTTTAGTTTAAATAGTTTCGAAGAATTAAAGGGAATATTACAAACAAACAAAAAACTATATTATGGTTCAAAATACATATCGTAAGGTTCAATATACCATTTAATGCTCAATATACCATTAATGTTCAATATACCATTAATCGATTTTTCTGCGACTAAAATAACTAATAATAGTTTCGAAGAATTAAAGAGAGTATCACATAAAAAATTTCATTCATTAGTGATTATGCAATTATAAGGTACGCATTAATAAAGCCTAGTAGACCAAGTTTTCACGACTTTATGGTTCAAAGTATACGTCATTCAGCGCCAAACCGATTTTTTCAAGAATATAGTTCAATAATTAAAATATGTTTTCGAATATTAAAAGAGATAATTACCTGAAAAATGCTTTTTAGCAGTGATTAAGCAATTATAAGTTAATTATTGTTAATAGAGCAAATTTGCACGATATTATGGTTCAAAATACTTATCATTTTACGTTGAATCGATTTATTTAAGAGTGTAGTTAAATAACTAATACTTGTTTTCGAAGGTTAAATAACATTACTGCATCAAAAGAAATTTTCGACAGTTATTGATAAAACAATTACGAATAAAATTTACTCGATGTTGTCCGCTTTAAATCTAGATTTCATATTTCGCAAAGCAATTTATTATCGATTATTTATTTGGATTGCGAAGAGAATATTTTCAAACAGCCTATGTCGGAAAATAACTTAATTTCTGGTTTGCCAGACATCGAATATTACGACCGGTTTTTTACTGCACTTATTATTTTATGAACAAGACCCCCATATATTTCTAGCTTAATGTCAGTGATAGTCAATAAAAACCTAATCGAGCAAGTGAATAAAAAAATGATCTAGACACATTAAAATAAGTGACTCATATTTATCCTTTGTTCTGTCATGATCAGAAGTTCCCGACATCCTTAAAAAAAGGAAACGTCTTAAGGAGAACAGATCTTTTATAAGAAAATAAGTCAATACTTTTTCTTTCTTTTTTATCACTGTACCACTACCCTCAAACCACCGTTAATCTAAGTGCTGTAAAACCTTTTTCCGGCCGACGGACAATTGGCGATGTTCGATAGAAATCAGAAAACAGCAAGAACAATACAGTAATTGCACTTTCTAGTCCAACTCTTCAATAATAACCCTAGACTAACCTTGAAAATATCCTTGGATTTAAGATAAAAATCGTGGTATATGAACTTCCAATGGTCAGCGCCTAAGCACTGATGCGTTTAAATCTGAAAAAGCTACTTAAACATGGTGACGTTTTTCCGTTTTCAGCAATCTGTTCAAGTTGCTTCGATAATATCTTAGAATAAAAGAAAGTTAAAAAAAAATATTTGACTCAAATTCCATCTAACGGTTGGGTTGAAATTTATGGTATATTGTGGGTTCTTCAAAATGAGTTCAATAAAATGAAAGTGGAGTCAGTTAATAGTTCGGGTTAAGAAGGTATTTTGAGTACAACGCGTCACCGATTCTGAAATACACAATTACCTACTATGATATTTGGAATGTTTTGAGTACTACGCAATAATTCGATCAAAAATAGGTGTATTTGTCTTACATATGTCTGTGGGGGATTGCTTCAGATATAGACAATATTTAAAAAGATAAATTTAGTCCTTTATTATTTTGATCTTTCTATATAATAGTATCTTATGTAGATAATCAGTAAATATGTAGCCTAATTTATATTATTATTTCATCTCACTGTTTATTAACTAAAAGTACATTATTTTTACTTATCTCGGGTAATATTTAAAAATAATAGAAAATTGAAAAGTATTAACGGAATTTTTCCTATCTTTAATTATTTCAATCCTTCAATATTCTATTTCAGACTGTAGATAACTAGTGTCAATAGACAATATAAATAAATAGAAAATATTTTAAAAGATAAATTTAATCTTTTATTATTTTTATCTTTCTATATAATAGTATCTTATGTAGATAATCATTAAGTATGAAGCCTAATTTACAGTTTTATTTCATCTCGCTGTTTATTAACTAAAAGTAAATTATTTTACTTACCTAGCTCGAGGAATATTTAGAAATAATAGAAAATTGAAAAGTATTAACGGAATTTTTCCTATTTTCAATCCTTCAATATTCTATTTTAGACTGTAGATAACTAGTGTCAATAGACAATGTAAATAAATAGAAAATATTCAGAAAGATAAATTTAATCTTTTATTATTTTGATCTTTCGATGTAATAGTATCTTATGTAGATAATCAGTAAATATGTAGCCTAATTTACATTATTATTTCATCTCACTGTTTATTAACTAAAAGTATTACATTATTTTTACTTATCCCGGGGAATATTTGAAAATATTGAAAATTTAAAAGCATTATTGGAATTTTTCCTATCTTCAATTATTTCAATCCTTCAATATTCTATTTCAGACTGTAGATAACTAGTGTCAATAGACAATGTAAATAAATAGAAAATATTTAAAAAGATAAATTTAATCTTTTATTATTTTTATCTTTCTATATAATAGTATCTTATGTAGATAATCATTAAGTATGTAGCCTAATTTACAGTTTTATTTCATCTCGCTGTTTATTAACTAAAAGTAAATTATTTTACTTACCTAGCCCGAGGAATATTTAAAAATAATAGAAAATTGAAAAGTATTAACGGAATTTTTCCTATTTTCAATCCTTCAATATTCTATTTTAGACTGTAGATAACTAGTGTCAATTAGCAATGTAAATAAATAGAAAATATTTAAAAAGATAAATTTAATCCTTTATTATTTTGATCTTTCTATGTAATAGTATCTTATGTAGATAATCAGTAAATATGTAGCCTAAGTTACATTATTATTTCATCTCACTGTTTATTAACTAAAAGTACATTATTTTTACTTATCCCGGGGAATATTTAAAAATAATAGAAAATTTAAAAGCATTATTGGACTTTTTCCTATCTTCAATTATTTCAATCCTTCAATATTCTATTTCAGACTGTAGATAACTAGTGTCAATAGACAATGTAAATAAATAGAAAATATTTAAAAAGATAAATTTAATCTTTTATTATTTTTATCTTTCTATATAATAGTATCTTATGTAGATAATCATTAAGTATGTAGCCTAATTTACAGTTTTATTTCATCTCGCTGTTTATTAACTAAAAGTAAATTATTTTACTTACCTAGCCCGAGGAATATTTAAAAATAATAGAAAATTGAAAAGTATTAACGGAATTTTTCCTATTTTCAATCTTTCAATATTCTATTTTAGACTGTAGATAACTAGTGTCAATAGACAATGTAAATAAATAGAAAATATTCAGAAAGATAAATTTAATCTTTTATTATTTTGATCTTTCGATGTAATAGTGTCTTATGTAGATAATCAGTAAATATGTAGCCTAATTTACATTATTATTTCATCTCACTGTTTATTAACTAAAAGTACATTATTTTTACTTATCCCGGGGAATATTTAAAAATAATAGAAAATTTAAAAGCATTATTGGACTTTTTCCTATCTTCAATTATTTCAATCCTTCAATATTCTATTTCAGACTGTAGATAACTAGTGTCAATAGACAATGTAAATAAATAGAAAATATTTAAAAAGATAAATTTAATCTTTTATTATTTTTATCTTTCTATATAATAGTATCTTATGTAGATAATCATTAAGTATGTAGCCTAATTTACAGTTTTATTTCATCTCGCTGTTTATTAACTAAAAGTAAATTATTTTACTTACCTAGCCCGAGGAATATTTAGAAATAATAGAAAATTGAAAAGTATTAACGGAATTTTTCCTATTTTCAATCTTTCAATATTCTATTTTAGACTGTAGATAACTAGTGTCAATAGACAATGTAAATAAATAGAAAATATTCAGAAAGATAAATTTAATCTTTTATTATTTTGATCTTTCGATGTAATAGTGTCTTATGTAGATAATCAGTAAATATGTAGCCTAATTTACATTATTATTTCATCTCACTGTTTATTAACTAAAAGTACATTATTTTTACTTATCCCGGGGAATATTTAAAAATAATAGAAAATTTAAAAGCATTATTGGACTTTTTCCTATCTTCAATTATTTCAATCCTTCAATATTCTATTTCAGACTGTAGATAACTAGTGTCAATAGACAATGTAAATAAATAGAAAATATTTAAAAAGATAAATTTAATCTTTTATTATTTTTATCTTTCTATATAATAGTATCTTATGTAGATAATCATTAAGTATGTAGCCTAATTTACAGTTTTATTTCATCTCGCTGTTTATTAACTAAAAGTAAATTATTTTACTTACCTAGCCCGAGGAATATTTAGAAATAATAGAAAATTGAAAAGTATTAACGGAATTTTTCCTATTTTCAATCCTTCAATATTCTATTTTAGACTGTAGATAACTAGTGTCAATAGACAATGTAAATAAATAGAAAATATTCAGAAAGATAAATTTAATCTTTTATTATTTTGATCTTTCGATGTAATAGTATCTTATGTAGATAATCAGTAAATATGTAGCCTAATTTACATTATTATTTCATCTCACTGTTTATTAACTAAAAGTATTACATTATTTTTACTTATCCCGGGGAATATTTGAAAATATTGAAAATTTAAAAGCATTATTGGAATTTTTCCTATCTTCAATTATTTCAATCCTTCAATATTCTATTTCAGACTGTAGATAACTAGTGTCAATAGACAATGTAAATAAATAGAAAATATTTAAAAAGATAAATTTAATCTTTTATTATTTTTATCTTTCTATATAATAGTATCTTATGTAGATAATCATTAAGTATGTAGCCTAATTTACAGTTTTATTTCATCTCGCTGTTTATTAACTAAAAGTAAATTATTTTACTTACCTAGCCCGAGGAATATTTAAAAATAATAGAAAATTGAAAAGTATTAACGGAATTTTTCCTATTTTCAATCCTTCAATATTCTATTTTAGACTGTAGATAACTAGTGTCAATTAGCAATGTAAATAAATAGAAAATATTTAAAAAGATAAATTTAATCCTTTATTATTTTGATCTTTCTATGTAATAGTATCTTATGTAGATAATCAGTAAATATGTAGCCTAAGTTACATTATTATTTCATCTCACTGTTTATTAACTAAAAGTACATTATTTTTACTTATCCCGGGGAATATTTAAAAATAATAGAAAATTTAAAAGCATTATTGGACTTTTTCCTATCTTCAATTATTTCAATCCTTCAATATTCTATTTCAGACTGTAGATAACTAGTGTCAATAGACAATGTAAATAAATAGAAAATATTTAAAAAGATAAATTTAATCTTTTATTATTTTTATCTTTCTATATAATAGTATCTTATGTAGATAATCATTAAGTATGTAGCCTAATTTACAGTTTTATTTCATCTCGCTGTTTATTAACTAAAAGTAAATTATTTTACTTACCTAGCCCGAGGAATATTTAAAAATAATAGAAAATTGAAAAGTATTAACGGAATTTTTCCTATTTTCAATCTTTCAATATTCTATTTTAGACTGTAGATAACTAGTGTCAATAGACAATGTAAATAAATAGAAAATATTCAGAAAGATAAATTTAATCTTTTATTATTTTGATCTTTCGATGTAATAGTGTCTTATGTAGATAATCAGTAAATATGTAGCCTAATTTACATTATTATTTCATCTCACTGTTTATTAACTAAAAGTACATTATTTTTACTTATCCCGGGGAATATTTAAAAATAATAGAAAATTTAAAAGCATTATTGGACTTTTTCCTATCTTCAATTATTTCAATCCTTCAATATTCTATTTCAGACTGTAGATAACTAGTGTCAATAGACAATGTAAATAAATAGAAAATATTTAAAAAGATAAATTTAATCTTTTATTATTTTTATCTTTCTATATAATAGTATCTTATGTAGATAATCATTAAGTATGTAGCCTAATTTACAGTTTTATTTCATCTCGCTGTTTATTAACTAAAAGTAAATTATTTTACTTACCTAGCCCGAGGAATATTTAAAAATAATAGAAAATTGAAAAGTATTAACGGAATTTTTCCTATTTTCAATCTTTCAATATTCTATTTTAGACTGTAGACAACTAGTGTCAATAGACAATGTAAATAAATAGAAAATATTCAGAAAGATAAATTTAATCTTTTATTATTTTGATCTTTCGATGTAATAGTATCTTATGTAGATAATCAGTAAATATGTAGCCTAATTTACATTATTATTTCATCTCACTGTTTATTAACTAAAAGTATTACATTATTTTTACTTATCCCGGGGAATATTTGAAAATATTGAAAATTTAAAAGCATTATTGGAATTTTTCCTATCTTCAATTATTTCAATCCTTCAATATTTTATTTCAGACTGTAGATAACTAGTGTCAATAGACAATATAAATAAATAGAAAATATTTTGAAAGATAAATTTAATCTTTTATTATTTTTATCTTTCTATATAATAGTATCTTATGTAGATAATCATTAAGTATGAAGCCTAATTTACAGTTTTATTTCATCTCTCTGTTTATTAACTAAAAGTAAATTATTTTACTTACCTAGCCCGAGGAATATTTAAAAATAATAGAAAATTGAAAAGTATTAACGGAATTTTTCCTATCTTTAATTATTTCAATCCTGCAATATTCTATTTCAGACTGTAGATAATTAGTGTTATGCTATAGTTAAAAATTTTACTAAAAAAATTATATTTAAAGTTATTATAATAACATAATTAGTTTTTTTTTCAACCTTGCAATTTTATTTATATATTATTATATATTATATATTACGTCATTCTATTTTCTAATGTTGACAAAAATTTGTATATAATATTTATATTTTGCTAAAGATTCTTTACTGCAATAGAAATTTTAATTTATTTGCTAAATTTCTACAATGTTTGAATATGTGTTGTTGTTGGCCAAGAATTCGACTTCTGCCACAAACATAAGTCACACCCGTTTATAGGGCTGACCTTTTCATACATCCATTCATTCATCCACAAATCGTAGTTTTGACCTGAAACAGAGAGCTATCAATTTCTACTTCAGTACCCCCAGATGCATAATTTTTTAGGGGCACATGGAGGAATTTGTGACCCCACAGATTTCACGTACACCAGTCACCATTTACTACACGGGGAATCTTTAGCAGGCTAGATTTGAACTCCCGTTCTCACGAATGTGCATCACAAGTCAACCAGGCTTTTGAATATTTATTAGTATCATATAAAGTTTTACTAGTTTTAACAGCTTACTTAAATAAAAATTGAATAAAATTACGATTATATATATATTTTTAAAAAAAACTGGAGTGGTTGGAAACCGAAGAAAAATCTGTACAAAATTTTCTAGTAAAGTGATACCACTTTTTACACAGGAGCAGGGTGATACTTTGCACTCGAAAGTCCTAGCAGCCACAAAATTTAAATTGGTAGTGATAGAACAATTTATTTTTTTTTATTTTTATTTTATAACCGTCGTTGAACAGCCGACCCAACTTAATGGATTTACGGCTACTAATGTTCAACTCCGTAGCCTTGTAATTTTGAACCCCATCCAGAAGACAAGGGAACTCCTGGATCGAGTATTGGGAGAAATTTGCCTTCGTGGAGGACTTTTTGATGGAGCTAACCCGCATTTGCGTTACATGGAGAGGAAGACCACGAGAACCTCCCACGGTTAGCCTGACGGCAAGGGGACTCTAACCCATGATCCGTCTACCACTGAGGATATTTCACTTCAGCACTGTGGTCAGTGCAAGCCGGATGCGGAATTCGTATCGACTGGGATTCGAACCCGGTTCGCCTCATTGGAAGGCGAACGCTCTATCCCCTGAGCCATCGCGGCTCTGATAGAACAATTGAAGAAAATTTAATTTTTTTCAGATTTGCTGGCACATACAAGTTAAAATTTGAAACTTCCGGTTATTATTGCCAAAGGCTCAACGCCGCTTAACTGTAACAAAGTGGCGAATCACATAAACCTTCGAATTATTTAGAAGTAAGGGTGAGACCCTATAAATCGAATAGAAGTAGTACCCTATAAATCGAATTTACTAACTCAAGAATTATACATTAAAAGCCTACCAGTCGAAAATATATATTTTCCGTTCGGAGTAAGTTAGCATCTCTGAAAACATGCCCTCTAGTATTTGAGGTTTCTGTGAAATATTTTTCCCGTGATAGTCGATTACAGTTGAAATTTTTAAAATAAATAAACGTTACATAAAATTTTTTGTCAGAACCTAAGAACATGAATTTTCGAAAATATGACCCTTAATGCTTCTTTTAATTCAAATACATTAACATATTAATTCAATAAGTTTGCTATCACTATGAAAAATATTTTTCGAAACGACGGAACAGGCTAGTTACTTTTCTGAAAAATATAAAAATTGGTAGAAAAATATCAAGGAAACATAGAGTTTAAACTAATAACCGTCGACCAAAATTATTTACAAATTAAATATCTGCGTTACAGTTGATCATCGGAATTTCAAAGAATTGATGCAAAATTAAAGCCTGTGAAATTTAGGATGAATCCATAAATCATTTGCTACCACTTTTTAAGTTTTTCTATGCTATGGCCAACCAGCCATTATCCTACCTTCCAAATTTCACTTTTTCCTAGAATAGATTTTCCATATGGTAGAAAAGAATTTCAGTAAAACAATGTTGCTCAAATATATATTTATATTTTGACTAGTTTGAAATTCGCTATCGTAAAGATTATTATGCATTTATAAATGTGTTGTAATTATTTAAATGTAATGGTGGTCAAACTCATTTGTAATTATTATTATAATGAAAAAAGTTTAATGGAATAACATCAGTTTCGCTACCACTTTAAATGTGAAAATTAAATCTTCCAGGAAAACTGGAAGAGTTGGCATGCTATGCATTATATTTGGAGAGTATAGAAAAGTATTTTTCTTATTAATACAACAGTTGCGTGTCTGACATTTCTACATGGGTTGGGTTGAGAAAAAGTCTTCTTCAAAGGCAGTAATTGAAAGCTTTATGTTCAAACCACTAATGCTTGAATTTTTATACAACAGCACACCTGCCAACTCTTCCGCATTTGGCGGAAGATTTTATTTCTACATTTTAAGTGGTAGTAAAATGTATGCTTTCTATATATTCCTTGCATTTATAAACTTAATTTATAATATTTTTGACCACCACTTTTTTTAAAAAAATTAAGCATATATATATTAATACGTAATACTATTGTGGTAGTCCACATAAGCTTCCTCAAAATACAGCGTATGTTTCTGCCTAAAATTGTAATTTAAATTCCATTTTACTACCACTGGGGAAAATCATCCTCGAAAGGATTAAAAGTTGGCAGGTATGTAACAGAGATGCGAAAATTGATCAATTGAATATTATAAGTAGTAATACAAGGAAACGAAACGAAAATTTTCTCCTGATTTTTGTCACTTTAGGAAAGTAAGATTTTCGTAAAACAATATCTATAGCTGCCAACTCTTCCGGTTTTACCGGAAGAGTTTTAAAGTTGTAGCGAAACTCATGTTATTCCATTAAACTTTTTTACTTATAATTAGAGCCCGGATTTTGATGACCTAAAAAATCTCAATTAATGCCCTTAAAAAGTGCAAAAAATGCCCTTTAAAAGTGCAAAAAATGCCCTTAAAAAAATGCACCAAATGCCCTTAAAATGCGAAAATTGCGCTAAAAACGCCTTATGACATGACTTAAATAAAGTAAAAATATTGAACTAAAACAATTTTTTACTCTTTAAAATTATTATGAGTCATTTCAAAAAATATAAAGCAATGCAATACTTGTTCTACGTTTATTAAAGTTTGAAAAATATGTTTTATATCCTAAAATAACAAAAAAAAAGGAAAATGTATTGACTCCAAAACATTTTCATTTTGTATAGAAACTTAAATGAATATAACAACTTCCATCTCATAATATTACTAAATATCAGAATTACATTGGATTATTAATTTTTTTTTTTTAATATTTTGAAATGTAAACGAGCGTTTCTTGTCTGAAAGTTGATTTTTATACCTGAAGAAGCTTCTTTCAACGTCTACTGATGTTTGCGTACTCAACGTCTACTGATGATGGTGCGTACTTGAAAAAGACGGTCTCACTTACTGACAATTCTTCTTCAATTTGAAAAGATGTTGCTTCACCTGTTAATATCCTAGAGATTTTCTTCATTGTTTGGAAGCCAGTGTAATAATGAATAATGATAAAAAATAATAAAAATTGGAAAAAATTAACAAAAAATTTAAAAAATGCTTTAAAATGCAAAATATGCCCCAAAATTTAAAGAAAAATGCCCTATAAATCTAAAAAAATGCTCTAAAGGACAAAAAATGTCCAAAAATGCAAAAAAAATGTAAATGTCATCAAAATCCGGGCCTTACTTATAATTAATTATAATAATTATTAATTAGTTTAACCACCACTACATTGAAATAATTACAAAAAATTTATAAAAGCATAATAGTCAAAACCTGGTCAAAATATAAATATATCTTTCAGCAACACTGTTTTACTGTAATTGTTTTAGTACCATTATTAAAAGCCTATCCTCTGAAAAAGTGAAAGTTGGAAGGTATGGTAATGGAAGATTGGCAATAGCATAGAAAAACTTAAAAAGTGGTAGCAAATGATCTATGGGTTCATCCTAAAATTTATAGGCGTTAATTTCGCAACAAGTCTTTGGAATTCAAATGGTAATCTGTAACGCAGATATTTAATTATGCATATGTATGTTTTGTAATAAAATAAATAAATTGCTGGAAAAACTTGAAAAAATACTATTTCATACGCACCCCCCCCCCCCCACCTCAATTACTACAGAATTTCTCTGATTTCAGAAAACAGTTTACCAATTCTTAACACACGTGAAGTATTCGCATTTTTATAAATTATAGTTATCCCTTTGATTCAGAATTTGATGCATACTCTTATATTATTTTTATTCAATTTAGTTACATTAATGAAAAATACTATATTTAGTATATTAATAGTTTACGATTACGAAATTCCGGCATCTTTATAAGAGTTAAAAGTAAAATCTTCCTCACTTCCAATAATTTTTTTAAATTTTTACTTATTTGAAAATATTCAGAACAATAAGAAGCGGTCACTCATCGCTTAAATTTCTTTAGTTTATTAAACCAATTATTAATTTTTGAATATCAATGGAAAAAAAATTCAAGCTACATTTTTGGATTTTATATTTAAGTACAAAAATAATTCCGATAATCTAGCAGATTTTTTTATTAACTATCAGACTGTTATTTTATGATTAAAAAAAAATACTAGAATATATTTTTAATTATAATTAGAGCGCGAGAAAAAGTGCATAGAAAAGAAAAGAAGGTGTAAATAAAGCTCAGAAAAAAATTTTTAAAGGGCAAAAAGAAACTTTAGAAGGTATAAAAAAGTTCGGAAGAAAATTTTAAAAAGTATGAAGAAGATTCGGAAAGAAGATTTAAAAGGAAAAGAAAGAAGATTTTTACACCCCCTCCGTCCTCTTTTCAAATTTTCTTTGTATATTTGGCCGATTAATACTGTCTTCTTGACAAAACAGTTTTTCTCTGTTTTTCATCCGAATCATAAACGAATTAAAACCGTCAGTTCAACTTCTAGTTTTTGGAAAGCAAATTTGCTTACTGTACGGTAACTTAACCTTTTTTTCCAAATCACTTTGCGGTTATTTTTTATACTTGATCTCGCGTTTCGGTTTGATTGTCAAATTTATAATCTACCTAATTATTATATTTATTTGGATATAATTTTTGGTAAATTAAGTTGCCAGACGAGCCACTGCTGTTTTGAATGTTTCTTCACCTAAATATTTTATTTTATAACCGTCGTTAAGCAGCCGACGCAATTATGTTCAACTCCGTAGCCTTGTAATTCTGAACCCAAGCCAGAAGACGAGAGAACTCCTGTATCAAGTATTGGGAGAAATTTACCTTCGTGGAGGACTTTTTAACCTGTTAGTGCCCAGCGCCATATTTATAGAACAGTTTCCTTTTTCAAAAACATATATTGTGGTAGGACAATTGTTTTAATTTTGTCTTTTATCTAGGAGAATTAAAAGTTTCCCTTCCACCATAATTTATTAGTGATTTAAGTTTCTGTCACTAGATGTATAAATACAAGGTTCAGGGACATTTCGAACAGAAATGGTAACAAATAGTTGATATTAGCCATTTAGTTGAACAACACATTATACCACTTGTTTCATAAAGCCACTTTTTGCACCACTTCAATATAAAAAGTCGGGATAAAACAGGTTAATGGAACTAATCCGCATTTGCGTCACATGGAGAGGAAGACCACGAGAACCTCCCACGGTTAGCCTGACTGCAAGGGGACTCACCTAAATATTATTTCAATATGTAAGAATTTTAAGGTAAAAACAGTTTAAAATATTTTTCTTTATATTGAGTTACTAGAGCTGCGATGGCTCAAGAGCGCTTAGCTCCCAACGACGTGAAACTGATTCAAATCCCAGCGTCAACTTCTAATGTCTCGCGCCGACCATAGTGCTGACGTAGTTATTCATAACAAAGTTGTTTTCTTTAAGCAACGGAGTTCGCTTGTTAAAAAACAGTTATTATCTGCTTAAAAAACGGGTAGCAGTCTTTTTCTGTGAAATAAATGGTTCTATGCTGGCTCACCAGCAGACAGTTTTTTCAATCGTAAATTTAACAGATTTTTTTTTACAGTATAGATTTGAATCCTGGCGTAAAATAACATTATTAGGCTTTAGCTCCCTGCGTTAGTTTAAGTAAATACTTCCCTTATGTTTTTAAAACTACTTCTACCTCTACAACAAAGTTGCTTAACCAATTTAAAATTAATTATGTTTCAAATTACACTGTATTATATTTTTTTACACTGAGTATAAATATTTCTTCAACTTTACTGAATGTTAATTACACAGTAAAAATGCCCGTTAATTCACTCATTGCTACTGTGAATTATAAAGTGCGTTCATGACAACAAAGACCATAGTTTCATTACCGGATACATATAAATTCATAATGTTTACTTTTATATTAGACCAGTTCCTGTGTCACAAAAGTCCATACCACACAACCCGAACATTATTAGAGGAATGATAGAAACTGTTTTAAAAGTTGTGATATGTACGCAATATAGATACCACCCCCGAGGCAAGTTAAGCCGCCATCTCGAATTTACAGAAGGGAAGAGGAGATCAGGAAAGGAGACACTTAAACTTTATTGTCAAGGTAATTGGAGCATTTTGGCCTATGTATTTTTTTAAAATTGAATTGAATAAGATAAAATTCAAGTCTACAGACCTAATAGTTTAGAAGTTATATGGGTTTTGCGCATATAAAATAAAAATTTTAACTAACACATATTTGTGCATAAAAAAATCTCAATCTTCAAACTTGTCGACTAGGTTTTTTTTCTATTCCGCGTAAAAACATTCATTGAATACAATACTTCCCTTGTCTAGACAGCAACCGAGCTGCACTTCTCAAGCATAAAAATGTAAATAACTTTGAGCTGTTAGTTTTATCGATTTAGTTTTTGCTTCATTAGATTTTGAGTAAAAAATACATAGAAAACAATACTTAATTTGTCGAGGATGTAGAGTAATTAGACTCGCAAATGTATATAAATAGGAAAAAAATATATACTTTTCTATGCTCTATACCCACTAAATTGCTTAAGTCTTTTAAACTATTAGAGCTATCGGCTTGGTTTAGTTCTCTTTCATTTCAGCATTAAAACAAAATTTAGTTGAGCATAAGGAAAATTAGTTTAGTACCTAAACAGTGAAGTTAATGATTCTATCTTTTTAATCCTCTCTCCCTTTCAGTAAATTCAAGATGGCGGCTAAATACTTCATTTGTCAAGGTAAGAGTTTCAGATGCATAAATATGTATTTCAAAAAATAGACTTATTTTGGTCTAAACCTATTAAATACATTGCGACTTTTAAACAATTAAAGCAATCTATTTGGTTTTGCTCACTTTCGATTCAACGTAAATACGTTTCGATTCAAAGTTTATCGCTAAGAGGCATTTTTTAGTTTATAGATAGAGATGTTTAAATTTCTCCTCGTTTTGACCATCTCTCTTCTTCAGTAAATTCAAGATGGTGACTAAAGCTCTGCTTTGTAGAGGAAGGAAACTTGAGATATTTATACAGGGTCTTCACCTCAACAAATAATTTACAGCTCTACCCTATTTTTTTCTGTATTCCATTGCTTAGGAACTGGTCTATTGATAATTCAATGAAAAATCGAAAATTTTTGACTAAAATTTTCTATTAATATTATTTCTTGCGTGAATTTTGGTAAACACTGTTTAACGAGTCGTAGTAGATCAGAGGATCGAGTACTACCCTCATAATGAGTTGGCCTAGGTTCAAATCTCAGCAGAGACTGATTGATTTTTATTTTATTTAATAACCGTCGTTGAACAGCCGACCCAAATTTTTGAGTTTACGACTATTAATATTCAACTCCGTAGCCCAATTCAGAAGACGAGGAAACTCTTAGATCAAGTATTGGGAAAAATTTGTCTTAGTGGAGGACTTTTCGATGGAACTAACCCGCATTTGATTTAAATGGTAAGGAAAACCATGAAAACCTGCCATGGTTAGCCTGACGGAAAGGGGACTCTAACCCATGATGCGTCTACCACTGAGGATATTTTACGTCAGCACTGTGGTCGGTGCAAGCCGGATGCGGAATTCGTATTGACCAGCCATCGCTGGGATTCGAACCAGGTTCACCTCATTGGACAGCGAACACTCCATCCCCTGAGCCATTGCAGCTCGAGATTGATTTATTCTGAATTCTGCTTCCGATTCGCAGCGACCACATTTCTGACGTAAAACATTATCTGTGTGGATGGAACATGAGTTAGAATCCCTTCGGCGTCGAACAACCGTAAAAGGATTACGTGGTTTCCTCTCCATATGCGCAAACACTGGATAGTTCTGTCAAAGAGTCAACCACGATGGCTATTTCGTCTCCATGCTTATACCAGGGATTTTTGTATTTTATGCTGGACTCAAATATACATCGTAACAGAGTTAAAAATTGAAAATCGTAAACCTAAAAACGGCTCAGTTGTCCTATGCCGGTTTAATATTTATAAAAAATGTAAAACGCAAACAATAGCGAAGCAAAAACTATAAGTACTAAAATACAAAAAAAAAGAAGATTCAGAAAATGGGGAAAATAAGCATGAAATAACTTTTAAAAAATGTAATAAACTATAAAACGTTCCAGAATAAGGAAACACGAGCGTTACTTTCTCTTACAACCCACTTTAAGAAAAGATTTAATGGTTTATAAACACTTTCAATTTAACCCCCCCCCCCCTCCCCTTCATAAGCAACAACAAAAATTTATTCAGTAAAAAAGCATTAGCCATATTCCCTTTCATGCAGTCAATCACAAACTCTGACAACAAACGAGTTCACAGAAAAAAATTTATTTTTTGTTGATACGCAGATCAATTCTGCGAGCTGAAGAAGAAGAAAAAACAAAAGGTTCAATTTCTCCTACGAGTTGTTCATTTAACTTGTGATATATGTTTCTAAGTTCAAACGAAGAGCCATAAAAAATATGTTGTTCATTCATCTAGTTTGAGTATCAGAAAAATATGCGACATGAATTTTTTATGCTTAGCCAGTGCAATAAATGACGTTTTGAGTGTTATAATGCTTCCTTTTAAGACGTCGGTTGCCCTGAACTTTGGATATTTCCTTGTAATTCGGGTTAAGCAATTGTTTTGAAAGTGAAATGACCTTGTAAATGAGTCCCCAATGCAAAGGGAAAAGTGTTCTATCATTTTGTTACTGATTATGTAAAGATTCGACTTCTAGTCTGAAGTGGAATTCCAATTAGTTTTCCTTCATTAAGCTAGCTTAATTCGAGTTTCAAGTTGAAGAACCACAATTCTAGACTCTTCTCTTCACCAGTGGCATCTCTAAATGGTTTGTTTAATCAAATAATTGGTGAATTTCAGCATTGAAATTCACCAATGCAGCAGATGGTGAAATTTTGTTTTAACCCATTATAGAGCCATTTATTCACTTAATTAATTACTGTTTTAAAATATTTTCAAAATTGAGAGTGATTTATAGAAAAAAATCCTTTAGCCTAAATTAATTATTACTTAAAATTAATTTGATTTTAGGCCCATTTTTATTGGTAAAGTGAATAAATTTCCTAAAATCTACCTACTGTAAAGAATTAGTCTTAGATTTGAAGTGAATTTATAATTTTTGTTTTATAACTACAAATAAATCCAAGGAGAAATGCTCAACTGAAAGAACGCATAACGCACTAGAGAAAACAGCTCCTTAATGTTGTCCACCATTTTTGACCTCACGCTAACCTTTACTGTTACCTACATTTATGTAAACAAATCCCTTCATTGGTAACTTTGTTTTGTATTTTCTAAAGTTAACAGCAGATAGCCTAACAAATCATAGGTGGGAAATCAGCTTCCCATCAACATTTGAAAATTAATGAAGCTGGTGGAAAATATACTTCCCTGGGTCTAATAAAAGGAAAAAAGAGTATTAATTATTGGTCTGATTTAATTTTGAAATATGATAAATATAGATCTCGTTTGAAAATCAGAACTACGTGTAATAGGAGTTTCTTATGCATATTATGATGCTTTCTTTTAGGTTTCTTATTGCTCTAAACTTTTGATATAACATTTTACCTCAGTTAAATTAGTTGTTTTGAATTCAAATGACCATGTGATTGAGTCCCAAATATAAATTATCTCATTTTGTTATTGATTCTGTAAAAAGTCAACTTTTGGCCAGAATAAAAATTCTGATTGGATTTGCAAAAAGCATGATTCTAGTCAAAAAAAAAAAAAAAAAAAAAAAAAAAAAGAAGGAAAGAAAAAAACATTCCAGACACTTTTTTAATGAAATGATCATTTCTCAAAACGTGTTTTTAAGAAAATAGACGTAGCTCGAAATGCGAGTTTAAGAAAATGGGCATAGCTTAAAAATCCGTATTTAAAGAAATATACACAGCTCGAAAGGTGTGCTTAAAAACGTACACAGCTCAAAATGCATGTTCAAGAAGATGAACATAGCTATTTTAGAAAATGAACATAGCTATTTTAGGAAATAAAGATAGCACTTGATTCCATTTTTCAAACCTTCCATGCAAAATTTGTTCTTTTCTAAAGAAAAACAATTGGATCCAAATAAATTTAAATTGTGATGTTGTCCATTTTCTTAAACCACTTACAACCTTTTTTTTTTTTTTAATCAGTCTTTTTTTGAAAAGATATCAATATTCAACAGTTCTCTTTGCAAAGTTGTCACTAGTCCTATAAATTTATAATGCTGGTATTAAACTAAATTGTATGAATTAGATTTTTTTTAAAACAACTTTATCGTTTAGTATACTAAATACGAAAAGGATTGTTAAAAAGTCACATTGGTAATAGACCTATTCACCTTGATTCCGAAGTCCGATACTTGGACTCGTAATGATTAAGAGTCCTAAAAATTTTATTAAATAGTATCAAGTGCGAAAAGTTCCTTCGTAAACTTTAAACTAATTCTTGTATTTCAGTTAATTTTTTTTCTAATAAGATTAGAATAACTATTTAATCACATTAAATTCTAGTTCAACTCGCGCTTAACAGAAATACCAAATGGAACCATTTGTTAAATCCATATAATTGTTTAACTGGTGTTTTTTGTGGTGCTTTTTTTCTGGATTGTTCTCGATTTTTTTTTTTCTGGTGCTCGTTTTTCTGTTTATCATAAGATTATGTATAGACGTTCAAGATGTAGCACCAACCTCGGAGTGGAACAAAACACTATAGATTGAAAAGAATTAATCTAATATATACTTCATAGAAATTAAGGATGGAATAAAGAAATTATTATTAGCGGTTATGGGTTTTATGTGTGTTATATCTTTATCTAGATATTTCTATGTAGTATAAATGCCATGTGACTTTTGCTCCCTATTTTCTTAGTTCATGTGTATTCAATGTAACAATAAATAACACTAGTAAGATATATAAATGGTTGAAGAAGTATATCTTAAAACCGGTAGGTGATAGAGACAAATAATTTGTATATTTTGAATCAGCGTAATTTAATTTTTATAGAAAATGCATTGGATATCAAGATATCCGCAACTTTTTAAAATGTGTTTATAAGTGAAATAAGATTACAAACTCTTTAAAATTTCACAGAACTGCGGCTTTTGTTCATTTTGCTTTATTTTAACAATTAACGTAAATAGTATTGGCTAAAGATGTAGAAAAATTAACAGCCATGATTAACTGTATGAAAATGGCATATTATTTCCTAGAAACTTCATTTCGTTTGACCTTCGTTTGCCTTTCAAAAACATCTATTCAAGGTATATTTCTGTTTTAAGCTGTATATAAACGAATTTTACCCTTTCTAAGGCCCTATTAAGTATACTTACTACCAATTTTTCCACCACTTTTAATTAAGTATGCCATTTGTTATTAACTCAGATCTTATGAAGTACGTCTGAATAAAATTGGTGACAATATGACAGTTTTTAGGGAATGTATAGAAAATTACAATAAATATAATTCCTTTTAAATTTTCTATCATTTATTAAATTTATTTTACGAAGGAAAAGAAATGAAATTCATGAAGTTTCCTACTTTATTATAATACATTATGAGCGGTGTTAAGCATATGTACTACTGGAAAATGCTGCTAAAATTTTTAAAAAATTATCAAGTAAGCTAAATGGTTCTTTTATCTAAATTCCAAAATTATTTTAAAACAACTTTACTAAAAATAAATGACCTATTAATGGTTAAAATATCTAGAAATCATTTTTTTAATTTTTGTTGTTGTTGATATTTTAATAATAATTGTTGCATTTTGATGTTTCATCAAGTTATAATATTGAAGACATCACCTAAATTGATTAACCATTGCCATAACTTTTCAACTCTAACCTTTATTCCATTACCGACCGGTCTGTGTAGGGGGCAGGGAACTGTGCTTGCATCAGAAAGATTCTGGGTTCGAATCCCGGGCAAGGCATGGATGTTCTTTCCTTCTCTGTACTATCTGTCCTTACTGTGGGAGCGACGTTGGCCCACCTAATATGGTGCCCCTGTTAGACAACATCGTCAACAAAATCGCCCTGTAGATGCCTGAATTGACGGATGTTAACACAGGCGGGCATTAGAAGAAAAAAAAAATAAAAAGAAAAAAAACCTTTATTCCTTTACTAGAAATAAATGGCTCTAGAAAATATTTACTAGAAATAACTGTCCATTAACTCCATTTGGAGCTAAAAAGTCGGTTATATATTTTTTTACGGTTTAATAATTATTGTTGCAATTTGATGTTTCATACAATTATAGTGTTGAAAACATCACCTAAATTGATTAACTTTTGCTAATAATTCTCAACACTAATCCTTAAAAGTCTCGAACATATACTACTTTCGAAATATATGTATTCTACATTCAAAAATAACTACACATATAAGGAATTTATCATTGTTTTAATCTTATACATGCCAAGATTTCACAATAAAATCTCGACTTTTATATTATTAAAATATTTTTGTGGATATTTACATTATTAAAATATTTTTGTGGATATTTACATTATGAAAATATTTTTGTGGATATATACATTATTAAAATATTTTTGTGGATATTTACATTATTAAAATATATTTGTGGATATAAATGTCTTGCTTGTTTACGATAAATTTTAACATTGCGTTAATTAATTAAAAATTATTTATCCTTTTAGATAAAAGGCATGATCCAAAAATGTAACATTAGTATTTCAAAAGCTAATAATTTAATAATATAAAGCAGCAACATTTCGTGACTTTTATTCCATAAAGTTTCTTAGATTGTATATTTCATATTCGTCGAAATTTTCCCATGGAATACTTATTTTCAAAACAATTTTCATCGTTAAATTCCGATTGACATTTTGAAAGCCCACTTTTTAGGCCAAGGATTGAAAAAAATGATGAAAAAATAACATTTCTAAAAAATAAACTCAAAACACCGATATCATTGAGGAAAATAAGAGCGATCAAAAAATCATTTGCGCTGTAAAAAAAAATTGACAAATAAAATTTCCCTCTTAAAGCAACGAATAATACCACAATATATCAATAAATATCTAAAAAAACAAAATTGATTAGCTCTCGTCAATAACAATAAAAAATTCATTTTGCTCAATAAGCGGTTGATATGTCCCATAAAAAAAGATTTAAAAAAAGTCCATTTTTTGACGGAAAGGTAGAAACAATGAATATAAGAAAGCCAAGGTCATGACAAATAAGAACTAATATTGCATATAGAATAGACGAGTAGACGAATTCTAAAGATCTAAAGGGGGGGTGGGGATGAAGGAGTCTCATTAAACGCAAAAGAGATTTTGGTCGTGAGTAAGTATAGAAAAATAAATGCCCTTGTTACTTTAGTTTACGTAATTGGTCTTAAAACAGGAAAAAAAAGCTTCTTAAATTAACATTAGGAAGGATCAATACGTTTGGTTTGAAGGTCAGTTCAGAGAAAAGGTGAAAGTCGGTGGTGTGTTGTTTTGAGATTAGTGAAAAGAAATCCAATAACTCGATTCAAAGAGGAAATTAACTCCTGTTAAGTTCTAAAGAGATGAGATGGAACATTAGAACGCAGATATTGATATGTCCTTGATTTCGGAACAAAAGTCACAACCATGTGAGCTTCTTTTATTGTAAAGTTTATTACTTAACTTAAAACGCAGTATTTTTTTTTTAAATCATAAATGATTTAGGATTTAATTATGCTCTCTTAAAATTGCTTTGAATCAAAACTATTATATTATTTAATCTTTTCGTAAACAAAATAAAAGGGAAGTTTAATGAAATGAAGTAGTAAATCTTGATATTTAGTAAAATCGCTTACAAGAAAAAAAACTAAAGTATAATTATAGATTTTTATTTGCTATGCATTTATAAAACTGTTTAAGTTAATTTTGTCAGAACGAACTCTGTGAGACACTATTTGAGAATAATAATCTGGTGGAGGTATAATTTTGTAAAGACACGATATACAAATGCTAGAGAAGGTAAAATATTTCCTTTAAGGAAGATTACAATGAATAAGTAAAATATTTCTTCAACAGCCCGCTGTGAGCCAGGGAGTGATGGAGGTTAAGTCTTTACTATTTCGTGACCAACAGCATTATTGTAGTAATGTAGTCACCATTACACACAGAGTGCATTTACTTCTCAAACAAGTTAGAAGCCATTGATCTGAGCTAGGTAAGCTTCAAGCCACCATTGAGGATCGAACACCAAACCATAGTAATGACCGCTTAGTGTCTTTAATCACTGAGCAAATGCGGCGCTGAATTACAGTGCATACTTTGTTGTTATTATTATTTTACGCGAAATTATGCTCCTTTATTACTTGTTCAGTCAGAATCTGTAGTCATACCAGTCATTTCAGTAATTTTGTCCGTGCAAGATTATGGTTCCTTAAAATTTTATTTCGACCACATTTTATCCTCTTTTGTCCCATTTTGGATTTTAATCATGCCTTATTTTGTACCATCCAGATTACAACGTCTTAAGTATTTGATCATGTCATAGTTTGTCTCAACGAGATTAAATCGTTTTAAAATTCTAGTAAAGCAAAATTTTGAAGATTTTATTACGTCATTTTGAAGATTTTATTCATGTAGATTTTAAAATCAAAAAATCGCTATTTAGCATGTTATTTATTTTCTCAAAAGCCTTAATACATTTGTTCAAGAAAAGTAACTACCTTAGTTACTTTTCCTAAGCAAATGATAAGTTTTTGATTAAGATTACTATCATAATTTTATAACTATAGGTAAATTTTCCTCATTGTGTTCATAATAAATGCATGCAAATGATAATAATTTTTCTTATAGGTATTATGTATCTAATTGTTGCAAAAGTTCAAGTTACTGTGATTTGTTGTAATGTTTGGGGAGATTATTGAAAAATAACTTCACAATGAGCGGACTTATTAAGGATGTAATGAGTTAGTTTTCTTAATTTGTACTTTTTTGGTGTTACAAAAATTTTATTTTCAGAGAATTCGGCAAATATGCTATAACTTTAACAGATGGCTGAAATATATATTGCACATTTTTTTAGGAAGAAATAGGGTACTAAGGCACGCATTTAATATAGTTTTTATTGTAAAATATTGAACCTATTATCAAAAGCTTTTTTTTTTTCTATTTTATTCTATTTGTTAAAATGCACATTTCAACAAGTTTTTTTTTTTTAAATTTTCTGTCGTTGATTTCTTTTTTATTTTATTTCATTCGTAATAATGAACATTTTAGTATGCTTTTTTAAACTTGTTGATTTTTTTTTCTTAAATTTTATTTTTAAAAATAATCTATCGTAAGAAGTTTCGTTTTAAGTCGAGGTTTACAGCACCACATAATACAGCTTTCCTGCAAAACTGCTAAATTAATTTTTAAAACTTTTTCAATTTTTTCTTCTCATTACGATGCCGTTTTAACGCGTTTTTTTTTACTTTATTTAAAAATATTTTTTTTTAAATTTAACTTTTATAACAACTCTAATTTTATAGAGCCACTTTATTAATTTTATTTTCTTCTACTGAATCAATTTTAAGAAGCAACTTTTTTTTTAAGTCGTATATATAGTTTAAATATTTTTAAAATAAATTATCTACTTTTATCTTTCTCAAATTTTGAATTTAAATTTGAAAGTAAAATTTTTCAAAAGCTTTTTTGTTTTTACTTTATAATTTTATTTTATTTTTACTCTTTTCTAAACTAAATTTTTAGATATTGAAAAAATATGGTTACTTGTTAAAAATTAAGTAAAACACTTTCTATTCAGAAGACTTTAAAGGTTCATAGTTCTTTTCCATGTGCAAGGTTTCCAGAAAATCAGCAAAATGATTGTTTTTAATTACACTTTTAAGTGTATATTTCTGGTGTCCTTTACAATTCTCCTTGAATTTCTGTTTTTTTTTTTTTTTTTTTTTTTTTTTTTTTTTTTTAATTTAAAGTAGCAGCAAAATTTGCTATTTTCAACAAACTATTTAAAACTACTTTACTTTAGATTTTATTTTTCTGTAGAAATATAATTCCGAAAGCCTAGCATATTTTTTTAGAAACTCTTAGATTTTTTTTAATTAAAAAATATAAAAATATACATTTATTTATAATTAGAGTGTTAGAAAAAAATATTTAAAAGGGACAACGTTGCGCCATCTGCGTCAAAGGGTTAACAGCTATTTGAGAAAATCATTTGCCAAAATAGTAAAAGTTGGTGAGTCTGCAAATTTTGTAGAGTAACCTAATTATTTAAAATTTGGTGTCAATAAAAATAGGACATTTTTTGGGATGTCCATTTTCTTAAAGGCACCTTTGAAGCTAAGTCAAAAATATGAAGCTCACCGACGTGCTGCTGAAAAATATAAAAGGGCGAATTTAAGTATATTTTACGAATTTCAACCAAATTAAATACTCAAAATTCCATGCTATTAAAACCAGGTTAATGAGTATATTTCATAATAAGTATAAAATCTATAATGTTTTTATTTGAAATTACTTATAAGCAATCATAGATCACCATCTTTTAAAAAATATTATTCTACCATATTCAAATTTCTCTGATAAGAATAGGATTTCATGGTTAAAGAAATCATTGCAAATTGATTCAGCTTGTGTTGAAATCATACATATAAACTGTTTTTGGTGAGATAATTTTTATTCAAATGAGTATTCCTTTTAACGTCAACTTCTTCTCTTCATAATTTGTTGCTTCCAATGTTTAATACACATCAAGTATAATATATTTTTTTTAAAATTAATTATGTTAGTTCAATGATTGTTGCCTACATCTGGCTATAATTGAGGAAAAATAGAAAGATTCCAGTGTTAACAGGAGCTGGTTACTGGTTATATTACTCAACATAATTATTTTGTAGCCTCATTTATGATTTCAATTAGTATAACAAGCCTGCAGAATTTGAAAAAAAAAACCAATGAGGAAAATAGGCAGATTACATTTTGTAAGTTTACAAATGGAAACGAGTTGCCATTCTTCAAAAATTACTAACTGGTACTTAAAGGTTTTCCATTGCTTCCCATTGTTAAATAAATATGATTTAAAATCTTAAAAAAGTGCATGAAAAGATAAATCATCTATTGCGTTTTCGTTAAATCATGAATATTTGAAATATGAAATTGAGGGTTGAAAGCAAAAAATGCTGTTGATACGAAAAACCAAAATAAATTTTTTTCAATAAAATGAAAAGCTAACACCCTAAATAACTTTTAATCTAAGAATCGGATTTTCGCATTCTTTGACTTAATTTTATTTCTTCGAGGACCTTCCCTAAAATGTACTAATTAATTAGGACAAACAATATTATAAGTTACGAAAAAATATCGTAATTTCTTTAAATACACATAATTTTTATCGACGAGGTTAGATTCTTAAAATTCAAAATGTAGGAGTTACCCACAATCTGGAAATTATAGACCTAATAGTTCAGGCAGAAGCGATGTCAAACAATTGGGTTCCTTAATGTTAATTTCAGTTTTTGTGAATTTTGCCAGTTCGAAGAATTGTTATTTTTTACATCCTTAATTTTCAAGAAATGTGGAATATTCGTCTAATTTCTCGTCTAATTTATATATATATATTTTTTTTGTCATTTAAGATAATGCAAATTAAATTAGTGTAAAAATTATACATATCTTACTATTCCGCATTTTTTGACCATTACTGAATAGCAACAAATAATAAAAAAAAAACAATAAAAATTATAAAAATAAAACAAACAATTATAAAAACAATTATTTTTAGGGAAATATTTTTGGATTGACAAGTTTATAATTATGTTCAGAAAAATTTTCATTCGCTTTTATCCTTTCGAAGATATAAGAAATGCAAAATAAGTGAAATTAACACTAAGAGGTCCAAAGTTTCGGCCTCTATCCTGCTCAAACTAGTAGGAGCATATTTTCTAGATTGCAGCTACCCCATATGCTTTCTGAATGAAGAATCAAAATTTGTCAAAAACATGGTCTGTTTATTCAGAGAAAGTACGTTATTTTTTCTTTTTATCTTTATCTCATAATTTAAATTATAGTCAGTACAAATTTAGGGATCTGTTTAAAATCAAGCCCTAGAACCATCAAGATTGATTAGATAACCATGGAGTTGTAATGTAGGAAGAACGAGAGATATAGATTGATTTTTGTCCCAATAATATTAGCACGTGACTAGTGAGCAGTTAGAGGAGCAAATGTTTACTTTCCGTTTCTCCATTTTATTTCATTGGAAGAAAATTGATTTAAGTTGTAACAAAAAAAAATAATATAATGTTTTGCTTTTGAATATAAAGAAAAGAAGGACCAAATACATTTCATAGATAAATAATTTCATAATCTCTGGAATTACAATTGCATTATTTACTTTATAAAAGAATTTTTAACACATGCTTTTTTTCCTTTTCCTGTTTTTTAGTTACTTCAGCGTGTTTTTTAGTTACTTCAAGATTGTTAAATCAATCAAAATATTTTTTCACGGGGCTGTTACAAAATAACTTCAAATTGCGATAAGTTTTATCACAAAATACGTGTTTATCATTTTTAAAACCTTTAAAATATTAAAATGTTCTTAATTTTTTTTTTTAAACGTGAACAATTTTTCCCAGTTTATACAAAATTACTGGTACAAAATTGCTGATAAACTCAATCTAATGAGCTTACTATCAATCTTATAAACAATCTTATCAATATTATTAGTTAAAATAGAAAATAAATTCTTTATCTCAGAAACACATTAAAGTTATTGGTACTAATATCCATTTTTCGAAATCCTCTCAGTCATTATTTCAGGTCAAATAAAGCAAGGCAATTTCAAAACATAAAACTCCTGTCACATTTTTATTGTATTCTATTTCCACTCCCAAGTAAAAACATATAAAATTTACAACTCAGCAACTCCTAAACATTTAAGGAGAATAAAAATGATAAGGCCTGAATCACTAGGTCTAAATTATCATTTCTATTGAGCAATGTCACACGAATCTAATGCGTAGTTTTGCATCGCTAGTCAAAAAAATGCCCTTACAGTTTATTAGTTTGGCGACAAATTGCTTTTAAAAGCGCCATCCTGATTGTTCTTGACCCAAAAACTGGAAGAAATCTACGATCACTTTTATTTTGTTCTGAGTGTTTATATTCCGACTTTTATTGAAGCAGGGTATTCAAGACAAAAAACGACAGACTTGCGGAGCACTTAGTTTCGAAAGGAGAAGTAATGATCTCCGAACGTTTTTTTGTTTTGAAATGGAATATTTATGGGTCAGGGAATCCAAATGATTGTTCCTCACAGAAGGGAATTGAACGATTTAATCGGCTTTCCAGTAGAATTTGACTTTTGACACTTTTATAAAAGATACAGCTTTAACCTGTTTTGTTAATCAATATCCCTTTTATCATTCTCATATAATTCATTTGAATATTCTCACCATTAAGAATCTAATCCGAGTTAATGTTCCATTGATTTGTATAGTGAAAACTGAAACCAAATTAAAAGAAATATATATTATTCTTTTTTTTAAGAATTACCGGAAGGGGCCCATTTTAAATTGAGATTACATTAGTTTCTCATCATAACTTCAGTCTGTTCTCTTGAAGATGTACTGTTTTCTTAACACTAAACATTCCATAACCGGTCAAATAACCATTTAAGAACTCTTGCATCAAAATGAGCTTATTATCTTATCATTTTTGCACATTTGACTTCATGACTTTTTCTGACAATTATATACAGTTTAAATTCTATTATTATTTGTTTTGTATTTTTTTTCTTTTGTTTCGAATAATACTTGTCGTATACCTATTTTACCACAACCGGTCATTTGTCCGGGAGAACTATCTATTGCTTCATAAGGTTATCGGATCAGAAATTACGATGCAATGCGTGTTCAACGCATTGCATTCAAATTGTTGCACATTTCTGCAAAGACTGTTGCGTAGTTAGTTCATTCAGAATAACTGGGAATTCAAATTTCAAGAAAGTACCTAAAATTTTAGATTGGCATTTTTGTGTAAGAAAGAGTCACAAATACTAAGTGTTTTGGTAAGTAGCTTATATTTTATTTTGATAGCTTTACTTCATTTCTAACTAACTGTTAGTTTTTACCCAGAAAAATGTCGAAATAATCAAGACAGCACAAGTTCTTAGAAGAAATAATATTAATTATAAGAATATAAGAGTTATAATTCTTATATATTCTTATAATTCCTATAAATTCTTATAATTCTCATATATTCTTATAATTCTTATAATTATAAGAATAACTATATGAATTGTAGAAATAATAATAATTAGAAGAAATAATAATAAATGTGGAAAATATGCAATAATGTGGGAAATAATGTGGAAAATGTGCAATGTAAACCCCCTGTATATGTAAAAAATGCGTTGAGCAATAAATTAAAAATTCTTATCCTTTGTGTTTGTAATACATAAAAATTGACAATATACAATTTAGTTTAACTATAATAAAGTTCTTTTAGTTTATTTCCATCCTAACATCCATATTTTATACATTCAATCAGGAAACATAAAGTCCGGTCATTTGACCGGCGATGGTAAAAATAGGTTTATATTAAGTGTTGGTATGTTTAGTGTTAAAAGCTGTGATTTAAGGTTTTTAATTGCTCTATTATTTCTTTACGTTAACGCCTCTTCGTGACCACTCAGAAGGGTGACAAAATACTAACATAAGAGTGTCTTTTGACAAAGACTTTTGTACAAAGTCTTTTTCAAACTTAAACACGTTATGAATATAGATGTAAAAGTGGCAAACTTCATACAGAGGCCCTTATTTTAATCTATGATTCTGGGTTTGAATTAAAAAATATATATAAAAGAACCATGATAATTTTTACGAACATGAATAGAGTGCTTATAAAATTTGAAAAGTTGCTTATTACTAATTAGTTAAGTTTTAGTAAGTTTAATAAAAAGCTTCAGCTATACGTGGGTTCTATGAGTCTTTAATATTTTAAAAAAGAGGCGGGAAGCATACAGCGATACTTCAACATATTTGAAACCACAAATACATGCGATTTTGTAAGGAAAATATATATAAATAAGATTTATTTGTTAGGGAACTATAGTTAAGAGAGTGGTTAACTTCATCCTGTCCAAGAATGATATTTACAGTTATTCTCCTGTAACTGAATTTCTTTTCCTATATTATTTAACAAACGTGTAGCCCGTATGATCTCTAAGATTTATTGCTTTGGCTCTTTGGGGACAAAATGTTAAAAACCACTTTTTTAATGTATGATTCAGGGTTTGAATTGAAATATATATATAAGAGCCCTGATAATTATTCCGAATATGAATAGAGTGCTGGTGAAATTTAAAAAGTTGCTTATTATTAATTAGCTAATTTTTAATAAATTTAACTAAATCTAATTAGCCTCAGCTTTAACTTGGCTTTTATGAGGCTTAATATTTTAAGAAAGAGGCGGGAAATATACATCCATACTTCAATACATTTGAAATCGGCACTACATACGATTTTGAAATAAAAAAATATATATATAAGATTTAATAGTTAGGAAATTTTACGCTAAACGTTTTCCATTTGCGATGCATTTTCACATAACTTTTTAATAGTATTGTTTCCATATTTTGCATTTCATTTGTAGTGCATTTCTTTTAAATTTTTCTCATTTCGAAAGGGAATTGTGGAAATCAATGTGTTTTTTTTTACAAAACAATTCAAAAATATGTGTGTGCCTATTATTGTTTTGCCCCAAACTCTTCAATTTCAATTTTTTTTTTAATGTTTTAACGTTAAACGAACATCTTAAGAAAACGAATTTCTTCCTAGAATTATCAGAATATATCATTATTATTAAAATTTGAAACCTGTATGGGTAGACGCATACAAATGACGGTTCTCTTTACCACTTAGATGTTAAAAATAAAGATGAAGAAAATTCTTTTTTTTTTTTAAAAATAATAAAAAAAAGAATAAGACATTTGCACGTAACGCATTTTTTGTTAAGGTTGTAAAGGCAACATTTTGCAGTAACAAAAAAATTGCCTTTCTATAAAGGCAAGAGGTATTGAATTTGTGCTGAAGAGAATGAATAATTTTTATCATCAGCAACCACATTAATTTAAAAATATCGTTAAAGAACTATATGAAACCGATATAAAGAAATTTATACTAACAGTTCATTATAATTGACAAGAACATCATAGTTTTGAAAAATAAATGGTAAGAATGTAATAACGTAACCACATTCCATGTTTTTTAAAAGGAGCATATTTCCAAAATGAAAAAGACTTCTTTTTTTTGCGAAGATAAGGATAGAGATACTGTAAGTTTTTAAAACTGAATATGGTAGCAAATAATATAAATTATCCACTTTGTTTAAACAGAAATGTCCTTGACGTTTTTTTAAAAAAGACAATTTTTCGTCACTACAAAATTTTGCATTTATGCCCCCTCGGCAAAGAACTTGTTAAGCTAAAATTTATTGCTTTTTTTTTTTTAGAAAGGGATTTTTTTTCCTGTCTTCAAAATGGGCCTGTACTTTTGTGGAATTTTCCGTTAAATCCAATGTTGTGGTTGTTGTTTTGGGCCATTAAAGCACTGAGGGTGCGATTGTTCTTTTTTTCCAGTGGCACCATCTATGGCCAAAATTCGACTTCTGCCACACCCATACGTCAAACACGCTTATAGGGCGGACCCATTCATTCATCCACATATCGAAATTTCAACCTGATCCAGAGAACGATCGATCTCCAATCCAGTACCCCCAGAGGTAAAATTTGTCACCATTTACTACAAGAAGTGTCTTCGACCGGCTGGATTCGAACTCCCGTTCTCACGAAGAGTTCAGCTCCCTACCAACCAGGCTATCTCGGCCGTTAAACCTAATAAAACTATTTTATAACTATCTATTAATTATAACTGAAGAATTTTGCCACCACTAAATATATATAAGTAAAACAAAGATATTAAAAATTAGATAGACAATTGTCCATAATCCAAATTCTGACAAAAATTTTATAAAAATTCTTTTTGTCTCAAAATTTATGCTTCAGTTTCAGTTCATCACAACTAGAAAAAAGATTTCAAAATTTTTTTTTAAATGTTTAAGGATATGCCAAGAGCACATTTTTGTAAAGTTTATTAGGTTCTTAAGTAAGAAATACAAAAGTTTATTAACTTGACCATCCCATTAAAATTAAATTAGGGAAAAACAAAGCATTATTTTTTTAATCTGTAAAACTGAATAAAGTTTTCTAATGTAGGTTAAGATGAGAAAAATTCTTTCATCCTCA
Organism: Parasteatoda lunata; assembly: GCA_949128135.1. Taxonomy (NCBI): domain Eukaryota; kingdom Metazoa; phylum Arthropoda; class Arachnida; order Araneae; family Theridiidae; genus Parasteatoda; species Parasteatoda lunata. The sequence goes on along the minus strand of OX421981.1, from coordinate 29,074,442 downwards.
ACTTTCATTTGTCAAAACCACAATGACAGTATTCTCCAATAAACGAGAAGCTTTAAAAAATTTCATAACACAACCTTTGAAACCTTTCACACAAAAAACTTACTAATCTTCAGTTATAATATATGTTCCAATACATCACATTTGGCGAGATAAATTGTGATTGAAACACCATAAATTAGAACAGAAAGGGCGTTACTTCCGTTTACATACTTGCCAAATAAAAAGGACATCAAGAAACTTAATTTTCATAGATAAAAGTGTTATTCTAAAGTCTAAACAAACGTTCGAAAGTTGAAATGGTCACGCTCCTGCCCTAAACTTCCGAATCGTTCTGCCCTAAATGTGGACCATAGGTAAGGAGGATTGCGTTATGAGCAATCAAACAGAGCAGAACGTATGAAAAAGAAAGTAAGACTTTCACTTTTTGGGAGAGAAAGTTATTGAAATGATTTACTTATAAAAAGGAAATCAAACTTGAACTCTTTTTCATGGTCTGAATATTACGGAAGCATCAGGAATTGGTTATCTTGAAGGTCAGAAAGACATCAAGGCGAAAGTAATCTTCGTGTATCAATATGGATTGTGAAAAACGTCTTCAGATTTTTATTAAAAAATTTTTATTAATCCGATTTTAAGCATTTTTGAAATGATTACTTGTTCATGTAACTAGTAAAAATAAAAAAAATGACGAATAAAAAATAAAAATGCCCAATAAAAAAAACAGAATTCTATTCAAAGAAATTAATAGCAACACTTTCTAGCATATTTATTAAAGTTCATAAAAAGAAGTGAATGCATGGAAGATTTTCACGTAAAAGATATGTCATTGATGTTATAATACATGATGTTAGAGACAAGGTTGCCACGTCTGACTGAAAATGCAAAAAATGGTGACTAATAAAATTCAAAATTTTATTAAAAGAAATTGAAATTAACAACTTTTTATGCCATATTTTTTTTAGTTTATTATTGAAAGAGATTGCAGAGAATGATTTTGCTTTAAATATGAATAATTTGAAATGTAAGTCATAGTGGGAGTTACAACTGACTAATTAAAGAAATAAGAACTTAATAAAAATAAATTAAGTTTCTACCACTTTTTACACTTTTAGTCGCCTGTTTCATCCCTGTTGAGGCGAGAACCAGGGGTGAAAGCGAGACGGAAAAGAGGAAAGACTGGTAGTAAAACTATTTCACTTATAACTAGTTTACGGGAAGAGTTATCTGATTCCTTTGTTCTTATCATGCATCCGAAGGTCGACAAATCAAACATAATCTTGTGACAAATTTCTAAAAAGTTAAAAGTTCAACTGACCATTCGATTGCGAGATGAGACCACAGGATCTTAATCAACTGTTTAATTAACAAAAGATTAACAAGTTTGACCACGAGAATTGTCACGAGGCAACGTCGTGACAGTATTGACTAAAATTATAAAAAAATTCCTGATAGTTACAGATATTTTATTTTTCTCAAAAAGAAATTCCAAAATGAAATGTCTTTCGTACCAGTTTTTGAACTTTTCCGTCTTGCTATATAAGGGCTTTCAGCCATGGCGAGAACAGAGAAAATAGCAAAAGTGAATTAAGATTTTTTCCACTTTTAAATTATTTTGCATTTGCGCCATATCACATTATCGATCATGTTTAAACATGTACATAGCTCTTCCAATCGGGATGTCCCAGCTTTCCAATATTCTTAAAACCGTAGCCAAATAAATTAAGTTAAACGTAATTTGATTGATTTTGCCTACATTTAAATACTTCTCTGCTTAACTAATGCTTCTATATGTATCTTCAAGTTGTTTGTATGTAGAAGTAGACAAAATTGCACTAAATTAAATTTATTAAATAAAAAAAATATTAAATCATAATATTTACTACCACTCTAAACATTCAAATAAAAATGTTTCAATAAATCGGTACAAATTGGCAAGTATGCATGCATTTCTGGTAGTTCTTAGCTTAGCTTAAATCGGTACAAGTTGGCAGGTATGCATGCATTTCTGGTAGTTCTTAGCTTAGCTTAAATCGGTACAAGTTTGCAGGCATGCATGCATTTCTGGTAGTTCTTAGCTTAGCTTAAATCGGTTCAAGTTGGCAGGTATGCATGCATTTCTGGTAGTTCTTAGCTTAGCTTAAATCGGTACAAGTTGGCAGGTATGCATGCATTTCTGGTAGTTCTTAGCTTCTCCGAGGATGAGTTTCTCTCGAGATATTGAAAAAATATTGTTTATTTGCAAAGGCAATTTTACCATCGGCAACTAAAAATACAGAATGTGGTGACTAATAAAATTTAAAATTTTATTAAAAAAAATTTTTTATACAATTTCTAGCACATTTTTTCAGTTTACTACTGAAAGTGAAAGCAAAGAATTTTTTTGCTTTAAATGTGAATAACTTGAAATATAAGTCATAGTGGTAGTTACGATTGATTAATTAAGTAAATTATAAATAAACAAAAACGAATTGAGTTTCTATCACTTTTTACTTTTTTTGTCATCCGTGACATCTCTGCATGAGTTTAAATACACCATCGTTTCATACTCTTAGTAGTGCTCTGGAACTGGACACGCTGCCCCTATCCCATCCATCATGAATTTGTTTTAAAGTTTAATACTGTGAGGTCAACTGCGCGCGTGGTTGACGGTCGTTTCATACCCAAGGCTGAAAGTCGATATAGATCAAGAAGGAAATGGGAAAAAAACTGCTAACAAAGACATTCATTTTTAACTTTTTTTCGGGAAGTATAAAATATCCATGATAAGAAAAATTTAAAGTTATATTTCTAACTACTGCATATAAATGATTCAAAAGTTTATATGAAACCCCAGTTTGTTGTAACTCTTTAATGATGAGGTTTTTAAGATGTTGGCAAAATTACCAAAAATTCTGAATTGCAGTTTTTAATTGTCGACCACTTTATAAATTATGTAGCAAAATGAGCTATTACCTCATAAGAGAATTTAAAGGATTATCACAATCAGAGGAATCCAAAAAACCTTAACAGGAAATAACATACTGGATATTTCCTTGAAAATACTAAAACAAGAGATGTTGAAAAGTTTGTAACAGGGAATAACTTCCTAAAAATCAAAAAAGTAAAACATTGAAACCAAATTGAAGTGGAAGCACTGACATGCATGGCAGCTTCATCTGGGAGGCATTACCATGCAGTCAGTGCTGGAACAATTTCAGCGGCTGGCCGTATATTGCCGCAAACAACCATACCTCCTACTGCCCCCCCCCCAAAAAAAAGAAGTCAACAGTATGTCAAACGAAGACTATATACTGCAAAATACCTATACTAGCTATGCAGAAATATTAGCAGCTTGATTTATAGGTATACATAAATATCAAGCTGCTAATGTCCAGTTGTGACATTAGCAGCTAGGAGCAGTCACGACTTTTATTCGGTTATTTTTCTTCAATTTTCAATACTATTGCATATTTATCTTAATTCATATTTTATGCTATATATATATATATATATATCTATATATATATATATAGAGAACAATTAAGGCAAAAGGATAAAAAGAGAAAGAGAAAAAACGAAGAAAATTAATAAGTTTTATAATTCTTTTCTTAAATCTTTATCATTTTCCATGTTCTCTCTATATTTTTTTCTTGATATATATATATATATAATGAATAGCTTCGAAATTCTTAGAGTTTTTCTTGATTTTTACAATCCATATCTTGCTTAGAGTCGAGAATTCGGAGAAAATAAACAGCATAAAATAAATTTTATCTCATAAAATATTTATAAACTTTCTTTTTCTCTTTTACACTTCTCATAAATAGTCTACAATTTGGCGAATTGATATGATTACCTATATTTTTTGAATTATCAAACCTCTAGTAATAGATTCTTCTTTCTTTTCCAAACAGAGAATCATTTTTCATTTGTTGCCACCTGTGGTAATGAAATGTCATCAATTTAAATGGCCTTGAATATGGCTATTTCTTTTCAAATTTCTTAATATAAGGTAGCAACCGCAACATGAGGAATAAAATATTAAAAAAAATGAAACAAGTTGTTTTCGAATGTTATTTAGAACAATGGAATAAATGAGAAAAATATTCAAAATAAGTAAATATCATCTTCTCTTGACATTGAAGTACAATATTTCGCTATATATTTTTATTGTATTTTTCAAATACCATCTAGCAATTCTTATTGTTTCTGTTCTTATGTGAAAATAACACAGCGTAAATAGCTTAAAAATATATATCAGTTTGCGAAATTTTCAATTCAACAACTTTTTAAATCATGGTCATCAGAAAATTTGAAATTCTAGCGTCGATGTAAAGAGAAGTCTTTTTTAACTGAATTCATTGATGTGTGTCAAAGTATAAGTTTAGAATATGTTTTCAAATGAAGGCCCTGTTACATTAAGACACGTATGCTACAGTATTGTACAGTGGATTTTAAATGAAGACCGATTGAAAAATTAAACAAAATAAATAATGATACATTGAAACCTGTCATGTTGGTCACACTTAACTTAACAACCAGTCTAAGTTGACCTTTATTACAAAGAACAGAATTTATCTTAAATAATAAAAAGAAGAAAAACCTGTGCAACGTGACCATCTATCTTGTATGTTAACCACTGAAATAAAGCAAATTTGTCTATGAGTGTTATAGTTTGTTATAATAGCGTCAATGTATACAGAAATCTTTTTTAAGTTGAATTCATTGTGTTAAAGTAAAAGTTTAGAATATGTTTTCAAATGAAGGCCCTGTTACATTGAGACGCGCGTGCTACAATGCTATTTGATATAGTTTTAATGTGAAGACCTATTAAAAAATATAAAAAATAATAATGAAACAGTGATAACTGCTATGCTGCTGACATTTGTAAGTTAACCAGCAGTCTAAGTTGACCTTTACTATCAAGAACCACATTTATTTTAAAAAAATAAAAGAGATCAAAACTTGTGTAATCTGACCATTGTCTTTTGACTACTGAAATAAAAAAAATTTATCAAACAGTTTTAAGGTTTGCTGTTCGAAACCTGCATAAGTTGACCAGGAAAAAAAGAAACTTCATTAGAAAGTTTTCAACTTAAATAGTAATTTTTAAAATTGTCACTCGATTGGGGAAATAAAATTGAAATATTATCTAAACTTCCTTTTGAGTAGACCATAACAGAAAAATATTAAAAACTTTTGTAACAAATAGATTAGGGAGAATAAATAAATTAAATTTTGAAGTAATGAAATAAATATAATTTAAATTACATTTTTCAAATTACATTTATGATTGTGATTTTTCAAATTACATATATGCTCTTTCGTTTTGATATTTTAAGAAATTATCTGTAAATCGCAAAAAATTATCACTAAAAAAATCATATTTAGAAAAATACATATTTTTTAAAGTAATCAGTTTAGTATTAAATTTATAAAATAAATGGTATTTTTTTTATGACAAATCTCATTTTTTAAGAGAAGTGAAATATTTCCTAAATAAAAATTTAAAAACCCCGTTAAGCATATTTACTTGCGTTTAGCTTTATTTTGATTGTCTACACATAAGAAATATATGAATAAAGAGATGTAAGAAATGATAAAATAATAAAAAAAAAACAGTTACTTATGTCCTCCGTAAGTTGACCACTAAAGCAATGCACCGCAAGTAGTCAACTTACACAGGTTTACTGTACCATCTTTAGGAACCTTGTCTCTACTCATACCTCACTAGACACAATTGCGCTGGAAAGTGGAAAAAAATTTCTTTTAAACTAATCAGTTAAATTTTAAATTTATAAAACAAATTGTATTTCTTTATACAATAAATATTACCTAAATAAAATTTTAATATCCTATTAAGCATTTCTAATTTTGTATTAATTGCATTTCTTTTTATTTTGATTGCTAAATACACGAATAAAGAGATGAAAGAAATGATAAAAAAAAACAGTGACTCATCTCCTCCATATGTTGACCACAAGTCAAATTTAACCATTAAAGTAATACACTGCAAGTAGTCTACTTACACTAGTTTACTGAATAATTAGACACAATTCTGCCAAACAGTGTCTTGGTATGACAACAGTACAACGATACAGTAAACCAGTAGAACGAGTATTAGTAAAATAGACATTTGCAAACACTTTTCTATTATATAGTATAACTATAATAGCGTTCAAGATTAACTGCAGAGATGCCAACTTGCTCCGGACAGCAAATATATATTTTAAAGTGGTAGTTTATCAATTGTGATTCTTTGTTTAATAAATTATATTTAATAGATTTTTATCCACCACTATTTCTAAATAATTCGTAGGCTTATATAATTCACCACTTTACGGCACTTATATCATGCTATACCTTTAAAAAAAGCAAGCAAAAATAGTCAAATATTTGCAAAATTTACTTGGTAGTTATTTACCGTTTTCTTTAATTATTTTGGCGCGTCCGGATCATTTGGCATCTCTGTAACTGATCTGCAGCTAAGACATTTTGCAGTAATCCAAATATGTGTAACAAAAAGAGAAAAAAGAAAAACTATAAATTCAAAAGCCACATTAAGTACTAACTCTTTGATTACACTGCGGAACAATTATTTGATACATTTATACAAATACTTGATCTTTCCTAATTCGAATGTGGGGATTTTAAATCTGAAGTAAGTTTTCCAAAAGCTACACATTTTTTTTTTTTTTTGCAAAATGTTACTTTAGTTTATTTTTGTTTTAATGTACAAGTTTCAAAAGAACATATAGGTTTATTTACATATACAGGGTATCTCAAAATTCATGGTACATACATTAAGGGGTAGTGGAACACAACTGGACAAGTAAAAACCACTATACAGTCCATGGTCCGAACGCAAGCAGCAACGCGCTATAAAGCGTTTCCTACCGATTGCCATAAAAAGGCTGTTCATAGCATCTGTCATCATTTGCTCGGTGGTTCACCGAACCGATTAGATGGAGGCGCACTCAGATTAAGATGCAAAAAATAGATGCGTATTCGCATTGATGCTTGCGGTCATTTCACGCAATGTTACTTGCCTGCTTAACACTGATAAATCTACGCATACGTCAGCGATTTCGGTAATTAAGTGGGGACGGCGGGCCACTACGTTGTCCATGGTGGGAGGTTATGCCTGAAATTAGATATTCTCTGCACATTGCTATACTATTCAGTTACTATGGAATTTTTTCTTAGTTTCAGGAAAATATTTTTAAAAGAGATAGCAAATGCAATATATTAATATTTAATATTTAAAGAAATTTCTCTACCACTGCATATACAAAATCAAAACAGACACATAAAAGCAAGATAATCGAATGTTTATTCTTGAGTTTAAATAAAGGTTTTATAAATTTTCTAATGCATTTTAAAAGTTTCTATTTTACTTAACTGCAACTGGAGAAAATGTTTTTTAGCGCCGTCTATAGTTGAGGGATATTTATTACTTTTCATATAACTAGTAAAAATATTATCCGAAAATGCAGAAATTCTGTAATAACTTTATTTTGTTACAGTCGTTGAGCAGCCGAATGTTGAGTTTACGACTACCAATGTTGAACTCCGTAGCATTGCAATTTTGAACCCAATCCAACAGACAAGAAAACTTCTAGATCAAGTATTGGGGAAAATTTGCATGCGTGGAAGACTTTTTGATGGAACTAACTTTCGTTTGCGTTATATGGAGAGGAAAACCTCCACGATTTGCCCGAGGGAATGGGACTCTAACCCGTGATCCTTCTACCACTGAGGATATTTTATGTCAGCACTGTGGTCGTTGAAACCCGGGTGCGGAATTCGTATGAACCAACCTTCGCTGTGATTCGAACCCAGGTCACAACATTCGGAGACGAGTGCTCTTTCTCCTGAACCATTACGACATGGATCTGTAGTAAATGGAAAGTATCATAATAGTGATTGGGGACGTCTTTTTAGCGTTTCAAGTTTTGGCAATCTAATATTTTTTTCAATGTGTCACATTTCGTGTTATAACCTTTGAAGAATTAAAGTAACTGAATTAATTTTTTTCAATAATTTATTGATTTATTCGTCCCGCAAATATCAGGATACACTTAAAAATATTATTCTGTTCTTGATCTATTCCTTTAAATGTCCATCAACTATCCATTTTCAATTTCATAAAAGTACTAACTGCCGTTAAAATATAAGCAATGAAAAAAAATCCCACATTATAAACACAATTCGCTCACATCGTAGGGTTTTAAAAATTTTTCAGATTCTAAAAAATTTATTACTTGCTAATAAAATTAATAAGCCAGAAACTGCTTGATTTTTTTTTTTTTTTTTTTTTTTTTTTTTGTTATTTCAAATACATTTAAATATTTTTCCATAATTTTTATTTTTTGCAGCAAACTGGGTAGAGTAACTTAAGTCAAATTCCCTCTTTGAAATGTTAGTTCAAAAAAGTAAAATCGTTAACATTTTCTTGTCATATCTAATTTATTTAATCTAATCTCTTGTCATATCTAATTTATTTAATTTCGTTTTAGGCACTTTAACTTGAAGAATAAACATCTTTGAAGTTGATAATAAATTATTAGATAATAATAATAATAATAGTTAAAAATAAAATTATTTTAGAATTTTTCCTACCTTTTGCATATTAGACCTGATTCAAAACTTTAATTATCAAGGTACAACAGTATATTAGGTATATATTAGCTAAATACAAGAAGGTATTATTTTTTTCTTAGCCGGAAACTATTAGAAATAGTGACTGCAACACTAATTTTTTCATAATTCAGCAACCGCATAACGCAATTTACATTTTAATATTTTTTCCGTGTTTTTATTTATTTATTTTATTTTTTGTAGCATTCTGTGTAAAGTAACTTAAGATATTAAATTCCATATTTGAAGTAAGTATAAAAATTAAAAAACGCTGTAAAAAATTTTCATATCATTTTCTTGTCAGTTCTAATAGATTTTTAAAAAAAATTCAGTCTTTTTATATATATAATTCATATTTATGCATTTACATATTATGTATTTTTTTAATATTTTATTGAATTAATTTAGAAAGTAAAATCTAAACAATTACGATCTTTGAAGTTAAAGTATTTAAAAATAAAATAGTTTTCAAACTTTTCGCAATCTGTGCCTGTGAGATATAATACATTTAAATACTTTTTCCATATCTTGTAATATGTAAATGATTTTTGAATTTTAAGTATAAAAAATAAAATCCTTTTATGAATTTTTTTTTAACATCTTGTCAGTTGCAATACGTTTAAATATTTTCTTTTTTTGCAAAATATCTTTGAAGTTGAAGTTTAGAAATAAAATCGTTTTATAATTTTTCATAACATTTGCATGTTAGTTCTAATTCAAAACTTTAATTATCAAGGTTCAATAGCATGATAAATATATATTAGCTAAATACAAGAAGGTGTTCTTTTTTTCCTAACCGGAAACTATTAAAAATAGTGATTGCAACACATTTTTTTGCTTAATTCCACAACCGCATAACGTTCCACAAAAAAGACAGACGATAGCCGTATGCTTAATTGCCGGAAACGCTGCACGAACTTGTAGATGGAATCGCTTTAGCAGTTATACAATGCTTTCACCTTCTAGTAAACTTAAACAAAGCATTTTAAAAGCGCAAGCAATGGCAGAAACGTGACAAAGAAATTCAACATATTGATAGAAATGAAGGTGTATGTTTTTAGTATTTTGATTATCTTTCTGTTGTTGCACAATGGATAACATCGCATTGACTCATGCATTGTCAAGGTCGGACTTTTATAATCGTCTGAGTTGATTTCTTTTCTTGGACAAATTGTCTTACGATGACTTTTAAGATTTCGCGCGAATAAGCGCAGAGACCTCTAGGGGGGAATAAACAAATCACAGATTTTTCTTATTTTAAAATGTTTAAAGAATTTAAACTACGTGTGGCATTTTTTAGAAACAGTGTAATTTTTGTTGAAAAAAGATATTTCAAAGAAAAAAATGCCGAAGCACATGTCTGGAAATATTTTTTTATGTTATTAAAATGTGAAGTGATGTACAGCACGCAAAATAGAAAACGAATCACACTGAATAACTTTTGATCTAATGACCGGATTTTCGCGTTCTCGGTCTCAATCTTAATGGTCCAAGGTGATAACCTCAAATATGCTAATTAATTAGAGCAGGCGATATTTTAAGTTACGAAATCAGATTCGAAAACTTACTTTCTTTAAATTGTAATTCCATGTAATTTTACATAGAAAAAAGCATAACTTGAGCAAAATCGATCAGATAGTTTTTGAGATATCAAATTTTAGAAAACAAAATCGTATTCTTAAACTCGATTTATCAGTAACAGATTTTTGTAGTAACAGAACAGAAACTATTTAACAGATTTCGCTCAAATTTTATACTTGGCCATGTAAAATAACACTCTTTAAAGTGGTGTAAAAAAATTGTATACCTTACAATTCAAAAGTTTTTCATCTATTATTAAATAAAATAATAAAAATAATAAATATTTACTAAAAGTTATTTTTGGCATGGAATAATGTTTAGATAAATTAATTTTATAATTGTGTGGAAAAAATTTTCAGTTCTCTTAGAAAGTTCTCCGTAATAGCAGAATACGCAAAAAAAAAGAAAATTAACATTAAGGGGCACAAACCGCTGAACCGCTCTCATAACCAAACTAATCGAACCATATTTTCCAGATTGCGACTGCCACAAAAACCTCCCACGATCTGCCCGATGGCAAGAGGATTCTAACCCATTGAGGATATTTTACCTCAACAATATGGTAAATTATTAACCCTATATTAACCCTTTCCAGTCTCATGTTTATCTGAATGGACATCAAAAGTTACCAGACTGAAATTTTATTTTTTTTAATTTTTTAATATTTAGTAACAGCAAAAATATGTCCGTGTTTGCTATTATATAAAGATACTGCAATTGTGACTGAAATTATACACATCTAAACTGAACAGCGTTCTCAAAAAACTACAAGACTACTTGTGAAATTTTTATACGAATATTTGAAAACTAACCTTATATATGTAGCATTTCAGTCATGATTACAATATATGATTATTGTAATCATGACTAATTATTATTGTAATAATTGTAATAATTAATATATGAAGACGGAGAAGGGCAGAAATTAATGGGAAAACTATTATTTAAAAATTCTAACTTGTTTTCGAGAGAAATAATATATATATATATATATATATATATATATATATATATATAAAATTTGTAATTATATGTAATTTTAAGATGCCTCTTTATTTTTATTCGCTCATTGTATGGAAAAAATAATTGATTATGGTCAGGATGTTGTATTCACAATAATAACTAAGTACTTCTTTTTTTTTTCATGGTGTTCGCACTATTTTAACATCTTCTGCTAGTTTTATTCTATTGCAAGATTAATCGAAGATGTTTAAAATGTCATTAACTCGAAGAAAAACCTGAAGACTATAAGGAAACAGATTTTGAATAACAACTCAAACATCTCATTTAAATAAAAACTGTTTCATTCGTAAATTATGTATATTAAAACTGTATTTAGATATCAAAACGTTTCAAATCGTGTTGTAACTGAACGTGAGCGAACGTTTTTTAACAAACTTAAAATTCAAGAAACGTTAAAAAATTATAAATTTCTAATATAACGTCTTTTATGACAGCTTTAAGTATTCTAATCGAGGAAAGATTGGGAAAACGAAATTGTATTTGTTTGAAATATATCAAACTTAAAACAATTGATACTTTGTTTTTTATATTTAATATTTTGTTCATGGCCACACTTTTGAAAGAGAGGAAATGATATTGATCATTTAAAGCACTTCATAAACTTTTAATCGTTTAATAGTTACAGAGAATGTACTTCTTTTGGTTTTGCGTTTGAAACAGTTAAATTGCAGCAAGGATAACTTGTTAAATTACAAATGCAAATTGAGTTATGTTCATTTGCTATTTGTTTTAGAAAGTTATCCTTATTTAAAAATAACGAGATAAGGAAATTCAAAACTATTTTCAATAAATTTTTCCACATCTGACAGGCAGTAACATGAAATAGAGTTTAAAAAAACAATGGATAATGATAGGTTATAATTTTTAATTCCACATATCAATTTTATTTCTCTTGTTCTTCAAATTGGATCCTAGGAGAAAAAACGTGAATATAATCATGACCAGATAACAAAGTTCTAACCTATTAACCAGTTAAGCGGGTTTGACGTGTATACACATCGGAGCAAATCTCTGTCGAGTTGCGTACGTGCTACGTGCACCTCGGGCCAAATCTCGATTGAGGTATTTTGTGCATACACCTCGAACTTAATTCCCATTAAGGTGCGTATAACGTGCTTACAGGTCGGACCAAAGCTCTTTTGAGGTGCATATGTCGTGCATACACGTCAAACCAAATCTTTAATGAGGTGCATATGTCATACTTTCAGGTCAGATCCAATCTCTATTGAGGTGCATATGTCGTGCTTAGTTGTCAAACCAAATCACCTTTGAGGTGTATAAGTCATGCATTTATGTTGTTGTTGAAGTATGCCTGTTAAGGCAAAGGGGTGCGATTGTTCTTGTTTTCCAGTGGCGCCATCTATGGGCAAAAATTCGACTTATGCCATACTCATACGTCACGCCTGCTTAAAGCGCGGACCCATTCATACATCCATTCATTCATCCACAGATCGTAATTTTGACCTGAATCAGAGAACAATCAATCTCCAATTCAGTACCCCCAGAGGTTTTGATTTGTTATGAGAACATGGAGGATTTTGCGACTCGACAGATTTAACGTGCATCAGTCACCATTTTACTACTTCGGTCAAATTATGCTAGAGCTATGTCGAACCGATGAACTCTCAGGCATGGGCCCAGCGCCCTACCGACCAGGCTATCCCGGCCTGTCATGCATATATGTTGGAAAAAAACCTCTATTGAGTGAGTACACATCGGACCAAATCTCTATTGAGGTGCGTATGTCATGAGTACACATCGGACCAAATCTCTATTGAGGGCGTATGTCATGAGCACATCGGACCAAATCTCTATTGAGGGCGTATGTCATGAGTGCACATCGGACCAAATCTCTATTGAGGTGCGTATGCCAAGCATATACGTAGTGTTTAAAAATTATCATTGAAACTAACAAAACTCGAAATTCTAATAAAATTCAATAAGAATATTATTTGTTGATATGTTTCCTTTATATTACCAATAGAAATAGGCAAAGGGTGCTTGCAGAGAGGCGACAGAAGAGACAAAAAGTGTAAAAAGTTGTGATTAATAAGAAGTAAAAACACTAAAAACTAAATTTCATAGCTTTTTTTAGTATATTTCTTTCAGTTTACCGCCAGTTTTCCATCAGTATCAGTTTTCAGTTTCCGGAAATGACGACAACATTTGTTCGGCTGTTCAAGTAAATTAAAAGGATAATTAGCTTTACTTTATGACCGGTGTTGGACAATCAACCCAATTCTGAATTTACCACTATCGCTGTTCAGCTCCGTAGTCTTGTGATTTTGATCCCAATGCAGAAGACAAGCATACTCCTGATTTAAGTATTAAGAGAAATCACTTTCGCTAAGGACTTTTTAATGGAACTAATCCGCATTTGTGTTACATAAAGAGGAAAACCGCGAAAGTCTCCCATGGTTAGTTTGCGGGTAATAGGACTCTAATCCATGATTCGTATGCCACCGGGACATTTTAGGATTGTTCTGTGGTCGGTAAGAGACGATTGGAGAATTCTTGTTGGCCAGTCATCGCTGGAATGCGAACCTAGGACATCTCATAGGGAGGTGAGGGCTCTATCCTCTTAGCCACCAAATCTCAATTCACAGTTGCTAATAGGTTTCTTGTCTAAAATTTTCTGGAAAACTTGCAGCTGCCTTATTTCAACGCTTTCTGGATAAATTTCTTCTGCTGGTAGCTAAGTTTATGATTGATTTTTTGTCTAGTAAATTTCGTTCAAAATCATTTTTCACCACACTACTAGTAAATGATTCACAAATTGATGTAAAGAACTTCTTTGTTCCAGTTAACTCGTGGTTGGGCTCTTAAAATGTTAAAATTAGCCTATATTCTGAGAGTTTCAGTTTTAACACGTTGAATGCCACAATACACTGCTTGCCCGTCTAGCCAAACGGTAAATAACTACAAACTAAATTTGCAAGTATTAGACAGATTTTGCTAGTTTTTGAAAAGGTTTAGCATGAAAAAAGTGGTGAATTATATAAACCTGCGAATTGTTTAGAAATAGTGGGGGTTAAAAATTTACTAAATTTAATTTATTAAACCAAGATTCACAATTAATAAACTAACACTTGAAATATTTATTCGCTGTAAGGAGCAAGTAGGCATCTCTGTGTATATATATATTACTATTCTATATTGCATTAATTTCTATAATTAATTCTATATTGCATTATTCTATATTGTGTTCTATATTGCATTATTCTATATTGTGTTCTATATTGCATTAATTTCTTCAAACTATTTTAGTAATGATAATAACGTAAAAAAAATTAAAAATTTACTCGAATTATGTGTTTCTAATAATTTTGGCTTCACCGGTCACCCCCGGTAATTGTCTGCCATTCTATAAAATATTTCCCAAAAAGTGTTGGTAGTAGGAAGCTTAGAAATTTGCTACACCAGAAGCTTATTTACAATCCAACAGCGTTATACGACTCGTACTTTTTTCTTATGGAGATTTCCCTCTTATTTGTTTTTGGTCGCAATTATAATGCTATTACATACCCACCAACTTTTAATTCTTTCCAGGAGGATTTTCCCCAGTGGTAGTAAAATGGAATTTAAATTACAATTTTAGGCAGAAACATACGCTGTAGTTTGCGTAAGCTTATGTGGACTACCACAATAGTATTGCATATTAATATATATGCTCAATTTTTTTAAAAATAGTGGTGGTCAAAAAGATTATAAATTAAGTTTATAAATGCAGGGAATATATAGAAAGCATACATTTTACTACCACTTAAAATGTACAAATAAAATCTTCAGCCAAATGCGGAAGAGTTGGCAGGTATGCAATTATATGCATAATGTGAATTTAAGAAAATGCTAAACAGAAGAGTGGATCGTGAAAAGCCGTTGGATTGAAAAATTGGATAAGGTTCAGGGCTGAGAAATATCCTATCAAGGTACTTTTACACTAGGTTATGTGACCAGATAAGGACCGTCCGTTGCGTTATAATGTTAAAGGCTTTTTTTTTTTTTTTTTTTATCTCATATATAAAGAATCATCATCTGACTCAACCAACTAAATGTTTATTTTTTAACTCAAATAGATAATTACTTAGCGTAAAACAGCTGGTATTTTTAACAAAGAGTTCTTCAAATTATAACGAAGGGATTCAAATTATCCTTTCCAGGAACCGAAATTCGAGTTCTCAATTGTTTAGAATTGAATCCTTTATACAAAAGCGTAATTACTTTTCGAAATAAATTCATGTTTTTTTTTTAGAACAGAAAGCTTGTTACGATGAAGAATTTTTTTCATCTATTTATACCTCTTATAGTATGAGCAAAATTTATTTGAGAGTTTTTAGATGAAAATGTTTGTTTTTAGAGCAACTAAATGGTTCACAGAATTGTTGCAACAGATTATTAATCAAATTTGATTCGAAATTCTTTGAATCCATTTTAAGCAATTAGAATTTTACCTTTGCCCATTATTTATATTTGTAATCATCTCAGTTATGAAGGTGATATTTAAACAATAGAAATATTTAATAACTTCCTGCGTATTTACTAGTTACTTAAAAATATTTTTTTTTCTAGGTTGTTGTGGGTAACAAACGGCGGAAATGGTGAGGAAAATGACCATTTGGCTAAAGTCTGTTGCCATTCATGTGTGTGTAATAAACACTTTTTATCTCAGCGATTTGTGTTTTTTGTTTTATCTACACTACGTATATCGCATACGCTTATTTGAAGTATTGATGTATCTAATACATATTTTATTCATAAATTATTTAAGTTTCTTTATTTGTGTCCTTTTTAAGAGATCACATCATCAAGTTTTTTGAGTTACGGTTTTTATTTGACACTGCTTTCAGCTACTTACATTTTTTATGGAATTATTTCATTTCATTTAGAAGTTTCATTTTTGTATAACGATTTTCCAGTTTCATTTTTATATAACGGTTAAAGCAAAACTTTAATCCAGTTCGGGCGTAAGATTATTTGCATTTCTTTGCGTCTTTTTTTAAGAGATATATCACAAAATCCAGTTTTTTGAGTTACAGTTTTTATTTGGCACTGCTTTCAACTACTTATATTATTTTACGGATATATTTTTGAATTAAGAAGTTTTAGTTTTATTATTATATAAAGATTAAAGATGATTTTTTAGTCAGCTGGAGTCTAAGATTTTTTTAATTAGCCCTTTGTCATAGATGAGACATCGGTGTCTAATTTATATTTTTTTCTGACCCTCGAATTACAAGCAAAAATATATTTTGGTGCTTTTTTTTTCCAAAGCCCACTTGAGAAATGACCTTTTGGCAATACAGGCTTCTAAAGGGCAGATTTGCAAGCAACTCTTTCAGGGCCAACATTGCTCCCACAATAAGGACTGATAGCACAGAGATCCATGCCTTGCCCGGGATGGGAACTCAGAACCTTCTAATGCAAGGCCAGTTCCCTGTGCCATACACAGCCTCCACATGGTTTTTTATAAGTAGTCTACGCAGACTATTTTAAAAGTGAACCGGTTGTGCGCATGAACTCAAACTCTATTTTAAAAATGACTGCGAGAAATTCATCATATATATTTGAGAATTGAAACTGTAGTGGTAGACAAGTAAATAAGACAAACCAATCATATTCATAAATTGAACAAATTTTTAGAAATATATTTGCTACCACTTTCTTTTTTTTACTAGATTTTTTATTAAAGGACTCTTTCGTAAACTGGTTTACCTTCATAGTGGTCTGATCGGACTACCTATGAAAAATCATGTGGTGGCTTTCAGTTGAAGGAAGCGTTGATACAGTCTGGTTGGTATATTTTGGTACTATATCACATAATTCATATTAAAATTTACTTATTATTTTTCGAGAAATGCTTTTTCCATTGAACAAGTGTGAGACGATTCAGTTGTTTGTAATTAATTGAAATATGCTTTTTTTTAAGTGCTTAATTGATTTTTAACCTTATATATTTAATACCAATTTAATGCACGTGATTTAAAAATCAAACATTTAATTTTAATTTTTTTCTTTTACAGTTCAGATATTTTGACTCAATGTCATTGCAAATAAAGGTACTTTGTTATGTGTAGTTAATTTATTAATCCTTAGACGCAGATGGAACGCCGGTATATTTATATAGTTCTTCTGGTATATTTATATACTACAAGCATGAATCTATTTTGGTATTTTTGAACTATATAAAACAGTGTAATAGTTACTAAAAAATCTGTTAGATTATCGGAATTATATTTGTAATACAAATACGGTTAAAATACATAACTCAAAAAAAGTAGTTAGAAATTTTTTTTTCATAATTATTCAATAAATTATCAATAACTGATATTAAAAATAACTGTTTCTTTTAAATCTAAATAACTTCAAATAAGTGCAAATATGAAAAATTATTGTTTAGAAGTGAGCCTTGTTTTTACCGTTAGCCAAGAAAAAGACATCGGTGTTTTATGCTAAATTTTTTAACCATAAATTGTTAAAATACTAAATATAATATTTTTCACTCATTTAAACCTAAACTAATACAAAATATAAAAAATATGTTCTGTCAAAATAAAAAGGGCTTTTTATAAACAAGCGAAAATGGAGATAAAATTTCATTTCTTACTTTATGTCATGTTTCGACAGCGAAATACCAAAGCTATATCATTTACGAACGGAAAATTTAACCTTTCAGGGTGTTTATCTTTTATAATTAATGGAACTACAACCCCAAAGCACCACAAAAACAATTTATTCTGTTTATTTCCTCAGTTTCTTTCTAGCTTTATTTGCGCAGCTTATATGAGCGCTTGTTTAGCGCACTATAAACTCGTCTGTTTTTTAAACCGTAGAGATGCTAACAGCTCAGATTTATGCACAAATTTTTACTAAGTGTTATAAAACTGTCACTTTCAAAATTTGAAGAATTTCGGTTAATTTTTAGAACACCTTAAAAGGTTCACCACGAGGAAAAATGGGCATTTTTCATGAACTTTTGGATTATTTTTGTACATTAGTGTTTCAATGTAATTAACCAAGAATCATATATTAAAATATAAAACTACCATTACAAAAAAAAAAAAAAAAATCTGCTCTAAAATCAGAGCAAGTTGGCATGTTAGATCATGTTTTTTCAAACAGGCATAAGGGGCTGCTTCATCACCTTCCACATCAAAAAGCCTCCACACGGTCTTTTACAAGTAGTCCGCGCAGACTATTTAAAAAGTGAACCAGTTGTGCGCATGAACCCAAAACCTTTTATAAAAGTAATAGAGAGAAATTTATCATATATATTTGAGAATTCAATCTGTAGTGGTTGACAAGTGAATAAGGCAAACCAATAACATTCATAAATAAAACAAATTTTAAGTCATATATTTGCTACCACTTTCTTATTTTAACTAGATTTTGTATTAAGTGACTCGTTCGGAAAGTGGATATCCTTAACAATGGTCTGATCGGACTACCTATAAAAAACCGTGTGGAGGCTTTTAGTTATAGAAGGCGTTGGCTGCTTGCGGCCCTATTTCCCTTTATATTAAAATTTAAACTTTACAATAAAAGTCATAATGGTATTTAGATCATTAAAGCTAGCTTGACGTCCAAATACACGTCACGAAAATACACGTCCCACCAAATCTCTATTGCGGTTCGTTTATCGTGAAAACTCGTCGTGCAAAATAAAAATTTCCCATTAATATCAAAAGTCGAAATTTAAATAAAATATAATAAGAATATTATTTAACGGTATGTTTCCTTTATATTACCAATACAACTCTGCCAAGCATTTTATATTATAGTCGGCGCTAAACAGCCGTTTGAAATTTACCCAGAAGACGACGCTCATTGATCTATATGTGGGACAAATGGCTGAGAGGAAAGGAAAACCACGAAAACACCTCCCACGGTTTGTCAAGCGTATCTGTCTAACCCATGATCCGTCTGCTAGTAAGGATATTTCACGTCAGTGCCGTGGTCGGTGAGAGCCGGGAGCATAATTCATATCAACCAGCCACCTCTGGAATTCGAACCTGGGTGACCTCATTAGGTAAAGAACGCTCTTCCAACTGAGCTACAAAATCTTAAGTATTTTATGTTTTATTCTATTTTATAACCGTCGTTGAACAGCCGACCCAATTTTTTGGGTTTGCGACTACTAATGTTCAACTCCGTCGCCTTGTAATTATGAATCCGATTCAGAAGACAAGGGAACTCCTTCATTATGCATTGGCAGAAATTTGCCTTCGTGGAGGTCTTTTTGATCGAAATAACCCGCATTTGCGTTACATGGAGAGAAACACCACGAAAATCTCACGGCAAGGGGACTCTAATCTATGATCCATCTGCAACAGAAGATATTTTACGTCAGCACTGTGGTCGGTGCGAGATTCGTATCGACCAGCCATCACTGGGAATCGAGCCCGAGTCACCTCATTGGGAGGCGAGAGCTCTATCCCCTTAGCCAACAGTATTTCACATTAAAAGGTAAAAACCAATTACATATCTAAGTTGTGACTAGTGCAACGAGCGTTAATTTGCATAAGCGTTTAGCAGAGTCAATGCTGGCCCTTTAATCTACGAGGGTGAGCCTTTCTGAACATTTACATTCTTGAATTGAATTACCCAAGCTATAGATCCAATACTCTCTCTTCATGTGTTTTTATATTAGTCTGAAATTGAGACTGTAAAGAAGAAAAACCTGTAGCAAACCCATTTCATTTATAACTGGGTTTTGATGAAGTAGTAGAAAATGCTCGTAATATTTTTAACTATAAACTATTCAATGCCATTTATTTCAACTTGGACATGCTTCAAAGTAAGATGACTAGCAATTAAACTCAGAAAATATTTCAACTTTGTTACTGTTTAAATCTTAAAATGTGCGCAAAAAAAAAGTATACGTACTTCCCTGAATAACTTTTGATCTAATGATCGGAAAAAAGTCTCATTTTCAAAATTCGATTTCTCAGGAACTGTTCGACTGATTTCGCTCAAATTTTGTGTTTTACCATGTAAAATTAAATTTTATAAAATGACGTAAAGAGTTTTTTACCTTACAATTCAAGAAAAATTTCTACTATTATTAAATTAAATAGTAAAAATAATAAATATTTACTAAAAGTAATTTCTTGCGCGGAATTATCTCTTGATAAACGAATTTTATAGTTGCGTGCATCACTTTTTCAGTTCACTTAAAAAACTCTCGACGTCTGGTGAGATACGAAATAAGTAAAATGTAAATATAATCTAAATAAAAAGTAAAGGGTTCCAAACTTCGGACCGATCTCTTTACCAAACTATTGAGACCATATTTCCCAGATTGCGGTTACCTCCTATATTTTTGAGGTCAAAGATCCTAATCATTCGATAAAAAGGAATGTTTAGTCAAAGAAAGTACGTTTTATGTTTGGTTTCGTGACTTAAAAGACTGTCTGTAGTAATTAATTAGCGTATTTGAGGTCACCCCCTCGAACCTTTAAGATTGAGTGCTACAAAGTGAAGATCCGATCACTAGACTGAAAGTTAAGCAAAGTGGTCCGTTTCTTTCTTTCTTTTTTTTTAAAAATTTTTTCTTCTTTTTTTCTTTTTCGTCCTTTTATTTTTCGTTTACAGTATGCACAAAGTGTCTATCGTTAACAAGGATCTTAAACAAAGATCACTATTAATGTTTCTATTAATTACCGTTTCGAATTAAAAACTAATTCCTATTTTATCACCATCTTTCAATCGTCTATTTTGAATCAATATTTATAATAAAGTCATGGAATTCGGAATAAATATCACGAAAATTTTCACGACCGATAAACATCCTGAATGTACGGCATACGGCAAATGCAAAATAGTCATAATTTTATATCTTTTTTCATTTTTTCACCGAAACATAAACATTTGAATTTGTGAGTTAGTCTAAACTTAATTTCTTCTAAATACTTTATAAGTTGTGTTAAGATCCAATTTAAACTGTGCACTGCATTTAAAAACGTGACTTAGGCTAACATAAAAGGACAAGAATGTCAACTACTCAAACTTTTTCAATTCAAAAAGTTTGATCCAAATAAAAAAAATTTTTAATGTTCAAAATAACTATTATCTATTTTAAACAACTTAAAACGAGAATATTTTACAATGCTACTATTAAAAACAGTTATATCCGAAACACTTAGTCACTAAACGAAAATAAGGATTAAATAATAATTGTTTTCACTATCAGAGTGGACTAAGATTTTTTTTATTGCGTGTAAGACATATTTCAACGTGATGTCAAGGTCAAGAAAGATTTCCTAAATAATTTCATTTCTTTTCTCTTAACTGCAAACCTTCCTTTTAAAACTTCAACCGATAGAAGGATTTTTGTGGGGGTGTAGCAGGGGTGCCAAATAAATACATCCAATAGGCATTTCTTTCTAGAAAGAGCTGGGTGCGATGACGTCATTTCCGAACCAATAGCGGCATGACCTAGTGCGCAGTCATAGGCTAGAGGCGTGGTTATCAAAAAGCGCACGCTTTGCACTTTGATCCAATCGTGATATGTTTTTGAGGGTATGTCCACAATAAAAAATCGTTTGGGGGTTAAATGTAAAATTTTATTAAATTTATAATGAACTTACTGTATGAATGTTTATTTCATTTTTTCTAGGTGAGGCAACAAATAAATAAATAAATCAGCTCATTTTTTAAAAAAGTGGCATCCCATGATTTTGTTAAAATTAAGTAGGTTCTAGTTTCCATATGCAGCCTAAAAACCAACACAAAACCTTAACCAGCCTAAAAGCTTATTATAGCCGCATGAATGTTAAGCTTAGGCTGATTATGATACTGGGCACCAAAGGCAGAGGTTCTAAATTTTTTTTTTTTTTTTTCGGCATGGAACCCTGAATGATCGAGCCTCTTTTGGCTGAACCCCGACATTCCAAACAAAATTTTATTAGCAGCTATAAATATAATAACCAGAAAAAAATGAAAAAGTAATTAAATTGAAAATACTTAGTTTGAAAAATAATATATTTTATGTTGTAGATTTGTTTTTAGTGCATGCTGAAAATGAATAAAATAAACTGAATTATTCTTTTTTAAAGAAAGAAATGTTAAAGGCGTAGGGAATAGTTATCATAAAAACGTTGTTCTTTAATTATTATATTTAATTATTTTATTTTGAAAATAAAATCGCTAAGAGAAATACCTATTAGTTTTGCTTTATAAATGCAAGTAATTTCCATAATTGATTCAATATATTGTTATTTATTCAATAAATGGAAAAAACTATATATTTTTTTTTAAATTTTGCTAATTTTGTTATTGACATTTTGAATAAATAAATTCATATAAACAACCGAAATAAATTGTGAATTATCGATTGGAAACATATAAAATTATTACTTGTTAAAAATATATATATCTTCTAACTATCGGAACCCTTATAATATTATCACGGAACCATAGGTTACCGCGGAACACCTTATTGGTATCCGCTGAACAAGGGAATATGTGGATGCCACACAGGTGACTAAAATGTAAGAAGTTGTAGAAACACAATTCATTTTTGTTTATTTACTATCTTTTTAATTATTCAATCGTAACTGCCACTGTAACTTACATTTCAAATTAGTCATATTTAAAGCAAAAACATTATTTGCATTCGCTTTCAATAAGTAAACTAGAAACATGAACTGTAAAAAGTTGCTAATTTTATTAGTTAGAACAGTTTGCATTTTTAGTCGGCAGTCATGGGAACCGTATGAAGGCTAACAATTTAATTTGCCAACTTTTTATCCTTTCGAGTATGATTTTCCCCAGCGGCAGTAAAATGGAAATTAAATTACAATTTTAGGTAGACACATATTCTGCAATTTGAGAAAACTTATGGGTACAACCACGACTTTCTTTCTTTATTTATCAAAAATTGGGTGCCTGGGCCGCGCAGCGGCCCCTAACCCATTCATCATGAAATATTTACAGGTTGAATTAAAAACATTTTGAATTATGCAGCATTAAGGTGGCAAAAACAAGAGACCAAGCATATTTGCTTGATAAATTAAACATAATTTGAAAAATTAATATGAATCATGATTTTTGAAATAAACAAAAATTATCATAAATATAAATAGCACAATTGATATTTAAGCATTGAAAATGAATTGCATTATGATATGTACAACAAGCACAATTGACATATGAGCATTGAATAGAATAAGCATTTAAACAAGCACTTTGCTTGTATAACTGAAAGAAAATGAAAATAATAAGAGCAACTTGCTGTTAAACTGTGGATGGCTGTGGTTTGATTGTCAACGTGAAGTAACATAAGTCAGGATTTCAGTATTGGTAAAGTGTTTGATGCTTTGGATAATTGATGTAGACTATAGATGCTGGAATTGATGACTATTACTTATGCTGATAGTTGTTGTATGAGGAGTCGGAGGTGAAATGAGCGGCTATTGGTCTTAGTTTTTCGTCTTTTTTATAGTTCTCGAAGTTGAAAATCTGATTGAAGTTGGCTGTGCTGCATTTTATGGCTTTATCGCAGAAGTCTGCATTTAATTTATATATATATTCGGATAGAAACGGAATTTTGAGATCTTTATGGATATTTGAATTACGTATGAACCATCTGGCACGAGTGATTTTTCTGAGTATTTTATTTTGACATTGGTTGAGTTTTTTCATTAGGTGTTCGGGTATAGTAGTCCAGGCAGGTGAAGCATATGTAAGTATACGCACAACCACGACAGTATTACATATTACTATGTATGTTTAATTTTTTCAAAAAATAGTGGTGGTCAAAAAGATTATAAATTAAGCTGATAAAGGAATATATAGAAGGAATATATAGAAAGCATACATTTTGCTAGTATATTGAACATTCGAAACACACATATTACTTGCAGTTTCGGATTTTTTTTTCTTAGAACTCAAAGCATTTTCTGTAAGCGTTTCTTAATATTTCATAAACCTCTTACGGGGCTAGGTTACTAATAATGTCAAACGCCATCTATCAAATGGTACATCGAAATAGAAACGAGTTAATGTGTTTTATATGCTAGTGAATTGGAATAAAATAGTTACACTCTGAAACTTAATCGGTGTCAATGCGATTCGGTTTCCCACTTTTCAAAATAAAAGAAGTGTTTTTCAATGGATCGAAAGCATGATATTATCATGTTCTCTGAGATTTTTTGAAACATTTTTGTCCAGTCAAAATTAGTTTCTGAAATGTTTTACAATGAATGTACAAGAGACCGCACTGGCAAGAATTTTGATAAATACCTCTGTTGGGTGAGAGAGTCTTTAAGATTGGTCAAATTTAGTTTAATAATAAAAAAGAAAAAAAAAAAAAAAAAGAGAGAGAGAAAAAGAAGAAAAAAAATTCTGAAAGGTAACAGTTAAAATCGAAAAGTCCCTTTCTCATGATTCGTGAACATCGTAGAGTAAGGTTTAGGATCTAAAACTTATAAAAAAATAAATAAATAAATAATTAAATAAAATAAGAAGAGCTAAAATCCTATTTCTTGATTGAATAACTTCATTGGTTTCAAAAATATGAAGATGGAAATAAAAGACATATTTCAAGTGCTCAAATATAGATTCCCGTTCATAAATGAGATGAAACAAAAGTGATTTGAAATATAAAACTTAAAGTTGCCAACAAAAAAATGGAAAATAGGCAATGTGGCGTTTTAAATTTCAAATCACTTTTGTTTCTTCTCATTCACATCTGTCAAGTCTAGAGAATGGAAGCCTATATTTGAGTGCTTGAAAAGCGTCGATTTTTATTTCCACCAGCATATTTTTGGAGCCAATGAAGTATTTTAAGCAAGTGATCTGGCTGCTACAGTTTTTTGGGATTATTTATTCAAAAATCCTACTTGCTTAGGGTAATAAAAAGAGGATGATGAATTTCAGATTTATAGCAGCTTTTCTATTATTTTCCTAAGAAAAACATGTTAATGAATAATTTTTAACTAATAAAGTTTTTCACCTCTCCACCTGCACATGCAATAGAAAAAAAAATTAACGAATTTAGTGCTAATTTCACAACCATAATTTGGTTAGACATTTGACCACGACCCCACATTTTTAAATTTTTCTCTCTATAGCTAATAAATAGAAAAATAAATTTTAACAATCAGTTTTAACAATTTTAACAAAAAAACAATTTTAAATCATATGCTTTGGATATTGAAAATTTACTGTTCAACCACCGAATTCACATTTTATAATAGTAAGATAAGCACCTCTTTCTAAATATTTGCAGGTATTAAATGGTAAGTGTGCAGACAATGAGTATAATTGAGAAAATGTTTAGTATGATAGTTGCGTGCTCTTTTTTTGTCGTTGAAAGGATCTCTAGAACAAAAAGTTAAATGATGGGAAAATTTGGCTGAGACCAATGTAGTCCAGTGGTTAGAGAATCGGACTAAGGTCTAGAAGGACCAGTGTTCAAACCTCGACTATGTTATGATCCACCGAGTACATGCGGTATACGTGCTCCTAAAATCTATGGAATCGAAAATCCTGAAGTCGGTCGATGACTGTACCATTGGTGCAGGAATCTGGAGAAAATTTCCTTCCCCTTCAGGTCTATGTCTAAAATGAGGAAGTTGCGTCACAAATGAGTGGTGCTGCCATTTAATCGTGGCGTTCTGAGCTAAGACGTACTTTCATCCTTACGGAGTACTCTTATTAACACGTTGAGCACCGCGTCAGCCATCGGTGACTGACACTGGTCTTTCCATTTAGGCCGCGTCAACCACCGGTGACTGACACTGAACTTGCATTTAGGCTGCATCAACCACCGGTGGCTGACACGAAAATTACATTTAGGCTGCGTCTGCCACCGCTTGCTGACACTGACCTTTCACATAGGCCGCGAAAAACAGCTGGCTGACAGCGTATAACATGATATAGAACTATAAAATTTACACTCTTTTATGGAATTGCAGAAAATTTAGTCAAAATTTACTTAATTATTGTGATTCTTGGTTTAATAAATTCAATTTAGTAAATTTTTATCCACCACTATTTTTAAACAATTCGTAGGCATATATAATTCACCACTTTTTTCAGATATGTCATGCTAAACCTGTTATAAACTAGCAAATTCTTTCTATATTTGCAAATTTAGTTTGTAGTTATTAACAGAGATGCCAACTTGCTCCGCTTTGTGAAATAGTGTTTTCCAGTGGTAGCGAAATTTAAGCTACTTTTAGTTTAGTATTTTTCCATTAAAGTAATTTTTTCACTACTAAATATCAAAAATTATAAGTAACATATAAAATGCAACATTAAAGCATCAATTTACTGGTTACTTTATTAAAAAGTAGGCGTAACTATCGTTCTCTAATGAATTTAATTATACAATTTGCTACCACTTTATTAAAACTATTCTAGAAAGCGGAGCAGTTGGCATCCCTGTATTTACCATATGGCCAGACGAGCAAGCCATGTAAAATTAGCGTGGCATTCAACGTGTTAAACTAAAGGCGCACCTTCCTTACTTAATTCGCAAAAGGCAAAAAGCTGGTAAGCTTTGCTTGTACAAGTGTCATAAGAAACAACAATTACAAAATTTGGCTAAGTAAATCCCTAAAATAAAAAAGTCACTATAACTTTAAAACATCCAGCAGCTTCGTGAAATATTTGTCACCATATTTTCTGGCTATGACCAATCTGAAAAACCACCCCATAAGAACAAAATAACGTAGCTACCAGAAACATTAAAAATAAAAAAGTATGAAATTTAAAATTCTTCCTCTCTACATAGCATTGGCGGCATATCACGGAAGGTTATTTCTGAAGTCTAGAGAGCTTAATTGGTCTCTTGACATGCGATTAGATATACGGAAAAATCAGGGCTAAAGAAAATAGAAGGGCTAGTTCATTCCGCTCTTCGAGCTGAAGCTACGATTTCCCTCCTCATGACGTCACTGTGTACACAGATCTCGGAGATCGCTAGCAGAGATATTATGATAACTTTGTATCTCTCTCTCTGTAAAAATAAATTAGACTTTTTCTGGTTATTAGCTTTCAAATTTTACATAATTTCCGATCATAAACATAGTTCAAAAAACTTTCTTGGCTATTATATTAAAAAAAAAAATGCCATTTTAAACTTATAAAAATATTTTACTACTTGGCAAAATCACACTATAAATACTTTATTTTAAAAAGTTCAGTTTAAACTTTAATTATTAAGAAAAATTAAAGCATATATCAACACTTTTTTATCTACATATTCTTAGATAACAATAGTAGGGTTAAATTTAGAATCCTGATTTTAAAATATGGCGTTAATAGAAATTTGTTCATACTTAATCATTAGGAAACATCAACCTTAAACGCTAATTACTGAAACAAAATAACAATTTAGGTTCATAATAATATTAGAAATTTTACAATTGCATATATATATTTAAATTTAAGATAATATAATTTATAGATATTTAAATTTAAGGGAATATAATCATTATAATAAAAGTCATTATAGGAAACAAAGAATGTTTTGGAATATGTCACAAAAAGGAATGCTCCAATATTAGTTAAAGCTAGTTAAACCGAAAGCTTTGTTCTTGGAGTAAAAGAACGCAAGCTTTGCTCCACAGTGACGTCACAGGCGAAAGTCGGAGGTTTGGCGCGGCGAGAGTTTCTGCAAAGGAGTGAACTAGCCCTTCTATTCTCGTTAGCCCTGCGGAAAAGTAATCATTTACAACATTTTAGAATTTTTTTTTATTTTCATGAATAAAGTGGTTGCGGATTCATGCTGTTCTAATTTAATTTTTGGTGTTATAAAGGTATCTGAACAAACCATATGCAAATTGATTATCACATTTTTCCCAAGTTTTGTCTACCTAAAAAACTAAAATAACGTAGCTACCAGAAATATTAAAAAAGAAAAAGTATGAAATTTAAATTAATTTCTTCACATTTTGGTTACTCGCTTAAACTTTTTGTATTTTCGTAGTCTAGAGAGCTTAATTGGTCTCTTGACATGCGCGAATAAATAGTAGATATACGGAAAAGTAATCCTTTACAACTTTTACGAAACATTTTCGTTTCATGAATCAAAAGAGCTGAACCTTGTCGAGACGGGTGAGTCATATATGCATTTTAAGGATGGCGGTAATCAGGGTAAAAAAGATAAAACTGGTATCCAAACTATTTTTATAGCAGTTTATTTGTAGGCTGGGTAATGATAGGTTGCTTTATTTATTTCACCACTAATAAGTTCATATTAAAAATTGTATAATTACACTTTCAACACTCATGGATTGGGCGTGTTAGACTTAAAGTGAAAGTAAAAATGAGTCGGGCAAATTAGCTATGCCCAGACTTAAGCTACCGCTTTTTATTTTTCAACATCCTGATACAGATTACTTACGCATACATTTGCGACTCGCCAGTTCCGAAAGAGTAAAGTGGTCTTTTGATATGCGAATAAATAGTATATTTACGGAAAAATGATCGCTTACAAATTTTTTTAAAGATTTTAGTTTCATAAATAAAGTGGTTGCAAATTGATGCTGTTCCTATTTAATTTTTTGAAGATACCTGCACATATCTTCTTCTTCAGCACGACAGCCCCTTACAGGCCTTGGCTGCCTCAACCACACGTAGCCTCCAACGCCACCTGTCCATGGCGACTTTTTTCCAGTTGTTTATCTTTAACACTTTTAGATCTTACTTATCTTATGGAAATTAATTCGCTGACAAATTTGTTTAAAATTTAATGAGCTGTAGTTAAAAACATTCTGATCAAAAGTCCTCATTGACATTGTCTAAAATTGGATAGGAGCCTCAAACATAAAAGATATAGAAAATGTTCATTATAGTGTAAGGTGCTTGAAGCGTTAGTATAAGCTTAGGTGAATGAGAAGAAGTAATGCTAGCTACTCATTTTGCGTTGGGTGATCTGCTGTGCTTAGAGCTTTTTTATATTACTATACTTAACTTTGAATGCTTGAAAGTTCATTATTAGTCTTTTTTTTTTTTTTTTATCTCCTTGAGTGAACAGTGGTGGATTACGTGATATAGACCTCGCCTCCCAATGAGGTAACCCTAGGTTCGAATCTCAGCGAAATTTAAAAACGTTCCACTATACTGCCCGGCTATGATAATATAACATGTATAATGTCCGAAATCTACAGACTTCAATTGATCTTTTGACATGCGAATAAATAGCAGATGCACGGAAAAGTGAACATTTATAACTTTTCCGAAAGTTTCATAAATAAATTTGTAAAAGATGTTGTTCCAGTTTAAGTCTTGGATTTATAACGGTTCCTGCACAAAACTTATGAAAACTAATTATCTATCACATTTATTCCCGATTATTGCATCACCTCCTACATCAAAAAGCCTTCACATGGTCTTTTATAAGTAGTCCGCTCAGACTATCTAAAACGTGAACCAGTTGTGCGCATGAACCCAAAACCTTTTATAAAAGTAATTGAGAGAAATTCATCATATATATTTGAGAATTGAATCTGTAGTGGTTGACAAGTGAATAAGGCAAACCAATAATATTCATAAATAAAACAAATTTTTAATTACATATTTGCTACCACTTTCTTATTTTAACTAGATTTTCTATTAAATGACCCGTTCGGAAAGTGGATATCCTTCACAGTGGTATGATCGGTCTACCTTTAACAAACCGTGTGGAGACTTGCAGTTATAGGAGTCGTTGATTATTGTCAACCTGAAAAACTACCACGAAAACATAGAATAACGTAGCTACCAGAAATATTAAAAATAAAAAAGTATGAAATTTAAAATTGCTCCATCTGTGGACCAAAGGGATTGATGCTGATTATTGACGAAGCTATGCGGAGGATGCTCTGGGTCTGAGCTAGCCGAATGAAGTTGATGTCATGTAGCCTTTGGATCAGGCGACCTTGCTCAATTAGATGTCATGCTGCGCTCGTGATGTTGATGCTGTTGACCGGCCAACTAGGATATGAGAATGATATTCTGAATAGTGCCTTCGAGACCTAGATGTCGACCAGGGTTCATGGACTTTGCATTCAAGATTTCTCACCATTTCATGCTGACTGCTGATCGACCATTTTCCTTTTCGAGTGAGTAATACGTATTTCATTCTCTTGCAATTATGTTTGGATGTGGCAAAGGAGGTAAAGTTTAGATTTGACCATTTCATTTTAATTACTTCAAAAATGTTATCTCGACGCTGCGGACGTGGCGGCAAGATTACTCACACGCCCACCAAGAGAATTGTAATACCAGTGATATATCCCAACTACATAAAGCCAGATGCTAAGCCCGGTGAAATTTTTGAAGATGAATATGGACACTTCCATTGCTGGTCCAAAAGAGGAAGTTATTGCACGCTCAGCGATTTTAAAGTGCCTGAAGGAGCTGTAAGACCATTTTATTCGGCCAATTCAATTCCGGTACCTCTACAAATTACGCCTGAAACACCGACTACATCAGCTGATGCCCCAGCTATGGAAATCAACGACAGAGACCAGCATATCGAACAGACTAAAGAAGTTTTGACCTCTGACTCAGAAAGTATCAACAAAAACAACTCAGAACCTCCTACAAAGAAAAGGAAAAAGAAGAAGAAAAAGCCAGCTGATGTCAATAAAGCTGAAGATAATTACACAACCACGACTACAAATAGATGCTCTTTTCCGCTAGAGACCGCCACTATCTTAGCACCATCAGAATCCAAAGAGGATTTCAACAAAGCTCCTGATCCACCCACAACTTCAGTGAAAGTTCTACATATCAAGTTCACAAAAGTTTTAATCCGTGGACTACCAGTTAACTTCAAAACAGAGGATATTTCCCTTGAATTAGGGAAATTAAACATCGAAACCCACCAAGTAATACAGTTTAAAAAAAGAGTAGGAGGAACCTACAGGCTCCTCCCTATTTTTCTCACAATCCTTAAAGAAACGGAGAATCACCGGCAAATTTTCACCATCACAGACATACAGCGGATTCCAGTCCGAGTAGAACGTTTTCGTGGCGGTCGGGGACCGCTGCAGTGTTTTAATTGCCAGGAATACGGCCACGCTCAACGGACATGTAATGCACCTCCCAGATGCGTGAAATGCGCTGATAACCACCGATCCTTCGAGTGTCGTAAGGATAGACTCTCACCACCAAAGTGCTGCAACTGTGGAGAAATTCACACCGCAAACTACACGGGATGCAAAGCCCGCCCCAGCAGGAAGAGCCCTCGTTCTGTTCCTTCTACACCAGCCAAATTGGCTCACAGATTCGTATCCCTAGTGAAAGAGCTGCAAATCCTAATAAAAAATGAAGAAGTGTTTCGTCTTTTACAAAGGATCCTAGGAGAGACAGCTCTAGTTCAGTGACATTTTATTTCTCAATTCCGGACTTTTCATTTCAACATTGAGCTCTAAATTCTAGACTTTTAATATATATCCTAATTAAACATATGCTAGTTAAATGTAGAAATTTAATATGCATCAATTTCTGTTAATTCTTATTTATGTCAACCTATGTATATATATTACAAATTATGTTTATATTTATATATGTCAACAGATGTCAATTTAGATTCGATATTCAAATGTTATATTTACTATATTTATTTATGTCAACCTATGTATATATATTTCAAATTATTTTTATATTTATATATGTAAATATGTGACAATTTAGATTCGATATTCAAATGTTATACCTACTATATTTATCTATGTCAACCTATGTATATAAATTTCAAATTATGTTTATATTTATATGTGTAAATTTAGTTTCGATATTCAAATGTTTATTTACCCACGCAAAGTGCTTGTAATTTTTTATTAGCTACCACATCGACTGCTAAATTCAAAATGTTATCACTTTAAACTTATGTAAATTTCTAGATGTATGGGATAGGGGCCGCTGCGCGGCCCAGGTGCCCAACTTTTTATAAATAAAGAAAAGAAAGAAAGCTGTGGACCAAAGCAAGATTAATTCTAGGCGTATTCTTGAAGTCTAGAGATCTTAATTGGTCTCTTGACATGTAAATGAATAACAGATTTATGGAAAAGTAATAGTTTACAGGGTTTTCGAAGAAAAAATATAGTTTTATATATAAAGTGGTTAAGTTTTATAAAGGTTACTGAACAAATTTTATGGAAATTAATTATCTATCGTATTCTTCCTGGTTATGATCAAAATGGAACATAAGCATAAAGTAAAGCAAACACCAAAAGTTATAGTTTCATACCAGACCAGAAATATAAAAAGTTACCAGAAATATTAAAAATGAAAAAGTATGAAATTTAAAATTGCTCCATGTGCTAGGTAGCGGTTTTATGCTTTTATTATTTAATTCTAGGTCTTATAAAGGTATCTGAATAAAGTTTATGGAAATGAATCATCACATTTTTCCCGATTATTGTCAACCTGTAAAACCACCACGAAGTCGTAGAATAACGTAGCTACCAGAAATATTAAAAATTAAAAAGTATGAAATTTAAAATTGCACCATCTGCGCAGTATGGCAACAGTTATAAACATTTAGTATTTCCGAAGTCTATAGAGCTTAATTGGTCTCTTTGCATGCGAATAAATTAGACAGATAGAAAATTAATCATTACTTTTAACTGTTTTACTTAAACTTTTTAAATTACTTTTTACTGTTTTACTGGTTTTATGCTACAGCAACCACACAGTCTGTTGACCTCATGAAGTTCTACTACAACTATTTAACACGTTCACGCCGGCGTGACCCACCGGTGGCCCACGCTAGATTGTCTGATCGGGCGGCGCACCGGAGTAAAAACTGGTAACAAATAAATTTCATTTTTTAGTTTTTTTCCCGGAAATAATAAAAATCCATAACTACCAATTGTTTTTAACGGATACAATTTTTATATTGAATTGCTTCTTCACCGTGATAAATTGCCTTACAGTGAATTGTTATTGTTGAGATTAGATTAACTCCTCCCGAATATCATCTAATATTGAAATAGTTCCTCTACCAGTATTTTCTCTTTTCCGTCCCGCTTTCAGGCCTGATCACCCGGCGTGAACGTGTTAAATAAACATGATGGATGGGAGGGCATCACCTCTTACATCAAAAAGCCTCCACACGGTCTATCTAAAACGTGAACCAGTTATGCGCATGAACCCAAAACCTTTTATAAAAGTGATTTTAGAGAAATTTATCAAATATATTTGAGAATTGAATCTGCCGTGGTCCTATAAAGATATCTGAACAAAACTTGTGGAAATTAGTCATCACATTTTCCCGATTATTGTCAACCTGAAAAAAACCATAGCGAAGTCATAGAATATTGCAGCTACCAGAAATATTTACAATGTAAAAGTATGAAATTTAAGATTGCTCATTATGAACAGCAGAGATGCCAACTTGCTCCGGACAGCAAATATATATTTTAAAGTGGTAGTTTATTAATTGTGAATCTTGGTTTAATAAATTAAATTTAATGGATTTTTATCCACCACCATTTCTAAATAATTCATAGACTTATATAATTCACCACTCTATAATACTTATATCATGCTATACATTTTTAAAAGCAAGCAAAAATAGTCAAATATTTGCAAAATTTACTTTGTAGTTATTTACCGTTTTTTTAATTATTTTGTCGTGTCCGGAGCAGTTGGCATCTCTGGAACAGCATTACTAATAGATGAGCGACATTTGCATCTCCGAAGTCTAGAGATCTTAATTGGTCTCTTGACATGCGAATAAATAGTAGATATACGGAAGAAGTTTATTTAAACTCCTTGTCCTTGAATGAACCGTGGTGGATCCATGGCTGAAAGCCCTTAAATAGCAAGACGGAAAAGAAGAAAAACTGGTACAAAAGACATTTTATTATGGCATTTTTTTTTCGAGAAAAATAAAATATCTGTAACTGACAAGATTTCTTTTATGATTTTAGCATATATATTAAACAGTTTCTTCTCCAAGATAAAATAGACATTGCTGAATAGTTTAAAAAAAAATAAGTAAACTCCTCCCAAAAACTAGCTATAACTGAAATGGTTTTACTACCAGTCTTTACTCTTTTCCGTCTCGCTTTCACCCGTGGGTGGATCAGGGGGCAAGGAGCTCTTCTACCGATGAGGTGATCCAGGATTCGAATTTTCGCGATAGTTGATAGAATTGAATTCCGCAGCCGTCTCGCACCGCCCACAGTGCTGATGTAAAATATCCTCATAGGTAAACGGATCGTGGATTAGAGTGCCCTTATCATCAGGTTAACCATAGAAGGATTTCGTGGTTTTCCACTCCAAGTGAAGTGAATGCGGGTGAGTTCCATCAAAAAATCCTCCAATAGGGCAAATTTCTCCCAAAAATTGAGTTCTCTCGTCTTATGGATTGGTTCAAAATTACAAGTCTATGGAGCGGAACATTGGTAGTTGAAATTTAAAAATGGGGTCTGCTGTTTAACAATGATTATAAAATAAAATAATCCCTATTTTAAAATAATAAATCCTTGGTTAAGGACATCACAATTCATGGCAGATTATGTTAATTTAAAGTAGCTTTGCTCACCTTAATTTTAATTACATGTAAATATTGCATCAGGATTCTTACAGTTCTTAAAAAACTTTAATAGTGATAAACGAACCTCGATTATTTTATATATTTCCAACCACCACTGCTGGTTTATACCGTGCACACAAAAAAAAAGCAGGCCACCCTGAATAACTTATGATCTAATTGTCAGATCTTCGCGTTCTAGGACTCAATCATAATGGTTCAAGGAGAAACTTCTAGTATGCTAATTAATTATTTAAGACAATATTTAAAGTTAAGAAATCAAACACAAAAACGTACTTTCTTAAAATAAGCTTGCATTTTTTATGATGGATTCGGATTTATGACCCCCAAATTATAGGGTGTAGCGGCTACCTATAAAAAATGGTTTCAATTGTTTGCTCAGGAGAGCGTTCCTTAGTTTGGACATCTTAAGTTAATTTAACTTTTTGCGAATCTCGCCATATTTCGAGAAATTTTTAAGAAAATTGAAAAATTTTTGCTCAAAATTTTAAAATTGGTTTCTCCAATGATAATTTCATGTAAAAAAAATCAGTATGTATTTAATATTTTTGTTATTGTACTTAATAATAGTCGAATCTTGAATCGTTTTAGATTTCAAATCACTTTTGTTTCTTTCCATTCACATCTGGCAAGTCTTGAAAATGGGAGCCTATTTTTGAGTGCTTGAAACGTGTCGATTTTTATTTCCACCTCCATATTTTTGATAAGAATGAAGCTTTTTAAACAAGTAATAAATTACTTTTACAGTAATACACTACTTTTTTTTTTATTTATTGGTATTATTTATTCAAAAGCCCTACTTGTTTAGGGTTATCATAGGACGATGATGAATTTTGAAACAACATAAGAAACAACAACTGCAAAATTTGTCTGAGTAAATTCTCAAAATAAAAATGTCACTAAAACATTAAAACATCCCGCAGCGTCCTGAAATATTTCTCACCACATTTTCTGGCTGTGATCAATCTTTAAAACCAAAACAAAAGCACAAAATAACCTAGCTACCAGATATATTATAAATAAAAAAGTATGAAATTTAAAATTTTTCATTCGTCACAGCGTTGCTTAATGCGATGGCTAATGGCCTTTCAGAAATCTAGAGAGCTTAATTGCTCTCTTGATGTGCGATTAAATAGTAGATATACGGTAAAAGTAATCATTTACAACTTAGTAGAAGAAGTATACTTTCATAGTGGTTGCGGATTTATGCTGTTCTATTTTAACACTATGCGGTCTGCGTATATTTACCATGTAACCGGTGTTTATTTTTGTTAAGACCACCTCAGTATTTTTCATTATAAGTAATATTTTCACCACTAAATATCAAAAATTATAAGTTTGATATAAAATGCAGCGTTAAAGCATCAAACTATTGGTTACTGTATTAAAAAGTAGGCGTAACTATCTTTCTTTAACAAATTTTACTATATAATTTGCTACCACTTTATTAAAACTATTCCAGAAAGCGGAGCAGTCGCCATCCCTGTACTCTATTGGCCCTTGAGAAATATCACATGAATATCAGGTTGCAACGGGCGACATCTATGTGTTGTCACTGGTGGTTTTCACGTGACAACACGTTAGTGTCACCGGACATGAAAGTGTTAACATGTTGAACGCCATGGGGGGTCACTGGTGACCATCACTGTGTTTTTTCGTAGCGCCACGGGGGTCACGGGTGACCGGTAAAGCCAAGATTATTAGAAACACATAATTCGAGTAGAATTTCAATATTTTTATATTATTATCGATACTAAAATGGTTTGAAGAAATTAATGCATTACAAAACACACAAAAATATTTTCTTTATATACACAGCGATGCCAAATTGATCCGGACAGTGAATAAATATTTTCAAGTGGTAGTTTATTAATTGTGATTATTGATTTAATAAATTGAATTTAGTAGATTTTTATCCACCACTAATTCTAAACAATTCGTAGGCTTATATAATTCACCACTTTTTTGCATATATGTCATGCGAGTCACCCCAGATACTCTGTTTGCAAACTGCTTATATTTTTTAATTTTTCAGTAATTTCACGATGAATGAGATATGGGTCTTCTGCGTGGCCCAGGTTCCCAGCTTTAATTAAATAAAGAAAGACATACATGTCATGCTAAACCTTTTCAAAAACTAGCAAAATCTGTCTAATATTTGCAAATTTAGTTTGTTGCTATTTACCGTTCGGCTAGACGGGCAAGCCAAGTAAAATTAGCGTGGCATTCAACGCGTTAATTCTTGGTCTTATAAAGGTATCTGAACAAAACATATGGAAATTAATTTTCACATTTTTCCCAATTATTGTCAACCTGAAAAACTACCACGAAATCATAAAATAAAGTTGTTACCAGAAGTATTAAAAATGGAAAAGTATGAAATTTAAAATTGTTCCATTTGCACAGCAGGATATCACCCTACTGCATGTAATTACACAGTCAGAACCTCAATGATCCACATGAATACTCTTTTACTTCATTTGCATTTCACAATCTCAAAGCACTACAAAGATCAAGCTAAAGATGAATGGGAATAGGGCCGCAATCGGCCCCAGGTGCCCAGATGTTTTATACATTTAACTTTAAATGCACAGCATGGTTAGTGCTATAAACAGTTAGTATTTCTGAAGTCTAAAGAGCTTAATTGGTCTCTTGACATACGAATAAATAGTAGATATACTGAAAAATAATCATTTACAAATTTTCGCTTCATAAATAAAATAGTTAGCAAATTGATGTTGTTTCTGTCTAATTTTTAGTTTTATATAGAACCCTGCACAAATGTCATGGAAATTAATAATCTGAAAATTAATGTGCTGTAGTTAAACACATTTTGATCATATGTTCTCATTGACACAAAGTCTAAAAATGGATAAGAGCCTCAAGTATAAAATATATAGGAAATAATCATTGTGGTGAGAGTTGCTTGAAGAGTCAGTATTAGCTTAGGTAAATGAGATGAAGTCAACTGCTCTCCTGACAAAACTGTTGGGATCGCAATCCTAGATTACAACTACCCTCTGTATTTTGGAGATCAGAAATTTAAATCCGTCGAAAAGAAGGTGTCTTTTTTTCAGAAAAAGTAAATTTTTTGCGTATGATTTCCAATCATTAGATCAAAAGTTATTCCGAGTGGTCCATTTTGTATTTTGCGTACATTACATTTGCTAACTAAATGTAGTGGTAGGAAAGCTGTGCTCTACCGAACCATTGAAACTTAAATTGGTATCTTAAAATAAGTAGTTTTTTGCTATTATTACTGCAAATTAATTACCACTGAAAGATTCGCAGGAACTCTGTTCATATTGACATTTCAACAGAAGACCAACACTCTTCGGTTGACCCTAGCCAACGCCGCCTATAACTGAAAATCTCCACACGGATTCTTATAGGTAGTCGGATCAGACCACCATGAAAGTAAACTAGTTTAAGAACCAACCATTTAATAAAATGTCTAGTAAATATAAGAAAGTGATAGCAAATAAACGTCTATTTTTTTTTAATTTATGAATATTATTTGCTTGTCTTATTTACTTGTCTACCACTAAAGATTTAATTCTCAAATATATATGATAACTTTCTCTCGACTACTTTTAAAATAGAATTTGGTTTCATCAGCGCCTCCTATAACTGAAAGCCTCCACATGGTTTTTGTAGGTAGTCCGATCAGACCACTATGAAGGATATCCACTTTCCGAACGAGTCATTTAATACAAAATCTAGTTAAAATAAGAAAGTGGTAGCAAATATGTGACTAAAAATTTTTTTTTATTTATGAATATTATTGGTTTGCCTCATTCACTTGTCAACCACTACAGATTCAATTCTCAAATATATATGATAAATTTCTCTCAATTATTTTTATAAAGGGTTTTGGGTTCATGCGCACAACTGGTTAACTTTTTAAATAGTCTGCGCGGACTACTTATAAAAGACCGTGTGCAGGCTTTCTGATGTAGGAGGTGATGGTTTCATGCGCACCACTGGATCACTTTTTAAATAGTGTGCGCGGACTAGTTATAAAAAACCGTGTGGAGCCTTTTGGGAGTAGAAGGTGATGCTCTGGCTTCTTAGAGTCGTTTGTTCGATTAAGTAAAAGTTAAATAAAAATAAAAATTAACTATTGAAGCAAGTAAATGGCTCATTCGCTCATATAGAAATAGCTCCTATTATTAAAAATCATCACTTTTTTTTAAAACTCCATTATTAAGTGAAAGTGGTTATCCTTACATAAAGGAAGAAGCATCTGATTGCACAGCCATTTTATTTTTAACATATTTTAAAGAACAGTAAAATTCCCGTGACTTTAACGAGTTAGTAACAGTTATAATAGTTTCTTACATTCGAAAGTATTTTCTCAAATTAACAAACACAATATAATTTAGAAGAAGAGGTGATAGTAATTTCTCTCAAAAATAAGGTAGATTTGAAATTGCATAACTAAAAATTTTCCCCCAAATAATGTTTCTTTATCAGTATAAGTAGCGCCCAGTATGTGATCATTCATTCTAAAAATATTGCTAACTACTAGAAAAGAAAAACTATTTGCTTCTATGCGCTTCCTAATTTTTCAGCGTAAATTTCTAAGTGTACTCTCAGTGTGAAAGGTCACGTCGATCTATCAAATGCTCTGTAACGTCTAGGTAGCAGGTTCGAAAACCGCTATAACCCCTCAAGTGCTTATAAGCCGTCTTTGTAATGAGCATACAATTCTGCATACACCATGTATGTTTGCAGCAATAAATGAATTAACATACTCTATTCATTGGGCTAAGAAAATAATAAAAAAAATAATTGCAAACATATATGAACTGTATTTAATTAATCAATTATCATATACATGAACCCAATTACAACAATACGAAATTTTTACAATATATATAATTACATGAGGGATTTTTTTCCTTTTTTTCTGTTGCATAAGATTTTTTATCAGATTTTAGATACTTTTGTTCTACTGATTTCAAATCAG
Organism: Parasteatoda lunata; assembly: GCA_949128135.1. Classification (NCBI taxonomy): domain Eukaryota; kingdom Metazoa; phylum Arthropoda; class Arachnida; order Araneae; family Theridiidae; genus Parasteatoda; species Parasteatoda lunata. The sequence goes on along the minus strand of OX421981.1, from coordinate 29,034,747 downwards.
CAATCAGTAGAACAACTGCAGCTTGGACCTTCTCTGTCCAAGCTACAGTTGTTTTTGCATCACAATTTTAGCCTATTTCTATGTCAACATGCACAAAATTAAAATGGTTAGGTATTTGTCGCGTAAATTTTGCGAAAAACTATTAGGGGAGTTAGCGCACATCATCCGGATTAAAATTGCATAGGAACCCGTGACCTGGAAGGTTGTCTTACGCCACTAGGGGGTGCTTTCTTATTATAAATTGTTTTTTTATATGCTTCTAACAAGGCCATAATAGGTAAATGCTCCTAGCTGCGAAAGACTAGATTTCCGAGCATAAGTTTCTAAGCAATTTTAATCGTGATGATGTGTTTTAACTTCTTTAGAAGTTTGTCGCAACAATTACTCAGCCCCTTATTATATATAATGTTTCTAAACTTGTACATTTCAGGATAAATAAATTAATAAGGTCTTTTAAAAAAATATCCGCTAAAAAAGTAAAACTAATTTCAGATTTGAAATCCTCACACCCGAATTAGGCAAGATCAAGTATTTGTATAATTGTAACAAAAATTTGATCCCCTGTGTTAACAGTGGTCCCCACTGTTAAAAATTTATCTGAAAAATAAATCATTAAATAACAATTTACACTTCCTTTACCTAATACGGTTAAACAATCGGAATTTTAACACAGCAACTAATTCAATTTAATGGAGCAACTTTGTTCCTTACAGCTGAGTACATAATATAGCAAAGAGGCTAATAAGTGTATCTCATGAACGACACATCGGGGGTTCGAGTTCCAGCGTTGACTCTACAATATTTTCTCCATTCCTTTCAACACATGATGAGTTTTCAGTGTTCTGCACTAGCCGCTTTGTGATTCTCTCATCCACTCATAGTTGGCAGCACATTAAAGCTGCTTAGCACAAAAGGTCTAGTATTTCGCATCTCTTACGTTAGGTAAAACAACCAGGTAAACTAATTAAACCACATTCCACGTTTTATTTGATACATCAAAACTCAACCTCAACTTAACTCCAATGCTTATTACCTAACGAGAAGCTGAGCTCCAATGTCCAGCTAAATTTCTTTTTTGTGGTTTTGAAACCATGCTAGTTGTAAATGGTTAAAAAACTGTATAGTTTTATATTCATGTTTTTTTTTTAAACTGTATTAATTGTAAATGGTTTCAAAACCGTAAAGGCAAAAAAATTTCTTCACCTAAACTTTATGGTCAATTTGATGGACAGACTGCTACTGGATATTTTACCGTAATTTTAGAATGAAAATTCCAGCAGTGCGTTTAAATGTAATTTGTATGAATCTGAGACATCTCGGATTAGTCGAAGAGGTTAAAATAACAATACAAATAAATGAAACGGCCGATTATATTATGGAAACGACCCCTTAAAAGTAAACAGTTCAGCATCCAAAAGAAATCACGCGAATCGTGGAGGCATGTGAAGCGGGGGTGGCGATAACATTCACTTTTCAAGAAAATGAAACGTGGGTCGCGAATTAAGACGCATTACACTTCCTGCTGGCTGAATTAAGATACGATCCCTAAATTACAGGCTCTTTAACTACCGGCAATAAATTACGACTAGAGATAAATGGCAGCAAATTTTAGCACCACAGAAAGTTAACCAGCAGATAACAACGCTAATGCCGTCCGACACACGATTACTTACGTCATATTTTTGAGCGATAATAGCAATCGTGCGCCCGATATTATCTCAACTGAAATATACATCTTAAAAAAAAAAAAACATTCAACATCATTTAGACATCAAGTCTTTATTGTCTATTGAAAGTTATTAACACTTTTCGTTCAGGAAGTCAATCGATTTATTGAAAACAGATTCTGAAAAATAAATATTAAATATGGTATTTCAAAAATCTGCAGAGAATTTTTTTAATAATCACTGTAATAGATTCTTTTGAAAATGATCATATTTATATTCCTTTTTTCCATAATGCTTGACTTAAAAAAGTAACTGAAAAGCAGTAGGTAAACATATCGCATGATAAGGAAGTAAATCGATAATGAAAACATATTCGAAATGATAAGTATTAAATTGATATGGTATTTTGAAAATCTCCAATGTATTTTTAAAAATTATCACTGCAATAGATTAAAAACTGCAGTAGATAATTATGAAAAAAATCGAATTTAAACGTGTTTCTCTGTAATTCTTGCTATGGCATAAAAAAGTCATTATAAAGCATTAGTTAAACTTACTTTTATAAGTTAAAAATACTTTTATCAGTCGTCACTACCGTCCTTCCTTTTGCATGCTATTTCATTTAAATACGTTAGTTTTGAATTTAATAATTCATACACCTAATTTAAACTGACGCAATGAAATTATTAAGCCTAACTAGGCTTAGTACTATATTTCAAGATATTTTCACGCTCGTCCGTTTCACTACTGTCCCTTTTAAAATACATTTGAAATATTTTTCTTTGTGAAAATTAATATAAAAATTATTTCCTTAGTTAAATAAATGCAAAATGTGTAACAAAAGCGTATTTAATGATAGTCAATTTCAAAAATAATCTTCATAAGTTCTTCTTTATACTCACTGTAAGAAATGGATACTCAAGTTTCATGAGATGTTCTTCGTTTTTGACGAAACCGTTTTCTTGTATATGCTCCGAGCGAACATTTCGTCACAGTAACGAAATAATTATCGTCACTTTCACGAGAAAACAAATTTTGTCAGTGATAAAGGAATAATTCATTCAAATACATTAGTTTTGCATTTCATAATTCATACTCCTAATTTGAACGAACGCAATGAAGTTATTAAGCCTAACTAGACTTAGTATTATATTTTAAGATTTTCTTACTTCATCCGTTTCACTACAATCCTTTTTAAAATATATTTAAAATATTTTCCTTTACAATAATTAATATAAAATTAATTGCTAGTTATATCTATATGTAAAATGTGCAAAATTATATTTAATAATAGTCAATTTCAAAAATGATTTTCATAGATCTTTTTTTATACTCACTTCAAAAAATGAATACTCAAACTTCACAAAACTTTCTTCGTTTTTGGCGAAACCATTTTCTGGTATATGACCCGAGCGAATATTTCGTTAAAGTGACGAAATAACTTTCATCAGTTCTTCGAGGAAACAAATTTCGTCAATGATAAAGAAATAATTCGTTATTAGTTTTTTTAAAAATCTCGTATTGACTAATGTATTTAACTTTCCTAATAAACAATTTATTCTGAGAACCATATAGCTGAGTCAACTTTAATAGCACAAGAAAGACAAATAGAACAGAGAGATAAAACGCCTTTGCCCGAAACAGGATTTGAACCTGAGATCTTCCTGGCAAAAAACCAACTCCTTGACCACATACGGCTTATTTCGTTTCTTTATTTTCGATCATCCACTTTGCATCCTAGTTTCGCCATTCTAGTAAACAATCTCCCACAATTCAATACAATGACGCTTGGAGTTGAGGAAACAGTTCCGTCACACATTTGAGAATTCCCGTTTCGTCACAATTATTGATTTTGTGACAAAACAATTCTCAAAATTAACAAAATATAACTCAAGGATTACTGAAGCGTCAAAAATGAGAGTTTTATTTCTGAGAATGCTCTTGAAATGTGACTTTTTGAATAATCAGTCATAAATATTCTTAAAATTATTTTTAAGCAATAAATGGTACTTTTGAACGAGGTCTAAAATTGAGTTTTTAAAGTATAATTACGAAAAAAAAAATTTCAAATTTTATATGAAACAGCATAAGAATTAAGAAAAAGAATAAAAGAAATTTTTGCTCCATATCGAAAGAGAAAAGTGAAATCTTATTCTACTGACAACGGAAATGACATTGAATTTAATTGTTTATCAGAAAAGATTTCTGCTCCCCAAATGTCACTTGTCGTATTCTTTGATGTGTAATTGAAAAAATTATTTTCGTTTTTGACAGTACTTAAATTAAGGGAAGTAGTTAGCTACAGTAATTGTTTGCACTAAATTACACTAAATTAAACAGTATTAATTTAATGATAGAAATGGGGAAACAAATTTTTTGTTGTATTTATACAAGTACTTGATATTACCTTATTCGTGAGTGGGGATTCAATTTAGCTTTGTACAAACATTTTATTTCAAAATGATATTATTAGTTTGGTTTATTTTTTGTCTGAATGTACAAATTCATAAGGGCGTACATGTCTATATACACACATATACACTTGTCGGCTTCTTTGACACTTAAGACCAAAACGTATGACCTTAACGGATAACATCAAAAACATAAATGTATTATCACCTTCTTCCTACCATTCCCTACGCGGCAGAGAAGTGGGGACATAAGTAGTATTGACTCGAGTGAGTTATAAAAAATCCTGGTTAGGATTATAATATTAAATTGCATAAAAACTGCAGTTTGTAGAAAAATCTGACGGTAGATTTGAAATCAGTGATGCGAAATTATCTAACATCCATTCACACAGTTCATATAACAAAACAAAAAAAAATTAACTATTATCGTACGTTAACAAAACGTGCTAATTCAGTATTATGGTTATCTATACCTTTATATGAAAAATATCACTATCATGATTGCTCTAACAAATAAAAGTGACAGCAAAGCTCTGATAAAGCCCACCGAAATTATCATTTATTTTATGACTTTAGCAGAGATGCCAACTATTTCGGATTAAAAATAAATTAAAAAGCGGTAGAGAACTATAATCTAAAATTCGTAAATCTTCGGTTGATTTTGCCAACTCTTTTAAAAGGCTCAACATGGCGTAAAAAAGTTACTACTATTCGAGAATTTCACATACCTGCAGCACCAGACCTGAATAAAAAAAAATCTGAGATTTGTTTAGTTACTACTTTTTAAAAAAAAAAATCCTAATCCTAAATTTCTGATTCGTTAGAGATATTGAATCTTAAAAATTAGCTCAAAAAATCTTAAAAATCATCGAATTTGGAATAAAGATAACCGGCAGACAACCTGTATACACTTTCGAGTTAATATTACATTAAGAAACTGTCAAGCCCTTGCTGTCAAGCCAACCGTGGGGTGTTTTCGTTGTTTTTTCCTCCATGTAACGTAAAGGCGGGTAAATTCCATTAAAAAGACCTCCACAAAGGCAAATTTCCTTCAATACTTGATCCAGGAGCTTCCTTATCTTCTTGTTCAAAATTACAAGGCTACGGAGTTGAACATCAATTGTCGTAAATCCAAAACTGAGTCGGCTGTTCAACGACGGTTATATAATAAAATAAAATCGGTTTCTCTATACAAGAAACAGTTTTTGTGCAACTTAATAATATCTTTCTAAACCGGATTTTTTTAAATTCACTCAAGTCAATAATAAGTGTACCCACTTTTCCGAAGAAAGCCGTAATGGTAGCAGTGAGAAGAAGAACATTCAGCTTATTCAGGGATGCCAACTGCTCCGCTTTCTAGAATAGTTTTAATAAAGTGGTAGCAAATTGTATAATTAAATTCATTAGAGAACGATAGTTACGCCTACTTTTTAATAAAGTAACCAGTAAATTGATGCTTTAACGTTGCATTTTATATGTTACTTATAATTTTTGATATTTAGTGGTGAAAAAATTACTTTAATGGAAAAATACTAAACTAAAAGTAGCTTAAATTTCGCTACCTCTGGAAAACACTATTTTACAAAGCGGAGCAAGTTGGCATCTCTGCTTATTGAGGGATACGTTAACATGGGTGAAAGCCCTTATATAGCAAGACGGAAAAGAGAAAAAACTGGTACGTAAGAAATATTATTCCAGCATTTTTTTCGAAAAAAATAAAATATGTGTAACTATCAAGATTTCTTTTATAATTTTGGCATATATATTAGACTGCTTCTTTTAAAAGATAAAGTAGTTATTGCTGAATAATTTAAAAAAATAATAAGTAAACTCCTCCCCAAAACTAGCTATGACTGAAAAGATTTTACTACCACCCTTTCCTCTTTTCCGTCTCGCTTTCACCCCTGTACGTTAAGATTCATTTTTAAAAATAAAAAAAATTACGTCTTTTGTGTTATTTTCAAAGGAGCAGGCAAACGTAGCGGTAAAAATCCGAAGTCTGGAAAATAAGTTCAGAAGTCAGGCCTTTACAGTGACTTACATAACCCTATACGGTCTTTATAATCTTGTGCAATCACATAAAAATTAACTAAACTGAAAATATCATTTTGGAAAAAAAATGTATCCCCTCTCGAACAAAGCTTTATTTCAGATTTGAAATTCTCTCACACGAAATAGGTATGATCAAGTACTTGTAATAATGTAACTAATAATTGTTCTCCTATTATTATTTTACTATGCAAACACTGAATGTTTTTAAAGAATGTTATGTTATCAAGATTTTATGCTTTTATTTAAATTATTTATGTATAGGGATTGTCCAAATCATAACAATAAACTTTGTTAAACAAAACAAAATTATGCCATATCTGTCAACTTTATCTCTATCCAAAAATGATTTTAAGAAGTTGCAGTAAAATATAAATTGAAAAATCAACAGCAGCAAAATGTTTTTTTTTACTTGCTGGAGCAAAGTCATATCAACGTATGATTATCATGATAATTTCTATCTACATTTTCAAGGCAATAAAAAATTAAAAAAAATTAAAAAAAGAAAATTGAGCAATACATATAATTATTCGAACTTTAGTAAAAAAGGTAACTTAAAAAATAATTCTATAAAATCTTTTTTTAATTGAATTTTAATAAGTAAGTTCTTTTAATAAGTTTAATTCAAAACTGAAAGGGATGACTAAAACAAGACAAAGCTATTTACAAAATTTCTTCACACATTAATTTTAAGTAAAAGCACAAATTAATTAAATTAAAGATATTCATCATTTTCTCTGATACTGCTGAGAATAGAGTAATTTGTATCTCAGAAAAAAATATTTCTTTTCATAACCTGTTCTCGGCTGGGACGACGTGATGGCGTATCAGTTATATAGTATCAGTTTTATTTTATTTAATAACCATCTTTGGACAGCTGATCCAATTTCGGTTTTCCGACTACTAATGTTCCTTTAACTTTTAATTTTGATCCCAATCCAGAAGACAAGGGAACTCCTGGATTAAGTATTGGAAGAAATTTACCTTTGTGGAAGACCCCATTTTGCGTTGCATTTAGAGGAAAACCACGGCAACCTTCCATGGTTAGCCTGACGGCAAGGGGACTGTTACCCATAATACGTCTACCACTGAGGATATTTTACGTCAACTCTGTGTTTGGTGTGAGCCGGGTGCGAAATTCGTATCGACCAGCCATCGCTGGGATTCGAACTCGCTTCCCCTAATTTGAAGTTGACTGCGCTATCTTCTGATATTGTATTATTATTCTATTTTATTTCATAACGGTCGTTGAACAGCTGAACTAATTTCGGTTTTACGACTACTAATGTCGTACTCTGTGTACTTGTAATTTTGATTTCAATCCAGAAGACAAGGGAACTCCTGGATCAAGTATTGGGAGAAATCCGTCTTCATGGAGGTGTTTTTGATGGAACTAACCCGATTTAGAGTTGCATGGAGATTAAAACCACTAAAACCTTTCACTGTTAGCCGACCACAAAGGGACTGTAACCCATGATCCGTGCTTTATGTCAGCACTGCATTAGAAGAAGAAGAAGATGTCAGCACTGAGGTCGGTGCGAGCCGAGTGCGGAATTCATAACGACCAGCCATCGCTGGGATTCGAACGCATTTCCTCTCATTGGAAGGTGACTGCTCTATCTTCTGCTTCAATATAAAAAAAGTTGGATGCACAAAGTATGCATATATTCAAGCTAGTTTATAAAAAAGTGTTGACATATAACTTTTGACAATGGTATACATGAAATGTTAAATTACTATTATTGTTAAAACAATATTGTTCTATGAAGCCTTTTTCCTGCGGTATAGGACCATCTTAAACGTTTTTCTCACTTTTTTGTATACTTCAATTTTTTAATTGATAACATTACAACAAGATTTTAGCATAAAGCTTTTCCTTTGTGGTATTTTTCTGTTTTTTTTTTATTTTTTATTTTTTTTATTTTTCTTTTTTACATATTTTTTTTATTTTCATTTTTTTTTTCATTTATTTATATACTTACTTTTTGGTTTAAAAAAAAAACATTTTTCCAAAATTCAAAGATTCGCATTTGATGGGTGTAAAAGAGATTAACCTGACATCCTCTTCAACTAAATAATTCTCAAATTCAATGAAAGAAAAGTTACTACTATAGTAAATCAATAAAGAATTCTTTTAAAATATCTCTTCAACATTGCCATCTACTTTAATATATTAACTTTTATGATTATTTCTGCTTCTAAAAAAATCAGATGTATAAAATATGCAGATATTCAAACTAGTTTAAAATAAGTATTGACTCATAACAAGGCATGTTCCGGGAAACAAAGATTTAAACAAATACTTCAAATAATTGTGTAAAGAATATAATTCAAAAATAAAAAAAACCCTTTCAATTTGAAATCCATGCTTAATAAATAGCTCAGTTAGCTATTTATCAATGAAAACAAGCAAAATCTTCCAACTAACAATTTACTTAAAATGGTAATTACATCTCCCCTTTCACAAATAATATTCATCAGTATCAATAAAAAAGATTCTAAGTGAAAAACCAGTTCTTGTAAAGTCTCGTATTTTCTATGAACATTACAATCTCGTAACAAACGAATACAATTTTTAGGAAGACGCAAATTATACCAAACATATCCCCGCTGAAAGCATACTATTCGTTATTTATTGCCAAAGGCTGTTTACTAAATCATTAACCCTTTTTCCTTTTACAATAATGAACAGTAACAGGAAAAAAATACTTTGCCGTTGCCGTGAACTTTGAACCTGAGTTTTTAAGTTAAACCCGAAATTGCTAGTATGAGAAAAAGTGGAAAAACTGACTACTTAATGAAGTATTAAAAAATGTTCTTTGAAAACTACATATCGTGAGGATTTCTCTGTAAGATGACCCATCAATGTGAATTCTTTTTTTTTTTTCCGTCTTGGAATTAAGATGGAATTCGGTTCCTTAGTTACCAAAAAGCTTCCTAATTCACAGAACATATCTTCTTCTCAATCCTTATTATCAGCTCGTTGTCATTAATATCATCCCTGTAGGTAAACAAAATGCGGAAGCCTTTTGACACTAGATCACGATTTGTTGCAAATACGACGATATCTTCGACAAAGAGGCCGTGTGAATTTGCCCATATTGAACACGTTAACGGCAGAAGATCAAAACGCAAGCGTGTTCTAAACATGCGTAATTTTCTTGACCAATTCATTCGGAAATTCCTTTGAAGTTCATGAAGAGCATATTTAGTTAGGTGTGAGTGAAAGAAATGATGTTAAAAAAGAAACAAACGGAAATAGAAGTACAAAAATAGAGTTATAAACATAACAATGTAATATTTATGAATTTTCTATCTGGACTTTTAATTTAAAAATAGAGAGTTATTGGAAACAAACTTAATTTATAAACAACGCTAAATTGTGGAATAATTTGAACAAAAGGTATTAGATTCTAAGAGTCAAAGATCAAACTAGTACTTGAATATCAACAATCTTTGTATCTCAACTATATTAAGGAGTTAAAATACTCGTCATATTAAAGATCGTATACTTGTTATATTAGATAGTAAAAAAAAGAAACAAACAGAAATAGAAGTACAAAAATAGAGTTACAAACATAACAATGTAATAATTATGAATTTTCTATATGGACTTTTAATTTGCAAATAGAGAGTTATTAGAAGCAAACTTAATTTATAAACCAACGCTAAATTGTGGAATAAATTGAACAAAAAGGATTAGGTTCTTTGAGACAAAGATTAAACTAGTATTCTAATATCTACAATCATTATATCTCCACTATATTAAAGTTAAAATACTCGTCATACTAAAGATCGTATACCTGTTATATTAGATAGTAAAAGAAATGATGGTAAAAAAAAAGAAACAAACAGAAATAGAAGCACAAAATAGAGTTACAAGCTTCACAATGTAATAATTATGAATTTATCAAAAGAAATGGTGGTAAAAAAAGAAATCGAAGTGCAAAAATGGAATTACAAATGTAATTGTGGTGATTTTTGGTGATTTTGAATCGAACTAAAACCGAAGAAGAATTTTATAAAGCTTTTATTGAAATTTAAGAATATAACCTATTATATATCTAACTTATAATCTGAGTAATCTGTTTTTATATCTTGATGAATGATCTTTTTTATTTCTCATATATTTTCATATTAATCCAATACCTTTGCAACCATATCGAAAAATATTTTCGGAAGTTCCGTAGTAGTTGGAAGCTATGAATAGATTTTATATTATATTTCAGTTAGCTTAATAACAATTTAAAAATATAAATTTTTTAAATATTTTCATATCCTCCAACATTTAGTGATTTTGAATTGAACAAAAACCGAAGAAGAATTTTATGAAGCTTGTCTTGAAATTTAAAAACATAACCTATAATTTATCTGACTTATTATCTGAGTTATCTATTTATATATCTTGATGAATAATCTTTTTTTATTTCTCATATATTTTCATATTAATCCAATACCTTTGCTACCACATAGAAAAATATTTTCGGAAATTCTGCAGTAGTTGGAAGTTATGCATGTTTTTATATGCCGCCTATTATTTACAATAATTAAAAAAGTTTCAATACTAAGTCATGAGTGCCAGCAAATAAATATTTATGACAATTTTAAATAAAAGAAAAACTCTCACGTGATAGTATTGATTGCAACTTAATCATAGTCATCACAGTGAAATAGTTATAAATAAATTTTAAACAAATGACCTATTTTATTCACTGCTTAAATAAACAAAAATATGTTTTGCAATGCAGACCATGAATTGAAAAATTGGATGTTAAAACTAAACATGAGCATGTTCACAGTCAATAATGACTATAATTATATATATTACTTCCTTAATTTATTTAAATAAGTTTCAATAATTTACCCCCTTCCGTAAATAACTTTTTTCGGCCTTAAAATTAAAACTAGTAATTTCGCTCATTTTAATTAAATTTTTATGTTTATTTTCATTTAATGTTCGTAAAAGCTAAACCAGCGGTAAAAAACAGAACTGAATTAGTTAGAAAAATTTGTATTATAACCTTGGCGTAAATGTTGTTTATGGTTTATGCCAATGTTAAGGTTAGAGATTACGTTATTTAACGTTAATGGATCTGCTATTTTGGTGTTTATTTTAGTGTTTAATAGCCTGAGGAACTGTATCATCGAAAAGTAAATTTTAATGTATTTTTATAATTTGCAAAATTGAACTATGTACTAAATATGACTGTTGCTGTTGGCATGCTAGTTTAAATAATTAAATGGATGGCAGACCAAGTGCAAACAAAAAAAAAATAATTTTAGTTATTTAAAATATCAATTTAATTAATCGTACAACAGTGCATTTTAAATTACGGTTAAAATAACTAAATATCCGAAAATTTTAGTGATTTCGCAGTCCTACATGAGATAAGGATAATTATTATCTATTACAGTCGCTTCGGAGTTCCTTTCCAAATGGGATATCTACTCCTTCATCGATATTTAAATAAATTGGTGGAGGGGAAGGGTGGTGCTGCGTTTAACTAAAGTTAAATCTCAAGTTGGGGTACATAAATTAAAGTTTGGGTAACATATGAAGTAAAATCGCAGTTTGAAATATAAATAATTATACGAATACAAAAAAGAAATAAAAAGGTGAAAAAAGAAAAATATTTACAAATATATACATGAGGGGAAGACTCCCTATGCACTCCCTTGCCTCCCCCCGGAGGCAAGGGAGTTTTTCAGGTGCAGGGTGCATAGTTCGTCTAAGGTGGGGGGGGGGGGGGGGATAAACTTATTTATCGGAAATGCTTTGAAAGTACGCAATCGCGTAGAAAGAAAGCGGTAATCGGGCTAAATTTAACGTTGTTGTCGATAAAATCTGTGTCTAGTAATTTATTAAAATCGCAAATTTGAACACTCTTTAGCTCCTTTAAAAAAGGAAGCATTAAGTTTAAATAGGTATTCGTCGATTTTATCCATTTTTAAGTCATTGTAGAGGGTATTATTACGAACAAACCAGCGTGTCCCAGTAATTCTTCTAAGAAATTTATGCTTAAAAACCCTTAGTCTTTTTCTTTGGACGTTTGGGAGTGTTCCCCAAGCCGGGAAGCATAGCAAAGTATAGGTCTAATACACATTAAATAAATGTGTCTTTTAGTGTGTAGAGCCATTTTGCTCTCAATGTTAAGCAATGGTTTTAGAGCTTGAAAAGCAGCTTCAGCTTTTTTAAGAATATTAGATACGCGAAATTTCCAATTAAGGGAACAATGGGAACGATAATAGATCTATTTTGGCATTTAATTTAATGTTTAAATTGCAATAAAAACGGTATCATCGAATGGTCAATTTTTAAGATCTTCGTGATTTGCATTAGTAATCTATAAACAAAACAGGACTACTACTGTTGCCATGCTAGTTTGGTCATGGTTCATTAAATGCTAATTTAAGTAATTAAATGGGAGGCAGACTGGGTGCTAACAAAAATAAATAAATTTTAGTTATTAAAAATATTAGTTAGATTAGTCGTACAGCAGTGATTTTTATATCACGATTAAAAATGACTTAAAATCCTAAAATTTCATTGATTTTCGCTGCTTTATATGGGGATAAAACCCCCTCCGAAATTCAAAATTGCTTGATTAATGAGCTATTATACGGTAAGTAGGACTTATCATTTTTTATTTTTTGTAATTTGCACATTTGTATATATATATATATATATATATATATGTATATACGTTTCCCATTAAAAAAACTTCTATTTATTTTCTTTTATTCCTCTTTCTGATTATATATTTACATATATATATTTGTAATATGAACGAAGGAGATATAAACACTCTCCAAATATGCATTAAAACTGCACGTAACAGAGCAATTTTTTTTGAATTAATTATAATTATTTGCTTGATATTTATGTTTGTTCAACTGCACATTAATAACTCTTCAAGAGCATTGCGTCTTGTCCCTTTCTTTTATCTGACCCGCGGGCAGGCCTGAAAGCGAGACGGAAAAGAGAAAAAAAACTAGTAGTAGAATGTTTTCAATATAGATAATTTTCGGGAAGAATAAATCTATTGTTAACAATAACCAATTCAAGGCTATTATTTTTGTTCGCGGAAGAAGAAATTCAATATATAAATTATCTCCGTTAAGAAAATTTTGTAGTTGTGGATATTTTGTTATTCCAGAAAAAAAAAGCAAATAATGAAATTTATTTTTTACCAGTTTTTACTCTTTTTCGTTTTGATGTATATGGACTTTCAGCCCATCCTTTTGTACCATACCTGCCAACTTTTACTCTCTTCGTGACAGATTTTCCCAAGTGGTAGTAACGTAACAGCAAAATCACAGTTACAGGCATGAAATTCTTTAATACTACACTAGTGCGTAAGCACAACATAGAATTACATAATTTTAAATCAATTGGAGGTCAATTTATAAAGCCAAAAATTAAATAAAGGAATATAACTTTCGCAACCACTTTAAGTAAAATAATTAAATCTTGGTAGCCATGCTTCTGGAAAAGTTGGCAGATATGCTTTTGATTTATTGTATAGATTGAATATTCAAAATAAAAATACAAATTACAATGATCGATTTCTTAATTGCGCTGTTCTCGAAAAATAATATAATCTTCTTACTGTAAATGTAGAACTTAAATTTTGCGTTCATCAGGACAGAAAATTCCCTGTCCAAAAGTTTATAATTGGCAATTGATTTTTTAATATACTAAAAATTAAAACGGAATAAAATAACTTTTAATTCATTTTCTTCGAATCGGCTATTGGATTATGTTTGCAAATAAAACTGCGATAAAAAAAAAAAATTATAATCTTATGCGGTAAATTTTCACACCATACCACTGAGCGTTTCTTTATTTTTTTTAATTAATGCTTAATTAAAAATAATAATATTTTTATTTGAAATTTCATAAAAATGATTGTCACTCTATATTTTTTTATTTCATAGAGTGACATCTAAAAAAGGGCCTCGGTTCTTGAAAAAAATGGTATATTGTCTCCTGAGAAAATGGGTATGGCTACTGAAAAAATAATTGTTCTAAAAACTACCTCGACTCCTGAGAAAATGGTTCTAATTCTAGGTAAAAAAATTTTTAAAAAATGAAATCCGAAGAAATGGAAGGGTGGGAAGTTTAAACTTTCGTAAATTCCGGCTCTAAATTGTCTATCTTTAGTTAGTCCACCCGGTAAGATTTTAAATATCCATTAATTACCCAGACCCGGCAAAATAATTTCACTTCCCGACACCAGGTCTTTAGTCTCAAAACACGATACCAGGACCGAGTACCAGGACCTAGCAAAATTTTTGGACCCGATGCATCTCTAATCCATAGTTTTCTATTTTTATTTTATAAAGAACATATATTATGATTTATTCCATTACTTCCTCCTAAATAAGAAATAATTTGTTTGTTGTAATTTTATATATAAATGATCTCTTAAATATTTTAGAGTTTAATTAGCTTAAATAAGAGGTCTTCAACCTTTCGAAATTCGAAGAATCATAGCGGCCAGGCTATAAAAATAAAATAAAAAATCATCATCAGGAGAAAGTTCTATTAATAGCTTACAAGTCTGCTTGAAACGATCGAAATATGATTTTACTGACATACTTAACATCCAATACAGAGAAAAATTGCTTACATAACAAAAAAGGTCAATTTTATTCATTTTTTATGAGAAGGTTGAAAGGATTTTTTGCGTAATTAATTAAAATTTCCTTACGTTAATATTATTTTTAACATTAATCTCCCCTTACATGAAATATTTGAGATTTCAAATCTCGGAGTATCTTTCACAAGCTGGTCTGCCAAGCATTTTCTTGTTCCTGATTTTGTATTTTTTCATGAATATGTTTATTTCGTGTTTCATTATTCAGGTTTTAATAAAATACCAAGCAGACCAATTTATCATCAATGTTTTTTATCAGCATCCGTCTGTATTACACTACTAGTTATCAATTGAACTAATTATCTTTTTTTTTTTCAAATTTGTATAGATTTCAGATTTGTATAGATTCAGATTTGTATCTTTTTGTCAGATTGTATAGATCATACATTTTACCAGTTTTTCATTGTAATTTTATAACCCCTATCAAAAATATTAAGAAAAAAAAATAGTACAATATGAGTAAATAGTTATGTTATAAGAATACAAGGTACAAAGGCAGAAAAAAAGGAAAAACATTTTTAAAAGAGAATAAATTTAAATTGAAAAAATTATTATTAAAAAAAGCCAGAAAGCAAAACAAAGAAAAACTATAATCTTGTCGTCAGCTTACACGATTATATCCGAAAAACATAGAGGCAGGAAAATATTGTATTGATATACCTAAAGCAAAATATATTAATACAATAAAGTGAGGAGGACCAAAAATTGATTCCAAAATAAAATAAAACAAGCAGAAAACCCAATTCCCGAAAAATACAAAATAAAACAAAACGTCGAAAAAATACTAAATACAAATAGGAAAATAAAACTAGGAGCGAGAACTGACGCCCATATACTTACTGTCCTCTTGCAAAAATGAGTTAAAAATATTTTTCATAACAAGTTGCCAGATTACCAAATATGAAATTAAAGCGTAAATTAAAGATAGTGGAATATATCTTTCTAGATGCGTTCTTACCAAAATGAAGAACCCCATTTGATTAGTCTGTTACCTTGGATTGCCCCAAAATTGAATTTGCGTGGTAATTATATGTCATATAAATGCCAATTCAAAATTTATAATTAATTAAAGGTCGAATTCTAGTTATAACATTTTAAATTCGAAGATTTTTTAAGAGAAATAATTAGCATTTTTTCAACAAAAAAAAAAAAAAAATTCATTAAATATTAGAAAATTTTTAGTCACGAATTTTTCTGAATTAGATTTGTACATCAGAAAAATATCGATTTACAAAGCAAAAAAATTTCTTGCGGAAATAAAAATTAATAATAATTCCAAAACATAATTAACCTCAAGGATTTTGTATAGGACTCAATTACATTAATATGATATCCATTGTTATTTTTCTAGTTAAAAAAATAGCTATTTTTAATATTTTATTTTAAAAAATTATTTTCTATTTTTATTTCTTTTATATATATATATATATATATATATATATATATATATATATATATATATATATATATATATATATCACACCATGCAGAAGTGCTAATTTTATGATTTTCGCTTTTCTGATGCAGGCACCAAGATGAATAAATTTTCTAACTCATTATTTCCTTTTCAACACTCAATTCTTTCATTTCAAAGCACTCTTGGGTCGTTTTTAAGCACCACGTCTGAAGCACTCTTGTTTTCAATTATTGTTCTTCTTCTATAACACCCCCGCAAAGAGAATCTCGAAAATTCTTAGACGCTAGAACACTTTAGGAGCGTTGAACCTATTTCTTAACATAAATGGGTAAACATAAATATTTATGGCATAAGATTCTAAAGCGATCTTTGCTTATTTTATTATTCATTGCACTTGAAGATATTTGCATTGACTTAACCCTTTACTTGCAGTAAATGCAAATTCGACCTCCGCCGTTGACAAGGGTCGTAATGTTAAATGGTCAAGAGAAATATCACCCACTGAATAGTACTTTGAATTGTAAATAAAGACGATGACATAGTGTCCTGTCTTTAAGTTTTTCTTATCTATTCTGAAGATTCTCTTCTACAATTGAATCAAGAGAAATTTGAACCCTGTCATTGAATTACTTCAATTGAGGTGTTTTAAATAGATCTTAAGTAAGACAGATGGGAGAAAATTAAAATGAAATTTATTTCCATTAAATTATATACTTCAACTTCTACTTCAAAGATTCATTGCTTTAGGCTTGCCTACTGAATGCTTAATGTTATAGTAGCTTAATGAATTGAAATATCATTTTCAAATATATAGTATTGGGGGAATTAAGATTGTTTTTTAACATTACTTCAAATAAGGATTATTGAAAATTTATTCTTTTATATATACTTTTTTTTTCGGTTTTCTAGGGAGACTAGTTTTGAAATTAATTCGAACTAAAAAACATTTTTTTTTTTTTTTTTGCATGAAATGTTTTGAACAGATCTTAGATACTTTTGTATCATAGATTTCAAATCTGCAATCGGTTTCTTTCTCCAAGCTACAAATTGTATCAAATGATGTTTTTCTGTCAAGCCGACCAGGTGGCCGAGTGGTTAGCGTGCCTGACTGCGGAGCCACTAGTTGCGGGTTCGAATCCTGCTCAGGGCATGGATGTTTCTTTCTCTCTCTTTGTCTTCTATGTCCTTTCTCCTTTGTGTGTGATTGTGTGTATGTGACCCACCCTATAAACGGGTTTGTGGTGTGACGTGGGAGACGCTGCTCCACCGCCGTGGCTTAGCCACAGGTGCCCACTGGGTAACGAAAAGAGAGTAAGTAGTTCTAGAATCTTCTGAGGCCAATGGGTCTCCGTCCCAAGTGCCCTCCATTAAAAAAAAAAAAAAAAAAAAGTTTTTGTCGAAATGCACAAGTTCAAAAACGTTTTATATAACAGTGGGTCACATAAATATTGCGGCAAACTTCTAGGGGAATAAGATCCCATAATCAGGATTAAAATTTCATGGGAGCCTATACCTGGGAATGTCATCAGACGCTGCTGCGGGCGCTTCCCTGCTGTGAACTGTTTCTTTGTGTGCTTGTGAAAAGGTCATAATAGGGAGACATCCATATACGCCTACGATGATATTTCCGGGCATAAGTTCTTATGCAATTTTAATCTTGATGATAATTCCTAACTTCCCTTGAAGTTTGCTGCAAAATTAATGTGGACCACTGATATGTACAACGTCTTTAGACTTTTACATTTCGACAAAAAGTAACAATCATTAAATAAACAATGACAGCGTTGATGGCATATTATGTAATATACTTAAGTTTAATAGCAATTATGTTTAATATAATAGCATATGGCTGATTTTGTTTAATATACAATAGAGTCCTAATTATCCGAGCTCCGATTATCCCAGTGTTCCCTTTTAAACATAACTATCAAATATTTCAAGGATTTTTTTTTGGTCTAATTGATTTTTTATTTTTAAAATTAGCGCCAAAAACCTCTTCCAAACAGTCAGACAAACGAAATCCAGCAACTTGACCAGATGGCATGAGTGTTGTTATAGTCAATAATGAAAATAAATCCAGCGAAGATGAGGAAGGCAGTGACGATGAAAATCAATATATAAAAATATCTCATACAGGTGGACTAAAAGCTATCGAAAGTGCTATTGAATATATAGAACAGAAAGAAGAGGTGACACCATCCTTCCTGTTATTCCTTAAAAGATGGCGAAATATTGCGGCAGAAAAGCGCCAAAGTAATGCAAAACAAAAAACAATTAAGGACTTAACTAATATAAAACTCTTTAACTCAAGTAAATTATGCTCTTTAATTATAATATAAATTATATGTGGTGCACTCGTATAAATTGTTTTTTTTTTTTTTCTTAAATATATTACATTTATACCTACTCTTTCCTTTTTTTATACTCTTCGCTTTAATCGAGTTTTCTCGCCCATCCAAGTTAGTCGTTGACCACATTAACCCGGATAATCGGAGCCCTACAGTATTTAATTCTGTTAACCTTCTATCACGTCTTATATATTATACATGGTGTTAACCAAAAATTATGCAAATCAGATTTAATTAATCAAAAATAAAATGATACAAATATCCGATTTGGCCACCACTTAAAATACAATATTCAAACAGTATTTTCCTCCTTAGAGCGCGAGAAATTGTCAAATATGTATCTTAGAAATGCCGTCTGGAATCGAAGATTACAAATTATTTCTACATATTAGATAATGTTATTTATCCATTATTGAGATACTTTTCTACATATTAACAAAATAATATATTACATATTCATTCTACGTATTAAAAAATAATATCCTGCTTATTAATTCAACATAAACATAGCAATGCTAGCTTGACAGATAGTTTTAGTTTAATTATTAGTAAGTTTATTTCTTTTTCACATCAAGATAATTATTTACTTTTTTTTCCAAAGTTAAAAAAAAACGAATTAAACGATGATGAGGTAATTAATGACAGAGTAAGGACACTTATATCGTAATCAAGATTAAAAAAAATCACTTAACGGACGAAGAAAAAAAAAACTTTTATGATTGAGCCTTATAAATCTAACTCATTTTTATTTCTGTCCATACTTTTCAACCCTTACCTGCCAACAAAAACAGAAAAGGGCGGCAAAATTGGAATTATATTTGAGGAAGAGTTAATGATGTAGTTCGTATTTCTAGGACAAGGTTATAGGGAACACCTGCGAGTTACCATCAAAGCTGAGAAGGAAAAAAAAATTTCACTTTTTCCAAAGTTAAGGGGAGGGCATCATTTCAGAGCCATTAAAAGGGAAATGCAGGCCCCCCTGCCCAAGGTTAGAAACACGTCGTTTTTTAAATTTATCAAAACATCAGATTAGCTGTCATCAAAAAACAGTGGGCGAAGTATTCCATTATTTAATCTAATTCAAAAAAAGTGTTGACATAAAGAGTTCATGGCACAAAATCATAGTATTTTTGGTATTTTTCATAGGAAAAAAAAGTTATGATGTTAATTTTTCGAAGAATGGATTCGATAAATGACGATAAACCATACAGAATTGTACCTCTTATCGTCGATTTAAAAATTAGTGAGTATGTGATAAATGGGTCGATTTCATAATTCGATGCCCCGTTTGTTGTCTGTTTGAAAAATAAATTATATTGTAGATGCTGGAAATTTTACAGATTTAAAAATTAGTGAGTATGTGATAAATTTGTCGTTTTCATAATTCGATGTCATTTGTTGTTGTTTGAAAAAGAAATTTTTTTGTAGATGCTGGAAATTTTACAGATTTAAAAATTAGTGAGTATGTGATAAATTTGTCGTTTTCATAATTCGTTGCCATTTGTTGTCTGTTTGAAAAAGAAATTTTTTTGTAGATGCTGGAAATTTTACAGATTTAAAAATTTGTGAGTATGTGATAAATTTGTCGTTTTCATAGTACGGTGCGCTTTGTTGTCGGTCGGAAAAATAAATTTTTTTGTAGATGCTGGAAATTTTACAGATTTAAAAATTTGTGAGTATGTGATAAATTTGTCGTTTTCATAATTCGATGCCATTTGTTGTCTGTTAGAAAAAGAAATTTTTTTGTAGATGCTGGAAATTTTGCAGATTTTTGCATAGTACGGTGCGCTTTGTTGTCGGTCGGAAAAATAAATTTTCTTGTAGATGTTGGAAATTTTTCAGAGTTGGAAACATGATTGTTCATGTTTGTTGAAATGTTAGTGTTAGTAGACTCTTTCAGGCACAAAAAGTACAAAATTATATGTCATTTCTAAATAAAAAATAGCATTTTAAGGAAATTGATTGAAAGATAATCTTTTAAAAATAGATACGATAAGTGATAAGTCATAAAAAATTATTTTTCTTATGACAAAGTTTAAAGTTAGTGAGTTTGTGATTAGTGAGTTGTTTTCATAACTCTGTGCCATTTGTTATCTGCATGAAAAATAACTTTTCTTGTTGATGTTAAAAACTTTTCGTGATTTTCTTATAAAACATAAGCACCAGTGCACACTTTCAAGTAAAAAAATATTTAAATAATCAGTTATTATTTAAAAAGAAAATGGTGTTGCTAGGAAATTAGTTCCAAGAGAAAATTATATTCTTGTTGTTGTTGGCGGCCATTAAGGCAGACGGGATGCAATTGTTCTTGTTTTGCAGTAGCGCTACCTATGGCCAAGAATTCGACTTAAACCACATACATATGACACTCCCGTTTATAGGGCGAACCTATTCATACATCCATTCAACTATCTGCAGATCCTAATTTTGACCAGAACCAGAGAATGATAAATCTCCAATTCAATACCCCAAGAGGTACTAATTTGATATGGGAACATGGAGGACTTTGTGATCCAACAGATTTAACGTGCACCAGCCACTATTTGCTACATGGGGAGTCTACGGCCGGCTGAATTCAAACCCCCGTTCTCACAAACGTGAGTCCCCTGCCAGCCAGGCTATCCCGGCCTTTCAAAATTCCATTCTAAAAATGTTAGAAAAAGTTTTGAATAATTAAATATAAGTGTCCGAAAATTTATGTTATCATGCATCATATCTGTTATCATGCATTTATTTTAATTTTTGATTTAACTGTTCATGGGAAATTTCTGAATCCCAACAATTGTTTATGATTTCAAACTACGAGTATTTAAATACATATATAAATAGCTAATTTGAATGTTCTATATTTGGGTAATGAACCATAAGCTGTTTGGTTGTGAGTACTTATTTTTAGTTTGCAATGTCTTTTACTACAATTAGTTGTATAAAAATTATTTATTTTGTCAAGTTGATCATTTAACTTATTACGTTTTCATTGTAAGTTATTAAATTTTTTAATTACTTAGATTCCAGAATTTCTGATTTTTTTTTTAACAAAAAATACCATATCTGTAAATATTTAGATTTATGGTAAAGGCCATGAGAAACTTTTTTAACATTATTTACAAGAGTTTTCTTTTAAAAATTAATATTTACGTATTTATTAATCATAAAGTTATAACAGCAGTGAGGCAAAAAATTGCATGAAGTTCATTTAACATATAAATCATTTATTGATTTATCATTTTAAATTACTAACTGCTAATTTTAGTAATTTTTTTGTAAATTTAAATCGAATTTTATTAATTTTAAACAATTTTTTATTTATTTCTTATTTTATATCACCTTTCTTAAACTTTTAGAGTTAATCTTCTTTTTTTTCAATAATTTTATATTTTAACTTGCTACTTTATTTTACAAATACAATAGTTCTAACAGTAGTTTAAAAAATAGAATCAAATTCTATAGCTTTATTTTTAAATAAATATATCTATTTCCTTAAACGCTCATTTTGCCCAATTTATAAATTTCCTTACCTCATGACGGGCGATTCATATATGCATTCTCAGGGTGGCAACAATCACGGTAAAAAAAGATAAAACTGGTAGCCAAACTATTTTTATAGCAGTTTATTTCTAGGCGGGGTAATAATAGCTTTCTTTATTTATATCAGCGAGACTTAGTTCAAATTAAAAATTATATAGTTACACTTTTAACAAACACAGACTGCATGTACTAGATTTAAAATGAAAGCAACAATAAGACTACCGATTTTTATTTTTTTCCATCCTGTTTCGGATTCCATACGAGTATATTTATGAATCACCAGTTCCGAAAAGGTTAAACCAACGCCTCCTATAACTGAAAGCCTCCACACGGTTTTTTATAGGTAGTCCGATCAGACCACTGTGAAAGATATCCACTTTCCGAACGAGTCATTAATACAAAATCTAGTTAAGGTAAGAAAGTGGTAACAAATATATGACTAAAAATTTGCTTTATTTATGAATATTATTGGTTTGCCTCATTCACTTGTCAACCACTACAGATTCAATTCTCAAATATATACTATAAATTTCTCTCAATTACTTTTATAAAAGGTTTTGGGTTCATGCGCACAACTGGTTCACTTTTTAAATAGTCTGCGCGGACTACTTATAAAAGACCGTGTGGAGGCTTTTTGATGTAGGAGGTAATGGTTAAACTCGCAGCTTGAACTTTTTTCATTTATTCAGTCGCAATGTTTAAGCTATGTTCATTTTTACATGCAATTTGAGCTTTGCCTATAGCTTCCAACTTGTGCAGTCGCTGGGTAAGATTTTATTTGCCATTATTTTATTTTACTAAGTGGTAGTATAATATTGCTCAGAGTCTTAAGAATTTTGTAAAAATGAAGCTACTTCGCTAACACATAATTACTTAACTGTACTAATGCAAATTACATACAGGTATTTTTATTATTTATTTATCGTGGTAGTAAATAAAATTGAAAATTCAACGTTTAAAAATGAGATTTATTCACTGTAAAAATTGTTTTGCAATAACTCTGCGAATTTGGTATTGAAAAAATTTGTGAATTATTTTATTTCAAGTAAATACAGAATCGAGCATTCTTATACACTTCGAAGAATGCTGTTAACTCTGAACACTAATAATTGATTTTAAAAAAAGAGCATCAAGTTGTAGTTCGTTGGTTAACACGTTGAAAGCCAGGCTAATTTTACATGGCTTGCCCGGCTGGCTGCACGGTAAATAACTACAAACTAAATTTGCAAATATTAGACAGATTTCGCTAGTTTTTAAAAAAGTTTAGCGTGACATACGAGCAATTCTACAAATAAACGCCAATTAGGCGGCCAAAAAAAAAAATCGGGGGGGGGGGGCACACTATTTCTACATGACTTGTCTTCCTTTAGACACCCTAAAAAGGCGAGAAAAAATCGTGAACATGAAATTTTTTCTTTGTGACATACTTTAAATGTGACATACTATTTCTGACATAATTAGATAAATCTCATCTAAATTTGTATACAGATAAATCTGAGCCATTTATTCAGATAAAACGATTTTTACATAAATATAATGTTATTATAATGTCTCTCTAAAATGTATTTATAGAGATTTCATACTATAAGATTATATTTTAGTATAAAAATTGGCGTTTATTTGTAGAATTGCTCATATGAGCAATTCTACAAATAAACGCAAATTAGGTGGTTAAAAAAATTATTTTTTTTTTGGGGGGGGGGGCACGCCATTTCTACATGAATTTATACTATTTTACACCCTAAAAAAGCAAAAAAAAAAAAAAATTTGAACATGAAATTTTTTCCTTGTGACATACTTTAAATGACAAAATACCAATTTTAAATTTTTCCCGATTTTTTCAATTTAGGAACTTTGATTAAATATTTTTTTATTTTTGTTTTTTACACTAAAATATAATCTTATAGTATGAAATCTCTATAAATACATTTTAGAGAGACATTATAATAATATTATATTTATGTAAAAATCGTTTTATCTGAATAAATGGCTCAGATTTATCTGAGTATGTCAGAAAGAGTATGTCACATTTAAAGTATATCTAAAAGAAAAAATTTCATGTTCACGATTTTTACTTGCCTTTTTAGGGTGTAAAAAAGAAGAAAATTCATGTAGAAATAGTATCGCAAAATTAACTCTACTGATTATTATGTGTATCATATCTTACTCCAATTATTAACTAATATTATAGTAATAAATAATTATAACTATAATTTTATTGTTGCTGTATAATAAACATGGTTGCGGTTATATTGCGCCAAGTACTGTAAAAGAACATTCTGAGGTGTTTCACTATGCCAGGAGCTATCCTGGCACTTAATGATTGCACATTGATCATTGAAGCACTTAATGATTGGTGCAAAATAGCTGCCACTATTTTTTCGTGTTCATCTGTACAAAATTTTTTTATAGTGCACGTTAAAATATTAATGATACTCCTAATAAGAAAAAAATTTCTTAATAATCGTACAAATAGACACCTGGGTGATTCTCACGAAATATGACAATTCACTGTCCCTTGCTCCAAGATCTAATACTATTATACTAAAAGAACTTTTTTTAAAAAAAATTTATAAATAGCATCGCTGTTAACATTTTAAAATGACTCTGCACAAGCAATGACTGTTTTGTATAGTTAAAAAATTTAATTGAACTTCAAAATATCATTTTCCTGGCATGTCCCAAACAATGTTTCCAATACTAACTAGCTTCAAAACTTCCCATAAATTTTTCAATGTCTAATTTTTTTTTTATCTTAACCGTTGTAAGCATTTCTAGAATATACGCAGAGGGTATTATTTACAAAAAATTCGTTTAAAATAATTTTTGCTGGCAATAATTTGTTTGTCCCAAGAAAATCTGTCATTTTCCTGGCTACTTTTATTTAGTGGTTTATAACCAAAATAGTTAGAGCCAGCAATCAATATCTTATGTTAATAGATTGATTAGATACCCTCCTATATGAACATGTCTTGTTACATGATCAAAGAACCAATTTTCTGGTTCAAAATCTGTTTCAAAAAATTTTTCAAGTTGAGTAGGTTTTTATGTTGTCATTTTCCTGGCTTCTTGAAATCATAAATAACATAAACTACATAGATTTATCTGAGTTATTTTAAGAAATCCTGTAGTTTTTTACAGAATATTAAACTAAAGTAAAGTTATATGCTATAAAATGGCAAATTTGTCATTATCCTGGCTGTCATTTTCCTGGTTTATGAATGACATGAAATTGAAGCAGTTACCAGAAATTTTTTTAAACTGTTGAATGTAAAGCAAATATTAACCTAATATCAAGTTTATGTAAGATTGTTATATGACTGAATGTAATCAAAGTTTTTTTTTATTTAATGATAGATAACTACGCACAATTTTATTCTGTACATATCAGCAACAAAAACATTTTTGATTCTTTCTGCAGTGGATAAAATAATTAGTTTAGGCAATTCATAGTCCACCTATCATAAAGGCCTAGGTTTTGTTACTTACTAATAGCTTAAAATGAGTGTTTTTTCAAATTTATAAGCTAATGTGTCATTTTCCTGGCATTCAAGATTTGGTGAATTTCTATTTTATTTTTTTTCTCGAGCAAATGTCAATAAACTACACTGCTGTCTCTAAGGTATTAATAAGTGTAACTAAAGAAGTATACAAAAAAAATGTAGATTATTTTGAAGACTTTAAATTTGAAGAAATTTTTTGGTCCGAATTGTCATGTTTCGTGAGAATCACCCACCTACGTATGCCTATTTTACCAAACTCAAAAATAAAATTATGTTTTTTTTTTAAACGCACACTGTGGTGTACCGATGATATATTCCTATTCATCGCATCTCTCTTCTCAAAATAGCACGATCTTTCTTTGGGCTATGGCGCTATACTCTCAAGTTGTAAAATTTATTTATTAGATTTCATATTCCTCGTGTCCTAATTATTGGCTGGGGTCATGACTTTTAGGGGCAAGTAAGGGCCAAGGTAATCTCGAAAATTTCACTTCTACCTCAGATATACTCACGTAAGAGGGGCGAAGTCAAATAGCAGGTGATTTTTAACACCTCTCACGTTTTTCATTCGACTTTTTCATTTTTCAAAAGGGGTTTAACACATAAGAAAAAATATTTTACGAATTACACGTAATTTCTGACCAAAAAGTGTGGGTGGTAATTGAAGGGAATGGGAAATGCAATTCATAGTGATAAATTACTCGAAATATTTGCCTTCGTTACGTTAACTCTTACGCTATCGGTCAAACATTGAAGTCTGGTATTTATTTATATGATTTGTTGAAAGAATCGTTTATCAAATAAAAATTCAATACATCATAACAACATAATCATAACTTGAGCGTAGAATTAATAATGAAAGAATTTAAATCGCCATGGCTTAAAGAAATCTCACAGCAATCTCTGATGGAAAACTTTTTCCTGTCGCTTATTTCAGTAAGTTTCCAGGTTAATATGTTAAGTGTAAAGGTCAGTAAAGGTTAAGAAGACAAAGATCACCAAAATTTCGTAAAAAGAATAATTAATTAGTATTTTCTTTGAAAAAGAAGCACGAACAAAAAGAAACGTCCACCCCGTGACTTCTTTAAAACTTGTCATTATCATGTCATTTAGTATCTTAAGCGGAAAATCACATGGCTTAAAATTTTGAGGAAATTCTGAAAAACATGATACCTTTTCTCGTAATGCTCATTAAATATGTTCATATTTAAAACATTTAAAGTTTATGTAATATATGATTTTTAAACTTAAGTAATCTTACTAAACGGATGATGATGATGACTGACGGGTATTTTTGGAGCTCTTTGCAGTATTTCGCTTTCAGCTCGCCTGTTGTGGAGTGAGATGTTGATGAAGTGTACAGAAGATGGATAGCTTTAAGGAATTGCAGAAATGATTGTAGTTTGTGATTGTCTGAAGTATCCATGCTAAACAGACTAATTAATTTAAAATAGGGCAAGTTTTTAATAAATTAATTTTTTAATGAAAATGAATAAAAAACAATTTCTGCTATAAAAATTTATAACCACAATTCCCACTACGCCCACACTGTTAAGAAGTCAGTTGGATTTACAGAAAAAAAATTGTCAGCTGGTGTTCCAGCATAAAACCCGTTTATTCCACAGAAAAATACTGTTGTTTAAAAACGGACGCCTGTTTTTAAGCATATATACTGTTGTTTTAACCAACAAACTCTGTTATTTTAACAAAAGAAATACTCTATAAAATAACAATGCTTGCATTGCGGTCAGTGCAAGCTGAGAGAGGAATTCGTGTGTCCAGTAACAGCTGGAATTGTAACCCGAGTTGAAAATCATGCGCTCATGATTCTGAGGACAGAGTCACGGCAACTCAAGAGCTTGACTATGAAAAAAAGATGCCAAACTGCCTTACTTTAAAAGTCTTACTTATTGAAATCTTATTTAAGAATAAAAACAAACGTATAAAACTACAGTGGCCCGTCTTTCGAAAAATGTCTAGCAATTTAACTTACGGAAAGATTATATCCAAAGACAAATAATTATAAGGTAGAGTTTCAATTCAACAATGAAGTGGAATCACAATTTTATTTATACCGTGTTAAAAGTCATAAAATAATTGCTGAAAAATATAAGCAAGTATAGAAAATAATCGTAAAAGGATTTGTAAAAAGATTATCCTTTGGTAAGCCAAAGTGAAAAAAACAGAGTTCAAATTGGCAGTTTTAATCCGTTTATAATTAGGGTAAAAAATATTAAAAACTGTTTTGTGAAAAAAAACAGCTTTTAACCGTCAAATATACGGAGGAAGTCAGTATAAAAAAAGGGGACATTTTGAAGGGTGCGGGTAACGATTAATAACAGAAAAGATCTGTGTTTATCGTTAAACAATTGTTTTCAGTAAAAAATATGTTGTTTTTTTTTTCTGTAGAATTTCTATTTATTTTTTACAGTGGATAAAACCCACAATAAAAAACAATACATAAAATTTTGCGCAAAACTTCCTGCACTTATAACTGGATAAGAAACTTAATTTAGTCACTGCATAAGTATGATAGTGAACCTTTAAAATTATTTTTATTAAATTTTCTTTTTTTTTTTCAATTTAATATCATAATAAACATGAGCGTTACGTTACTATAATGAAACTAAAAAGCAAATAAAATTAATGGCTAGAGTACAATAGTGGAAAAAATATATTCTTATTAATTTAAATTCATCGCGAAACAGCTTATGATAATGACATTTCATTGTTGGCATGAATCATCATGGTCATAATCCGTCACCAAGAAGAATTACCACATAATGAGAACGAAAGAACAATGTTAATTTTTTAAAAAAAAATAGTTTTTTTTAATACATTTACGTATTTTTACTTCATTCTTTGTTTAAATGTATTAAAAGCGCATGTTTTTATTAATTTTTTGTTTATTTATTTATTTTTTTGCACTAGCAATAAACAGAACGCTTTGAGTACTAACAAATTGCATACAATATGAACGCTTCTGACACTACGAAGTTCTTTGGGACTGAAAGACGTACTTATGTATAGTTCGTTCACCAGGAGTAAGCACTTGGCTCCGCCTTCATCACGTGGTATCCGATGATACTATTTCGCTTTTTTGGGGGAGAAGGATATAAACAAGGTTGCTATTTGGCGATCGTATTACTTGTTGATATTTCTCTCTTTTTATTGAGTAGTTTGTTCTTTTTGAGATATTTTGGTGGGAAAAAGTTTTTAAATATGAAATAGTTAATTAGCTAGAGTAACGGAAGGTATAATAGCTGATGATAATGCGAAGTAAGTAACTGAAAAAAAATTCACTGTTTGTGTTTGGCCATCACCTCCTTCATCAGATACAGGGGTGAAAGCGAGACGGAAAATAGGAAAGGCTGGTAGTGAAACCTTTTCAATTATAGCTAGTTTTGGGGAGGAGTTTACTTATTCTTTTTTTAAATTATTCAACAATATTTACTTAATCTTTGAAAGGTAGCAGTTTTATATATATGCTAAAATTTTAAAAGAAATCTTGATAGTTACAGATATTTTATTTTTTTCGAAAAAAATGCTGGAATGAAATGTCTTACGTACCAGTTTTTTCTCTTTTCCGTCTTGCTATATAAGGGCTTTCACCCCTGATCAGATAGCCTCCACACGATTTCTTATAAATAGACACCGCAGACAGACTATTTAATAAGTGAACAGTCTGAGCGCATGAAATTAAATTCTATTTTAAAAGTGTTTGTTTGTTGGTACAACATACATTTGCAGGCTTGTTTGCTCAATTAAGGCTTATAAACCTTTGTCAAGAAGAAGAACAGATAGCACAATACAGAGAAGGAAAGGACATCATAAAGAATACATCCAGGGTAACGGCGGGATTCGAACCCGCCACCTCCACGCTTAACAGAGCGTTTGGCGGGCGATACCGCTCAGCCGGGGAGGCCCCAATATTTTAAAAGTGAAAAAGAGGAATTTATCATATATATTTGAGAATTGAATCTGTAGTGGTAGACAAGTAAATAAGACAAGCTAATCATATTCAAAAATAAAACGAATTTTTAGATATATATTTGCTACCACTTTCTTATTTTTACTAGATTTTCTATTAAAGGGCTCTTTCGTAAACTGATTTTCCTTCATAGTGGTCTAATCGGACTACCTATAAAAAAACCGTGTGGAGGCTTTCAGTTGTAGGAGGTGTTGGTTTGGCGGGCATTAAAGGTTATCTCGATTTCAAGCGTGGAGATATTTTTCCTCTAACTCCCCCGCGCTGAAATGAACTCTGCTTCCGAGGAGGTGGAGCCAAGTGCCAACTCCTGGTGAACGAACAATACATAAGCATTAACATCACCATCTAATAGGTTAGTTCAGAAAGTTCATGCCGATTTCTAATAAGCGGAGCTCCCAAAGGTCGGTCAAAAATATTCAAGTGGTAGAAGAATTTATGCCATAAATTACATATCTTGTTTTTAAAAATTAAAAATTGAATATTCTTGATCACTTTGATCTTGATTTTGAAACTTAAATAATATTCATACAGCAAGCAAAGTAATCACTAACTTAAAGAGGTTGCTTACAAGAGGCCAACTGCTCTGGACTTCACAAAATATTTTAAAAACCGGTAGAGAACTACATACTACTACTTTTCGATAATTTTTAAAAAAATTTTAAAAGCCTCAAGATTGCTTTATTGTAGTCCTAGTCCTAGTGTTTTGATTTTATTGGGCACCTGGGCCGCGAAGTGACCCCTATCCCATTCATCTGGAATTTTAACACAGTTTTGGTTGAGCATTGAGGTAAGCAGGCAGTGGAGTTGCTTTTATGAATGTTTCAAACACTTTGCTTGAATAACTAAAAAGGAGTCAAAAATAAAATAAGCAGCTTGCTCTAAACTGTGTTTGTTTGATTTTGGAGTTGTTCAGAACTGTATCAGCATGAGGAAAAGTTATTTTTAGAAAGGTTGATGAAATTATTTGTTTTGATAGTTATGATATGAGGCGTCAGAGGTGAAATGTGCAGCTATTGGTCTGTAGTTTTTATCTTTGATATAATTTTCAAATTTAAAGACTTCATTAAAATTTGCTGTTTTACATTCTATGGCCTTATCGAAAAAATCTGCGTTTAGCTTGCATATATGCTGTGATAGAGTTGGTATTTTGAGGTCTGCATGTGTAGTGGTATTTCGTATGAACCATCTTGCACTGGTTATTTTTCTAAGGATCTTGTTTTGGCATTGGTTTAATTTCTTCAGTAGATGTTGAGGTATCGTTGTCCAGGCAGGTGAGGCATAGGTGAGTATTGGTCGGATCATTGCTGTATATAGTAGCTTCTTTAGTTTAAGTGACATATTCTGATTATATATTAATGGTTGTATGGCTATTATTGCTGCATTTGCTTTATCTATTGTGCTTTTGATATGATCATTCCAGGTGAGTTTGCTATTGATTATAAGGCCAAGATAATTTGCTTTTTTAACTATTAGTATTGGTATATTAAACATTTTTGGTTGAAGTTGTGGAAGTATTTTAATTCCTCTTTTTTGTATAATTAATATTTGTGATTTTCCAGCGTTTACTGCAGTTTTCCATAGCACCTGTCTTCGATTTCGTATATATGGTCTTGTAGTTTTTGAAGAGCATGATTGGGCTTCTGGATTTAATAATAATACCGGTGTCATATGCGTAATAGGCTGTTATGCTATTATAAAAGTCTTTATTTATAGGAAAATCATAAGTGTATAATATGTATAAAATCGGTCCCAGAATGCTGCCCTGAGGTACTCCGGCTGTGATGTTTCTTTTTGTAGATTTTTTGTGTTTGATGGTGACTTGAAATGTTCTATCAGAAAGATAGCAGGATAGGAGTTTGATTATGCCGGATGGAAAATTTAGCTGTATGAGTTTATATATTGTGCCAGTATGCCATACTTTATCAAATGCTTTGGATATGTCGATCATCAGGAAGGCTATTTTTCTTTATTTATAATTGCTCTGCCAGTATAGTCTATTATTCGGAGTAACTATTTGGTGGTATCTAGTTTTTGTCGGAATCGATACTGCTCGTCGGGGAGGGCTGTAAGTAGTGGTTTTATTCTGTTGTAGATGATTTTTTCGTATATTTTTCCAAGTATGTTAAGTAGACTGATTGGGCGATAACTCTCAGAGCAGCTTGGGTTCTTGTTTTTCTTGAGAAATAAAATGACTGATGCGTTTTTCCAGATTTGTGGGTAGTAATTATGAGCAAGGCAGATATTAAAAATATGCGTGATTTTGCAGATGTAGTTGTTTGGTAATAGTTTAATCATTTTATTCTTTATCCCATCCTCACCTGGAGCTTTATTGTTTTTCAGTTTTTGTTTGATGCTGCTAACTTCTTGATTATTGGTTGAATTTATTGTTTCTGGGATGAGGTGTTCAGTTAGAAACTTATTAACTTCTTCTGTGATGATCTTGGTCAGAGTTGATATTTGGTGAAAATTGATTTTGAAGTGAATCTGCCAATCTTTCGATTTTTTCTGATATTGTGTACGCTGTGCCTGACGGTCCATTTATTGGTCTGTCTATTTGAGGAGTTGTTTTCAGTTTCTTGGCCATTTTCCATATAGAGTTGTCGGTAGTGCAGAGGGAGGCGATTTTTGCTTGCCACAGTTGTTTTTTATTTTTTTTACTGCGTTTTTTAATCTGATTATTGAGTTGTTTTATTTCGTCCAGGTGTGCCGGGTCGTAAGTTCTTTGGTACCATTTCCTGTGCGAGTTCCTTAATCTTATTATATTCTTTATTTCAGGTGGTAATCTGTAATGATGGGCAGTATACTTGGTTTCTGTGGAAGCATTTTTAAAAGCATCTGTTATTTCATTCTGGATTTACTATATACAGTTTTCTATTGCTGTTTCGTTATCCAAGGATGGTAGGTCTGTTCCATTGATTGTAAGAATATTTTGATAATGGTTCCAGTAAATTTTATTATTTGGTTTCTCAGATTGTTCTATGGTTTCCCCAACGAGCAGTTAAACTGGCAGATGATCTGATGACAAATGGTTATGAGTGCAGGCGACCATAGGAACTTGCATGTTTGTTATTGCGAAGTCTAGTATGTCCGGACTATGGTTAATCAGATTTGGAATGTAAGTTGGAGCAGTTGGTGCTGCTACTGTTAATTGATATTTGCTAATAAGATCTTTCAATTTTGCGCCACTGTGATTGAAGTTGTTGCAGCCCCATATTGGATGCTTGGAATTAAAGTCACCTGCAACTATTGTATCTAGGTTGGCCGGAAATAGATGGTTCATATCATTATCTGTTAATTTAATTTTTGGAGAATTGTAAATACCTGTGATTTTGATGTTCTTGTTTCTGTAGCTTAATAAAATAGAAATTTGCTCATATCTATTATCATCTTTTGAGTTATATTCTGTTGTTAATAAGTTGGTTTTTGTTAGAAGTGCTACGCCGCCCCCTCTGTACCTTCTATCACATCTGTAGATTGTATAGTTAGCTATTTTAAAATTTTGTGTTGCATTTAGATGGGTTTCTATTATTATGAATATATCAGGATTGTGTTCTATTATAAAGTTTTTTAGTTCATGCTGTTTTTCGATTATACCATTAGCGTTCCAGAAATAAATATTGAGGATTGGTTTGAGTGTTGATCTTAGTATTCTGAATCTATTGCTTCTTGTTCTTCTGAGTAAACTGCCTTTTGGATTTTCTTGAACATGTTAAAGTTGTCGTTGCTTTGTAAAAAGTTCACAAAGAGCTTGAGTTCTGATAGTAGTGATTTTGCTTCCTTGATGATGATTATGTCTGTTTGTAGATTATTGCTGGTAGTTGGTTGATATGCTGATTTTACGATTGTTGCATAACTGTTTGTGCTGCCAGGAGTAATTCTGTTGCTTTGATTGTGGTAGCTGTTCATCTTGAGAGTCGGATATTTTGGGCACTGTTTGTAGTTGGTCGGATGTGGTCCACCACAGTTGGCACATGTAGCTGGAGTATCTTTGGTTTTCTGACAGAGATGAGTTAGGTGCTCCTGACCGCGCTTCAAGTATTTAGGTGTATGTCTGCAGCTGGTCTGGACGTGGTTATATTGTTGACATCTATGACACTGTGTGAGTCCTCGGCGCTCTTTGTAACTGGTTACTGAGACAACAAGGTCCATGAATCGGGTTAGGTAGAAGATATCTTTATTTTGTTCCGTTTTGTCTAATGTGATAATATGTAGAGGTAATTTAGTCCTGCCTTGCTCAGTAAATTTTGTCATCTGTGTAACTTTTTTCGGTGTGAATCCATATAATATGAGGTTTTGTTTCGTTTGTTCTTCTGTAATTTCTACCGGAATACTTTTAATGACAACTCTGATTGGCTTTTCTTCATTTAATTGGAAAGTATGGTATTTTATCTGTAAGTCATCTAGTATATCTATCGCATGACGTCTCATATCAATTTCGAAAAAATGTAATTTTAAATACAGTGATACCTCGAGATACGAGTTTATTCCGTTCCGTAACCTTGCTCGTATGTCAATTTACTCGTATCTCAAAACAATTTTCCCCATTGAAATTAATTGAAATGCCATTAATCCGTTCCAGCCCCAAAAATGCTATCCCCAATTGTTTTTGTTACGTGTTTTTGAATGAGAAAAATGTATTTATGAATGGCAAATATTGTATAAAAACATAAAAAAAGAGAATGTAAAGCAATAAAAAAAACTGGTTTTATAAAGTGTACATGCATATTTGTATTTTTGTCACTTAAATGCTACTGTTTGTTTAATTTAAGTCACTGCATTTCTCTTCACTGGTCTTTGCTTTTTTAGCCGGATAAAAAAAACTGTCCTAGGAGGTTTGTTTCCTCCTCCTTTTCAGAATGCTGCAGAAATGAGTTAGGCAAGTGTCATTAAATAGCTCCGATGTACGACCAGTTGCAAGTTTTCGGGGTGTGAAATTCTCTCCCACATTCCCATGAACTCTTTTATCTCATTTGTAGAGATAACCTCCTCCACCTCTGGCTCTTCCTCGAAACCAATTTCTTGCAGGACCCCCGAATGCTGCTGCGACTGTAACTCTTGTAATTCTTCGGTCGTTAGTTCCCGAGAGTGCTAATCGGCGAGCTCACTCACGCCTCTCTCACCCATAACCAGGTCCATGAATTTTCCCAGAGACACAATCTCCTCCTCTATTGGCACTTCGGGTTCGAATCCTTCGAAGCTACAGACTCGGGCGACAGCACAATTTTCGGTTACAGACTCACTCAGGCTACAACTTTCATGCAGAGGTCAAAGTGCTCGTTGTAACACTCAGCCAGGCCTGATCTAATCACTCTGAGGCATATCACAATGTTAAAGTGGTCCTTCCAGTATTCTCGAAGGGTGAGGTTTGTGTTCTCTTACACCTCAAAGCAGCGCCGGAACAGGTGCTTAGTGTACAGCTTTTAAAAACTAGAAATCACCTACTGATCCATGGGTTGCATGATAGGAGTGGTGTTAGGTGGTAGATAGAGAACCTTTATAAACTTTAACTCTTCGAGGATGTCATGTTCGATGTTCGGTGGGTGAGCAGGAGCATTGTCGAGGACGAGAAGGGCTTGCATTGCCGTTCCTCGTATCTCAAATGTCGCTCGTATCTCAAAACAAAATTTCGCTCCCTCGACAGCTCGTATCTCAAATAACTCGTATGTCAGGGCACTCGTATGTCTAGGTACCACTGTATTCTCCCGTGTGTTTACCTTCAAAACTGGTTATTTGCTGGTCTTGAAGCTTCTTTTTTAGGTTTAGCCATAGTACGCTGTTATCTTTTATTATTATCGGTGGAATCCTGGGTTTGCTTGCTCTCTGGTATTGAAAATCTGTTGTTTCTTCCATTGCTTCTTCTGTGACGTCATTAGACTGATTCAGTTGGTTTCTCTTAGGTCCGGATGTAGCAGGCGTTTCCCCATGCTGGCATTCCTTAGAGGTGGTCGCTATTGATGTCTGCCGAATGGTGGCTCTATCTTGAGCTGCTGTGGTGTTGGCTTGTTGTTTTTGAATTGGAATAAAAATTTTTGCATTGGGAAAATTTTTTGTTGGCGGGTTCATCTTCCTCCGAACTGGATGATCTGGTTCTTTTTGTAACTGCTTGTTGTTTTCCTTTGTCACTGATTGTTTTTTGTTGGTTGTTTTTCGTATTGGCTTTTGTTGATGATTTCTTTCGATTTTTGTTTCTCTTTACTGGAGTATCTATAGATATCGTGGGATTGCTTGGGATTATTATTTCTGAATCTGCATTCTGTTTCTTGATTTTTTGTAGATGTCTATTTTCTTTCTTTAATTCGTCATTTTCAGCTTGGAGCTTATCCATACTTTGTTGCAATGCTGTCATCTTAGTTTCAAATATTGCTTTGATGTCATTTAATTGCTGAGATAAAGATTTATTGAGTTCAGTTTGTTGTTTTAGTAAATCCATGGTGTCCATTACCCAGCGGGGAACAGCACTTTCACTGATTTTGATTGTATTAGACATCATAATGTTATTGTAAGTACAGAAATAATTATAAAGTTTATGAAATACAGTTTATCTGCACTTACTTGGAATAAATGCAGCTACCGCTGCTCGAAAATTATATCCAGTAATGTGGGAAATAAAATTGGGGTTCAGCATACACTTTATGCTGACGAGAAAACAAAATAGTCTTAGTGCAACTCGCACTATGAAGTTGTATTTAGGGAATTAGTTTAGCAGAAATACATGTCTTTGTATCACTGCTGTAGCCCAAATACAAATAGATCAGCTTAAAAAGTCAACTTTATTGTAGAACGGTAGAATGGTAGAAATCACATAAACCTCGGTGCGCTGCCGCGAAGCGGCATTAACCGATTCATCTGTAGTGAAAATTCGATGATGAGGAGTAGTGAGGAGGAATGGAGATGGGAGGAAGAGGGGGTGCTCAGCACCAAAAAGTCGAGAGGGGGTTCGTGTGACATAGACAATCTTGAAGTGTTGAGCGGCATGGGGTATAATTAAATGAATGTAATCATAAACAATATAAAATAAAATAATCATGGAGATTATGATGATCGATATAATTAAGAAAGGTCTGGGTTAGATACAATATATACATATGCATATATATATACACACACATATATATATTTACAACACCGTATCCCTAAGGAAAAAGGCAGTGATTGGGCTAAATTTAGTGTTGTCATCAATTAATTCTTTATCTAGGAGTGAGTTAAAATTGCTGGTGGTGCAGGTTTTTGCTTCATCGTAGAAATTTTTATTTAAATTTTTCATATAGACATTGATGTCATCAATTTTTAGATCCTTTTTTAAACTATTATTGCTAATGCATTTAGGGGCACCGACGAGTCTTCTAATAATCTTCCCTTCTGCCAAAGAGAGTTTATTTCTTAGATGATCACTAAGGGTGTTAATGGCGGGGCAGGCATAGGTTAGAATAGGCCTAATTGCCATTTGATAGACAGTGCGCTTGCATTTTAAGTCTAAAGATGACTTCGAGTTTAATATGGAGTTGAGTGCCCAATAGGCACCATTCGCTTTTTTAATGATGTTATTTATGCGTTGTTTCCAACTTAAATTAGACAACTTTGTTGTAACAAACTGGTGTATCAAATAAGAATTTGAATTATTTTGAAATAGTGGTGAGCAAAAAGCCTATAAATCGAATTTACTAAACCAAGAATCATACATTAAAAGACTACCACTGGATTATATTTATCCGCAGTCCAGAGCAATTTTGGCATCCCTGTGCTAAATAGGGAAAATTTTTAAATTGCTTTGATGAGAAGTTTGATATCCCTTGAATATTTTTAGCTGAGTTTTGGTAGCTCCACCTGTCGAAAATGGGTGAAAACTTTCCGAACGTCCCTATAGATTGTGGATCTCCATAGTGATGACATTGATGCCTGTCGAAAGCATAAAATAACACCTGTATTTCTTATCATCTAAATTTTAACGAAAGCAAAAATCATTAAACGAATATTGTTCCATAGTTGCCAGCTAACTTGTACGGTGGTTAAAATTTTTTCAATAAGCAAATTTGGTATAAATCGTGGCTCTTAAAATTTAAAAATATATTGCTTAACCCACTCTGGCAATTTAATAATTCAAGCATTTGTATGATAGATTTATTAGTCAGACAATTGCCATTTAATGTGCTCACACAATAGCTAAATGATTTAAAATTGCTTCACTCTAATATAGTTATTATTTAGATACAATTGTGTTAGATATGTTCCAACCACAATACAAGTTGGAAGCTGTGTAATTTTTTTAAATAATAATTCATAAGCTTCAAAGCGTAAAGTTAACGTGTATAGTTAACTCCTTTTTAACCCTAGATAACCAAACTTAACACGTTCACGCCGGCGTGACCCACCGCAGTTGCCCACGCTAGATTGTCTCATCGGGCGGCGCACCGGAGTAAAAACTGGTAGAATATAAATTTCACTTTTTAGTTTTTTTCTGGGAATAATAAAAATCCATAACTACGAATTGTTTTTAACGGATGCAATTTTTATATTGAATTGCTTCTTCGCCGTGATAAATTTCCTTACAGTGAATAGTTATTGTTGAGAATAGATTAACTCATCCCGAGTATTATCTAATATTGAAATAGTTCTTCTACCAGTATTTTCTCTTTTCCGTCCCACTTTCAGGCCTGAACACGTGACGTGTTAAATCAGAGTTAATCTGTAACTTATCATTTGGCTAATAGACTACGAATTTAAAAACAAGATTTTTTTTTCCAATAAGCGTAACTTTAAAAAAAGAACTACAATGTTTCAATTCGAAATATGGTAAAAATTATCGTTTGCAGGGATGCCATGGACGACTAAAAATGTAAAAAGTGGTGACTAATAAATAGCCAAAATATTAAAAATAGATTAAAATTAGCGACTTTTTCTGGCATATCTCTTTCAGCTTGCTATTGAAAGTGAAGGGAAAATATGCTTCGGATTCCAATATGAATAATTTGAAATGCAAGTCCAAGTGGTAGTTTTGATTGAATAACTAAATCAATTAAATAAAGAAAATGAATTGAGTTTCTACTATTTCTTGTATTTTGAATCTCCCGTGGCATCCCTGCGTTTTCACACTTGGCAAATGTTTAAAACGTGATTTCCGCAAATAGCTTTGCTGTAGTAGTTGCATACGCATTTTGCCAACCTTCGTTTCTTAGATATACAGAAAATACAAATTCTGTATTTGTTCACCACACATTTAGTCACGTCTTCTGTAGGCTTTTCAATGTTCAAAATATCTTCAATGTGCTATGATGGAAATAAACATTCGACTATTACAGCAAATCTTGAAAAGTAACAAGTGTAGGGCGTGCGTATCACTTTTGAATAATTCCTTTTACGAGTTATGAAGCAACAGGAGTATCCAACTCCTCCTATAACTAAAAGCTTCCTCACAGTTTTTTATAGGTAGTCCAATCAGACCACTATGAAGGTAAACCAGTTTACAAAAGAGTCATTTAATAAAAAATCTAGTAAAAAAAAAAGTGGTAGCAAATGTATGTCTAAACATTTGTATAGTGTAGGGATGTTATTGATTTGTCTTTTTTACTTGTCAACCACTACAGAAACAATTCTCAAATATATATGATAAATTGCACTCAATTACTTTTAAAATAGAATTTGTGGGTTCATGCGCACAACTAGTTCAGTTTTTAAATAGTCTGCGCAGACTACTTGTAAAAGATCGTGTGGATGCTTCTGATGTGGGAGGTGATGGAACATCTTGAAAGAGAGTTGGTAATCCATACCCCTTGTCTCTAACCCTTGGGTCACGGTTTGTAGATCAAACAGTATTGAGTCACCCAAGGAACACTAAATTATTTCCATTTTGTTTACTGTTCTGTATTTTTGTGTATTTGAATGACTTTCCATAGACAAGAGGTTAACCAGGAGCATAGAGACTTCACCTATGGCCGATACAATACCGCGATAGCAATTGTATTTTATTTTGAAGGCATGTTTTAATACAATTAAATTAAAATAGTTAAACAGCAATCCAAAATATGAACAATCAATGTCCCACCCCCCTCTCAGCAGGGCACGGTGAAATTATCAAACGTTGGCCGATCCACGGCGATGAAAAAGTTAGAGAGAACTGGCCTATTAGACCAATATTTTGTTATTTAGGGGGTTAATTTGGGAAAAATTAACTTTAAATGCATTAATTATATTATTTTTAAGCACATATTTCCTTTAACATATAAAAAACAAATATGAGATTAATAATTTATTACAAATTTTACAAATTGAAATGCGAACGTTCGATGTTTATAAAGCACTGGCAGCTTTTATTTATCTTTATAAATTTATTTCAAAATATGACAAAACTACTGAGTAAAAGAATCCCAATCAATAGGTGCGATTGAAGTACTCTTTTCGAATGTTATTTGATTAGTAGCAAAATATTACGAAATAGCCAAACATCTCCAAATTAGACACAAAACAATACTTCCCCAACCCCTTCTTTTATCAAACTTTCCATCTCAAAAACCCCGACCTTCCAGCTGTTATTTGCTGGGGTCAATTTCAGAAAATTAATGATTGTTTCTGAACAACAACGTAAGTTGCACGCTTAAAATCGTCATGGTAAATTGTTAGAATAGGTGCTATATGAATCCTTATCTAATAAGGAAACTTGTAAAGAAAAATTTATAAAGTGATAGATAAAGATAATAGATAAAAATCTAATTTTTGAAATAAATCCATGAAGTTACTTCATGTATATATTCTATAATCGATTAATAGAAGATAAAAAAAATCGTTATTTTTCACGGTCGTAGCAATTTAGGTTAACTTGATTATCCGATGTTGCTGTTCAAAGTTGCACGATTTAAGCTCATCCATCAATCATTAAAAATACATTTTAGTTTACATAAGTTCATAAATATGTATAAAGCGCTTAATTATAATTAAGTTAAAGGTTTCTTAATAAATTGCCTTAATGTTTTCATTTCTCCTTCTAGCTGCACTGAATGAAATAATTAATTTAGGATGAATGTTCTGAATGCTTTCTGATTTTATCAGTTGATACCAGACTTCATTAATAAGCAATGAATATCGTGTTAAGGAATTGTCACTAAAAAGAATGTAATTAATCACTCATTTTTATTAATTATATTTGTCTTCTTGTCAGAAGTAACTTAGCCTATTTGTAAGTTATCTAAAAATTATGGGTGATATTAATAATTGTAAACGAGATTAAGAGATAATGTCATTCAAAGAATGTTCGAAAATTAAGAATAAAATTTGGTCAAATTGTTTCTTAACCCGTTACCTGTTTTTGAAGTTATATTACATTCCAGTTTAGTCATTCCATTTCCTTTTAGTTTTGATATACCATTTTTTTTTTTTTTTTTTTTTTTTAGCTCTCTTGTCTGCAAGCTAGCAAATAAAGAAAATTGTCTTCTGCATTCTAACGAAGCAAAATAGAAAAGCTTGCAAAATAGTGGTATCAACTTAGCATCACGATGCAAACTTTCGTTGCAAGCCCTATTCCAAAATGAGAAAAAAATTGGTTATAAAACAATTTCATTTGATACATGTTTTTGGGAGTTTTAAAAATCCGTAACTAACATGAGTTACTACATTTGTAACAGATATCAATAAAACCCTTTAATGGGCCATTTATTTCTACTAAAGGTAAATTAAAGTATTTTTGGAATTGAAATTGATATAAAAATAGTAATTGATATATAAGAAAAAAAAACTCATTTAGTTTAAAACAAAAATCTAAATTTTAATGCCATTTTTTTGGTGGTAAGTATATTTACCACTGCCTATTAGGAACTTATTGACTTTTATTTTTCGTTATTTATAAAATAAATTTTATAAATGCTACAAACTTATACTTTTCTACGTTTTCTTAAACTACCAATTTTATTCAAACGCACTTCATGAACGTTGAAGTTATTAACAAATGGAAACTTAAATCAAAAGTGGTAAAAAATTTCAAAATGGGCTCTAAAAATTGGTGGTAAGTATACTTACCACGGCCTTCGAAAGGGTTAACACGTTGAATCAAATGGGGGTATCCGGTGACCGCCACTGAGTTTGTTGGTAGCGCCACGGGGATTACCGGTGATTATTAGAAACACATAATTCGAGTAAATTTTTAATATTTTTTATTATTATCGCTACTAAAATAGTTTGAAGAAATTAATGCAATATAGAACACGCAAAAATAGGTTTATTTATATACACAAAGATGCCAACTTGCTCCGGGCAGCGAATAAATATTTTCAAGTGGTAGTTTATTAATTGCGATTCTTGGTTTAATAAATTCAATTTAGTAGATTCTTATCCACCACTATTTCTAAACAAATCGCAAGCTTATATGATTCACCACTTTTTGCAGATCTGTCATGCTAAACCTTATAAAAAACTAGCAAACTCTGTCAAATTTGCAAACTTAGTTTGTTGTTATTTACCGTTTCGCCAGACGGGCAAGTCATGTAAAAATTAGCGTGTCATTCAACTTGTTAATAAGCAAAGGTAGCCAGGGTTAATTTAACTTTACCTGAAAACAAGATGAAAATGGAATGGTTTTAAAATCTGTTGTCAAATAAAATTGTTGAGAAATAGAAATTTTAATTTGAACTACTTTAATGCAAAATATGTATAAATAAAAATTTACATTAGGGGGATCACACTACTGGAAACATATTTTAAAGATTGTGGTTACCTCTTTCCATATTTTAAGGATCAAAAACCTAAATACGTTAGGAAAAAATATATTTATCAGAGAAAACACGTTTTTTTTATCTAATTTAAAATTTAAACATCTGTTAGTACTAATTAATTAGCTTATTTAAGGTTTGCACTCGAATCATTAAAATGTGCATCTTTGAGGGTTATAATCTGATTATTAGATGAAAAATTATTATCAGGTGATAATTTTTTTTGTGCTCTATACTTCCATTTTTTTAGTATTGTTTAGCTTTTATTTGATAGGTAAAATTTTTAAAATTCAATTTTCTTTGTGTCGGTGAAATCAATTATCTTGGTAACACTCAATGTATCTTCCATTTTCGTTAAAAAAAAAAAAGTTTCCTTTAAATAATTTAAAACAAAATTTATAATCAATGTTGTATAATTTCTTAATTATTTTTAATAATACCTTACTTACTTACTTCCAGGTACTACAGCCCGTATCTTACCAAGACCTCCCT
Source organism: Parasteatoda lunata (assembly GCA_949128135.1). NCBI lineage: Eukaryota > Metazoa > Arthropoda > Arachnida > Araneae > Theridiidae > Parasteatoda > Parasteatoda lunata. The sequence continues at coordinate 28,991,989 of OX421981.1, read as the reverse complement.
AAAACTTCTACTCTAAGATCAAAGTTCGCTTTATGATTCTTATTTATTTTTGAGTTCTTTAGGTTTCTCTCAACCTCATTAATCCATCTTTTAATTTTCGATTCAGAATTTTTATCTTCAATTCAGAATTGAAGATAAAGAGGAAAGAACAGTTTACGTCCATTTTTCACCAAAAATAATGATTGAATCGAAATGTGTTACGTTTTGAGGATTTCTAAGCCTTCACAAATCAATAACGATGGAAATTGGTTTTCCTCGAGAGTTATTACGCAGTGATGATACGCCATGTTGGGAAATATGGTTCCTGCCCACGCATCAGAAGGACTAAGAAATGCAAAAAGAAAAAATGTTGGGAAGACTGACTGAATGAAAAAGTGTTGAATGGGGAGGAATGAACGGTTCTCGTAAAATCGACTATTTAAATTTTTTTTTCAACTTCAAAATTGTAAATTTTGTTTAAATTTTCAGGCATTTAAATAAATGATTTTGACATGCATGTGTATTTCCATTTTTAAAATTTCAATTTTTTGCTTGAAAATTCCCAAACTTTGAAATTCGTTTTTCTCAAATCAGCTTTCATAGACATAAACCGTTTCCCCCCTCAATTTTCAATTAGTTTTTAAAGTGCTCATGTTGATAAAATTTCTAAAGATGAAAAGCATTTTTGCGTAGTTCGCAAAATCTGTACATCATTGTATTCCTCAAAATTAATTTTTTAAGTTAATTAATTATTAAAATTAATTAACTTTATTTTAAAAGTAAAATGTTTAAAATCCAATTATCTCTGTGTCCGCTTCATTAATCAACGTACTTCTCTTTGTTTTAAAATAATTTCAAGCAACAGTTTTTTTTTTCGCTTTCTTTGAAAATACAGAAGAACTCCAGTTTCTGTTTTCGACCAATCATTTCTAAGATTGTCGAAACGAATAAAAAAATAATTCTATTCGAACGTTATGTGTATCGACAGGCTATTCGTCCTTGGCCTGTTTAATAAGCACATGATTCCTTTGCTGTTTATAACATCCGTGATTTTCATAAGTGTTTTTGAGTGCGGAGGTGTATGGTATTAGACGACGCTGTATCTAGGGGTGTCGAACATTAGGGGGTCACGGTCACGGGTAGGTGACGTCACTTCGTCCCTGAAGATGATTTGTTAATTGGATTTTTTGACTACAAGCATATTGATAGTGTGATCAAACAATGATTTAAGATTTTCCTAATCACTTCAGATGATTGAATTCATGCTCGATTAGAAAAGAAATGATAGATAAACGATAAATTATTGAGAAAGTATTTATAGATAGAACATAAATTATTATAGAGGAAACATATATAAGTGCTAAAAAAGTTTATTGTTTGACTGTTTTAGGTTGAGTTATTTGAAATTAAATAGAAAATATTTGGAATGTGAATAGTTTATGTTTCACAGGTTAAGCAAATTGGCACAATCTAACATTTTCGAAGACTTTGAACTATGATTTATTTCAAATATACCAGCAATTCAATTGACCGTGACACATTTCAAAATATTTTCGTAACGCTCATTTAATATAGATAAATAAAATTCATAAATTAATATTCCTTTTCGATTGTTTATTTGAAACTAATAGTAGCCATTAAATCTATTAGAGATTCAATTTATGTAGGATTCAGTAAAAATGATAAATAAATCTTTAAATGATGGAAAAGTAATTAAAAATTAAATATAAATTTTCGGAAAAAGCATGACTATGAGGCATATTAATGCATGCCTATTAGGAAGATCATTTTTGATCAGCTGTTATGAATTGATTTAATTGAAATAATACTAAAATTATTTAACCTGTGAATAGTTTATGTTTCACAGGTTAAACAAATTTATACAATCTAACATTTCCAAAGACTTTGAACTATGATTTATTTCAAATATACCAGCAATTCAATTGACCGTGACACATTTCAAAATATTTTCGTAATATAAATAACGCTCATTTAATAAAGATAAGTAAAATTCATAAATTAATATTCCTTTTCGATTTTTTATTTGAAACTAATAGTAGCTTTGAAATCTATTAGAGATTTAATTTATGTAAGATACTATAAAAATGACAGATAAACCTTTAAATAATGGAAAACCAAGTAAAAATTAAGTATAAATTTTTGAAAAGGAAAAATGCATGCATATTAGGAAGACCGTTGCAGGCTGTATTGGATTGATTTAATTGAAATATAACTAAAATTATTTAACGAGTGAATAGTTTATGTTTCCCAAGTTCAAAAAATTGACACAATCTAACATTTCCAAAGACTTTGAAAGATAATGTATTTCAAATATATCATTAATTCAATTGACCGTGACACGTTTCAAAATATAATCATTGCCGTAAAAATATATAGCACCTAAAAAGAGTTGTCAAAAAGAAACGAAAATTTACATACGTAAGTACAATGCTGATATAAATAAGTGATTAAAATATCAAAGTAAAATAATCATTTATTTCAGAAAAAATTACAAATGAATGGAGGTTTTAGAACCTTCTTGACCCATCTCTTGCGCAAATGCAAGATACAATACGGTCGGGCATTGAGACATAAAGGTCCCTAATGATGTCCTACGGCATCTCGCTCCATAGTTTCTGTAATAACGCCACTGAATCGATTGAACTCGGAAGCTGTCCAACTTGCCGTCCCAAGTGGTTCCAGATATGCTCGTTCGGCTTGCATGATTTTTATCTCAAATTAAAGAGTGGTGAATAAAATAAAAGAATTATTAGCCCCACCTTCTAAAAAGTCTATAATAAAATTGTTTGGATACCACTTTTATTCTTCTTACCTTAAATATAGTCGTTCTGAAAAGGTCACTTACCTGGTTCATCCACTAAGCTATTCAGTTAAACTCTTCAGATCCTAGATGCATATTAGTGCTCTTCACCAAATACAAGGTACCCACAATCTGAATAAAATAAAGAATGACGACGAACTTTTCTCAAAACTACTTACTATTTAATTAAGTTAACTTCCAATTTAGTTTTATAAAATCAGCTTTGAATTTTTGACATCACGATAAAAGAAACGAAAACATTTTTACCGGGTATTAATACTTCAAAATAAGTATATTTTTAAAAATTTAGCTACTACTTTAAAACAATTTCCAGGCCTCTTTTCGTCAAAAATTATTAGATCTAAAGAAGTAAATGTTTGCTGAATCTTTAAAAGTGCCTTATGATAAGACAGTAGATAAAAAGATTTTATATCCAATTTATTATTATATAAATATATTATTAAAATATAATTTCCGTACGGTTTTGAATATTTAAATATTACTAAAATTGTAAACAGTATAATATTATTAAAATTTATTCATCTTTTATTCTCTTTTGATCTAAATTGATAGCTTTGTCCCATAGTTTTGTAAAAGATGAAATTAGCAATTCAAAATGCTTTGATTAAAAGTTATTTTAAATGACTCTGAAAAGGCAAAACTGATTCCAAAACTGATATTTACATTTCCTTAAAGACTTCTAATGAAAAAGTAATTAATATCTTTTCAAGAACAGGTGATCAAGGTCAAGTGGCATGGAGTTTCAAGTAGGTGTCTCATCTAATATTATCATCGATTAATCTATTGAATAAAATATTCAAAGCAATTTCTTGTTGCTATTAGACACTTCACAAAAATAAATCCATTTTTGAAAATCACTATGCAAAATTCGCTTATTCTACAACAACAGCTTTAGTAAAATTGATATTTTAAAAACAATTTTGTTTCGGTAAAAACTCAAATTCCGTATTTTCCAATATTTCTCATTTTAAAAATTTCGCACACAAAAAGTTTTTGTTATGCATATTTGAACTAATGTACTTGAATATACAAAGGAATTCACGTCTTTACAATTAAAAGAAGTTAAACAATCCGTTACAATTATTTATTTGTAAATATCGGGGTTAAATGTTTTATTTTGAACTTACCGGGGTTGGACAAAATTATTAAAACCCTTCTATACTATCGCTATGTAAGCAATATTTCTTTTAGCAGCAAATGCCTTAGAAGATTTGACATGGCAAATCAGTTAGAAAATTTTGCCTTTTAAAATCTTCCAAAAAAAAATTTTACTAACAAAAAGATTGTTTACATAGAAATAGTATACTGCCATGCAATTGAAAAATCAACGTAAGCGATAAAAAAAAATTCACAATTGAGATTTTTATACATTTGGCAAAAATAAATTTTTCAAAAATAATATTTTTTATTAGTTATTTGAAATTCTATTTTAGCTTTCATAGCAATAGAAGGAAAATATTGTAGTTGTCAAGCCACTTTTCCCGGAATCAATCGTGAAGCACTGACAGCATAGTAGTGTACTTCTATTCATCACGGCAGTATAGAAGTATTTCCATAAATTTTGCTTAACCATGTACTTTAGAATAAACGCTTACATATCCACGTCTTACCAAGTTTCCTTAAGTATTGTGCGATGTCGACCTTACTCTTTTAGTGGTATATTTTGGACAGAAATAAAAAAAAAAGGTAATCATATGGTAAATAGGATTTAAAAAATAATATCGACCACCACGAAGAAGAGTGTTTAGTTTCAATAAAATTTTAAACATCGCCATCGTACAAAGTTAGTAAAAAAATATTTTTAATTTGTAAGATCAAAACCTCTTTCATTAAAAAGAGATTAAATCTGACTCATTTCATTTACAAGGTAAGCATCATTCACGACAATTCATTAAACAAAAATTACAGTGTTCTATTTTATTTCATGGAACATTTGAAGATAAAAACAATATTTAGTGACACGCAGTCCTATTTTTCAAAAACTTTCTATATACTAAATATTATCATAAATATAAACTTAAATATTCATCTGATGTTCTTAATATTCTGCGCAATTTCACTTTAATGTTGATGATTAACTTCAAAGACCTTCAATCCAGTTTCTTAAAACTTCTGAATTAAATCCCCTTGGGCTTAAAAAGAACTTAAAAGGTATCTTCACAATTATTGAACAATACACACTCTAGTTGGAAAACATTTTGAAAAGAACTAACTATTAAGATTTCTAGCTTAAAGCTCTTTACGCCCATGGCGGTAATTTCTAAAAGGTCTATAATCAAGCAAATCAGTCTGACTCCTCAACTGACCTATCAACAGACATCGTGAATAATCCAGATTTTCCTTAACCTTTGACCTATCCTTTAGGACTTCTTATTCAAAACTCTTTCCATTTTTCTAGAAAATAAGACCTCAAATGTTGAATAATGATAGGTTCTTGGAATGATTCCGTCATTTGGTGCGAAACAAATTCTCTCGCAAGATATTCTCTGAAAGGGATGATGTGAGCATAAGCATCAAGGTGTTACTTTATTTCGTATTAATGTTTTATAAATTTGTTGTTGTTATTATTTATTTTTTCTTCGATCATTAATAGCGTTGAGAAATGAGGATAAACTAAGATGAACATGCTGATATCTGTGAGCATTTGCTTTTAATCTTACATTGTTCAAAATTGAGTTTAAACTTTTACATATTATAACTAAATTATGCGGAAATTTTTATATTATCAGATAAAGCAAAAATACGCTCAAGGTTAGCCTGGTTGGCAGGGCGTTGGACTCAAGTACGAGAGAAAGGGAGTTCGAATCCAGCCGGTCGAAGACTTTCCACGCTGCAAATGGTTACTGCTGTACATTAAATCAGTCGTGTCACAAAGTCCTCCATGTTCCTATAACAAATTATACCTCTATGAGTACTGAATAGGAGATTGATGTTTCTATAATTCAGGTCAAAATTACGATATGTGGATGAATGAATGAATATGTGGCTGGGTCCGCCCTATAAACGGGTGTAACGTACGCGTGTGGCAGAAGTCGAATTCTTGGGCAAAGATGGCGCCACTGGAAAACAGGAACAATCACATCCCAATGCTTTAATGGCTTACGACAACAACAACAAATAAACATACAATAAGTTATATAAAAAATATTCTTTTATGTAATGTTTAGGAATAATTTAACAATTTAAAATCCTGAGATAATTCAAATAACTTTTCTTTAAATGTAACTTTCGATGTTAAAGATTGTAAGCTCTTATACGATGATAAGATGATAATTCCCCACAGACACACATCATTTGGTTGAAAACAATTTGCCTCGACAATTATGCACTGAACGAGATGATACGAACACTAATATCAAGGTATAGCTTTTTTTAATTGATATGAGAAATGCCTTTATGTTAAAATTTATTGTGGTTGCGCTTAAATTAAATGGATATTGTCTAATGCTAACTTCGACTTAAAATTTTAATTATAATTTCGTTAAAATGATTCTGATGGATATAAAGATATTTATAATACGATTAATATATTATAAAAGATTATAATTTATGAGTCTTTAAAAAATTCAAAATCAAAAATGAAATCTTAATTATTTCTACTATTAAGAAAAGTTTTTCCAAAAGAGTTAAACGGTTGACAGCGATTATTATAGCTGGCAAAAATAAAAAAAAAATGCTATACTTTAATAAATTTTGATTTAATCATTTAATTTTTAAGTTCTAAAATAATATCAATGATTTGATAGTGTAACATAAATGTACAGTGCACCAGAAAAAATATCACCCTGAATAACTTTTGATCTAATGATAGGATCTTCACGTTCTAGGATCAATTCTTAATGTTTCAAAGGGGTGTTCTCAAATATGCTAATTAATTATCGCAGACAATATTTAAAGCTACGAAATACGATACGAAAACTTACTTTCTCTGAATAAATGTACATTTTATTCGATGGATTTGAATTTTTTTACCCCCAAAATATGGGGTACATGGTCTTATATCATTTTCTTAAAGTAAGTAATTTTAAATGGCAAAATATAAAATTTGAGAGAAATCGGTCGAATAGTTCCTGAGAAACAGAATTTTATATATGCGCCTTCTTTAAAATTCGATTTTTCAAGAACAATTCAACCGATTTCGATCAAATTTTATATTTTGCCTCGTGAAATTACGTACTTTTAAATGATGTAAGAATTTAAATACCTTAAAATTCAAAATTTTTTACTGTTATTTAATAAAATGATAAAAAAAATAATAAATACATATTTAGTAAAATTTATTTCTATGGAATTATCTTTGGATAAATGAATTTTATAAGTTTGTGGAAAAAATTTTCAATTCCCTTAGAAATTAATTGAAATGTGGCGAAATACACAAAAAGTGAAACTAACATTAAGGGGTCCAAACTTTGGATCACTCTTCTGTTCAAACTACGGGGACCACATTTCCCAGATTGCGTCTACCCCCTATATTTTGAGGGTCAGAAATCCGAATTCGTTGGAAAAAAACATGTTTATAAAGAGAAAGAGCGTTTTTGTGTTTGATATCGTAATTTTAAATAATTAACTCTGATTTCGTAAAATAAAATAGTGCACTAACTAGTTAGCATATTAGAGGTCACCTTCTCAAACCATTAACAATTACGCGCCGACTGTCACCTGTACGTGCCAGAACATACTAGAACGTGAAAATTCGACTATTAGATCAAAAGTTATTCAAGGTTGTCAAGGTTTTTTATTATTATTATTACTTTTTTCGCACTGTACTATTTTCTGCTGACAATAATTCAAGTTACAAAATCAGATTTAAAATGAAATTCTGAATAATAAGAAAACTTCCTTTCATATATAATTAACATATAGTTTAAAATAATAAGAAATAAATTAATTTCAAATTAATATGAATTTATTACAAGGTATACCATTGTACCAATATTAATAAGCAACATTATAACTAATACTTATTAAGTAATAATTGATTAGGCTACCGTTTTTATTAAATAAAATTTAATAAGCATTCATTTAAAACAGTTGTGTATTATATCAAAACAAAATATATAATTAAAATTTTAATCAGGTTTAAAAATTCAGAAGTCTGACAGCTCAATTATTACAATCTTGATAAAACCCACGCATATCCTGGTTTAGATAATTTGCGTGAAAGTATCAGCCTTGATTAAATAGTCATGAAATAATTTCTATTTCAAAAATTAAAATATAGTAGATTTCCTTTGTTATTTGTTCAAAATAAATCTTGATAAAAGTACGTAAACATAAATAAGATTTGTTTCTTATTCATATTTTTAAAAAAAATGATAATGCGAAGGAAGCACGAATAAAGAAGAAAGAACTCGTTGTGGATATTTTTATAAAATTTCCTAACGTATTTACCAAACATCACTTTCATTATATCTCATATTTTTTACAACAGTTTGAACATTAATATTTAGTTTAAAAGATAAATAAGCTCATTTTTCAAGTTTTTTTTTTATACATTTTGAAAAAAAAAATTTGTGTCATTTATAAATTAATATTTTTCCTAGATATATGGGTGTTCTTAAATCATAAAAATGTTCGAGGATGCTCCGCTGATTTGTGCTCAGATCATGATTCATAAATCTGATGGTCACCTTACTGATGACGGCTGTTAAAGTCAATGACTTAAAACAATTTACACACCAAATGTTAATTAACTATATATATATATATATATATATATATATATATATATATATATATATATATATATATATATATATTATATCAATCGATGAAGTTGGGGTTCTGCACTTAATATTATTTATCAAATAAAAAAATATCATTTTGTACATATTATAAATTAATATTTTTCCTAAATATATGGGTGTTCTTAAATCATAAAAATGTTCGAGGACGCTCCGCTGATTTGTGCGCTGACGCTCCGCTGATCAGATCATGATTCATAAATCTGATGGTCACCTTACTGATGACGGCTGTTAAAGTCAATGACTTAAAACAATTTACACACCAAATGTTAATTAACTATATATATATATATATATATATATATATATATATATATATATATATATTATATCAATCGATGAAGTTGGGGTTCTGCACTTAATATTATTTATCAAATAAAAAAATATCATTTTGTACATATTATAAATTAATATTTTTCCTAAATATATGGGTGTTCTTAAATCATAAAAATGTTCGAGGACGCTCCGCTGATTTGTGCTCAGATCATGATTCATAAATCTGATGGTCACCTTACTGATGACGGCTGTTAAAGTCAATGACTTAAAACAATTTACACACCAAATGTTAATTAACTATATATATATATATATATATATATATATATATATATATATATATATATATATATATATATATATATATATATATATATAAATATATATATATATATATATATATATATATATATATATTATATCAATCGATGAAGTTGGGGTTCTGCACTTAATATTATTTATCAAATAAAAAAATATCATTTTGTACATATTATAAATTAATATTTTTCCTAAATATATGGGTGTTCTTAAATCATAAAAATGTTCGAGGACGCTCCGCTGATTTGTGCTCAGATCATGATTCATAAATCTGATGGTCACCTTACTGATGACGGCTGTTAAAGTCAATGACTTAAAACAATTTACACACCAAATGTTAATTAACTATATATATATATATATATATATATATATATATATATATATATATATATATATATATATATATATATATATATATATATATATATATATATATATCAATCGATGAAGTTGGGGTTCTGCGCTTAATATTATTTATCAAATAAAAAAATATCCTTTCGTACATATTATAAATTAATATTTTTCATCAATGTATGGGTGTTTTTAAATCATAAAAATCTAAACTGATTTGTCTTCAGGTCATGGTACCGTCAGATGGGGTGGCTTTGTGCAACGAGGGGTGACTTTGTGCAAACTGTCATTTTTCAATTTTTGCGTCTTGCTATCTAGGGGTATTTTTTTAAAGCTCGGTATCAACTGATTTTAGTTGTCAACATAACGAACTAATGGTATACCCAGAATTGGTAATGTAAACATCATCGTTCTTGGAAAATTGTGAGCTCAAGTTACAAACAGTTTCAAATTTTTAATCGGAGGCTGGAAAGTCTGCTCGGTTGAAGAAGTTCTAGTTATCCTGGCCAAGAAGGTTGGCTATACTTTAAAAGTCTTATCAATTGAGATAACAGTTCATGCATAATTTTTTGTTTTTAATTATTATAATGTTAGTTATTTAATAATTAATAAAAAAATGCACCCAGGGGGGACTTTGTGCAATTTTTTTTCCGAGAAAAACATGCCAAGGACTTATAAAAGAAAGCCTGGAGCAAGAAATTATTGTGATTACTACACCAAAGAAGCGTTAGAAAAATGTTTGACAGAAGTAAAAAATGGTTTATTCATTTCGAAAGCGTCAAAAAAGTTCGGAACTCACCGAAACACGATTTCGAACAAAATTCATGCGAAGCGTTCAAAATCTCCCGGTGAATATTATTTTTCATTTTCATACTGTTATTTTTCCTTTCAATTTCCATACGTTAATGGTTTAAGACGTTTAATAGGAGACTATTAATAAGAGAGGATCATTCCGAGTTGCAGAGTTGGAGGCAATTTGGGGGAGTTAAATGAGGGAATTCATTCAACTGTTCATTCATGTCAATTCATATCAAATGTTTGATTGTACCTGAAAATCATAAAAAAAGTTACTTAAGATTTAATTAATTAGAAAAAATCTAAAAATGTTAAAAAATCTAAAAATTAAAGTTTTTATGTTCATCTTAAGTAGATTTGCTAATACATAGTACATATTTATATGTAATATACTTGTATTGTACGTTAACAAACGATTTGAAGTCAAAGTGATTGAAAATAACTTAACTTATTCATTATTTTATTGCATTGCACAAAGTCACCCCATCCTGGGGTGACTTTGTGCACTCGACTAATTCATTGTTTACAAATAATAAACATTTCAAATCAGCTCTTAGCTACGTGCAATTACTTCCCAGATGGCTAACAACAAATTTTAGATCAGAGGCTGTACAATTCAGCATCTCTTAACTATTTTTTCATTAGGTCAAAGTTGAAAAACTGAAAATTCCTGCACAAAGTCACCCCATCTGACGGTACATAAATTTGATGGTCACCTTACCGTTGGCAGCAATAAAAATCAATTATTTATAACAATGTCCACATCATTTGTTAATAAGCTATATATATTTGCCTACTTTCGATTCTATTTTAATTCCTACGTGTTTGCTTACAATCGATGAAGTTGGGGTTCTGCACCCAATATTATTTATCAAATAAAATAAATATATTTGTTGCATTTATAAATAAATATTTTCCCCAAATATATGGGTGTTCTTGAATCTTAAAAATGTTTGAGGACGCTCCGCTGATTTGTCCTCTGATCATGGTTCATAAATCTGAGGGTCACGTTACTGTTGACGGATATGAAAGTCAATGAATTAAAACAATTTACACATCATATATTAATAAACTATACATATTTGCTTACTTTCGCTTCTACTTTAATTCCTACGTGCTTGCTTACAATCGATAAAGTTGGTTCTGCACCTAATTTTATTTATCAAATAAAAAAAAATATCTTTACGCATATAAATTAATATTCTTCCTAAATATATGGATGTTTTTAAAGCATAAAAATTTTCGAAAACTCTCCTCAGACCATGGTTTATAAATCTAATGGTCACCGTACTGTTGGCAGCTATGAAAGTCAATGACTTAAAACAATTTGCACATCATATGTTAATAAATTATATATATTTACTTAGGTTCGCGTCTGCTTCAGTACCTACGTGCTCGCTTACAACTTACAATCAATGCAATAATATATTAAAAGACACATGTATCTCGACTGTTAGCCTTTAAAACGTTTGTCTATCTTTTATTTATAACTTGTCACAATCAAATTAAAATTCTGCACTTGTTAATATCACCAGTTATACATAAGAAATTAATGTTATCTATGCTGTCTGTTAGAATAACCTTGACAGGTCAAGTTTGGAAAGCAGGAAGAAAGAAAAACGAAGGTAACTGCTTATATCTTCCAAAGTAAGGAATAGTTGTTAAACTAGAGCAGTGTCAAGTGCGATTAAGGGTGGGGTTAGGCGTGGCAATTCGATGATTTTTTTTTTCTCTTACTCAAGGTTTTTCACCAGCTTGATTATTAAATCTCCATTATAGTAGTTATTCTTGTAATAGATCTTCAACTTCCCATGAGTTAGAAGGGGGGTAGAATCTTACTATTGATGACTTCGAGTGAAATGAATCTTAATACCTGGAAGCGTTTGACGACAGATTAGAAAGAAAAAAAACTATTTATAACATCACATTGTCGCAAATGGGAGATAGATTTGATAGGCTTTTCTCTTTAAGAAAGAGTTGATTTATTTGTAATGTCGGCTAATCATATAGGGTTATACTAATTGGAGTTGGTGAAAAAAAGGGAAATAAAGCAATAATGGTATTGATTTGGCAAGGTATGATGATAAAATTGAGCAAATCAGCGTAACGTAGTGTTAAGATATTAATGATAGTAATCGCTCCATGCTGTTAATGACCATGGTAATGCTCTGTTTTAGATTTTTATGATAGTGTTGTAAATAAATATGTGATGAACATTTTTATAGTGAATAAAATTTTGTTGTTACATTTTTCAATAAATTTTCTTTGATAATGGAAGTTTTGATTAGTTTTAAACATATTTTTCATAACTTTTTCATTATTTTGCATTAATTTAGGTCAATATAGGAAAAAAATATTATGTTGAGTATTTTAATAATTTATGGTTAGGAAAAATCAACATGAAACATCAGTCTCTTTTTCTCCGTTAAAAGCAATATCTTCCAAATACGGCTCACTTTCAAACAATAATTTCTCAAATTTGTAATTATATACAGTTATTCAGATTTAAGAGAAACATTTATTTATCTTTGAAATTTATTTAATATACGAAATTAATTATTAAATTTTTGACCATGAAAGAACAAAAATTTCGAACTACTTTTTTTTGGATTTTATATTTTATATAGTACAAATATAATTCCAATAATTAAACAGAAAATTTTAGTAACTATTAGAATGCTATTAGAATTAACTATTAGAATTTTAGTAATAAAAAAATACCAAAATATGTTTTCGCTTGAAATTAGAGAGTCTGAAAAAATATATATAAATATATACCGGGGCTTCTGCTCCAGTTTAAAAATCAAATTAAAAAATTTTCTAAAAAATAACGTTTAAATTTGTTACAAGCAATTGAATTTTTTCCACTATATTCCACTTGAGTTTTTTCCATTATATTCCACTTGAATTTTTCCACTGAATTTTTTCCAATTTAAAAAATTATTTCTCAAAAAATAAAAAGTGAAATTCAATGTGAATTATGTGATATAGTTCATACTTTCCGTGGCAAATAGAAAAAACTATTAAATGTATCAACAAAATAATAATATTCCAAAAAAAAAATTTTTTAGTTTTGTATTAAAGTAAAACACAAAACTAAAAAGCGAAGTTATATAAGAATTTAACATAGTAAAATAATGCGTTAACATAAATTCGTTAATTAGACTTTATGCAATCCACTGACATAAAAAGTTCCCATTCTAAAACTTAAATTAATTAAAAAAAACTATTATTAAAGTCACCACTCTAAAAACTGTATCCTAATAAATCCTAATAAAATTGAATTGTAATTTTCTACATACCGAAAAATTGCTCTTCCTTCTACAAATAGGAGAAACATTGAAAATATAGAGAGAGGAATAGAGAGAGAAAATATTTTCTTTGACTCTCTGGTAACCAAGAGAGTCGAAGAAAATATTTTCAATTTGAAGATAATCAAAGATAATATTTTCAATTTGTAAATAGTCAAAGATAATATTTTCAACTTGAATATATTCAAAGATTGTTTTTTTCAATTTGAAGATAAGCAAAAATAATATTTTCAATTAAAATTGGTAAAAAATTTACACTTTGATAATCTATCATGATTTTATAATTAAAATATAAAATGATTTTGGCTACCATTATATATATTAAAAGCGGGAAATACAAAAAAAAAATAGATCTGGATCTTTATTGAAAGCACAGTACTTTTTTACAGCTAAAGTGGTAGGTAGCAGGAAGAAATTTCCAACTTGTATAAACATATTTGAACGACCAGCTTTGTTTTACAGAGGTGTTTTTCATGTATTTACCATATTTTTTTATGCTGGGCAGTAAATGGGTTAAAAAAAGGTTTTCATGTTTATGCATCGTGGGTCCAGAACAATAAATAGATAAAAATGATCTATTTTTAACTCTGGACCTGAGAAAGCGGCTTTTGGAAAAATTAACGCTTCATATACTTAACATATTCAGCATTACATCTTTTTTAGAAAAAGAACTAAATATGGCAGGCTTCCAAAGAAGAAACTAATGTACTTGAGCACTGGCTATTTTTGTTCATAATCGAGTCATAGTGGCTCAGGAGATAGAGCACTCACCTCCCAATCATGTGACCCAGGTTCCTCCCAATGCAAATGCAGGTTAGTTCCATCAAAAAGTCGTTTAAAAAGGATAGTTTGTCCCAGTGCTTCCTCCAGAAGTTCCCTTATCTTCTGGATTGGATTCAAAATTACAAGGCGCCGGTTTTAAACTTTGATGGTCGTAAACTCAGAAATGGGTCGTAAACTCTACTATTTAATGTTAATTATAGCTACGAACTAGTCTTCTTGGCATCGGGCTAACAGTTGAAAGTTTTCGTCATTTTCTCTCCACGTAAATTGTGTTAGTTCCATCAATTAACCAATTTCCGTAAACCAGTTCGTCCCATGATTTCAGGAGTCGATTTCGAGTGAAATTTGGATTGGCTTTTCAACGGTGGCTCTAAAATAAAAGACAGACTGTGAACTAAAAAAAAATCACAAATTGGTTGATTAAAGTCACTCAAACTATTGAAAATTATAAATTAACATAAATGTTTTCGTTAGATTTGAATGAATTAAAACAGTTATATTTTATATATATATATATATATATATATTTTAAATTTTTGCTACCGCTCTAATAAATTTTCCATCAACGCTGATAATTAAATCATATCCATTCAATACGTTTTAGTTTGGCTTAAGGGTAGAAGAATGTCTGCTTGAGGTCCTTATACTTTGTAAATTACGCTAATTAAAACACTATAGATACTTTGTAAATTATAAATATAAAATACTAAACTTTTAAACTGACAGACTTTTTCGTAATACAAAAGCCCAGTTCTGACTGTATATTGCCCTTGACTGTATCCTTTCAATATAACTGTTTTAATTTCAACCTATGCTTTGAAGCTGTTAACGTTTGCTTTTTTTTTGTTTTTTTTAAGTGGTGGTAAGAGTAATCATATAAACAATGGCTAGTACGCTTTTTTAAATCTATAATAATTATAATAGTAATAATGATAACTCAGAACCTAAAGACATAGCCGCATGATTTCCTTTTTGTCTTCCCAAACATTTAGCGAGTAAGTGTTGCATTTCATAACATTAACAACAGATGGCAGCACCAAGAATTTTTTTCTCTTACGTTGAAGCTCTTCTTTAAAGAAAATAATTTAAAAAATAAATGAATTAAAAAAGGGAGAGAAAATTTGAATAAATGAAGATAAAACACAAATATTAACTGTTAAAGATATTTTTTTAATCTTATTTACTCGTTATTAAACAGAATGAACTTAGCATAACGAAGTGAACTTCAGAATCATAACCAAGTCACCTTTAATAAAATTACTAATAACTATATTTACTAATAACTATACTACAATTTGTTGAACCACACTTGCGTTTCCTATGAATAATTTACTGCATATTGTATGCGAATTAGAGCCACATTAAAAGGAATGTTTCGTCTAAAAAAATGCTTTTATTTTAAATTGTCTTTTATTGAAATTCTTATATTATTCGTAAAACCTGATTGTTATTTTTTTTCCGAGAAAATACGTTTTTATGCTTAGTAAACAACTCCAATTATAAAATGATTGTTGTCATTAAAATCTTTAAAAAAAAATTTTTTTTGCTATTTTTTTTTTTTTTTTTTTTTAATTTTTGACAATTTACGGAACTTTTTCAATGATTAACGGCTTATTAAAATCAGAACTTCAATATGGCGTGATTACTCTCGTACATAATACGTGTGTAATTAAGATTTTAAAAAATTATCTATTCTAATCGCAAATCTTTAGAACACTTTTGTTAAATAACATATTTTAAACTAAATGTTTAAAAAAAAATGTGCAGTTAAATTTCTCAGCCTACATTAAAAAATAAATTTTCTTTGCAAAATATTTTATTTTCTTTAGATTATTTTATCATTTTCGAAAAGGGCAACAAACTGACCATCCAAAAAAGCTTAATTTTTCGAAAACATATTTTGGTTTTTTATCCTTTTAAAGTTCTGACATAAAGAAATAATTACTTTTATCAGCGTCAAATGTTTATGTATAAACCACCTTAATAAAATAATTGCATGATACATCTAAACAAGATCAGTACATCGAAACTTAAGATAAAAGAATCCCAAACCCTCAAAAATGTATTCAGAAAATTTAATTTGTTTTCATATCTACTAACTAATCATGCCAAAACATGCATTAAAAAAAAAATAACAAATCCATCTTTAATCTCTGAACCTTCCAACATAATGATGATTTTAAGAATGCAAACGAAATGCAAATGTCCTTAAAACTACCTTACAAAGCGAATCGATTTGTCAAAACAACTAAAGCCGAAAGTCTAAGGAAGCATTAAATTATTCGAGGTTATACACTAATTCAGTGACTATAATAACATGCGATCATCTCATTTCGAACCTCAATAAAAACAACTAAATAAACTCAAAGTCAGATTAGCACGAGATAATCGGGCACGGTAAAAGCCCGGTGTTATATCAAAGAAAGCATTGGACCCTGTCCAACTTGCACGCGAAGTCTAATACAAAGAAACGGCAGAACACGTTTGAAGAACGATCATCTTGAGTTGTCACCCGGTGGGAAAAAAACATTATCACGGTTAAGCCATCAGTGGTGGCATCATAATTAAGTGGTTATTAAAAAACCTAGGCCGACTAGAAAGACATAAGAGAAAAATACTAGGAAATTTATGCTTACTCTACATTAGCTCCAGCGCGTTTCGTAACAATGAACATAAAATTCTCGCACGTTTAATCTTATTTTCTTTAGTCTGGTATCTATAAATTAGTTTTTTAAATGATGAGAAACTTCTACAGTGGATTTCCCGTCATTAAGGCTTTTTTGTAGATCGGAATATAGACAAAAGGATATCGCTTTTCTTAATGGATTCGATTGATTGTTTTACGTCAATTATTTTTAAATAATATTTTTTTTTTTTTTTAAATACCAGATCGTCGGGGAAGTTTTGTTTCGGAAATAGTTTTTAAGCGTTTTTTAAAAAAGTAAATGTTGCTCAAAATGCTTTTGAATATTCACGTAATTAAAAAGTAGTACCACTTTTAAAACTTACACTTACAATACCTCCTCCTCGCCTCCCAATGAAGTGACTCAGAATGGAATATTGGAACTGTAGATCGAAATGTAGACGAAAGGATAACGCTTTTCTTAATGGATTCAATTAATTGATTTGCGTCAATTATTTTTTTAAAAAAATTTTTAAAAAAACAGATTGTTTGTGAAGTTTTGATATGGAAATTGCTTGAAAGCGTTTTTTAATATATTAAATTTTGCCCAATATGCACTCGAATATTTACGTAATTTAAAAGTAGTACCACGTTTTAAAAGTACACTTACAATACCTCCTCCTCGCCTTCCAATGAGGTGACTCAGACCATCAACTCCTACATCAGAAAGCCTCCACACGGGATTTCATAAGTAATCCGCGCAGAATAATTAAATAGTCAACCAGTTGTGCACATGAACCCAAATTCTACTTTGAAATTTATCATATATGAGCAATTCTACAAATAAACGCCAATTAGGCAGCAAAAAAAAAAAAAAAAAAAAAAAAAAAAAAAAAAAAATGGGGGGGGGGGGCACGCTAATTTTACATGAATTTTCTTCTTTTTTACACCCTAACAAAGCAAGAAAAAATCGTGAACATGAAATTTTTTTTTTGTGACATACTTTAAATTACATTTCTTTGTGACATACATTTATTCAGATAAAACAATGTTTACATAAATATAATATTATTATAATGTTTCTCTAAAATGTATTTATAGAGATTTCATACTATAAGATTATATTTTAGTATAAAAAAAAATAAAAAAATTTAATCAAAGTTCGTAAGTTGAAAAAATCAGAAAAAATTTAAAATTGGTATTTTGTCATCTAAAGTATGTCACAAAGAAAAGATTTCACGTTCACGATTTTTTCTTGCTTTTTTAGTGTGTAAAAAAGAAGAAAATTCGTGTAGAAATGCACCCCCTCTACCCTATTTTTTTTTTTTTTTTTTTTTTTTTGCAGCCTAATTGGCGTTTATTTGTAGAATTGCTCATATATTTGAGAATTGAATCAGTAGTGGTTGACAAGTAAATAAGTCAAACCAATCATATTCATAAATTAAACAAATTTTTAGACATATATTTGCTACCACTTTTTAATTTTAAATAGAATTTCTATTAAATGGCTCTTTCGTAGACTGGTTTGCCTTCATAGTGGTCTGATCGAACTACCTATAAAAATCCGTTTGGAGGCTCTAAGTTATAGGAGACGCTGCTCAGGCTGGAATCCCAGTGGTGGCTGGTTGATACGAACTCTGCTCTTAGCTCGCACTGGCTGCAGTTTTGACGTCAAATATCGTCAGTGATAGACTGGTCATGGTTTAAAAATCTCTTGCAATCGGGTTAACCATGGGAGGTTTTTGTAGATGACCTATCTATGTAACTCAAATTTGGGTTGGTTCCATTAAAGAGATCTCCGCGAATGCTAGTTTGCCCTTATGATTGATCCAGGTGCTCCCTGGTCTTTCGATTTGGGTTCAAATTTCAGGGCTGCGGAGTTAAACATTGATAGTAGTAAACCTAAAAATGATTCAACTATTAAACGCTAGTTATAAAATAAAATAATATATAGTACCACCTTAATATCAAAATGCGGGTGTTAGTAGGTTAAATTCTTAGTAGACTCGGGAAAAAGATTAGTGAAAAAGCAAGTCAGCATCATGAACTTTTAAAGGAAAAGTAAATATTTTTCAACACGCGCCCTTAAATTTTTACTAGATAGTTTAAATTAAAGTAATTTAACTAAGGGGCCTACAGTAACTCAATACATTTTTTTTTTTTATTTCATTTTGCAAAAATAAATAAATAAATAATAATAATAAATATAAAAATAAAATATTAATATAAATTATAAAAAATAAAATATTTAAAAAAAAATTTTATTTATAAAAAAGAGAAGAAAAATATAAAAAAGCCAGAAAAAAAATAATGAAAAGATATAATCTCGTCATCAGTCCACACGATTATATTCGCAAATAAGAGTGCTTTCTAATACTGCATTTATATCGCAAAAACATAATATATAACCACAATAGTGCGAGGATCACCCAAAAAATTTGAAACGAAAGTAGGACAGATTAGTAAAAAATGTACAAAATAAAGCATATCTGGCAAAAAGTAGAAAATAAAATATAAGAAAAATACACAGAACAAACTATAAAATATAATTTTAATAGCGAGTAGCGGATTCAAATGAACTTACAAGTTCTTAAATCTTTCAAGAATGATTCAAAATATTTTAGCAATAAGTTTGAAAGATTACAAAATATGAAAATAGAAGCGTAAATAGAGGTTAGTAGCGTAAATAGAGGGATCTTTTAAGGTACGTTCTTACTGCAGTACTGAAGCGCCTTTGATTTGACAGTTACCTTAGATTGGCCCGAAAATTGTTATGCGCAAGGTAATAATTTTATATAAGTAGGGGCTGGAGAAGTAAGGACCGGGATAGCCTGGTTGATAGGGCACTGGAACCATATCCAAGAGTTCGTGTGTTCGATCCCCGCTGGCCGAAGATTACCCGCGTAGTAAATCTGTCGAGTCATTAAGTCCTCCATGATCCCATAACAAATCCTTCCTCTGGGGGTACTGATCCAGGAGTTTCCTCCTCTTCTGGATTGGCTCAAAATTACAGGGCTACGGAGAACATTAGTAGTCGTAAACCCAAAATTAGGTCGTCTGTTAAACGATGATTATACAATAAAATACTGGGTAATTTAAAGTTTATAATTAATAAGGTTAATATTTAATTATACAATTTTAATGGTTTTTATAATATATACATTTATTTGACAAAAACACGATATATATATATATATATATATATATATATATATATATATATATATATATATATATATATAAACTTTGATTTTATATTAATATTAAAAAAAGAAACAAAAAAAGTTTTAAGACTAAAACGTGAATAGAAGCTGAGTGGGAGACTAAATATTTTGAAGGGCTCGACCGTCGATAAGTAAGAAGAATTAGAATAAAATCAGCGGATATCGTCATACAAGAATGATCCCACGAACACCAAATCTAAACTCAGTATTTAACCGTTAAAAGAGAAAACGCCCTTAAGCATCGAACTTTACTTTCTTCAAAAATCCCTTCTCAAGTCTTGGTGGGAATCTACTTAATACACTGGACATGCTGCTCTAACAGTGACAAATGAAAAAAAAAAAGTAATAATAAAAGCAATAAATGTTCTAAAACAGAAACCTCGGCAACAAAAACAAAAGATAAAACTGTCTCATGGTCGATACCAGCCAAAAAGATGTTAACCCCCAGGCAGCGGTCTATTCAACAAAATGAAAGCGACCAAAAAACGTTCCCTATGACCTAAGGCGATCTACTATAGATGCGTGCAAAGAAGTATCAACGAAGTTGGTGGGAAAAGATTTCCTCAACGAATATCGGATGAAATAAAAAAAAAATAGATCACGCGATTTGATATTTGAATGAATGCGTAAGCAAATCTTTTTATTATAGCGTTATTTGTAGCCCTCTATTATAACCATTTTTTCAGCATTTATTCCCTCTCAAATCCCCCCCAGTTTTATTTCTTGACCTGAAGATGTATCAGGGGGATGGATCCCTTTCACGTTTGCGTTATTACGCGTAATTCGATTCGAGTCGTACCCAGCTACCGATGCGTATCTTGAAAAAAGTAGTTCCGCACTATGGATATGTTTAAATGGAATATAAATTTCATCTGTCGCAATTCTTACATTTGTCAATTGTTGAATTTTTCTCCCTCCAAAAAAGGGGATAATTTTTTGTTTTATATTGTAAAAGGATGACCTAAAAAGTTGTATTTTATATAAGGGTGAAATTTATTGCGTATTTTTTTATGGAAATGAGAGATAGTAAAATCTTTGTAATTAGAGATATAAACAGTAAATGGGTTTGATTTTACATTTTGATTTAATATCCATTTTTGAAATCATTTGAAGTAAAAGGATATGTGAGAAAAAGAAATATTTCTTACACCGGCGGAATCACATAATTTGAAAAATAAAATATGGTGACAAAATTACTCCATTTTTGTTAAACTTGTTAATGAAATATAAATTCAAAACACATGTGGGGGCTAGGCTACCGATGATGTTAACCTTCGTCTATCAAAAGGTTACCCAAAATAGAATCGAGTTGACAAGTCTTATATTCTAGTGAATTGGAATTGTATTATTCTAGTGGTAGTTACTTTACATTATTCTCTGCCAGAATTTTATCTTGGATAGAATTCGATGAATAGATATCGCTAATTGATTCATTGTCGTTTTGTGAAAGACCGGGAGGGCAGTATTAAGTTAACCGGACTTTCAGCGCATGTCGCAAAAGCTCTATTAAGTTAACAATTGTATACGTGGCCGCTGTGTTGCTATTACAGTCTAGTGTGTAGAAGCTCCAGTAGTGTGTGATCGAGACTGAGTAGCAGTGCGAGGAGGACAATGTCGCAGTCACAAATAGCAAGTGCTCAGTGTAGCGGACTATCGAAATAGGCATGTTCAAATCGAAGTGGACGTGTCGGGCGAGGTAGGCACGTTCAAAACTCGTCCGCAGGTAATCAATGTGGGGGAGGGGCTTGGCTACCGACGATGTCAACGTTCATCGTTCGAAAGGTATCCCAAGACACGTCTTAAATGCTAGTGACTTGGAACTGTATTATTTTAGTGGTGGTAGCACTAAAACGCACTTATGTTCAATAATAAATTCAAGAAATACATAATTTAGATGTGATATTCAACCGACATGATTTTATAAATTGTAATCCATGCAAACACTGTTTTCTTACACTTACATATCTGCCAACATTTTCACGTTTTCGGGAAGTTTTTCTAATTTTAGTAAAATTATATATTAATAAATGTAAGCAGGATTTTTTTTTTTTTTTTAATTTGAGACTTAAAAACTGCATCTAATAATCAAATAATTTAAACAAAACTGTTATTTCTTAACAGTTTTGTTTAAATTAGTTAAAGATTTAATAGTAGTAATTTTTGAATGGTGCTTAACATAACTTTAAATTGAATTTATTAAATCAAGAAGGAAATAAAAAAAATAAAAAAAGTTTTACCTATTGATAGAAAAAAAAAAATTACGAATAGATTTGTAAGCTATTTATTTATTAACAAAACTAAAATGGCAAAATTAATTACCTAGTTTTTTTTCGTACATTTTTACAAGAAATAAAAATTCATAATACAGTCATTATTAACGCAACATATTATTTTTTTAATAAAACATATATTTTATCTCTTATATCCCCCATGTTGTTTTTGAAAATTGAAAGCATAAAATATCCCTTAATTTCAACTTCCAATCATTCCTTTACTTTACTACCACTGTGCACAATATCAAAATTGCAAAAATGTAAAGATAATAAACCTAAAAAGTTTATTTTATTCTGGCTGGATGTTCCAAATTCTAAAATTTATCTATAAACAATAAAATAGACAATAGGTGAAATGTTTCTATCATTGCATCAGATTTTTGAACGAAGCTTTATTATTTTTGCATTACTGATTTCAAATCTGCCATCAGTTTCTCTCTTTTTTTATGCATTTTAATAATATATACCTAACCTTAAGTGTTACGTAACCCTTCTCTGTTACGTAAGGAGTGGTAGGAAAAAGACCATAATATATTTCAGTTTATGATGTGATACGATAAGGTCAAGTGCTTTTTGCTTTTTCCTATGTATTAACTTGTACATTCAGATAAAAAAAAATTAAACTAAAAATACCGTTTTGAGAAAAAATTTTTTAGTTTTTTAGCAAAACTAGTTCCAGACTTAAAAACCCCACACCCAAATGAAGTAACATCAAGTACTTGTATAAATTCAACGAAATATTTTACCCTTGAGTTATCTTTAAAATGAGTTATAATTTATATGAGTTTTAAAAAAATTAAAAGTACAGTAAAATGTTTGTTTACAAAACTGTTAAAAATTCTAGACGTTTTACTGTAAAAGATTACATACTTGAAACTTACTATAAAATACTACAAAATTTCCTTTAAAAGTGTTATCTTTCAAAGCTATTGTCTTCAATAAATTCATGATTTACATAATAAACGCCCAATGGTACCAGCATTTACCAGCGCAATTAAAATGCTTGAGTCAAACGCACAGTAAATATTTTTAATTTTTATTTATTTATTTTTGCTCAATGTTTCTGTAAAAGAATAGTGCTCTTATGAAGTGCTAAAAAACGAAAAAAAAAATTTAGAATACTGCTAAGATTCTGAAACATCAGGAGTTTTATTTTTGAAAATGTAATATAAGGTAATGATATTAACTTTTTATATAATATACTTACATATTCTTATTATTTAAACACTATATTTTAAGGAAAAAAATATTTTTTGAAAAAATTCAGTTTTATCATGCATGCCAACTTTTCTCGTTTTCTAGATTATTTTAAGTAATAGTAAATTTTATACTTTATTGTTTTATTTTTGACTTAATTTATTTAATTTGTAATTATTTTGACAACCACTATACATAAACGATTTAAAAAAATATGTCAGACTTACTGAATATTTAATTTTTTGTATTTTTAAAAAAACTCGATAAAAAATTGTTAAATACCTGTTGCTCAGATATAAATTATTGTTAAACGCATAAAGTTTAATAAAAGAAAGAAAACATGAAATATACGCTCATAATTAACTTAGACTTTTTCATCGTTTATTAAACTATTCACTAAGAATATTTTTAAAAAACGATCGTTATTAATATTTTGGAAGCATCCTAAATTTTAATAAAGACCTCAATTTTTAACCTCTAATTTTTCAAAGTTCTGTAACTCAATTTATCGTGGGAAAAATCTATCACATTTGTCGTAAATCTTTTAATATTCCAAACATCTCTCCTTACCTAAAAATTAAAGTTTTGAATTTTCTTTAATCTTTGACATTTTGGAACAATACTTATGTATTGGATGATTAAATTTAGCCAAAACATCAGATTTCGCTAAATTATAAAACGTGAACTCTTCACTTCCGCGTTTAACACAATTTGTCAGTAGCGTTGAAAAATAAGAAGAATATGTTGATGAAGATAAATTTCTGTTTATAAATATCTAATGTTTTCAGGCAAAAGCTAGATAGGGTTGAAAACCTCTGCCCTAGATCATTTCGTATGAAATTGATGTACTGTTCTTAAAAAACCGTGAGAAAGAAGTGGATACAACTTATGCTTCAGATGGGCACAATTTTACCATACCACTTTGTATATTATGAACAAAACCACAGTAACCGGTCCTAACTGTCACCTGAGCTACATTTGCGCATTTTAAATTTATTATTTGTTTCAATTTCGGTGCAAAAGTCTTTAAAAATTCTTACAATTTTTTTTTTTTTTTGAAAAATGATTAATAATTTCTATTACATATTTAGAATAAATATTTAGAATACATATTTGAAATAAATATTTAGAATATATATTTAGAATATTTTTAGGGGTCATTTGATTATGTGGTCCCTCAATATTTTAAAGGGGATAGTGGTCTCTCAAAAGTATTACAGTGGTATACTTTTACTATGAATTATATTTCATGTTTTTAAAAAAGTTAACAAGACATAAAAGTTAACAAGATATAAATGTTAACAAAAATACATATTTAAAATATTTTGAAGGGTTAATGTTAACAAGAATACTTATTTAAAATATTTTGAAGGGTTATTGTTAACAAAAATACATATTTAAAATATTTTGAAGGATTAGTGTTAACAAAAATACTTATTTAAAATATTTTGAAGGGTTATTGTTAACAAGAATACATATTTAAAATATTTTGAAGAGGACATTATATTATGTGTTCCCTTAAAGTTTTGAAGGGGACAGTGGTCTCTCAAAAGTATTAAAGTGGTATACTTTTACTTTAAACTATGTTTCATGTTTTCAAATGTATTTTATGTTTTGTTTCTAATGAACTACATTTTTTATGCATTTTAAATTTCTTTTTTGTTTCAATTTCAGTGTAGAAATCTTTAACAATTCTTAAATAATATTTAATTTTGAAAAATACTAATAATTTCAATCACCTAATTAGAATAAATATTTGTGTTTTAAAGGGGACATTTGATTATCTTTGAACTATTCTTAAAAAGCCGTGAGAAAGAAGTGGATATAACTTATACTTTAGAAGGGAACAATTTTAATACCACTTTGTATATTATGGGGGAAACGAGAGTCACCGGTTCTAGCTGTTTCCTGTTCTACATTAAAAAACATTTTTTATGCTCATTTTAAATTTATTATTTGTTTTGGAACATTTGATTATTTTTGAATTGTTCTTAAAAAGTCAAGAGAAAGAATTACATATAGCTTATGCTTTAAATGGACACAAATCTACCATATCATTTTATAAATTATAGGCAATATCTCAGTAACCTGTCCAAACTGCCTCCTGAGGTGCATTTAAAAACATTTTTTAAGCATTTAAAATTTATTTTTGCTTCACTTTCGGTTTAAAAGTCTCTAAGAACTTTTTACAAAAACTTAATTTTGAAAAATATTAATAGTTTTTACTACCTATTTGGAATAAATATTGTGTTTTGAAGGGGACATTTGACTATCCTTGAAATATTCTTAAAAAGCTGTGTGTAAGAATTAGATCTAACTTATGCTTTAGATGGGCTCAAATTAACCATACCACTTATTGGCAAAAACCACAATAACCGGTCTTAACTGTCTCCTGAGCTACATTAAAAAACAATTTTTGGGCATTTTAATTTTTTTTTGTTTCAATTTCGGTGTAAAAGTCTTCTACAATTCTTAAAAAAAAAATTTTTTTTGAAAAATAATAATAATTTCAATGACCTATTTAGAATAAATATTATTTTTTTATTATGTTTATGAAGAGGACATTTGATTATGTGGTCCCTGAAAATTACAAAGGTACAGTGGTTCTTCAAAACCACACAGGGAACAGTGGTCCCTCAAAACTATTTAAGTGGTATATAAACTCTTGCCATAAAATGTATTTCACATTTTTAAAAAAAAGTAACATGAAATATTCTTGATTACTACAATAATTTTATAACTTAAACACATATGTTATATATGAATGAAGTAAAAAAATTTAAACTATTTAAGTGGTAGCTGAATGATAAGTCCCAATGTTTAATGATAAGTTAACTACCACTATGAAAATTTTGTGGGACCACTGCAAAATAATCTATATTTATACAAAAATAATTTTTTCTTATATCTTTCATTATCATTTCATAAAAAATATTAAATTTATTATAATTACTTTATACCAAAAATAATATTCTAATTATTATCACTCTATACTAAAAATAATTTTTTAGAATTATAATTTTATATTAAAAGTGCCAATTTTATAATTATTGTTTAGTATAGAATATCAATTTACCATTAGCACTTTGGTCACAACAGTTTTATTAAAAAACATTTTTGATATTCTTTCAGCTTATTCTCTTTTTTTTAACTTCTTTGTATCATTCTTAAGGTATAGTTCTTAAAAAAAAATTAATCTTGTAAAATATTGATAATTTAAGTATCTATTTAGAATAAATGTCTTGTCGGGAGGACATATTTCATCATCTTTATAGTGATTTTGCTCTTATGATTATCACTTCATAAGAAAAGGAAAAAAAAAATATTTTTTTCGTTTTTTAAGAAGCAAAATATCAATTTTATCATTATTACTTATAATAAAAATTATAAGTATTATGATTATCACACCATACAAACTGATTATCACACCAATTTTATGATTATCACACCAATTTTATCGTTTTGTCTTTCTATTAGTTATTATTATATCATTCTTTTTTACAGTGAAAATATAAATCTCGTCCTATAAAAATATAATTCTTGTTCAAAAAACTTAATTGGATTCAAAAATATTAGGATGGAAATAGAAGTCGATTTGTTTTAAGCGCTCAAAAATAGGCACCCATTCACAAGACCTGCCCGAAAGGAATGAGAACAAACAAAAGTGATTTGAAATAAAATCATTTTTGTTTCTTTTGCTTCAAGTTAATTTACTTCTTCTTATTCACGTCTAACAAGTCTTGAGAATGAGCGTCTACTTTTGAGCGCTTTCAATATGTCGACTTTTATTTTCATCCCTATATTTTTGAAGCCTATGATGTTTTTTAATCAAGCAATATCTCACCACTTCAGTAGATTTGGGGATTATTTATTTAATATAATTATATATATTGATAATATATTAAAAATATTACTTATACTATGACTTTGTATAAAAAAAATACTAATTTTATAATTATCATTTAAAACTAAAAGTAATCTTGCAATTTTCTAAATATATAAGAAACATCATCTTATCATATTTATTTAACACTTTGCATACTGGTAACTTATGCAATATTCTTTCAAAAATGTAACACGACTGTTAAAGATTAAAATTTCAAGAAGTGATAAACAAGATTTTTTCAAAGCTTGAGCAAGCTGCTCGCTTTAGCTACAGCCTAAGTATGGTAATTCTTTCTCCGAAGAATTATAGTACTGATTGTATATCTTCTGAAAAAGTTAAATTTTGTACATCATAAAACTTCAAAAAAAAAATTTTAAAAATGCATTTTATTTTGTTAGTTTAAATAAAAATGACATTAATTTTTCAAATTTGTTCACTACTATTTTCTTTATATATTCATTCATTTATTTAAAAAGAACTTTCAAATGTTCCAAACCAAATCAATCTTTCATATTTTAGGTGAAATCAAAACCATAATACTTTATCATTCACAGCACATTACATATTTGAAATCATTTTCTCTTTCTGTAGTAAATAATACATTATTCTTGAATATATTTTATAGTGTATATGATTAACTTTTGAAATCAGAATTCTAAATCACAAATTCTGCAATTATTTAACTTGCTTAAGTGTTAAACTAAACATACAAACAAACACTTATTGTGTATTAAAGAGCTTTTAACAAACATTTAATGGTTTAATAAGTACTCGCTATCCAATATGATCGTAAAATCTGGTAACATAAATTTGGTGTTCACCATTATTATTAAGTATTTTACATTGCAATATTTCACTTAACCTTTTAAACCTATAAATTCTCAATTTTTTATCGATATTATCATAAGGTTATATTGTTGATATCTAATATTTTAGGCCCCACAATCGCTTTTTATAATTTTTATTGCGGTAATAAATTTGATGTTTTGAAAAATACATTTTCAATACAGTATTTTCAGTGTATTATAACAAATAAATAACATTCTTATTTCTCGCCTTTGCAAGTGAAACTCAATAATAATGTAAATCCCGGAATTTAGTGAGACCAGTTATAGCAAATAAACATGGCTATATATAGGCAATATTTCTTTAAGTTTGACATTGATGCTTCTGCATAAAATCTTTAAGATAATTCCCCTTTTTATGGTCACAAAACGCATGTAATACAATGTAGTATAACCAGGAAATTTCCCATGTTTATGAGTAACTAAGTACGCATTTCTTCTTGCAGTTTACGAGGTACTAAAATCAACAGGTCAGTCCAAACTTAGACCCTATTTTTCTTGGCGTCATTTTATTTGATCTTTATGCATATTATTTACAATAAATTTCCTAACGATGACCAAAAGACAAAAATGTTTCGAATTTGGTTCTTTATTAACAGTATCCAAGCTGCATTAAACAAGCGGCAAATCATAAAGAATGACTTCTTGCTGAATTAGGGCTAAAACTTCTCCTCGATTCATAATCTAACAAAAAAAAAAAAACAAGAAAGAAACTTCGGTTTTCTCACGACTCCGTAACGATACCAGAAAGGTCATCTACATAAAATTCTTGATACTCTTTTTCGATTCTTGAGTTGAGTTGTTGGCTGGTCGCTCTTCAAAATGTCTTGGGTCAAATACGAAAGCTGAACCTAAGTGATAATCAGACTGTATGATAAGGCATCGGCTTGGTGGTAAAATCTAATAAGCGGTCTCCTGAATCGGGTTATTAAGATGTATATGGTTGTATCTAGTTTAGTTTTTTTAATGCTTTGAAAATGCATCTAAAATGTTTTGGTCAAATCTTTTCTTAATAGGGCAATGACTGATGACTGATGTTTTAGGGTCATGTGATTATGAGAAAATCAGTGCAATACGTTCTTCGAGAAATTTAATTTAATTTTAATGCATTTAATATTCCATACCCTCCAACATTCGAGATTTGTGGGAAATATTTTTCCAGTAGTAATGAAATAAAACATACATCAGGTTTAGCAAAAACGCGATTTTATAAAAGAAAAAATCGGATTTTTTATTATTTCCTTACATTTACTAATCGAATTTCCTAAAAAATACAATAACACTACTTAATATTAATTAAAAACAATATTAGCTTGGCAGCAAAATAACTTGGGCTCTCTTTTGACCAATATTCACTAATTCTGGCTCAATAAGGGTTCAAAGAACCGTTATTTTCCCAATATTAGTCCTAAATAGATCCGATTACCCAATATTAGTCCTAAATAGATCCGATTACCCAATATTAGTTCTAAATAGATCCGATTACCCAATATTAGTCCTAAATAGATCCGATTACCCAATATTAGTCCTAAATAGATCCGATTACCCAATATTAGTTCTAAATAGATCCAATTACCCAATATCAGTCCTAAATAGATCCGATTACCCAAAATTAGTTCTAAATAGATCCGATTACCCAATATTTCACAGCCACTTTACAACCAATATCGGCCCTATATAGAATTATCAGATTCATCTGATATTTTATATTTATTAACCAGCCAATATAGGTCCTATATTGGCCCCATCAAGGCCGATATTGTCCCTAGATCGGACCAATATTAAAAAATCTAAACATGACAATACTAGTTCATCCGTACATGTTCATATAGGACCCATAGGGACCCAATTTTGCCCCCAACTGGTGCAAAGGTACTTGTGGCTAGGGTATAACTAAAATACTTAAAATTTCTAACTAAAATGGTTTAAAATTATGTAACCCATTTTCGGCCAAAGGCGAGTAACTGCACCATTTCAATAAATATATTTCATTAACCCTGTAATATATACTTTTCACTAATTTTATTTTTCGTTTATTTTAACGAGATTTTGAAGAAATCTATAAATTATTAGTAATTGAATTGGAGTAAACACTTTCGGTTGAGAAATTTTTAAAATGAGTTAGTTTTTTAACTTGAAATGCTATTGACGAATTCGACTTTTTGAAAATGTATTATTATTCCACTTGAGGTTAAACATATCTTTTTATTATAGATTAAAGTTGCAAATTCTGTAAATAAAATTACTAATTAAGATCCATTACCATACTGCACTATTACCATTATGCATTTTGTTACCATTTATGCACTATTACATTTATTAAATAAAGTTTTATTTTTCATGCACGAATTTTTTTTTTTTTTTCTAGTCTTTAGTGAATGTAATTTAAGCATATTTTAATAAAAATATTATAAAATTTTATAAAATTTTATAAAATTTTATATAATTTTTATGCTTGGCCTAAAATTTGCTAAATAGTTATCACTAGCCAAGCCCTAACTAAATTAAAATCATGGATATTTTTTTTTTTTTTTGTTCAAACACAACAGCGCCATGTCGGGCCATAAGGTCTGAGAGTCTCTAGTCTAGTGTTTTATGCATTTCTGAGTGCCCCGAAAATGTTATAAATGTTTTTGTGTTTTTCTATTAATAATATATGATTCTTAAGAACTGTTCCAGAACATTCTTAAGAACTGTTCCAGAACATGTTCCAAAAATTATTTATTCTGAAATTCTCTTACGATTCTTAAGAATGTCAGGACAATTCTTAAGAATTTGTAGAACATAAAAAAAAATAATTTATTTTGAAATTCTCTTGGGATTCTTAATAATTGCCCCGGAACATTAAAAAAAAATCAAATATTCTGAAATTCTCTTACGATTCTTAAAAAACCAAAACGATTCTTTAAAATGGTCTTTGAACATGAAAAAAAGAAAAAGAAAGAAAACATTATTCTGAAATTCTCTTACGATTTTAAGAATGCCAGAAGGATTCGTAAAAATTGTCCTGGAACATAAAAAACTCAATTTTTCTGAAATTCTCTGACGATTCTTAAAAATTTGTGAAACATAAAAAATCACTTATTTTGAAATTCTCTTAAGATTCTTAAGAATTGGCCTGAAACATAAAAAGAAATCAATAATTCTGAAATTCTCTTACAATTCTTAAAAATAACAAGACGATTCTTTAAAATGCCAGGATGATTTTTAAACTGTGTCCTGGAACATAAAAAAAATCATTTCTCTGAAATTCTCTTTCCCTTAGCAAAATAAGTCTTTTTCACTATTTATATGCACGACTTTAGTTTCACAAACTTTAAAAGATCTTGTATTTAAATAAGCATATAACTAAATTGGAAT
Source organism: Parasteatoda lunata (assembly GCA_949128135.1). Taxonomy (NCBI): domain Eukaryota; kingdom Metazoa; phylum Arthropoda; class Arachnida; order Araneae; family Theridiidae; genus Parasteatoda; species Parasteatoda lunata. The sequence goes on along the minus strand of OX421981.1, from coordinate 28,960,179 downwards.
AATTGTATTATGTTTATTAAACAGCAAATTATTTTGCATATAGCTAACGAAAAATTGTAAATTAGAAGTTTAATCTCAAGTTTATTTTCATTTAATATTTTTATAATTATTATTCTATTTTGAACATCTAATAATAATTTAAAACTTACCAGTCTCATTATTTATCTAAATTATACCTTCGACATCATAACCCTAGGAGTATATGTATAAATTATATTACTCTTAAATATAAATTATACTATACTCAGAATTATATTATATTTATAATTACATTTAACCTCAATTGATATTTTTTTTTATTTCAATCAATGCAATATCACATCATCCTTAATAGTATATTTGTAAGTTTTATTATACTCTTAAATATAAATTATATAATATTCTTATAAATATATTATACTCTTAATTATATTGTATTTATGTATTATATTATACTCTTAATTATATTGTATTTATATATTATATTATACTCTTAATTATATTATATTTATATATTATATTATACTCTTAATTATATTATATTTATATATTATATTATACTCTTAATTATATCATATTTAAAAATTACATTATATTATATTCTTAATTATATTATATTTATAATTACTGTTATTCTCAATCAATCTTTTTATTATTTATAATTCTATTTTGAACATCAAATAATAATTTACAAACATACCCGTCTCATTATTTCTCTAAACTAAGTAGCTAATTTATCAATCGAATAAAAATTGAACCAATTTTATTTACGCAGTTAAAAATGAGACACCCTATCAAATATAAAGTTTCATTTTGAATATTTACTATCTAGGGAACTAAGTAGCTAATTTATCAGTCGAATTAAAATGTGTGCAATTTTATTTAGGTAATTAAAAAAGAGATACCCTCCAAAATGAAGGATATCACATTGAATATTAACTATCTATGGAATTAAGTTGCTAATTTATCAGACGAATAAAAATTGAAGCAATTTAATTTGCGTAGTTAAAAAAGTAACATCCTCCAAAATATAGGGTTTCGCATTGAATACTAATTATTTATAGCAATTTTATTAGCATAATTAAAAAAGGAGATGCCCTAATAATATAGGGCCTCATAATAAATATTAACTATCTATGGAACCAAGTAGCTAATTTATTAGTCGACAAAAAATGTAAGCTACATTATTTACGTAATTAAAAAAAAAAAAAAAAAAAAAAAAAACTTAAAGATCCGCTTTTATCCAACTTTCCTCTTCAAGTCAACTGATTCGAATTTATAATCAACCTATTCAAGTCAATAGATTATTAGATTATTATAATCAAACATTAATTCGAATCAATTTCAATATAAATCAAAGGATTTTAATCGAATCTATGTTGGTATTGATTTGAATACACATATTTTAACCAGTGGAATGTAGATTAGAACTAATGCACAGATTAGAATTATTGGTAATAATGTAAAAACGAGTTTATAGTATGCATACATATCTATTGATACGAACCAACAGTTTATAATCAACTGAATCAAATAAACAGATAAAAATCACTTATTTGAATCAGTTTTTAAAGGAATCTGTGGATTTTATTCTAACTAATGGTTTCAATCAATAATATTAATCAATGTAAAAATAAGTTAATATTGCGCATATTTATCAATTGATAGCAGTTTATAGTCTGCTGCTTCAAATCAATTAGTTAAATTCACAGATTCAAATCAATTTTGAAAGGAATTTGTAGATTTTATTCTAATCAAGGGTTCTATTGATTTGAATCAATGGATTAGAACCAATGTTCTCCAATCATTGATTCACTGAAAACAGCTAATTCAGTTTGAATAATTATCTTATTCAAACCGTGTGAATGATTCAAATTTTTGATTCAATAACAGATTGTCTCTGTTATTTGAACTCAAGTTGGAAATTTGATTCTCAAAGAACACTTTATAACATTTGATTTGACACCCAGAAAATTAATACGAAAAGTAACATTTACCACCTTTATCTGACAAGGTTATCTATTTATAAAATCATTACATAACCAAACGATTCATCAATTGCATCTTATTTCATTCTTTTCATTTCATTTTTCTTCTTTACTTTTCTTATTAATCATCTTACAATTGGGTGTATCGATCAAGTTTCTCCTATTACAATTATAAACAAGTGAATTACCATACCGCAATTTTTTCCCCTTTAATCCAGTTTGAAAGTGAAAACTTCTTATTATTGTTTACATTGCATTTCAAACATACTATTGACGCAACTAATTTACAAACACAGGTTAGGTGAAAAAATTAATTTAAAGGGGTATATACAAAACACAGTTTTTATTCGCCTACCCTGATCAAGATCAAGGTTAAGATATCTTAATTACATTCATTCTCAGTTATTTTAATTTCATGGTCAGCAAATTAGTCTTCGGCCTCCAAACACCATTTTCCTTGAAATTCTTCTTTTCTATTGAAGCATATTTTCATGTACAATAACCAGTACATAAAAATCTAGCACTACTATATATTTTCTGTTTTCCAAATTACAATTCACGCAGAAATTTCATTAAATCGCTCGTAATTAAACGAAAATGACATGCTAACCTACTGAAAGTGATTGCGTTAACGCTGGACGAGTTAAAGGAAGATGGATTTTTAATTATGTTATTACAATTCTACACAATAATTTATGGAAAATTGCAATATAGGCTATATTTCTTGAACCTCGCATTAGTTCAGTTTTTAAAATATAGGTTTAAGCCATTTTAACGATGTAGTGGACTTTCAAATGGTAACACAAACTTTAACCGACTTTTTAAAATAAAAAAAATTAACGATAAATGAATAAATTTTGTAATTATATTATTACACTTAACTACGATTACGCATTATAATTCGCATTATATTCTCTATGGTTCAAAGGGGTGACCTCATATATGCAAAATCATTAGTGCAGACAATGATAAGTTATGAAATCAAGCACAAAAACGTGCTTTCTCTGAAAAATCATGAATTTTTTTTCGATAGATTCAGATTTATAACTCCCAAGACATAGGGTGTAGCCGCAATCTGGGAAATATGGTTCCAATAGTTTGATTAGAAGAGCAGTTCTAAGCTTGGATCCCTTAATGTTTATTTGACTTTTCACTCATTTTGAAGAATCTCGAGATTCTTCAAAATGAGAGTTCTTCTTAATGTTTATTTGACTTCTCGAGATTCTTCTCGAGAAAGAATCTCGATAAAGATTTTTTTAAGTGAATTAAAATAAAATAAACAATTATAAAATTCGTTCATCTAATGATAATTCTACGCAAAATATAACTTTTAGTATATGTTTAATATTTTTTGTTATTTTATTTGATAATAGTCGAAAAAAATGTTGAATAGTATGATATATAATTTTTCGCATCATTTTAATGAACGCAAATTTAAATAGCAAAACATAAAATATGAGCGAAATCGGTCGAATAGTTTCGGAGAAATCGAATTTTTAAACAATCGTATTTTTAAAATTCAATTTCTCAGGAACTGACGAAACAAATGTATATTTATTCAAAGAAAGTACGTTTTTGTGTCTGATTTTTTTAACTTAAAATATCGTCTGCACTTCTTAATTAGCATATTTGAGATCACCTTCTCAATTCATTAAGATTAAGTCCTAGAACGTGAAGATTCGATTTTTAGATAAAAAAATTATTCAGTGTGGTCCGTTTATTTTTCGCACATTGTTCAAAGCTATGTTATCGATTGAGTAAAATTTAGTACCATTAAGTGGATATTGAATCAAGTGAATTTCCACGCCTTTGATTATAAGTAAATTACAACTATAATAATTTTGAGAAACTAGTATGATTTATGTATAATATAGCATATCGAATAAATATCCTCCGTGGTTTTAAAGGCCCATACGCACAATTTTATAGCAATTTTCATCAACCATTTTCTGGTGACTTAAAGGGTAGAGCTCTTGCCTCCGATTAAAGTGATCTAGGTTCAAATCTTAGCGATGGCTGGTATATGCGAGTACTGCTCGCGGCTGCGTAATAGCAGATCCTACGCGATATAAAGACACAGTTTGGCGACAATTACAATTGGCATTGAAGAAGCTGTCTTGACAATCGTCAAACAGCTGTGAGCTGATATTTTTGTTTTCGGAATAATTCATTTAAAAAGTTTAAGATGGATGCTACGATTCTTAGTTTTAAAACAATAAATAAATGAAAACTGATCTTTTGTAAAATTTTTCGCATTTTATCACTAAAAAAATAAACTACTGTGGAAATTCGAACTTTAATGAATTTTTTCAATGATATACCATCTCGGATCGACACATTTGATGTAAATATCTGCACATCTTGGATTTTAGTTTTCGATGAAATGCGACTAAAACACTTCTTTGCAGGTTCTTGTTCTTTAGCTATATATTGTTACGAATCATATTTGTATAATTTGATAGTAAATTGAGCTTTATCAACGTAGAAAAAAAATCATGAGTTGCAGCGCAGTACTCCCAATAAAAGGTGATCCACTAATAAAAAATTAAAGACTGTCAGTGCTCTGCTCACATTCACATAATTACTACTGCATTCACAAGAAAAAGATATAAATTTGTGAGAACGTCAATTATTATTATTTTATTTCTTTTATTTGTGATTTAATGTCAAAATTTTGCATTAAATAAAAATATTATATAGCATATAAAATATAACACTTGACACGCATAAAACCACAATTTATTATTTTTTGTTGCTTATTAACAATTATTTAAAAAAAAAAAAAAGAGAGAGAGAAAAATAGCCGCCTTGCTATAGCGTTGAACCAATTGTTTGTGTTTATATGCGTTTTGTTCTGTTTACTATTCATAGGAGCGTTTAGACAGTTTTTTTTAAATATTATTTTAGAAACGTTGTAATAAAACTAAATGGAAAATTGTATTTTAATACGTTCATAACCCCTTCAATTTTTTAATGACTCTAATTAAATATATTCAGACTCCAACTCCCAGTCGCTCCACTTAACCACTCAATAAATTTGAATTTTTTTTTATAATAACTTCACAATATCTTTTGTTCTTAAAAAAAAAAAATTATAAATAAAAAAAACTCGAATGTTAATATTAAAAGTTTAGAAACTATCATTCAATCGTTGAAAGTCTATTAAAAACTGTCTGATCAATTTTATAAAATTCATAAACAATTATGGAAGTGGAATCAAATTAAAAACAAACATTACTTCATAATATAAATTTTAAATGTATGTAAAAAATATTATTCGGACTGCAATTGATTATTAAATTCTCAATTCAAAATCCATGTTCCTTCATTGGAACAAAGGCACGTAAACAGTCAAAGGATAGGAAATGATTATTAAAAATGCTTACTAACATTTCATGAACTATTAAATGATTTTGCATTGAATAATATTGCTTTAATTAGTAAAATTCGGCTTTTAAAAAATATTTTAAAAAATATTTATAAGCAATTAAATAATTATGGAAGTGGAATCAAATTAAAAACAAAAATTACTTCATAATATACATTTTAAATGTATGCCAAAAATATTATTCCGACTTTAATTGATCGTTAAATTCTCCACTCAAAATCCATGTTCCTTCATTGGAACATAGGCACGTAAACAGTCAAAGGATAGGAAATGATTATTAAATATGCTTACTAACATTTCATGAATTATTAAATGATTTTGCATTGAGTAACATTGCTTTAATTAGTAAAATTCAGCTTTTAAAAAATATTTTTAAAAATATTTATAAACAATTAAATAATTATGGAAGTGGAATCAAATTAAAAACAAAAATTACTCCGTAATATAAATTTTAAATTTATGTAAAAAATATTATTCCGACTACAATTGATCGTTAAACTCAAACTCATAATCCATGTTCCCTCATTAGAACCCATTTCCCAAGTAAAAATTTAAAAAAAAAAAAAAAAAAAAAAAAAAACTTTTATTATTATTATTTGAAAGAAATACAAAAATAAAACTCATTGTTTTCGTATTAAAATATCGAGGAAGTATAGAATGATTATGTAGACATTTGATACTTATGCTAAATTTAAAATCTGCAAAATATATCTAATACACCAGCCTAACTTTCGCAAAACTAATATTCCTTTATATGTTGGTTTAGTTTAAATGTGTATAATAGACCTGCAAACGCTAAAAATAAAAAAAAATATATTATTTATTACATTCAATTAATTCGTTGAATCTAAGCACACTACTTTTTTAAAACCGTCATTGAACAGTCCACCCAATTTTGAGTTTACGACTACCAATATTTAACTCCTTAGCCTCGTAATTTTGAACCCTATCCAAAAGACGAGGGAACTGCAAAAGATTGAGGAAGTCTAAAATTCCTTAAGTATTCGGAGAAATATTCCTTTGTGGAGGATTTATTAATAAACTAACCCGCATTTGCGTTATACGGAGTAGAAAACCACGAAAACCTCCCATGGTTTGCCTGATGGCAAGAGGAGACCAACAAATACTTTAGATTACCACATATATAATTCTCACTTTATTTTTTTTCGACCTATGTAGTCAAGTGCTACGCAACTTTTGTCAAAATCATCTAATCAAGAATTTATAGCAGGCATCCTTACATTACTGCATGCAGCTGATCATGAGTACTCAACATTGCTCAAAATACTGCTCAAGACTGAAACAGGTTAGTAAAACTGAGTTTTGTTGCTCAGTTTTTAACTATGAGCTTCCTTATACCGTATTTTATTTATTTATTTATTTCGTCAAAAACATTCTTTTGCACTAATATCACAAAATTCAGACATTACGTGAAATTTTAGACTCCTTTTATAAAATTTGAATCATGTAATGTAAATAAATTAAACATATTTTTTGGCCCAAATACTAATGATGCTACTTGATTAAAAGCTTCATTTTCTTCATAAATATACAAAATGGAAATAACGATAGACAAGTTTCAAGGGCTCAAAAATAGGCGCCCATTTTCATGACTCGCCAAGCGTGAATAAGAGGAAACAGAAGTGAAAGTGGTTTATTTTTTATCTGTTTTTCTTCTTTTTTCACTCTCGGCTACAATGGTTTTTCTAGTTTTATTTTTCGCCTTTATATTTCCATTTTTCGTTTGCACTTTTACGTTTTATTTTTTAAATCACTTTTGTTACTTCGCATTCACGTCTGACAAGTCCTGAAATTGGTTGCCTGTTTTTAACCGCTTGAAACATGTCAGCTTTTTTTCCAATTTGCATAATTAAGAAGCGAATTAAGCTTTTAAGTTTCAAGTAATATCTTATACCGCTTCAGTTTCTTGGAATTATTTATTTAATACAAATTATGCCTTTTTGTTGCAACCGTTGAATCAATAATCTTAAAAAATAACTCCATAAAATGAAAGAAAAATAACTTCTGAAGAAAAAAATTCTTTTATTATGCAATTTTAAATTTGCAAGATAATTTAAAACTCTATAAAAATAAAAACAATTATGCTTTTTATAGCGATAAAAAAAATTTTTTTTTTTTTTAAAAAGTATTATTTTTTTATTCAATTGCAATTTAAAAACTCAATAAATTTTAAAAATAAGATGGGCTTAACTGCTATAAAACTAAACAAATTGCAGAATTGAAAAATTTAAAGAAAACCCATTTTGCGACAATAAATAAAAATAATATTTATTGTCACAAATTCGTTTTTATAAAATACTTTTTTATTCCATTTATCTCGATGTAAGATTTTAAAGGGTTTATTTGTAAAAATCAAGAAATTTGCATTGGTTAATATTCTACCACTTCATAAAATAATTTTTCAAAAATCGAAGCAGTTGGCTTCTCTGTAAATGTGATGTTGAGACGTGCTTTGAATGGGGTTTAAGCCTCAAATTAATGTTAGTGGCGCCATCTATAATCCAAACTAAAAAGCTAAGCAAACAGCCTGTAAAATATTAAAGTTTCTCTCGCTTTCATTCTTTCTTTTAATAAATATATATATATACATGCCTGAGTATGTTTATGATTTTTATTTCAAAGTATATTAGGTTCTTTGGTATTTGAACTGGTTTGAATGGGAAATATAATTATTTTTATTACTTATATTTATGCACAAGAAACTTTATTTTTTTATTATTTTCCTGCAGCAGAAATATATTTACCCAAAATAAAAATAAAAAAGATTTATAATTAATAATTATTTTATTATAATTATTTTATTATATAATTAATATTAAGTTGGTGCATCTGAAATAAAAATAAAGAATAAGCTGAAATATTTTTCTTTTCCCAGAAAAACTTTAAAAATCTTTAGTACTGCCATCTATTGCAGAAAATTGAAATGAAAATTAGATTTTCCAGCCAAGTGCTCATTTAAAAAGAAGTCCGTTTTTCTTGACTGGTTGCGCTATCTAGCGACAATCATAGTAAAGACAATAAAATGTCTTTTTGTCATTAAACGAATTGGAATAGCTGTCTGTTATGGAACACTTTGCACTGATTTCAAATATATAAAGAATTTTTTTCGTCACAGGCAAGGTCTTTTGTAATGCGAAATTAAAACATTTTTTTACTGTTATTAAAACTTTAATTTTATTCAAGTTACTTACATGCATTAATCTAAATCAAAATGTAATTTTTAAGAATTTTCATCTTAATTGCCATAGGAACATTCTTTTCTACTAAATTCTATTTTTCTTGGAAATGATTTTTTAAAATTCAAATATCTTATTGGAATCGCTCCTTTACTTGCCCATATTCTAGCTACAAACATTTACATATTTGAGCTAATCGAAAAACTTTTGTGCACAGTTATAAAACTCGTTTAGACAACCAACGAAAATTCGATGAAAATAATTTGGAATAATTATTCATTATTTTTCATTAGTCGAAAAAATTTTGGATTTTTTAGAGCATTTTTTAGATTTTAATTTTCCTGCAATATCAGAGAAATATAATTATATATTTCTTTCCAATTTTATTAGAAGAAAATAATTAAATCACTTTATTTCGTTGATTTGCTTTTACAACAATGTCTAATTCTTAAATTAGAAAAAAAATGAAGCAGGAGTAATATTGACATCGCTTTTTACAAGAAAAAAATAACATTCAAAATGAGTTTAAAAATATTAATAGTATCACGGCCCACAACGATACAGATACCACGTGGTAGTGGTAGGACTATGCACTCTTTAAAATAAATGGATTCCATGAAAAAGTCTTCCTACAAGAGCCTTTAATGTGACTGATGCACGTTAAATCTGTCGAGTCGCAAATTCCCATCACAAATCAATACCTCTGAGGGTACTGGATTGGTGGATCATGATTTTGGATGGCATATTGAATCCAGAAAACAAGAAAATTTTCAGATTTTTATTAATGGCATATGAGTTTTAAATAAGATTTTAGGAAATGCTTAGACAAATTATGACAATAATGGTTTTAAAAAAATGAATTTAGCGGATCATACAAGAAAGTTCAAAATTGGTGCACCAGTAAAAATATTATTTGCAAAAATCCATGTACGAAAAGCAATATCTAAAATTTTTTTAAAATCTTATTAATGCCTTCGTTTTTATCATTTTATTATCAATTAAAATCGTTAATAAATTGAAGAAATAAGTTTTGTATTCAAATAACTTAGCCACGCACGGTCAAACATTGAAGAATAATATTCCTGCAGACTTCAAAACGAACCACTTTTTTTTGGATGAATTTTTAAATGATACTAAATTAATAGAATTTAATGCATCAATTTCATGTCCGAGAGTTCGTGGGTTCGAACCCCACCGGCCGAAGACTGCCCGTGTAGTAAAGTGACTGATGCACGTTAAATCTGTCGAGTCGCAAAAGTCCTCCATGTTCCCATAACAAATCAATACCTCTGAGGGTACTAGATTGGAGATCGATCGTTCTCTGATTCAGGTCAAAATTACGATCTGTGGATGAATGGATGTATGAATGGGTCCGTCCTATAAACGGGCGTGACGGATGGTATGGCAGAAGTCGAATTCTTGGCCATAGATGGCGCCACTGGAAAACAAGAACAATCGCACCCCCTCTGCCTAAACAGACATACGTCAACAACAATTATTAATAATGGCAGAAAATAGTGATAAAAATAATATCCTTGAAAAGATTTTATGATTTAGATAAAAACATGACGGATCAGATCGGTTCATTTTGTGGAGCCGAATTTTTGCATCTTCTGGAGAAGAAAAAAAAAAACAGTGAGTGCTATCCACTTTCTTTACCTCTGTAGCAAGTCGCTATTCCCATGAATATTCGCCTTATTGGCCTATTATGGCCACAGTATAACATGAAGCAAAGAACTCGCGCATTTTTTTCGCATTCGAGATTTTAAAATCATATTTAAAAAATTCTATTTCACTAGAAACCTTAAACGGCTTAGCTCTCTTGTACAGTATGAAAAAAAAAAAAAAAAAAAAAAAAAAAAAAAAAAAAAACAGGACATCCTGAATAACTTTTAATCTAATGGTTGGATTTTTTTTTTATTTTTAAAAAGACATAAAAGTGTATTTTCTCTGGGTAAACTTACCTTTTTTCGACTGATTTGAATTCCTAACCTGCAAAATATGAGCGGAAGCCGCAATCCGGGAAATAATAGTCCCAATAACTTGGTCAGGAAAGCGGTCGAAAGTTTGGACTCCTTCATGTTAATTTTTATTTTTACCTATTTTTCCATGTCTCAAAAACTTTTCATAAGTGATTTTAAAAATTATTGCACACAATTATAAAATTGTTCTATTAAACGATAATTCGATGCAAAAAAATTTTTTAATAATTATTTTTTTTATATATTTAAAATTAATAATAGTAGAAAAGTTTTGAATTTTAAGGTATACAAATTATAGGTCATTTTAAAGAATGTAATTTTATAAGGCAAAATGCGAAATTTGCACGAAATCGCACGAAAAGTTTTTGATAAATTGAATCTTAATAAGGCGTATCGTTAAAATTTGATTTCTCAGAAAACTTCCGACCAATTAAGTTCAAATTTTATACTTTGTCATATAACATTAAATTCTTTAAAATAATTTATGAAAAATACAAATAATTAATAACAATAAATATGAATAATTAAAATTGTGTGCCAAAAAAATTTCGATTCGCTTAAAAAGTTCTCCAGATATGGCGAAAAACGCAAAAAGGAAAAGAACATTAAAAAAAAAAAATAATAATAATTAAATAACCAAAAGAAAAAAAAAAAAACATTAAGGGGATTAAACTTTCGACCGTTTTCTTGGCCAAACTATCGGGACTGTATTTTCTTGATTGCGGCTACTTAAAATATCATAACTTAAAATACCCTATACACTAATTAATTAGCATATTTAAGGTCATCCCCGTGAACGTGGAACCCCGTGAAGTCCTAGTATGTGGAAAATCCGATTATTAGATCAAAAGTTATTCAAGGCGTCCCATATTATTAAAAAATTACTTTTTCTGAAAATACAGTTCTGAATGCTCCATAAAAAAGACTAATTTTGACTAAAGTTAAAAATTGAAGTAAGAAATGTTTTCTTTGCTCTTACTCAATCCATCTCTTTTGCATATTATCAATGAAAATTAATAAGCAATTCGTTGCGTAATAAATTCAATTAATTGATGAAAAATAACTGTTAGACTTTTTTTTACTTTATTACAATATAATATTGAAATTATTTCAGTGTTCAACATTCATGAAAAGTAAAACTAAGATTATTAATTTTAACCCCCCCCCCTTAAATGACATTCGGGGTGTGCCACTGGTTAGGAATGCCAAATGTTATAAACCAGAAGAAAAAAAAAACGATTAAGCAATAATGATGAAAACAATGATGGTTATAGCCAATCAAATAGGTGTATTTATTGAAAAGTCTGGCAGCCAAGCAACCGCCTGGAGCTCTAGGGTTAATGATGGTTGAAATGGACAACAGGTGGCGTATAGCCAAAGCCACCGAGAAATAAGGCCATTGAGATCACCAAGGTCTTTTAGTGACGTCACAAACAGTGGTGTATAGCTGATAAGCGATTAGAAGTCAATTTCAAATATTTGTCATTCATTTGAACAACAGTCCCGTTTGCATGTAAACTCTCTTTACATCTATAGTATCCCCAAAAAATTTTGAACGCGCTGATTGGATTTTTTTTGTAGATCCTCCCCAAAATTATTTCTCATAGTTAGTTCACAAAATGTAAATCAATCATAAATCAATTCCAGTCTATTTATCATACTAATTTTAAGACAAATGTTAAAGTTTTGTATAAAATATTGAATAGCGTCATCAATGGTCTTTTAATAATAACACAATTATTTAAATCCAATTTGCTTTAAATTTTATTCTAATATTTTTCTTAATTTGTTTAAAATATTTTTTGTACTTTTCAGTATATTTTTTAATGTTAAATGTTATGAATTTCAGGTAAATGCAAGGTAAACAACCATGTTTTGATAAAACCTCAAATCTCCTTATGCACTTGAAATTAAAATCTCTTACTTAAATTTATTAAGTATGAATGCAGAACCATTCAGTTCAGTTTGAATTTATTATATGAGATTTTAAAATTTATATAAATATTATTGTAAAATTATGCCTTATTATTTGAAGAAGATTTTAGCATATCTTAAAAGAAAATATTATTTTATAAAGGAATCTGATTTCCTTGTTGATTTATTGTTCAACATCACTCTTATAGATATTGATTCCGCAAATTCCTTTACCCGCTAGTTGCAATCTTTTAAATTTAGAATATTGCTTCTAAGTGTAATAATATCTGATGTAATAGTTTCCAATTCTTTTTTAAATGAACAAGGCAGTTTCTTAGGTGAAAAAGCCGAAATTTCAAGTTTGAAAAACAAAAGCTGGAGTTCAGAAATGCAATGCTGCAAGTAAGAAACATGGCAGAATGAAATAACCATACGTCACAGAAGGCGTTGCCGAGAAATCCAATCAGTGCGGTCAAAATCTGTTGGGGATACTATAGATGTAATGAGAGTTTACATGCGTCCCGTCTATGCTATATGCATGTCTAGTTCCAAAATGCAAAGGGAACTACAAAAATGGGCCTAAAGTAAGTTTTGAGTTTCCGAAAAGGGAGGAAATCGAACGAAAATGAATTAATGGATAATGAGAAAGTTATCAAATAACTGTTATTAGTCGAGTAAGTGTTATTTATCTTTTATATTTTAATATTCGCTTTTACACACTTTATAATAAGCTTTTTAATTACATAATAAAATATAAGTTGTATTAAGAATTACAATATTTTAGGTATGTTTATCGTTAGTGATCGAATATTAGAATATAAAACTAGCAAGGCACTCGTACTTTTGCAAAACTTTTAGACGTGAAATAAAACAAATTTAAGCATCATTTATCTTGTTTAAATATATGTTTAAATAAAAAAATATCAAATGTCAGTAAAGAGTTAAAATTTTTATTATTTAAAAAATTAGTAAAAAACGCTTTAGTTCTATTTTTGAAAGAAAGAGAAATTAATAACAATGTTGATTGGTATTTAAAACTTATTTATACTTACGAAACTTATCTATACTTACGATACAATAGCTTACGGTGAATAAAAATTCATAAACATTCATACTTGGAAGCAAAAAAACTCCGGAACATGAAATCATTTTAATAAAAAAGGAATTTAATTCATTGTTAGCAACTTTAATTAGTTAGTTTAACTCATAAGCCAGGAAGAGTTTATGTAAACAAGCTTTAAAACAATAATATATAAGTTTATACATATTCATTCTATCTTATATATAATGCATTAATTAATGAGATGCATCTTATCGTGTAACAGGAAAGATGATTTTAATAAATGCCTTTATATTTTTTATGGATAGTGTTTTCTACACTAGGGAGCGCTGCAAGCTCTATACCGCCTATACTTCAGGGCTACTGTTTCCCGTGTATTTTAAAGCCATTTGGCTCACAACGTGATCAAGACTGTAAGCATGCGGTTAGGGAAGTAATAAAAACGTGAAATATATGTCAGAAAAAGAATTATTATGAAACAATTATTACCTTGTTACGGATATACAATCTTTAAAACTAGCTTTTACCTAAACAGTGATTTACAATACCACATGCAATAACTAATAAAGGTGTCACTATATAATAAGAAAAAACAATATGCTTATATCATTTTATTAATGTTAAAATTATAAAGGGTATATAATTTTAGCATTAATTGTAAAACATTAGTGTTAAGTAGTAGTAACATGTCGTTTCATCAATAATAAATATGTAAATCTAACATTTGAAAAAAGAATCGTTATAAAACACTTCTTACCTTGTCAATAATATATACTAACTTTCAAATTTAACCCTGAATTATAATGTATAAACTTAATCTTCCTCCTTGAACAATATGCTAGCACTAAGATGGTGCATAGCTTGCAACAAGGACAAAAAGTAATAAACAAATGGAAAGAGGCCAAATCAGGACTGCAAAAAAAGCAAGTTATTCAAAATCTAGCAACCATGTCACATTTTTTAACAATATATCTATAAATAAGTAAAACAAATTTTCACTTCAAACTTACCAGAATTAATTAACAACATTAACATCTTATGAAATAAGGCAGATTTGAGCTCAGAAATTACAATTTATTTCTTTTATTGAAAACAAAAATTTCCGCTTGAAAATATTTAATTAGCTGTAGTAAGCAGTTGCAAACTTTCTAACCGAAACTAGAGCAGGTATTGTGCTCGAGATTGTTATTGTTTACATTTATATTGAAAACACCATCCATATCTTAATTTTTTTTTTTTTTTTTTCAAATTACGATTAACAAAAACTTGTAGACAATTTCAAATGTAGTTCATAAAAAAATATTCAATATTTTCTTGTCTTAATGTTTTTAATTATTAAAAATTTTCTGCTCCAAAATATTATACTAATGATTTTCTAGAGTAATCTCTATTTTGGGATATTTTTTTAATAAATCTTTTAAGAAAGATTGTCATCAATAAATTTATATGTTAGCAAAATTTAAGATTTTAAAATACTTTACTTTTTTACAATAATCAACACGAAATAAAAAAAGAAATATTTATTTTTTAAAATAATAAATACTATTTTAAAGTTTTGCTATCTTAAGGATCGAAATACTTTGATAAATTAATTATAATTTATTTATTATTATTACTTTATAATTATTACTTAGCTAAATTATTTTGTCCCATTTTAATATTATATGCGTCGTTTATTTGTAAATAATTGCAGTGTTTATGTTTGGATTATTTCGATTGGAATTTAAATGTTAATCATGCGATTTTGAAAGAATTCTTTAGAACCTATTTTAAAATAAAACTATTAGGAATGTGCCAATGAAATTATAATTTCTTTATTTGTCCCTTTTCTTCATGATATAATATATTTTTATTTGTCTCGTATTCGTGTCCTTATTAAAATGTATCATTTCTTTCCTTCAAATGTATGAATAAATCTAATATTTGATTACATATTAGAAAATAATAAATTGTACACTAATAAGGTGTAAATAAGGTATTCTATTGATATTAACAATAGTTATGATGAACCAAGAATTAAAATTGAAAGAAAAAATTCTTATTAAATCATTTTCTATTATGAAATACACATAATATTGCTTCATGAAATGGATCTAACAGTCCTCCTGGATGTTCATTTTATTGAGTTACAACGTGATAAATAACATTGATTTATTCTAATAAAAAGCTAAAAATTCAAAACTTAAAAATATTTAACTGCTATTAAATTAGCTAAAGCAAAAATGTTTTTCTTCGCTCAAAAGTTTGAACTATTTATTAAAGATTTATCTTAATACAAATCTGAATATCGCGTTATCTTATAGTTGGCTAACACTTCGGAGGATGACGTCACAAGTCTACTGAGAGGCCTTGACTCTCGGTGACTATGGTATAGCAGAACCTTTTACCAACTGCAACGCTAGGCGTACTTACACCATTAGCGTGTGGATAGTCACCTGTCAGTTAGTGTCTTAGTTTTCAAACAAATTAAAGTTTTTTTAAACTTCAAAACTATAAGGAACTGAAAACTGCAATAAACATAGTGCCAAACGTAAGTTTCATGCAAAATTTTAAAATATATTTTTGATAATCTAAATGCAAAAAATATTATGGAGGGGGGAAACATCGTAATGCATTTTTATGGATGGTGTTTTCTACACTAGGATGTACTGCAAACTCTTTAATGCCTATACCTTCGGGTTACTGTTTTCGGTGTATGGATGGTGTTTGCAGTAGAAATGTAAACAATAACAATCTCGAGCTGTATAACTGCTCTAGTTCCGGTTAGAAAGTTTGCAGCTGCTTACTACATGTTATTCTATGAGGCGATATTTTCAAACGGATAATTCTGTTTTCAATAAAATCTGTTTTCAATTTCTGAGCTCAAATCTGCCGTATTTCATAAGATATATATGCTATTATGTAATTCTGGTGAGTTTGAAGTGAAAATTTGTTTTAGTTATTTATATATATATTGTTAAAAAAGGTGACATGGTTGCTAGAGTTTGAATAACTCGCTTTTTTGGCAGGCCTCTTTCCATTTGCTTATTACTGTTTGTTCGTGTTGCAAGATGTGCATCATCTTATGTTAGTGTTAATATATTGTTCGAGGAGTAAGATTAACTTATACATTATAATTCAGGTTTAAATTTGAAAGTTGGCTTATATTATTGACAAGTTGTGAGTCAAATGGCTTCGAAATACACCGGAAACAGTAACCCGGAAGTATAAGCGGTATACAGCTTTCAGCGCTTCCTAGTGTAGAAAACGTCATCCATTTTGAAGCCATTTGGCTCACAACGTGATCATTGTGTTTTGGGACTCTCTTGAGTAGTATTTCTTGTATACGTAATTAAAGAATCGGCATTTGAAGTACTTGAGTAGTATTTTTTGTATACGTAAATAAAGAATCGTTATTAGAATCGTCATTTAAAGAACTGTCATTTCACGACATAAGAATCGTTATCTTAAAAAAAGCAAAAACAATCGTTATATCAAACTCTTCTTACCTTGTCAACAATACAACTTCAAAATTTAAAACCTAAATGGTAATTTGCAAAATGAACTTAATCTCGCATCTAGAACAATATTTTAACATTACCATATGATAGTGCATGAATTGCAATAAGAACAAACAGTAATAAACAAGCAAAAAGAGGTCAAAAGTTGAAATGGGACTGCCAAAAAAGCGTGTAGTCTCTATATCTAGCAACCATGTCATCTTTTTTAACGAATGAACTAAACTAACTTTAACTAAAACGAATTTTCACTTCAAACTTATCAGAATTGCTTAATATCATTAATATTTTATGAAATACAGCAAATTTGAGATGTGGATGTAGATGTAGTTAATTTACGTCGCACTGGAGCTGCACAATGGGCTATTGGCAGCAAATTTGAGCTCAGTAATTATAAAACTTATTTCTTTTATTTAATACAAAATTATCTGTTTAAAAATATCGCTTCGCTGAATAAGCTGTAATAAACAGCTGTAATCCTACAACCGGAAATCGAGCAGGTCAAAAGCCCGAGATTGTTGCTTACAGGAGGAGAGGGCAAGGGAAAGCTCTAGACAGAAAGCCCGTCTTCTCCCTAGATGGCGTATTCGAGTGTTACAGTGCGAGGAATGCTTTAAACCCAGACACCCATTCTTAAATACTTGACAAGCGAGCTATAAACGCTTTGCGGGTAAGAGTTTAAAAATTTCCGTCAGTGACTCCATCAACCACTTGACAAAAGAACGCTTACAGATGTGTTCTGGTTTCAAAGTATTCTAACGGTTTCATTAAATCAACGTCAAAAAATCTACAATTCTAGTTATTAAAACAGGTTAGTCTGATCCACTGATTTTTCATTTTTGAATTAAAATGATGGTCTGCTGTCTTTGTGTTGTATGTTATAATTTTTTATTAATCTATTCCTTTAAATATTATTTTCTGAATAAAATATTGAAACACTTAAGGAGGAAATTAAAAAATGCTTTTTGACACAAAAATCTTCTTGGAATATGTATGTTTTATCGTCCATAATATTAATGCTTTCTGGGGTACGAACTGTCACAATCAGTTGGCCGGCCGACAAACAATAAATGAGGTCCAAGGCATGCAAAAATTTTGGACTCCTATTCAGATCCTTTAACCTAGAATTTTTTAGAAACATATTTTTAATACTCTTTTCATTATTTTGTATTAACTTGGTTAAAATAAGTGAAAAATATTATGTTAAATAACATATGGTTAATATAATGGCGGTGATCGCCATTACTGATATTTTAGTGGTAGTTTAGGTATCATCATTGACTTTTGGCCGTTACATATACATCTTAATTTGGATGTAATATGATAATTATATCGAAGGAATGAATAAAATTTTTAAGTAAAAATTTGATTTATTAAGCAAGCATAAGTAGATTTAAAACGGCCATATTCAAAATATAAAATAATAAAGAAAAGAAATCCCTTAAAGGGATCAAAACAACATTCTCTGCATCCGAAATTTTTAGTTGAGATGAATATTCAACCGCAGGGACTGGGGGCACAAAAAAGCATCCCCACTCGCCATAAATTCAAAATTTAAAGTGAATTAATGTTTTTCCAAAGGGCAGTTAGGACCACAGAGGAGACATTCAAGGTTGGCGAATTATCTAAAGATAACATAGCCAAAAATTAAGCCTACCCCTGATAATCAATATTTGGTTTGAAAATACTTTGGTGGTTGGGAATTGCCATCAAGATTGTGAGAATTAGTATAACCATGTAACTGAAACATATTTGGTAAGAAATTAAGAATAAAGAGTTATAAATAGATTTATGTTTTTGATTTGGAGTGACAGTGAATTAATGAGTCGTTTCGATTTGGAGTGACAGTGATAAATTTAGCCGTTAGATTGATTGAAAAAAAATGTCTTTGTTTGCTTTTTATAAATTTTAATAAAAATTAACTAATTGATTTCATTTAATTACAATTCAACTAAAAATGACTAAAAAAATAAGTAAGAAATTAAATAAACTTTAAAAGCTAGGAAATATGTAACGCCTATTGTGGCATCACAGTTATGAAATACCAGTATCATTTTCTGTCTTAAAGGTAAAATCATTCAAACATTGCTTTACTTGTGTGGTTATGTATCTTTTAACTAATAATTAAATAGATGAGCATGATCTAACATCACAACAAACACATTTAATAACAGCCTGAGGAGATACAGAAACTGAAAATAACATAAACAGTTAATACAAAATTTCAGTTATCATAGATGATGCCACATCTCCCTCTTTAAATATTTAGTCTTTTCGGAGCTCTCACAGTTCTCCCAGAGTAAGTCACAACAGTTTTTGGAGATACATAATTCTTCTGAGTTAAGACTGTTGGATCTGGATCAATAATTTCTGGTAAGCTACTTCTGTTATCTCCTTCAGAAAGAGCTTCGGTTGAAGTAGTGAAATTGCTAAAGGTAAGGTTGATTGTAGTCGACGTCCCATCAACAATTCAACAGGACTGTAGCCATTCTTTAAAGGTGTCGTCTGATAACTCAAAAGCCAAGTAAGGATCTTTAGACTTTTTGAATCTTAATTTAATTATCTTCACTGATGCTTCAACAAAACTGTTGCTTTGAGGATACCTTGGATTTGAAGCGATGTGCTTAATACCACATACTTTTGCAATGTTAAGTCTTGAAACTCAGCTGTTCTAGTAACTTCAAACTCTGGTCCATTATCTGATCTTATAACATCTGGAATTCCATGTCTGGCGAAATTCGATTTGTTGTATAAAATTACCTCTTTTGATGTTCAACTATCCAGTTTTGCCACTCCTGGATAACGTGAGTAAAAATCTGTTACTAATAAATACCATTCTGCTTGGAGTTTAAATAAGTCCATGGCTACCATTTCCCATGATCTCTGAGGAAAACTAGTTGGTTTCAAAGGTTCGAAACAGTTGTTAGCTTCCTGTATACATGAAGGAGTCTTGAACTAATTCCTCTATTTGTTTACTGATGTCAGGCCAGTATACTGCAGAATTCGGTGATGCTCGACATTTGTTAATTCCCATGTGTCCTTCATGTATTTTGCCCAATATTTCTTGCTGTAGTCTATTTGGCATGAATATTCGGTTTTCTCTCATTAACAAGCCATTCTGTATGAAGATTTCATATCTTAGATGCCAAAAGGGTAGACAGGTTGGTACTATCTTGTTTTTCTCCGACCAACAGTGAGAAGCATAATTGATCAATATCTTACATGTTGAGTCAGTCTCTTGTTCTAGTTTTATTTGGGAAAGTCCCTCTGAACATATCGGAACAGATTCTATGACTTGATTGATAGAAGCTTCAACTTCCTCTTCCAATGCTAGATTTGGAGCTTCTTGTTGAGGTGATGCTCTAGATAGTGCATTTGCTACATAAAGATTTTCTCAAGGAGTGTGGAATACATAAGAATATCTCCCGAGCCTCATTCTGAGACGTTATAGACTAGGTGTTAAATCATCCAATGATTTTCTGGTAAGTATTGGGACAAGAGGTTTATGATCTGTCTCCAAAAGGAACTTGGTACCCATTAGATAATTGGAATTTTTTTTGTATGCCCGTGCAATAGCACAGGTTTCTTTTTCTATTTGAGCATAATGTTGTTCAGTAAGAGTTAGAGTTCTGGATGCATAAACTACCACTTTGATTGTAGAATCATGTTTTTGACACAGTGTAGCTCCTAATCCCTAAGAAGAAGGGTGAGCTGTAACAACTAATTGCTTGTTGTGTCAAAAATGGTAAATATACTTTCAGATATCATGTCTTTCATCTTCTTTAGTGCACTTTCCTGTGGAAGTACCAAACAAATTTATTCTTTTTGTATAACAGAAAAATCAAAGGTGCCATACTATCTAAAAATGGTGGAGTAAATCTTGCTAAATAATTCGCCATTCCTTAAGACCTTTTAAAGCTTGCAACATCTTACGTTGAAAATGTTTTGGAGCAGATTATATTCTGAATGGTAGACGTAAGAAATGAAATCTGCCAAAGGGTGTGATGAATGTTGTGAGATACGAAGACTCTTCATCAAGAAGTATTGCCAAAAACCAGAATTTTCGTAGCCAAAAGTGATATTCTGTATATATGAATATTCTGTTGAATCATAAGAGCAATGGGTTCATTCTCTTCTGATGCTTGTATTGAGGATTGCCAAGTCAACGCATATTCGTACACTTCCATCTTTTTTTCATACTACAACAGCAGGAGAACACCAAGCAGTAGGTTTTTCTACTTCTGAATAACATTTAATTCTTGCATTCTCTGTATTTCTAGTTAAGTTTTCTTCAGAAGTAGTATCGGAATTCGACGTGGAGAAGTTAGGGCATATGGTTTAACATCACTATTAAGTTCAACGGGGTAACTTCTTTTCAGTAAGCTTAGTCCTTGAAATAATGAAGGAAATTCTTGAAAAGGATTAAAACTGATAATGTTGAGCATAGACTGAGATTGGATATTAGAAGAATTTTAAGGCGGGTTTTCCTATGTTTGGTGTTCTTAAATAACATAAATTTCTTCTAAGCACTTCTTTCAATTATATTCAACATTTTCAAGCAGTTTTCCCATTGAATTCAAGGATGATTTATCGGGGCCAAAAATCACTTTATCTGTACCTTTTAGTTTCGCATGTTTTATTACTCTGAAGGCAATACTGCTTGGAATAACAGAATGGTCAGCACCGCTATCAATTTGAAATTGGATGCATTTTCCTAATATTTTAACAGGACCAACCCACTCATTTGTGTTTTGTGTACTTCCCACTTGTCCTACAAAATCAGCATCACAAATTTCATTGACTCTTTTAATACTAGATAAACAAACATCCCAATGCCCTCTTTTCTTGCATTTTCTGCAATTTGAATCTTTTGCTGGGCAGTTTCTTTTTTCATGTGGCTGTTTACCACACCATTTGCAATTTCTTTTTTCCGATAATTAGTTTTTGAATCTTGATATTTACTTTTAGAATCATGAAAATTACTTTTGTCTGCATTAGTTATTTTAATATATTTCTTCTTTTGACTATTAGTGTTATTGTAGAATTTTCAACTGGCAGTGTATGTTGTTTCTTAACTGATTCCAAAAGACTTACTTTGTCAATTGCAGTTTGCAGTGTAAGTTCAGAATCAAGTTGTAATTTTTCGCTTAAGCTTTGATCTTTTACCCCAACAACTATACGATCACAAAGCAATTCGTCATGTAAATTACCATATTCACACTTGTCAGCAAGAGCATATAAAGCAGTAATAAAATCATTGACAGACTTACTCTCTTTTTGTTTTCGCCGATTGAACTGAGCTCGTTCGACTATTATGTTTTGTTTAACAACAAAATTAGTGTCAAAACTATTCAGAACATCTTGAAATTTCTTTCTACCTGCATCCGATAAACTGAGAGAAAGAAATATATCTTCGGCTTTATCGCATGACATATATAAGTGCGTCTACTTGCTCTTCTGTCTTTTTGATTAGTCCTGAAGCAGTGCAGAAACGTATAAATCTTTGCTTCCATTTACACCATTCTGTCGGAATCACAAATGGAAATGGTTCCGGTGGTGTTATATGATATGCAGGAACTGATGTTATGACGAAGCAATTTCAGAATGCTTTGGAGAAAAGAGGAGTTAAAATGGAAGTAAATGAAAATTGGTTTTACATATAATAAATACATAAGATGATTAAGTGTTTTTTTATAAGACTTTTTTTGTATTTTTATTTTCTATTGTTAAATTAACGGATTGAAAGAATTGCAATTTCACATATTTTTATTTGTGTTTAATATTTTATGAACCAAAATTTGGGTTTTTAACAGCAATTGTCTTTTAAAAAAGAGAGCTTAATGTCAAAATAGTTGAATAATTGATTGATCACTTGTAATTCAATATGTATGTTTATTTATTAATACTTCACATTTACACAGTCCAGTCACATTAATGTGACCACCTGTCAAAAGCCAGAATAACCACCTTTGGCAGAGCAGACCGCTGTGAGATGTGCAAGGAAAGTCAAATAGGTTTAGTCTTGGTAGTCTCTTGTTTCATCTGGGCGGCCAGTAGCACATCTATTTGTCCAAACGCATCTCCGTGTCTTCATTTGCCTCTGTCATCTATAGCTCGTGGTGCACCACATGTGCTACGCCTCTGATTTTGGATAGTGCCATTTTGTCATGCACGGTATACTTTTACCACAGCGGCGCTCAAACAGTTCACAAAATTAGCCGTTTTATTAGCCTTAGTTTTTTAGAGTTTTATCACTCATTCTCAAGAATCAGTAATTTTCTTGAGATTGAGAATTTTCTTGATTGTTTGAACAAATCAGTAATTCTCAAGAATCAGTTTTTAACATCAAGAACCCAATCCTGGAACCTACTGTTGACTACATTTGAATACAACCATCTAACCATGCAATATGATATAAGTTAGTAAAGGTTCGGGATAAGGGTGCTCAACCTTTTTGAGTGAAGGGCCACATGCGCAGCAGATTGGCCTATGAAGGGCGGCATGCCAAAGTATTTAGAGAGGCATATTGACAGCAATTGTAGGTAGTAATTGTTATATAAACATCATTGTTCTAAGCACTAAATTTTTTTTGTCAGTTAACCTTGTAATATCTTTGCATAAAACTAAATACTTTTTAATTAGAAACTGCTAAACTGATTACTTAAGAAGAAGAAAAAAATCAGAATCAATTTGTCAGATAAAATTTAGATATATTGAAATAATTAAAAATGTTGGGAATTTTTTTTTTATCATATTACATAATACAAAAGTTCAGTTAAACATAAATTGTAACATTAAAAAATTTGTTCATAGAATTAAATTGAAAGAAATAAATAAATATTCTAGTTATTAACATAAATGCAAGTTAAATACTTTGATTTAAAGAAAGTTTATAGGGATAAAAATTATTAAAATTAAAACAAAACCCTTACAGTGGAAAATAGGGAAATAGGATTTAGCATTTGGTATACTTTAACTTTAAAACAGAGTGTGTTATTTTAAATTACTTATAAGAAGCAGGGACTGAGAGAGAGGGAAGAAAACATGAATTTTGAAGGAACTATTTTCCTTTATCTATATAAAATTTACATTACTTTTTGAAAAAAATTTTTAAAGTTAAAATTTAATGCAAATCATTTCCCAGCATATGATCATAAATTATATAAAATGGTCTAAGTAGGTAGAAAATGGTTTAAAAAATTTCTAATTGGTTATCCTGTAATTTGCAAAACTTTTAAATATTGTGATAATTTTAGCTATTCGATCATGTGATAGCTTTTTTGAGCCATTAAATGAAAATGTAATAGTTTTGTTTAATGACTGCTCTGTAATTTTAAACAAGCCAAATTCATTTTGGAAAAGAATTTCCTTTTGACTGAAGCTTGTTGTGGCTGGTATTAAACTTAGGGCAAATAACTTAATCAATTTTAGAATCTGTCCTAGATGGTGTTATTCCTTTCCCTATTTTTAAATCACTTGAATACAAATAGCGATGTGTTATTTTTAAATTGCTTGAATACGGATTGCTATGAGTGATTTTAAAATTTCAAAACTAATAAACGTGATGTGTAGTTTTCAAATCGGGGTGCACGGTTTTTAAATTACTAAAAGACAACTCACAACATATGATTTTTAAAATGTGTGAATATGAATTGTGATATGTGCTTTTTAAATATCAGGAATATAAATTGCGGTGTATGTTTTTTGAATTGCGAGAAGAAGAACAATGTATGATATTTTAAAAGCTAGAACACGAATCACAATTTTAAATTTCTTTAATATGAAGCGCAATGAATGATTTTTGAATCTCGTTAATGTTAATACGAGATGCGATATGCAAACTTAAGATCGCGTAGGTTGGGTGTTTGTTCTTAAACTTGCACATGCTCATGGGACAAAATAAATATACACATGTTTTGAATTATTTTTTGCAAAAGGGATCACGTTTAATATAAATGTACGCATCTCTTTTTTTTTTTTTTTTTTTTTTCAATTCTCTTCAGGAAGGTATCAATTTTGTTAAGATACATAATTACTTTTTAAATTACAAAAAGAATTTAAAATAGAATCAAATTTCACTGGTTGTAATATTGTGTTAAAATATCAGGATATTCTAAATCACAAGTAAAAATTCAGCAATAACGGTAAAGAGAAGAAAAAAAACATGTTCAAAAAATCTTGTATATTTTTGTGAAAATCGGTAAAAATTATAGCACGTAGGAAGTTATTATTTTAATCCGCGGTTTCTAAACTCGAATGCAATCAAGTTACAGTATTAAAAATATCAGAATTTTTTTTAATCATGGGGGAAAGCGTAGTAATAACTACCAAAAAAATCATCAAAGTCCCTTGATATTTATGATGAAGTTGGCTTAAATAAAGCACGTCAAAAATTTATGTATTTAAGTGCGAGATTCGTAATTAAAGTTGCAATAGCATATAAAAAATATCAGGACTTTCAAAATATGTATATATATTGAAATGTGTGCACGAATTGTGTAAATATATTGAAATGTGTAGTAATAACTGCCAAAATAACGATTGAAAGATTATTTGACATGCGATAAAATCAGTACAAATAAACCATGTCAATAAATGGTTACATAAGCAATTCTTTACTCACAAATTGTGATGAAAAATATAAAAACACGCCGAAATGCAAAGCAATAGCTGCTGAATAAAGGATTACAAATCATTCAGATTTTCCATGAAGTTTGCATAAATAAAGCGTTTCAAAAATTCAAAAATCGCAATTCCAGAAGCTATGTGAAAATGGGTAGCAATAACTACCGAAAAGTTATTGGATTTATGATGAAATTGGCACAGACGACGAGCGTCAAAAGTAATAACTAAAATTCGTATATTGTAATAATGATGTATTAAAAATATTGGGATTTTTAAAACAATGCACAAATTTGTAGCATTAACCATCAAAAAACTACATCGATTGTGCGTTGAAAACTTAAATGCGTAAATTTCAAATATCCAATTCTTTTTTATTATAAAAAAAACATTTAATTACTTTCTTTTTTTCATTTTGTTCATATTGCGGTCGCGGGCTGCGCATTGAGGGTTTGCAGGTCGCAGGTTGTGCACCCCTAGTTTAGGATAATAGTTTTCATCTTAACATTTCCATAGGGTGACAAATTTTAGCATTTTGTTTTAAAAATATTTAAATGAAATTTAATTAAAATAAAACTTTCAAATTAATGAATGCATAAAATATTTTCTTATGAGTTTATTGTTTTGTAATTTTTTTGACTGCATTTTTTTTTTTTTTACTTATATAGCATGCCACCTGCCAAATGTTTGGTAGGCACTGACAAATGCCCAAATAAGGTAAACTCTTTAAGCTGTATAACCTGTAGAAAATTACAAGAAGAAAAAACTGTTGCAGTATTTGATGACAAACAGAAAAGTGATCTTAGTTTTTTTAGAAAAAAAGAACCTTCTAAGTACCAGCGTGAAAAGAAAAGAATCTACTTGGGAAGGACTAAAGGCAGTGGAAATACTAGTCATTCTGTCTTAATGAGTAAGAAAAATATTAGTGATAAGACTTTAAATGATCAAAATGACATTAACAAATTCGCTCTAATTAAAAAAAAATGTAAGTTGTATGCAGGTGAAGAAAGTGATGATGAAAAAACTGATGAGGAAACTGATTGGGATTCTCCCATAGAGAATATTAATATAAGTGATGATGCTTCTAATAGTGATATCGAAGAGATATATTCTGTGCATCCGTATCTTAGTGATGAAGAACAAGATAAAGAAAAAAGAGTTGTTGATTCGCCATCCAAAGAAAAAATGATTGTTGATCTGCCATCTGAAAATGAAAGTATTGTTGATTTGCTATCTGAAGAGGAAAAGGCTGTTAATTCGCTATCTGAAGATGAACTGGTTGTTAATTCGCTACCGAAGAAGAAACGAGTAATTGATTCTCTGTCTAAGGATAAAAGGGTTGGTTCGATTCAAAAGACTTCAAAAAAGC
The DNA here is from genome assembly GCA_949128135.1 of Parasteatoda lunata. NCBI lineage: Eukaryota > Metazoa > Arthropoda > Arachnida > Araneae > Theridiidae > Parasteatoda > Parasteatoda lunata. The sequence goes on along the minus strand of OX421981.1, from coordinate 28,933,183 downwards.
GTAAGGTTGATGTAATATACCCCCCTGGTCCAAGTTGCAGTTCCACAGTGATGAAAACGCCTTGTCGAATAAAAAGTACTCAAAGCCTGACTAGAAAAATACTAAGTACTTCAAATGGTAAATCTCAAAAGACTGTAAAAACTAGTAAGGTATCAAAATCATCCAGCTCTATTTCAAGATCAAATATAATATACCCCCCTGGTCCAAGTTGCAGTTCTAAAGTTATGAAAAATCCTAGTCGAGCAAAAAGCACTCAAAGTCAAGCAAAAAGCACTCAAAGTCGAGCAAAAAGCACTCAAAGCCTGACTAGAAAAATGTCTAATACTTCAAATGGTAAATCAGAAAAGACTGTAAAAACTAGTAATGTATCAAAATCATTCAGTTCAACTTCAAAATCGCCAAATAAAAAGAGAAGTAAGCATTGAGATTTATTCAAAAAATTTTTTAGCTCATTTTTTATTTAGTTTGATTTTGCATATTTGTCTAATATGTATAATTTTTTTTTAGATGTAGCAAAAAAATCTGCAAGAATTGTTTCTGATGAAGTGAGAAGTAAGTTCAAAATTTTATATACAGGGCTGCTATTAAAAACTAAAAAGGTGACTTAAATTACTATTTTGCAAAAAAGGAGGCTAATGACCACAATTTTTTTTCTCGAAAATGTAGGTAAAAATGGCTACTTCTTACCTATAAGCTACTAAAAATTAATTAGTGACATTTTTCTCTTGCATTACAGGCAAGAACAGTCATTTGTGTATTGTATTTTATGTACAAGTATTGTGTTTTTCACTTTATTTGACCAGTGGAATGTATTTTGCCACAAATATGAGCTATAGTAGGGATGCCAACTTGTTCTGCTTTCTTAATAGTTTTTTTTTCTCTTGTGTTAACATTAAAAATGTTATGTGTGATTCCCAAATAAGTAAATTTGATTTGAAGTTATTTTGACCATGCTACACAGAAATAACTCAATAGCTCCTATAAAACTTTTGCTACAGCTATCGTGACCTTTTTAAGTGCTAACAAAAAATAAACCAAAATTCTACTAAAGTGTTTTTTTTTTTTCAAGTATACCTCTTAAAAAAGTATTTTACAGAAAGTGGAGCCGTTGGCATTTCTGCTATAGGCATGAATTATTACCTGAGAAAACAACCTTTGGACCTGTTTGAGTTTGCTTTCAAAATTTGCGAGAATTTATTTATTTAAACATAATACAGGGTTGCCACAGACTACAGTCAAACTCGTTTATAACGAGCTCGGATTTACCGAGGGAAACGAGAATATTTGGTTGGATCAATGTTAAGTCTATGGAACAGAAGTCGCTTTTAACGAGCAAGACCCGGTTTTAGCGAGCAATATTTTTCTGTCTTGCAATCTTTTTTCTCATCTTTCTAGTCTTTCTGTCTCATCTTTTTTTCAAAATGATAAGAAATGCGCACGAAATAAAAAAAACGCGAGCTGAAACTTAATTGCCCTTATCGCTCTAATCTAAAGCATAAGAAAAGTCACATGAGAGTAAGTGGTGACGTATCGATTTCGCGCCTTATCGGCTGGTTGGGGGGGGGGGGTTAGTTGTCATTAAATTAAGAAAAGTATTTAATTAAATTAATAAATGTAATTAAATTAAGTTAGTATTAATAAAATTTTAAGTAAACTCAATCATTTGACCTCCCAAGCCCCCCCCACCTCTTCTGGTTGCACGCCTACCTTAAGGACCCGTTTATTACGAGCACTCGGATTTAACGAGTACATGTTACGGTCCCTTTGTGCTCGTTATAAACGAGTTCGACTGTACTAAAATGCTACTATTTTTGACCTTAGGCGACTATTGCGACTATTTTGCCTGAAAGGGCTAAAAAAGCAACTATTTTCAGGAATAGGCGGCTATTAGGAGACTTTTTACTCTCAACGAAGTTTTCTTCGCGAAAATGAACGTTAATAAAAGAAAGCAAACTTTTATACAATCATTTATGACCAAGAAGCCAAAAATTTAACATTAGATTTAATAAAGTACTTCTTATTTTTTCTCTCTGAGGGGCAGTTTTGATATATTTAATTGTTTTTTTCTTCTATTAACATTCATATTTTATTGTTATTCGACTTTTATTTAGGTACCTATTTTCTAATATGTATACCTTTTATATTTGTACAAAACTTTTTTTTAATTGGAAAATAGTTTGGACTGGGCGATAAATCGATGTATTGCGATATATCGATTAAACGCATATATCAGTAGGCCGATGTAATGACTTTCCTTTTAGGCGATGCATCAGAAATCTGATTTAAGCTGCCGGAATAAGACTACAATCACAGTTTAACGATTTAATATGCAAGGATCCATGGTTAGGCTAACGCTGTTATCGCACTGACAAAGACGATTTTGATTTCGTCTAGCTGCAGAGATGTAGATAGCTTTTGGCTGTAAAGATGATGCTAGTTTTGTGATATTGAATGAAGAAGAGCGAATTGAATCAGAACTCCCAGTTTCGTGCGAGAATCAGCGTTGTAATATAGAATGCAATGCATAATTTCTTTATGTCCATTTTCGTCTTTGGGATTTTGCATTTTTTGAAGATTATTTTCAATGGGACTTAAGTCATTTTGCGATCGTTGTGCATTTTATTCCGTCAGAAATAATTGTCGGATTTCTTGTATATTATTTTCAGTGAGGCTTTTCCTACTTAGCTAACGTTTCGTCCTGCATTATTTCTTACCATTTTTTTTCCTGTCCGAATTTAACGATTCTTGTCAATTATTTTTGGTAGACCTACTGTTACTTTGCGATTGCTGCACAATCGCTGTTTTCTTAAATTTTTGTTTTGAACTAACTCAATAGATCAATGAAACGAAAATATAAATAAAAAAAGATTCTTTATTGATTTTCTTCTATTATTGTTTTTCATTTTAAGCGATGCAATTTAATGGGGGTATTTCTTATTTGACTTCCTTATAAAAAGTTAGATTTTTTAAATTTATTAAATGTAGATAAGTATAATAATTTGATTATTTTTAAACCAATAAATGTTCAGTTGTTTTTAATTATAAAAAAATTAAATCAAAGCTTACCTTTATTTAATTTGCTTTTATTTTTGAGAAAATGAAAACAAAGTTTTAAAAAAATTTGGCTATTAGTTAAAACAAATAATTTTTTTAAAATTAAATAAAGAGTTTAGTATTGTTTTGACGCTTTTTAATAATTTAACATTAGTACTTAAAGTTTTTTTTTTTTTTAATTTTTATTAAAATTCTTTCAATACTTGTTTGTTTTATAATTCGTTATATAGTCAGTATAATTTTTAAACAAATAAATCTTTAGTCGATTTTATTTTCCAAAAAGAAAATAATAAATAAGTAAAAATACTTTTACATTTATTAAGTACAGAATTTGACCATTAGTTAATACTACATTTAGTTATTTTAAATAAAAAGGGGTCTAATGATGTTTCAAAAGCATGGTTTTTTTCTCTACAAATAATTTAAAAATTTTTTTATATCTAAAGTGAACATTTCTTTGGTTTGTTTTCCACTGTTATTATTTTTCTTTTAATTTTTAATGCATGTATGTAAAATATTTTGTTGCAGTATTATTATTTTTAAATCTTAAATCATTTTTAAATTTAAGAAAATTAAAGTAAAACTTGGGTTTGCTTTTACTTTGACTTCTTTATTATTTTAATTGAAAAAATTAAGCAATGATATTGATGTCATAGTAGAATATGTTTAGAATTAATTTTCTTTTATAATACATTTATTCCTTTTTATTTATTTTTGATTGATTTAAAGATTTCCCATAGGTAATTTTTGAACATATGCTAAATCGCAATACATCGCTATATCGCGATGACCAATTGACGATGTATCACGATTTAAAATTTCTGACATCACCCTGTCCTAATCGTAGTATTTGATAATTAAGCTATAATTTTAGTTATTTGGCTACTATTTTTGATAAATTTTTGTCCCTGTTCAGGCTGCTATTTTCATAGTTTTAGGCGACTATTTTCATGCTTGAGCCTACTAAAAGCAACTATTTTTGTTCAATTTTTGCTGTGGCAACCCTGATAATAAGAAAGTATTGTTGCTTAGGTCTTTTTCTGTGTTATCATGTTTAGGCATTCATTCTGAGCATTTTTTAATGAAAAATTAAGTGCTGTTTTAAGAAATAATATGTTTAGTGATTACTTGCAAAAATTTTATGCATAAAGTATTAAATATTAAAGATTTTTTAATTTGACCATATTTTTATTCTTGCATTTTCATTTCATACAATTTTGTCTAATCAATCGCTCACTAGCTGTTTATTCCCATAAATGTTATAGTATTTCATTTAGAAAACTTATTAGATTTATTTACTCCTTTCTGTAGAGTTTATTTCTTGGGACCACCACCCCCACTGGCCCTACAGCACGTAAAGCTTAATATCTTTAAAACAGTTTTTTTTTATTTGTACAAATTTTTTTATTGAATATCTATTCAATCATCTGAATCACAAATTTTGAGTTTGCAGCCCACAGTCTGCATTCAACTGGCCGAGTTTTTTTGAGCAGTTGATTTTTCCTCATGTTAGATATTTCTAATACAAATGAAAGAACTTACTTTCAAGGAAATAGTTATTGAATTCCCAGCAGTATTCATTTAAAAGTTCATTTTAGTTTAATAACACATTTTTTCTATTAATACATGGCCTCTCTATAAAGATATCAAAATAATGATAAACTAATTATCAAAACACTCTTGCAAAAAATTAAGTTATGCTCATTAGTTTCTGTATATTCTAATTTTTGTTTCACTTATTGCAGTGTATGATTCTTGACCAAATTATAATTCAACGTTCAATTATTATTTTTAAGTAAACAGAAATAATAAAACCTGGATATGTTCTCTATTTATTTTTAAAGTATCTAGTTCCATATAAATTTTTTTTATTTACAATTATTACTGTTGGATAATTTTCTGTAGTACCACACATAAACCATAAAAATTTTTTTTGTCCCGTATTTCCACTTTCTCTCTTTATTTTTTTAGAATTCTCTTAGATTTTATTTTTAAAGTTTAAGTATTGTAGAACTATGTTAGAGGAGGAAGGCTATTTTTAGTTACTATTTTTTGCATCTGGAAACTTACCTATTTTGGAGACTATTTTTCATATCTGAAGCAACTAAACTTACTATTTTTAGAGTATTACCCCAGTGGCAGCCCTGTATTTCATTTTTATTTTGGTTATTATGAGTCAGTCTTTTTAATTATTTCTTATTTCTGGAATTATATATAATGAATCCTATTTGTCAGATCTTACAGATGTAGTACGTCGTCTTGAACAGGAGTTGGAACAGTTAAAAAAAGCAGATACTTCTAATGGGAAGAATTCCAGGACATCTTACAGGAATGTAAGTTTTATATTTAAATAGTATATATTTATTCAGATTCTAGAGGAAATTAATTAGGGAACAGTGGTGACAGGAGGCATGAGGGGTCATCTGTCCCCGTGTGTAATCTTAGAGGGGTGCAAAACTTATGAAAAATACTTGAAAATAAATTCCAGAATAAGCTGTTTTCTCTTTTTAAATATCACCAGTTTTATTTGCAAATTAAGGGCACCTTAACTATTATGGACATGATTTTTATTACTATTATTATAATTTGCTTTACTTAAAATTTTTTTTTTTATAAAGTATTTATAACAAATTAGCAATATATCGAATAAAAAATACACTTGGAATAAATCCTTATCATTAAAAAAAACACAGTAAACGTGATCAAAAACATTTAAATGGAATAGAAACTACATTAACATATATTGTTAAATTATAAACTTAATTAAAAATTATTTAACTTGTCAAGTTACGTTGTTTTAAAATAATATTTTATTCATTGAAAAATCTTATTCTTCCTAAAATTTACCTATCCAGTGCCAATCGCGGTGGGTTTTACATAATCATTTTAAAGTGTCTATAAATTTCTCACCATGATGCAAGGTGGTGCAAAAACTGAGTTTGTCCTCAGGCACTGTAAACCCTAGCTACGCCTTAGTTAGGGAAGGATGTAGTAACTTTCATGTAATTTAAGTTTTACAACTTGTATAAAAATATATTGATGTTTTGAGAAAAATTCTCATAATTTTTAAAAGTTCCCATTATTAAAAAATATAATATTCTAAAATTTATTTTTTTTTAAAATTTAATTGTTAGCTGTGTATAAATAAATATTGTTGTAAACTATAATAATTAAACATATAATGTAACTCTTTTATTGAAATGAGTTCAAGAGAGAATTAGAGGTGGAGTAATACATTTTATGGCTCTAGGCATATAGATATTTGTTGCTCTTTTTTTTATTTTTTATTACAATTATAAAATCTATTATTATTGTCCAATGTTTTTCAACTTATTTATATTCATGTTTTCAATACCTTTTTTGATAAATATAAAATAAATTCATTACAATGCCATTTTATTACTGTTCAATGCAGTTCCTTTAAGTGAGTAAGACTGGTACGTATTTCCCAAAAATCTTAGTGCTAAATCTATATATAGTTTTATGTTGAATTACTCAAATAGAAATTTGTTACAAAAGTTTTGTCAAACATAGTTTCAAGTTAATTTAAAAGATATTATATTTATAAGCAGATATTATATTTATAAGCAGATATTATATTTATAAAGATATTATTATTTATAAGTTAGTTAACAGTTATACAGGGTGATTCTTAAAAGATGGGCAAAATTTTAGGAAGTGATAGTACACACCCAAGCAAACAATTTTTATCAAATAATGCATAGTCGAAAACAAAACGCAAAACCGCTAGAGGGCGTCAAAGTTTATATTCTTATATGAGGCAAAAACACACAAAGAACGATGAAGTTAAGTTATGAAAGCAAATTTAATGGCCTGTGATTACAATAAGTGTCCAAAACAGTGGCCAGCAGCGGGTATGCATGCAGTACAACGGCAAAGAAAAGATAGGCGAACATTCTGAACCACACCAGGTATATCACGAACTTTCCCTGCAGCAGCCTAAAACTTGGCGACAAGTAACGCAGCGTAGTAACTCGCAACAGGAATGGAGCTTTCACGTTTGCATCAAACAACTTTCCAAATGCGTCAGCACCTTTGCGTTTTGTTTTCGACCATGCATTCTTTGATAAAAATTGTTTGCTTGGGTGTGTACTATCACTTCCTAAAATTTTGCCTATCTTTTTAGAATCACCCTGTATTCTTCTGCTACCATGACATGGGCCAAGGTTTGATTCCCTATTCTAAAACCTGGGTGCTTCTACTTATAACACTTTCTTGGATCATGTCTTGATTTGGAATCTAGTCTAATGTAATATCTCTGGCTGTTTCAGAGTGAGAAATGCAAAATACTTCGCACCGCCTTTTTAAATTTTGGTTGTGTAGTACATGCATATGCCGAAATTTTCTTTTTATCATCATAAAGAATGTATCCTAGACCATCTCCAATAGCTCATTAGTGTAGTTCTAATACACCATTATCAATGAAACTAAACCAATTGCATTTGTAAAAACTAAATATAAACAAAATAATAAAAGTTTGAATTTTTTTTAATAGAAGTGTTTTTAATTTTAGTTTATTAATTATGCATTTGAATGTTTTTATTTATATATATGCATGAATTGTAGAACATGAGTGGGGTTCTCAACAGCGGAACTGGCTCATCTGGGAGAACTTTTGTTACAGAAGAAGATAATTCTCAGCTCAGAACTGAGATAGAAGAGTTAACTGACAAACTAAGTAAGGTTCAAGAAAAAATTCTTAATGCCAAAATGTCAGAAGACAGAAAAAAACGAAAGGAAAAACTCATGAAAGAAGTTGAAAACCTAGAACAGTCTTGTAAGGTAAATGCGCTGTTTTCAATACTAACAGAAATTTTTTTTTACTATTGACTCTTTTTTTAAACTCGACCTCTTATAGAACCACTTAAATATATTAAAATTAATTTCTAAAATTTATTTGAATGAAATATACAGTAACAATAGTTTTTAATACTGTTTAACTTAAATCCTTAACTAAATGCTTCTCATAAGAATGTAAATAAAATTTGTCGTAAATTCTATTCAATATTTGTAGTTGATATTTGTAGTAATTATCAATAAACGCTGTGGCTTACCATAAATTGTTGCAACTAGAGCAGGTAAAAAAAAGTACCTAAATTTTGTTATAACATTATATTTAAAATATCACAATTAGAAAAAAAACAAGTTGAATTGACCGATTGTAGAACAACGTGGAATGGCTAAAAATTAATTCAATATATGAATATAATTAATATTCTTGTGTAAAATAAATGATTACTAAATTGCTTGCAAAACATACGACGCATATAGTCAGTATAGAAGTCTGCTATATTTTGCTTTGTGCTTATATCTGTGGGGATGGAGATCGTTTTCCTGTCAATTTCTATTTTGTTTGTGTTTATCATCCATATTGAAAAAGAAAAAAAAATTGCACATGGGAAAATGGATAACTGAAATATTTTATCGTTGGACACAAGCAGCGGGCGCACCTAGACCGATTGACGGGTATCATGGTGCCCACGGGCATAGGATTGGCGACACCTGCTCTATAATAATATGTAAACTTAATTGATAGAATATATCTTAGAGTTCAATAACACATTTTCAAGCTATACATAAATAAGTTAATTTCTTGAAAACTGCTAATTTTTCTTAAGTGTAACGTCCCACCCATATCTGGACGTCCCTTTCCAGAAGGGTCGATTTCCCAGACACTTTTTAGCAATCAAAATAAACAAACATCTATTCATCTTCCCCTCTCTTAAAAAAAAAAGGTCTCTTGACACGTTTTCTCCTTTTCTAGCTTCTAGTGATTTTCGCATTGAACCCATAAATCACCGGAAAGGGAAGGAGAAAATATATCAAGACCTTCGAGTGACCGTTAGTGATGCTCCTCCTCTGGAATGCAGGAAAAGAGGGAATTTGCTTTCAAAAGAGCACAACTGATTCCCCTAACCCTTTCTTTCCTATGCAGCTGGCTAGTAAAAGAGGCATTTCCTGGAACATATTTCTGTCATACAAAATAAAAACATAAATAAATAAAGAGCATGATCAGCATGCCTCCCCTTTACGATTGATTGATAGCCAATGATCAGAGAGAAAATAAAAATTTGTCACTTCCCCGCCCTCAACTTGAAAGTAACCTCTTTATGCATATTTTCTATATACAAATAAGTAGGAAATTAATTTTTCTCCTCTACCTACCCACCTATATGAATGACAGGAATTTCCGCTTTTTGCTTGAAACGTTCTAGTTCAAAATGGCGGAGAGAATAAATATCGGGGTTGCCACTCCACAGGGAAAACTGAAAAATCACCTAAAATGCAGGGAATTTTGATTTTTTCTGTACAAATAGGGAAAATACGGGGAATTTTGTTTTTTATTTTTGTCTTTTAAAAAATTATAACCACTCAAAGCGTAATCTATGGGATATTTAAGGATGATTTTTCAGCTATACTAAACTATTTCATTTACTATAGCATTATTTAAGTATGTTCAGCTGTTTTTCCTGCAATTAGAACAGGAGCACAGTAATTGTTTCCTCTTAATATATTGTGCAGAGAAAACACAGGGAATTTTTTTTCCAGATTTGCATGGCAACCCTGAATATTTGCATAACTGTCAATTTTTTTTTGCATTTTTTATATTTTAAGCAATAATTATTTTTTTCTAATATTTTGTTTTTGATTTATAACATATCATTAACTACTAATACTAAAACATTATTGCTCGATGAATAATGTTTCTTTATTTTTACTTCTTAGATTCAGATCGTTTATTAGATGGTTTTAAGCTTTGTTTACCATAGGGAGTCTATTATACGGAAAAATCTATTATACAGACTTCCAGAAGTCCGACCGATTCCGGATACGCGACTTTCCTCAGTAGTTTGATTTAATTATAATTTAAATCACTGTAATCAGCCTAGATATTAAATAAATAAAAAAAATAATGCACAATCATTATTATAAAAAATTTTAGTATTTAAAATGAAAATTTAATTATTAAAAACAATAATAATAATTTTATATAAATTAAAAAATATTCACAAAGTTTTTGGAGTTCCAATGTTCTATAAAGAACAGACAGTTCACTTTTTCATTGTAATTTAAGGAACATTAATATGCTCTTTAAACAAGTTGAATGCATTTCATTTTAAGAATCAAGTTAAATTATCTTCAAATATTTTGAGAACTTGTTATAAGTTTTGCTTCAAAAACAAAATAATTGTCTTATTTAAAATTATTTTGCTTTTGAAGCAAAACTTATGGATCTAGTACAATAAATTTTGAAAAAAACTCACCTTTAAAAATAGTGGGTTTCGTGGGTCCACCCGAAAAATCTCGCCCAAGTTCGTCTAAGTCTTGAGTCCACTTTGGTGAACCCTTGTAATAAATACAATTGTATCAGTACTTGTATTATAATATTTGTTTTTAAAAGGTAGGTAAAGAATTGGTACTGTCACTTCGGGTTGATGATAAACAATTGTAGGGGAGAGTGGCTCAGCTTGGGACACTTTTTTATTTAATTTTTTTTTATTTTGGTCAATTATTGTCAAAATTTTACCTGGTATTCTTGTAACATTTGAAAACATTTTTAACTAGGTTTTGATTTTGTATCTGTCATAGAAAAAATTTTAAATAATGTTTGGTTACCTAGTTATTTGTTCCAAGGTGTACCTCCTCGTGGTGCACCTTGGGACAGTTAAAAAGATGTGAAAAGTTAAGTAGAAATTTTCTAAAAATAGTATAACTAAATAAATTTACATTTTTTAATTTTGCTAATAAAGTTTTATTTTGTTAGTTTCAACTTCTTGTATGCAAATCCAATTGTTCAGAATCAAATACCAAACCTAAAGAACGCTCAAAGCTTTGCTCTGCTTAAGTTTTAACGAAATGTCATTTGAATCTGTGTATGATTTGTCTTCTTTTTCGGAATAAATAAATGTTGCAGATTGATTCACTCTTCTCAAAACTGATAACTCTTACTCGTCTCCATCGACTCTTTCAACGCAACCTACAAAGGATACAACAGATCTTTTACCAGCAAATTTGATATGAACAAAATTTCAGTATGTAATCTGTTTCCCTACTTAGGTGTACTTTTTTCTTATCGTCAAATATTTTGTTGTCGCTTTCACTGTTAATTTCATTTAAACAGCAAGCATCATCATCACTTTTAGCGTTGCATAAATCACTAATTACTGGTTTTCTTCTGGATATATTTCTCACTAATTCTGAGAGCATTAAATCCTCATCTTCCCAGATTTTTCTTTTTTTTTTTTTTTACATTCTCCCAGTTTGGAGGAATGTTCATTTGGTTTGACGAAGCACACTCATATGTAAGTGCACGTGCTTCACATATTGTTAAATCTTAATGGTACTAGGAGGTTTGTTATATATAGTGTACCAAATTTATTTATTTCTCATCTGTGAATATTTTGTGACTCTGTATATTTAAAATACATTTAAAGTTAGAATTTGGCTGCTCTCTTTTTTTTTTTTTTGTTGAAGGAAATAAAATAACAGTTCAGAGTGGTCTTACTAATACTGTAGAATTCAGCAGCTTTCTTACAAGTCATTTCCCCTGATAAAATTTGCAGCTGCTTTTTCAACATTGTTAACACAAATTGCTGCACTATTTTTATACTTTTTGCTTCCAATTTTTGTAATAAGTTATGTCTAATGAGTTCCTAAAATAAGAGATAATAACTGTTAAAAAACACAGATTATATAAATTAAAAAATATTTTGCATGCTCAATATCTTTTTGTCAAAAATCTAATTTTAATAAGGATTAATTATGTATATCTAGTGTCCAAAGGTGAGTCACCTCCATCTGTCCCAAGGTGCACTATATACTTAGTATGATATTTTAAAATATCATACATTTAGGCTTAGCATTAGAACAATTAAATTTGATAGCTTCTAAAGGCAAAGCTTTATACTTCATTTTATTACCCATTATTAAAAAAAAATTATTAAAATTTTTCTCTACAACCAGTTAAACTTTTGTATAAAAGTAAATAAACATGCTTCAAAAAATAAAAATTCTAATAAATTCTTACCTGCTTAATCAATAGAGTCAAAATTTGTTCCAAGGTTAGGTGATGATGACATATATCTGTATCTAAAAGAACTAAAAGATAATTTAAAATTTAAGACCAAAAATAAAAATGTCCCAAGGTGTAATGTATCCCAAGGTGAGCCACTCTCCCCGACTATTTTAAGGCCCTTAATTTTTAGTTTAAAAAAAGCGCTTAATTTTTTGTGAGAAAAGTCCTTAATTTTTGAGTGACCCTTTATATATATAAAGAACTTTCAATAGGAAGAAAAAAATTATTAGTGTGCATAGCCTAAATATGATTTTTTAAAAAATGCTTAAAAATATTATCTGATTACTTTTAAATGTGATTATTTTTTGTTGAAAAATTTGGCTTCACGACCTGAGAAGAAATTAACACTTACAGAGATGCTTTATTATAGTACTAAAATGATTGTAGGTCTGTTTCTTTGACATTATTAATGTCCTTTTTTTATTATTTTACTGTATTTATTGTATTGTATTTATTTATTGTATTTATTTAAAATGTTAATTATAATTTTAAATGAATTTTTTTTTTTTTTTTTTTTTTTGCAATTTTTTTTCTTTTAGAATGCGGAAAAATTAAGGAAACTAAATTGTGTAAAATATAAAAAGAAGATGATTGCTTTAGAAAAAGAATTCTGTGCCCAACCTGACCCTTATACTAGAGAAGCAAAATGGTTGAGATGTTTAATTCGTTGTAATAAAGGGTAATGCTACTTTCTTTTTTAAATTCACTTTAAAAAAGGAAGATTTTTAAAATTTGATAAATGCTTGTGTTCAATATTTGTAATTTTAAGGAAAATGCAGTTCTTGTCCAACCTGATTTTAAAATTATACTTTTTCTCAACTTCAAAAATTGTAAATTGCATTTTGAAATTTTTAGGGGATGTAAATAAAAGGATTTGACATTCGTGTATATTTTTATTATTAAAATTTCAATTGCATGCTTATTGGGAGAAACTCAAATAAGGAAAAAAAAAAAATTATGCTGAAAAAAGTCTTATACTCTAGATATTTCTATAAGAGCAACAACTTTAAAGAAATTGGTTTAACCAAATCTCTGATGCAAAATTGGACATGCTGTATTTTTTTTTCATCAATTTTTATATTTACTTTTAAAAGTTTTCATCAATTTCAATCAATATTAATCCAAGAACATTGATTGTATAAATAGGCCTTAGTAATTTTTTGCACTATTAAGGGAAATGAAATTAATAACTAATCTAAGCTGTGAGACTATAGACTTAGTAATAATATTTCATTTGAAAAGTTGTTGGAAGAATGTGTTAAGTGATATTTTACCAAATTTAAATACAGCAACTTTTGAAAATATAGCAACAACTGTAAGTTGTTTACTAAACTTAATGTCAAATTGTTGGAAACTTATTGTTCAGTCATTTTTCGTATATATTTTTCCCTCAAAGTTTTTCATTTCTGTTCCATGTATGAGGCATGTGTTAGTTTTGAGCAACCTTATTTACTAAATAACTTGCATCAAGAGAACTGTGAAATCTAAGCAAATATAAAATCCAAAAGCATGTTAATATCATGTTTTTAACTCTAAAATAAACTACTTTTTACAACACTTCACTTTCAGTTTTCAAATTAGAAAAATATGGTTTAGGAATTACTGAATCCTTTGCAACAAAGTTTACAGTGGTTATGGATGTGTGTAAGAGACTTATTTCCACTTAAAAGTGAAACATACACTTCACTTCTCGATAATGAAAAGTATCGTAATTTTGCAGAGATAGGCCACAGCGTTATTGATATATTGATAGCATTACTTTTTTTTTTCTTTAGAAAATTTTGCTTGTTAGAAGCCCCGCTGCAAATTTCATCATAATTTTTTCCACCTGTTACTTGTGCTTTTTATTTATTTTTTTAATTCTCAATGTTACTTCAAAGTATGGTCAATGCAGCTGGGATTTTTCCCTCACCCACATACTCCCATCCTTTCTTGGAATCACTTTCTGGAGACTGCTATCTGCAAGAAAACAAAAGTCTCTCTTTCTCTTCTGTCATAGGAGCAGCAGTTAAGTGTTGGTTACGGTCATGGAGTGGAGAAACATAAATCAGAAAGGAATGAATATCGAAAATCAGGGTGGTGCCAGTGATGTTGTTCCCTATAAAACAAACGCTTCCCCTCCTCCTGTATTTTCCAGGAAGTATGTCTCTTCCACTTGACATAATTTTTGTCAGTAAGCATGGGATGCCTCTCCACTCCCCTTTTTTTCAGCTGCTTGTTAAAAAGAAAATGGATTGAATCACAGTCAATTAATAAACATCAACAAGATTCCGCTTTCCTTCCACTGCCCTCCCAACATGATTGTGGAAAAAACGGGGACAAAATCCGTTGCCATACCGACAACAGACCACGAAAAAATTTCCTCTTGTGTGCTAGGATGTTCCACAACTCAGGAGAAGCTTATCCCGTTTCTTATCTTCAAGACGAGAGTGATACCGAAAGGTGATTCTCCTAAAGACGTAATTATTAGAGCAAATGAAAAGGGATGGATGTGCAAGGATATAATGCTTCGCTGGTTGGATTTGGAAGCATAAAGGTGTTTTTTTAAAGACACACGTATTATTGAACTTCGACTCGCTGCTCTCCCACAAAGTGGAATCTATTAAAGAGTTTTGAGGAAAAAATTATCCACAGAATTAGCTATCATCCCCGGCGGCCTAACGAAGATACTTCTACCTCTTGACCTGACTGTCAACTGGTTTTCAAGCAAGAAGTGAGGCCGCTGTGGGAGAACTAGATGAAGTGCAGCATCCTCTCCTACGCTAAATCTGGACACATGCAGCGGGCAAATTATGAGGAGGTCGCCGCATGGGTCTCCCAAGTTTGGAAAGCTGTTAAATGCTTAATATTTACTTAGAAAGTTATTAAAGTCCATTTTATACTGTAGGATTGTTTCTATTTTTTGTATATTCAATATCCTTTTATTGGTTTTTATTTAATTAATTAAATTATATATATATATATATATATAATTTAATTAATTAAATTATATATATATATATATATTCGTACTTAGAACATGTGTTAAGTCTGTAATCAATGCCTGCGTTAGTTTAGTGAAATCCAGCGTGGCATGTAGGATGGTGCGACATGTCCAATGAGAAATTGTTATTTTTTTTAGCTGATATTTGAGGGCGAGGCATATATATACCAGGGCAGCGTTTCTTCACAAAATAATGGTAATTAAATTTCACTTTCTTTTTCACCATAGATTAGGCCTTGGTGTTTCTGTCTCTCATTCTTCATTCATATACAATTCAAGATGTTTCACATCTATTGAGTTTTAACTTCAAATATTGGTTTGAATCATTTCTTCAAGATTTTTGCAGGCAACTGATTCATTGTTTACAGAAAAATATTTGTTTTAAAAGTGCCAAAATATTTAATGCCTGTTTTTCTGAGTTTTTCTGGCATTAAAGAAAAATAAAATAAAATTTGGGTCTCTATATTGGAAAAAAGCAGTTTAGTTGAGATGTTCTATTAGGCCTTAAAATAATATTGAGTCTCTAGAAAAACAAACACTACCTTATGTATTGTTCATTATATTAGAAGGGTCATTGTATTATGTGGTCTTACTAAAGAGTGTAGATTATATTTCTAATTGCCAATTCGTGCAGCTCTAATGTAATACTAAAAAAATTAAATGCAGGAAACATAGTTGATAAATTTGTTTTAGTATTAACTTCTAAAAGATTGATATTTTTATTTACCAAGTACTGCTTTACCTCAATATAAAGCTAGGTTACAACTCCTGACATTTTTCTGTCAGTTAACTTTACTGAATGAGTTAAAACTTTTAAATGTAATCAAGCAATTTAAAAATTTCGCTTTTATCTTTTTATTTCACTTAATGTCAACAAATTTTGGAATTAATATTATATACATTTTTTAGTAAACTAATGCAATATGAACCGAAACCACCTCCGAAGCCCAAACCAGATCCCTACAAAACCCCAGAGCACTTACTGCGTCACAGGAAGTTGGAATCAATCATTGAAAAAAATGAAGATGAAGCTGCTCCACTCAAAGAAGAAATCACTAAATCTGAAGCAGTAATGAACAAAATAAGTGATGTTTTGTTGGATCAAAGAAAGAAGAATTATATTCTTTCAGATGTAGTAAGTTTTTTCTGATCTTCTTGTAATCTTATGTCATTTAATTTCATTTTTCTTTACATTATTAAATTTTCCTTTAAGTTCTTTCAGTTTTATTGTTACCATATGAAAAAAAGAATTTTTTTTATTTTTAAAATTTTGAATTTTAATTGCTTTTGGTAATCTATATTACTTTAAATAAATATAAATATGCATTTTTTAAAATGCTTACATGAATGCTAGAGTATGCATGATGCATTAAAACTGTACACATAATCCAAAAAATTTTGCTAGTAAAATCTCCGTTTTTTATTTCTCCAATGTTTACAGGTATGACATTTTATTTTATTACATAATTTTATAAATATTTTCTCTTACCGGTGTAAATAATTTTATATTCTATATATGTGGTGTGTTGAATATTCATTATTAAAATATTTTCAAAATACATTTTTTATGTTTAAAAAAAACCCAATTAAAATCTTAAAGATTTAAAAAAGTTTTAAAGTATCATTTTTTTATTTATTTAATGCTGCAATGCATTCAAAATAATATTGTTTCATTTAAAGTTCCATGATGTAATACAAATGACAAAAGTTTATTCTTTATTTTTCATACCATTACTATTAAAACAAACCTTTACTATTTATTTTAATTTTTATGTTTCTTTCCTCCCTTTATTGATTATTTTTTTTAGAAAATAAGTATTATTTTAAACATGTTGAATGAATTTGTGAAGTTTTGAAAATCGAAGACGAAACGTTATACCAAACTGGTAAATTAGTATTTCAATGTTTATTTATTTATTTTTACAATTTGTATCAATCATAAAAATGAGTTAAGCAATGATTGACAAAATATAAACGACTCTTTGCCAAAATTTCAATATTTTGTTCATTTGAGCGAAAATATTAATATTACATAAAAGCAAGGTTTGCAAAAACTTGGCTTTTTAAATTGTCACACTAATAAAGCCTGTGTGAGTTTTTTCCCTAAAAGACCCCAATTTTGCCTGGAGATAATTGGGTTTTTTTTGTTGGAATTTTTCATAAAATGACCTAATTTTTCTCAGGGTTAGGATGTTTTTTTTTTTATTTTTTTATAAAAATATGTTCTACATTCTTACTTATATCAGTACCGGGTCCTTAAGAATCTTACTTTTTAAAAATTGTATTAAAAAACTAAGAATAAACAACATTGCTGTATATGTATATATATGTTTTTAAATGATTATATTTTATCATATAAATTGTGCATTTTGTTTTTCTTTCTACAAATAATGATTGATTAGCATGCAAACACCAATAATTTGAATAGTTTATTACCAGTTATCACTCAGAGTTAAAAGGATTTTTTTTTAAAATATGTTCTACATTTATGCTTATATCAATACCATCTTTACGCTTGGGCACACTCGGGCAGTGCCTAAGGTCTCACAGGCGCTCAAGGGGCCCTTGAGAATCTTTTTTATAAATTGTATTAAAAATAAAACTAAGAATAATCAACATTGCCATTTATATATATATTTTTTAAATTTATTCTATTATATAAATGCGTATTTTGTTTTTCTTTCTACAAATAGTGATTTAATATTATGCAAATGCCAATAATTTGAATAGTTTATCTCCAGGAAAACTTAAAAAGGCATCAGTATTCTATTTTTTAAAGTTTCATTGAAGTTTTTAGGTACTCAATTCTCACTTCTTGTTCAATTTGCTCCTGCTGGGTTCAGATGCACATGGAAAAAATTATCAGTAATATTGTTAAAAAATTTTTTGTATATTATTAAGTTTGTTGTATTTTTAGGTTACGTTTTTTTATATTTTGTTTTCTTTAATTAAATATATGGATATGCGAAAGCGAAGAATATGAAATTTTAATTCTAAAGTGGAAGCTAATATTTAGAAATTTTCAGCTTCTTTATAACGAAATTGATACCAGTTTTTTAATTTTTTCCAAGTGTGTACAAACCCTGTCTTTTCTTACTTTGTTTGTCCTCGCTTTTAAAAACATTATTAAATCCTTGGGACCCTCTTTGGAAAGTAATAAAAAGAACATAGCCATAAATTTTACTTGTCCAAGAGGCTATTTATTTGAAATTTATTTATATGATATTAAGAAGTGCGCCTCCAAAGCATTGCTTTTTAAGATGCACCCTTTTCTCTGGGCAACATCAACCTTCTAAACTCAATGGATTAATGTTTTAACAGAAAGGGGATCAATTTCAAGAAAAGGGGATGTCATAGATTGTAAAGACATGTGTTTTAAAACTAGACCAGGAGCAAGAGAGAAATTATAACGTTTTTATTTTGTTACTTTTGTTTATTTATTTTTCTTAAAATCGTATTTTACAAATATTTTCCCTGAATTGTTTGTATTAAAAATATTTAGATTTAGAGAAAAACAGAATCTTCTATCTTCTCAATCATTTTTATTCCCCAGATTGTTACATTTAAATACATATAAAAGGTCCAAAATATGTCAACCGGTGACAAGTTAGCTTGTCATTGCCCTTGGACGATATCAAATATTACAAAATTATATTTAATTTCATTTAGTATAAAAGAAGTTTATTGGTGTTTATTTAGAATGTTTTACTTTACTTCCGTATTCAATTACAAAATAATAGTCGATGGCATGATACTGTTTCTGTGTAAAATTGCCTTTCAACAAAGTGTTACTATAGAATTAGTACCATGCGTTTTGTTTTCAATTCTATTAAGATAAAATATAGATCTAATCATATTGCAGGATTGCCTTCTCATCTTAAGCTATAAAATACTTTTTTGAAATTCTTATTTAATTATTTGCTTGCTGTAAAAATTCGTTAAATGTTAATTTGAGAAATAGTGTGAAGAAAAGTTATATCTTAATATTGCCTTAGAATTTTAAATAGTGATTTCATATTTATTATTTCAATTACATGCGTTGAGTAAATACAGTTTCGCATAAAAATTAATTGAAAATAAGTATAACGTATTAAAAAGGATATATAACTATTTACTGTTTAATAAATAAAAGACAATGAATAAATATTTTTATCATAAAATATGTATAAAGATAATATTAAACGATTATTTTTTAATATAATATACTTTATTAATAATTGTTTGAACCAATGCTGTTTAAGCCAAACGATTTTTTTGACAATATTTTTTTTTTATATAAATATTTTTATATGAATATTTTTTAATTTAAAGAAATTAAATTTTCACACAAATTTAATTGCTGAAGTTTCTATTGAATTGCTGAAATGAATTTGCATCATTTTGAACAAACATATATATGTCATTTTTAAATGTTTACATGTCATGCATTCCTGATAAAATATTTGTGCAAAATAAAGCTTTATGTTAAGTTAGTATGCCTCTAAAATGTTTAAGTACCATTGATTCTGTTCAGTATCTAAAATTAGTTAAATAAAGTAATAGTTGAAAAAGTTAAGAATTACACAGCACTTAGGGACAGCAACTTTTAAACTGGTTATGGCTGATGTGCATTGAAAGATGTTTTAATAACTGCTTAGTTTGAGAAAATAATTCATACCTTTTTTTTTATTTATTTATTTATTTTTTTATTTTACTCAGGGTATCCGCGCACATGGAAAGTCGTGAAAAATCATGGGAATTCTTTTGAATTTCGGTATCGAACAAAATTGGTCATGAAATTTCATGATTTTAACTATTTTTTAAAAAAATCATGGATTTAGGTCACCAAAAAATCTCATTTTCAAAATCGATTTTACCCCTCCCCCCAATTTCATGGTGTTCTGAATATCTGATTTTGTAATAAAATCTTCACTCACAGTCATGTTTTATTAAAATATAAAATTTTTTTATCAAGTTCTTCAAAAATTATGATGTTTTTTTTAAAAATGAAAGAAAAAGCATCATTTCAAGAGCGAATTATCTTTTTAACTTCTGTGATTTCAGAATTTTTATTATTATTATTTTTTTATATTTTATCAGTTTAAAATTCTAGCTGAAGCAAGCCAGTCATTCGCGATTTTTTTTAATTCCGAAATGAGAACAAAAAAATCGGGAGTATTTCTCTCCTTTCCGATGAACAAGAAAAGTATCTTTAGAATATAATTCTGCAAAAAAAAGGAAAACTTTTTATTTGGTTTTGTATTTTTTTCAACAATTTTATTTCTTCAACTCTTTCTTTACTCTGTTTTTTAAATTTAAAATCTATAAATATGAAGATGCAGAGTATAACAGTTTTTGTTATACCTAACATTTCAATTATTGTTATTATAATGCTTTTTAAATTTATTGTTGTGATTTTGTCGAGGGAATATAGTAACTTCGTTAAGTCATGAAAAGTTCTTGGAATTAGTCATAAAAACTCATGAATTTGAAATTCTAAAATGTAGCAGATACCTTTTATACCTTTATGTTTTTTTAATTTCATTATATTAATTTGCTTTCCTGTTTCTGAAAATTATTTTATTATTTGAGAATTGCAACTAGTTACCATCTCATTTTTTAAAAATAATACATTGTTGAAAAATGCTTTACTTCATGTGCATTGAGTTTTTGGCATAATCAAAATTATATGCGTGTTTTGCCATATCTCCAGAACTTCTGAAGCGAATTTTAAAAACAATTTGCACACAAATGAAAAATTCATTTATCTGAAAGAATTCCTGAAAAATCAAATTTTAAATATTCTACTTTAAAATTCTATTTCTCTGGAAATATTCAACTGATTTCACTAAAAAAAAATTTTTTGCCATGTGAAATTACACACTTTAAAATAATGTAAAAAATTATATACCTTACAATTCAAAAATTTTCCAACTATTATTAAATAAAACAATTAAATGTAATAAATATAAATATATACTAGAAATTTTTTAGTATATAATTATCCTTGGATAAACGAATTTTATAAGTGTTGCAGAAAGTTAAATTAACATTAATGGGTCCAAACTTTGGACCACTCTCCTGACCAAACTATGGGGACCATATTTTCCAGATTGTGACTACCCCCTATGTTTTGAGGGTCAGTTCATTGAAAAAAGGTATGTTTATTCAGAGAAAGTACATTTTTGTGTCTGATTTCGTAATTTAAAATTTTGTCTGCATTAATTAATAGGCATATTTGAGGTCACCTCTTAGAGCCATTAGGAATGAGTCTTAGAACGTGAAGATCTGATCATTATATCAAAAGTTTCAAGGTTGTCCGTTGTTTTAATTTTGAACACTGTATTTTAAAGATCAAAACTTTTCCTAAGAAAATAGTCTTTTAATAATTTTTTTTTAAAATTAGCACATTTCTAATAACAAGTATTAGTGTTTTGTAATATGTTCTATGTATAAGAACAAGCTATAACTGAAAAATTAATAATAAAATTTATGTCACCAATTATAAAAATCAGGAAAATTTGATAAAATTAGTCTGAAAGCAGGGAATTTTTTTCCTAGATGTTTGTGGTCACCTTGAAATTTTTCCGAACAATATTTTGTAAAATTTGAAAGTCAACTTTAATCAAAATGGGAAAGTAGAATTTCCTTAGACTTTAATCTTTGAAAAATATTGCCTTGGCTACAAAAATTTTTGACAAAAATATAAAGACTTGCCTTTTTTTCTGCATTTATTTGTATTTATTTAATAAATTAAAAAAAAGAGTGGTTTGCAGAATGTCATTGCTAAGAATCATGCATTTCTAACTGAATGGGAACAATATGGGATTATGTTAAAATTAATACTATTATATAAAATTTATCTCTTTTTAAAATAAAAAAATAAACTATATTAGTATTTGTAGCTAGTTTGAATACATTGTAAATGTTTGTGTTTTATTTTATTTTACTAACAAATATTTATTTTTTATAGTTGTGTGCTTTGATAAAGAAATTTGATGAAGCGTGTAACCATACTGACACTGATGATTTCAGTATTGGATCTGATGAATACTTTGATTTTAATAAGAGAATTGAACGAGAGATACGCGATTCAGAAGTGGCTGCTACAAAGAAAGCTGAGAAAGAATATGAAGGTTTTATTAATGAATCTTTAGTATTTTAGCCTGTCATTTTAGTATTATTTAATACTTTTAGTCATTTTTTTCTAGTAATGTTAAAATAATTTATGTTATTGACATTAATTTAGAAAAATAAATTGCAATCTTTTACCTAACATTAATTTGATTTTTAAGAATTTTTTTTATGCGACAGGAGGTAGAATTTTTAAAATTTTAAGTACTGTAAAGAATTGGCCATCAAACTTGAACTTTTGGGCGTATAAATTCTGTGCTCATAACTGTAAATAAACTCTGAGAAATGAGCGCATAACACACAGGAGAAAATAGCTTTCAGTGTTAGTCTGTCTTCTTAACTACACTCTAACCTTTACTATTGCTCATATTTGACCTTCATTTTTTTTTTGTATTTTCTGAAGTTATCAGCAGATGACTGCACAAGTCATAGTTGAAAAAATAGCTTCCCATCAACAGTTAAAATTTAATGAACTTTGTGTTAAGTATACTTACCCCAGCCTTATAAAGAATTAATATACATTATTGTAATTCACAATTGTTCTTAAAACTAAATGGAATTATGTACAATATTTAAATGTTCTGAGTTTATTAATAAAACTTACCTTAAAAACATGCAAAACGGAGTTTTTTATCTTTAAATCTAATAAATCGGGCATAACATTTGTTTGACTGCAATTTTCATTCGATGCATAAGTAGGTTACTACCCCAGAAACCAAAGTTATTAAAAATGAAAACTATTGTACTAAAAAATTGTTTATAATATTATTTTGAATTGTTCTTGTTTTGAAATTTTTTTTTATAAAAAAACATCAGAAAGTTACAGAAAACTAAATAATACTTTCTGCGAATGGTAAAATTTTTTTCCAACCACAAATTGGCATAAAATTTTATTTTATGCATCTACAGAAAGAAGTTTTTCCATTATTAGAAATGTGAGTTTATAAAATTAATGTATCAATGAAAATGAAGAGCTGTTCAAAAATTTGATTTCAAAACTTTTGATCAGAAATATGCCTACTGTCACATGGTCAATAGCAAGTTGAATCTATTTAATGGTTTGTAAAGTACATCTGTAATGACCACTCACATATGTTACCATTTTACTGCTATGTACATAGCCTACCTACCTACTCACTTAGTTGTGTGATTCATGACAAAATAGATGAAGATTATAGTTTTTGAACTAAAGGGGGGAAGGGGAACTAACCACTAAAGAGGTTGAAACAGAAAAATACTCATAAACAATCATATATTATTTTAGGCTTGAAAAAAATAATTTGAATTCTCTGAGATTCATACAACTAATTATAAACTAAATCTATTTAAAATTCAGTTGATTATAAAACAGCTAAGCTTTGCATGAATTGTTTAATTTTATACCAACAGTTTTTTTAATAATTTCTTTGTTGCACATGGAATTTCTATAAATTAGGCTGTGCAATTAATATGTTCACTGGTTTATTCACTAAATTCAACTTACATAAAATTTTTCTTAATTAACAGGACTTAGCATTCAAATATCCCCAAGCAGATTCAAATTTAATGAAATAGTCATTCAAATGCTGGCTCACTAGAAATTTATTATATCAAACTTTCTAAATGTTATTTTTAAATACTTTACTGTTAATTTTACTTCTAAAAGTAGCACAATAAAGTGCAAAAAAATAAAATAAATTACAATCATTACTCGAAAGGTATAAATTAAAGTTAATCATTTTTTTATAACTAAAAATTATATTGTATGGACGTGTCTTACCGTCTTCCCCTTTACCTTTTGGCTGCTATAGCAGTTGCATAAGAAAGCCAATTCTAAAACAATTTTGATTAAAAATGCTATTTACTTTTAAAAAATAATTACAGTTGATGCATTTAAATTTTAATTCATTGCTTAATATGGTAATAGGAAAATCACATTACAAGTTGGTATATATTTTTTTTCTTCAATGAACGATGAAACTTTTATTTGCATTACAATTTCTTAACCTTCAAAAATATATAATAAAAGGATACTAAAATAATTTATAATAAAAAAGACTCACATAAATGATCTAAACTAGATTAAAGCAATGCCAAAAAACCAAATAATACCCCATAAAACTAATTGTTTTAACTTTATTTATTCACTACGTAAAGTTAAAGCCTTTTTGAGATTGTTGTATACTATTCATTTGTATTTTAAATTAGTCCCTTTTGTTTATGCATACTATTTATGTACTTTATTTTATTAGTAATATGCATAGAAATGTAATGAATAAAGAATTTTTAAGTAATGAGAGTAATTTGATGGCTGAATTTTTATAACTAAGCCCCACAAAATGCAAATTGAGCTTTAAATTTATAAAAAATATTTGTATATAAGTTTTTCTGAACCATATCAAATTTATTTAAAATTATTGTTTTAGTTTAGTTCATGAAATAGTTTTAAACAACCAATGTTCTCTTAATAACAATATTTTTTTTTTGTGTTTCTTTCATTGTTTATTTCTGTTTTTATATTAAAATATTTTTATTTTATAGAGAAAGTTGCTAGAGGAGCTTCGGAGATGGAGTTCAAGTCAAAATATAACCCATCGGACAAATATTACGATTTAAGATCTACAAAAGCAATCAACCGACTACTATTGGCATTCTTACGATAAACTGTGAGCCTTTAAAGGTTTATATTAGCTACATGGAATAATTTTTGTTGACATTGTTTACTTGGTCACCATAACAATATAAATTGAAATTTTCATTACTTCTACTTAAATTAACATCATTAAATATTTTTTTGTTTTAAAACAACTAATTTGATAAAAAAAAGTTAAACTATACTATAAACTCAATCATTTGTGAACGCAGATTGCAGTATTCACTTGTCATTGTATATCTTCATTGATTTTTAAAAAAGTATTCCAATTTTGCTTATTTTTTCGTTGAACAAACTGTTATCTATGTATCACAGAAAATTTTAAAACTATTATTTCCATTTGAACTGTAAACTTCTCAACAGTTTTATGTTTTGAGATTCTGGTTTGCTGTTTGAAACATTGATGTGTTTGTGTTTGCATGTCTAATATTTCATGATTGTTAAAAATATGGTATGTGTATGTAAAAGTTAAGCATCATGTTTTATTATTTTTCATTATCATACTTGAACTTCATTTCGAGTGTTGCTAAAATAATACTCTTTAAAGAATGTGTTTTATTTTTATTGTTTTAAATTATTACTGTTTTACTTCACACATGAATAAATATCAATTAACGATATGTGTAATTTTTTCATTTTGATTATTTCGCGTGTGCTGATTGTTATGTTTACATAGCTGTCATCTACTAGAAAACCCAATTAACCTTGGGAATTCTTTTGAGTTTTAAATACTTTCAGAAATTCCTAAAAAAGTCCTTAACAATTGCTTTGTACTTGGCTTCAGTTTATTAGAGATTTAAACAGAATAATAAATAATGTTGTCAGTATATTTGAAAAAAAAATTATTTTATTTAAAGTAAGTTGAGACTGTTCTTTTTAAAAAATTAAGTTTTTTTTATTATTTTTTTTTTAAAAAACTTGCAAAACCAAAAAAGTTTTAAATTTTTGTTAATTATTTGGTCTAATCACAGAATAAATTTTTAATAATTTCTACCTAAATTAACATCTTTAAACATTTTTATGTTTAAAAAAATTTTTTTTGAAACTTTACTGTGAGCTCAAATATCTGTGAAAGCAGTTTGCTGTATTCATTTGTCATTATATATACATGTTTTTTTGTAAAATATTTTGATTCTTGTCTTTTCAATGAACAAAGTATTCTCGATATATTTATCACAATTAAATTTTAAATAATGTACTCAGCCATAGAAGTTTAGCTTTTAAATCATAAATTGTTCCCATTTGAACTACATAATAAACATTTCTCAACAGTTTTATGCTTTAAGATTCTGATTTGATGTATGAAATAATGATGTGTACTTATTTGTATGTCTAATATTTCACAAATGTTGAAAGATATGATATATAAATGCAAAAGTTAAGCATCTTGTTTTATTATTTTTAATTATGTTTGAATATTACTTCATTTCTTGTGTTGCTGAAATAATTCTCTTTTAAGAATGTGTTTTTTTTTTATTGATTTCAATTTCCACTGTTTTACTTCGCTCACCAATAAATGTCTATTATGTAATGTGTGTAATTTTTGCATTTCAAGTATTTCATGTTATAGACTTTATAGCTGCCATCCCCACTGGAAAATGTAATTAATCTCCTAATTTATGAGGAATATTCTTGATTTTCAATGTTTTGCTTGATTTATTAAAACTCCCTTACAATTTTTTTGTACTTGGCTTATGGAAATTTATTGTAATTATATATTTATTGAAATATTATAGTAATAGAAAATTTAAGCTAGTACAGGGTGTGTAGCATTTTTAAAAAGTGCTTATAGGTGCTTATTTTTGATTTACATTTTTTAAAAGTCCTTAAAGGTGCTTTTCTTATTCAGAGTTTATAAAAAGTGCTTAATTTTCTATGTTTTAAAGAGATTTTTTCTTTGTTGTGTGGATTGTCGTTCTAAATTACAAAAAATGCATGATTTTTACAATATTTATCAGAAACTAGTTATTTTATCATGATTATGTGAAGTTTATGAAAATGTTTTTGAATTTTATTGAATTTACTTTCATAAAGAACTCTAAACATTGGAAAAAAATAATTTTATTACTGCACAGAGCCTAGGTACATTTTTTTTTTTTCGAAAGTGATTAAATAAATTTTTTAGAGCTTACAAAATACTTTAAAGGTGTGTATTTTTTATTGAAAAATCTGGCTGCGTAACCTGTAATAATGGTACTAAAGAATGACCTAAGTGAATTTTAAAAAAATTGCTTTGTTATATTATTATATAATCTATTTTGTTATATAATTTACTATACTTTGATAAATGTAAGAAGTATTTAATTTTTGCTGTCAAGCTTTTTTTTTTAAGTGGTAATACTATTTAAAATTTGCAATACTGTTTAAAACTTGTACTGCTTTTTTTAAAGCTTTTAACTGTCTTTAGATGAATTTTATACCTTTTACTATTCCAAACTGTGAATTTGAGCAAATAATGAACACATTAAAAAGTTTTTATTCCGGAAATTTTCATTTAATGTTTCTTGTAAAGGGAAAATATTGCTGGGAATTAAAATTTTTCGATATTAGCTCAATATTTTATATCCCACTATATACTAAAGAAATCCCTAAAATTCCCTTTATTTAAAATAGTTTGCATAAATATTTATCATTTTATGAAATTTACTTGATTCTTAGCCTTTTAGGCTATGTGTTTGCATATAAGTTCAGTGGTATACCTTTTTTCCTTTTCAACTAGAGTTACGTTTTAAAGTATTGTAAAATAATCATGTATCTTATCCTTTTAAAACTATTGAGTTTTTTTTATATTTCTCAATATTAATAAGATATGTCATCCACAATATGTGCTATTTATAACATGCCAGTTATAGAATCTCTGAATTATTTATTCTCTGTTTGATAATTTATTTTATGGTATTTTTTTTAAAAGCTTTTATTTAAGGTTAATGTATCAAGGCATAAGAGATCTGAATTAAAGTGTTTATTAAGCATTCATAAAATGATTAAAAAAAATTACAAAAATCAATTCTTTTCTGTCCTTATGCTTAATTAGCTATAATAAAACCTCTTTATCAAATCTTCACAATTATTTTTTAATTGAGGCAAACAAATTAAAATTTTGGATATTGTATAACATTTACTGAAGAATAGCAAAGGGTTTAGTTAGAAGTTCATTGGACTTAGCAAAAAATCCTTTAAAAAAGGACAAGTGGGGAAAGATAAAATATAAATCTAAAAATATTGTTTTAAATTATGTAATTTTAAAAACTTTATGTATTTTACCTTTTGATCAATTATTGGACCTTTGTATGCAAAGTTGCAATTATGATAATGTTAAATGCAGTCTGAAGCATTCTTTTTAAAAGCAGTAATATAAAAAAATTAGGACAGTGCACATTTAGAACATATGTTACAATTTAAAAACAAAGAGAGTTCAACAATTTGGTTAATAATTCTAATTAAAAGTGAATTTACATAAATTTGAATTTTATCATTCATATCTATTAAAATTCATGATTGATATCAATCTATTTAGTCTTACTCCCACTGCCACTCTTTCAAATTATTCTAAAGTATTCAGATCTACTGGAAAATATGTTCATTCAGAGTGTGTAATGATGCAATTTCTCTCATAATTAGCCCACACTACTCAATACATGAATATAAAATTATGTTTAAAAAATATTGTTTTATTATTTTTTAACTGCTTTGTATTTATAATTTGGTTATATTATTGAATTTATAAGCAGTGAATTTCCTCAAAAATAATTTGATTATCATAATTACTTCATTCCATGTTTCCAACTAAACTTAAAAACCTTCAATTTCAAGATGTGAGATCTTTTACAGTTCCATGTAGGTTAAAGATCTAATGAAAGGTTCAATATATTTGAAATGTACTGATTTTTTTTATCTATATATACATGCTCATTTTTGTGCATTTTTTTAAAAGTGAAATGTGTAGTTATTAGTCTAAGTTTTACAGAATAATTCAACATTTTACATTTTTTCTGTGAAATACATTCTATGTTTTTCCCCAAATAATTCATTTTCTATTCTTAAAATAAATATTTTTTAAGTTAGTATTTTTTTGTAAATATATGTTATATTCTTTAAAATAAGATATAAATGCATGTTGAACTGATTTATTTCAGTGATTTAAACATTTTAAAGTCCAGAACTAAAAACATGCTGCAATTATTGTGCATGACCATTGAAATATTTTTGTGATCAAATTGCTTGTATTTTATAGTTTAAACAATGTTTAAATTGTTATGTGTGGAATGTTCTGTAATGACCGCCTTTAAGAAATCTAGACAAAAATGTGAAAAGCTGTACTGTGTGCAAAAAAGGGAGCACCTCGTATAACTGATTTTAATGTACTGGGACTTAATCTAAGTTTTATGGAGGTAACTTTAAAGATGCTAATTAGTCAGTGCAGGCAATATTTTAAGTTGTGAATTCAGGCTCATAAATATACTTTCTCCGAATAAGTATACCTTATTTTCCACAGATTTCTGTCCCTCAAAATTTATGGAGTAATTGTAATGTGAGAAATACGGTTCCAATAGTTTGGTGAGGAGAAATGTATAAAGTTCGAACCCCTTAATAATAATTTAATTTTTTGCATATTATGCTGTATCTCCAAAACCTTTTAATCAAATTGAAAAATTTATTCATGCAATTATAAAACTCATTTATCAAAGATAATTTCATGCAAAAAATATATTATAATAATTATTTTATTTCAAAATAGTAAAAAAGAATTTGAATTGTAATGTGTACAATTTTTTACACATTTTTAAAGAATGTAATTTTAAATAGTAAAATGCAAAGTTTGAGTGAAATCAGTTCAATAGTTCCTGAAAAATTGAATTTTAAAAATGTGACTTTTTTAAAACTCAATTTCTTGGGAACTATATGCTCAATTCCATTCAAATTTTGTATTTTACCATATAGAAGTACATTCTTAAAAAAGTATTAAGAACTCTTAGAACATTAAAATTTTATCATTAGATCAAATGTTATTCAGGGTGTTTTTTTTTTATTTTTTACCCTGTTTATTGATAGTCGCATATCAAAGGAGATTAATAATTAATAATAATTGGAAAATTTTTTACTCATAATGGAGAGAGTAAAATAACCTAAAACCAGTTTATTTTAAAAATCTATAAAGAATAAAAAATATTTTCCTATTTTTCTTTAAGAATTAGCTGATCTTAGTTGATTTTAAATCTTTTTCCTTTTATCAACCTCAAAAAATGATTGGCCATAGCATGGAAATATTTTTCTCTTTTAAATATTGATTTGTTGCTCCTACTTTGCATATTTTATAAAATTTTTACAAGAAGTCAGTTATATTTGAAGGGTGGTTATTATAGTGTATCTATTATGTTCTCTATGTATATTCTTCTATGTACCATGACTTTTATTTACTGTGCAATCAAAGTTTAATCCTGTAACTATTTGTTCTTCAATATTTTCAAGATCAGTGTTTCTCAACCAGATTTACTCAAAGAATCGGTTTAATATTTTACTGCTTTATCACGGATTAACCAAATTATGTAACCACAAACATTCAAAAAATTTTGTCGATAACTAACGTATTGATTCTAGATGTCAAACCAAATACAGCAATATGTAATGAAGATGCAAGATTAAGTTTATTTAAATATTTTGTTTTAATAACACTCATAATCGAAAATGTAGTTCTATATAAATGAGGTGAAGAAAAATGCTATAAAATCTTAATTGCTTTTTCTTAAAGATGGGGATATACTTTTCTAATATTTATACAGAACTGAAATGTGTTCGTTGAATTGCAATTTTAATCCTAACACTAAAGACAGTTTAATAAATTCTTCTGCTGTAGTAAGATTGTGGATTTGTGAATAAAGTTTGAGGACTGGCTGTTGAGTAACAATGTTCTAGGTAAATATGGTTGAAATATTTCAAGCCCATTTTTTGCACAGAAAGCTAGCTTTTTTTTATTCAGTAAAATAATTTTGCCTGGCGAGTTATGTTAGCTTAATTTTTCCTAGTTATTTAACAGTTAAATGATTAATAAGTTTACATTTTTCTATTCTATTGTGAAATATTGTAAATTTAAATGTTGGAAAATATAATGCTCTATATTGTGTACTTGATTGCCATAACTACTTTTCATTTTAAATCTAATTTGAAGTTTTATGCTAGTAAATATGTTTTTGTGTCTCATTTATGTTTTATTCTGTGTAATATTGATTTTTTTTTATTAGCTGTGCAATAAAAGTATTTCTTGGTTTTGTATCCATTTTCCGTCTTTTTCTTTAATATTTATTACTTTTCTAAAAGTTGTGACTACATTATCAAAAAGATTTTTTTTATAATAAAATCTCAAGCTCCAATAAGTGTGTTTGCTTTAAGTAATATTTTCTTAAATCTTTTTTTTTTTTTTTTTTAAATATGATTGTATTTCTGCATAGCATACAAGGGATAAAATCTATAACAGATCAGCTATAGTAGATCTATTTTCATAAAAATAATAATGAAAAAACAGCAGCCTATCCTGTTTTATTACTGTTATGGAAAACCAGCAGGAGATGAAATAGTGACACAAGCCGTTATTTTTAAAAGTGGAATAAGTCCATTTGGATCAAATCGTTTATTTCTTTTTACGATTTTAATAATCCTTGCTTTTTAAAGTTTAATCAAATTATAGTATTAGTTGCAAACAAAGTTGATTAACATTTGCCTCTTTTTTTTAGTTTATTTGAAAGCTAACCCTTAAAAATCTAGATATAGGAAAAATTGACTTGTACTACACTGGTGGACAAAATTAAGAGATGGAAGACTTTTTCCCAAATATCTCAAAAAATACTGAATATAAATAAATGAAATTTGGTATGGATATAGCTTATTACATGATAATAAAGTATGCAAAACAAAAATGAAAGTGCCATTCACTGGCAAGACCTATTGCCAATAAATTCAATGCAGTCTGAACTTAAGGATAAAAGATGACAATAAAAGTGAGGCTTGTACAGTGTGTGTTGCCTCTAGTACGGTCACCCTTGACAGACAGACAGCATGCACAACGAGTATGCATGCTGTTAATAAGGGAGTTAAGGAGGACTTGTGGAAGATCCTCCCATTCTTCCACCAGAGCAATTTTTAACTCCAGAATGGTTGGCGCATCGCACTAGCACTCCCAAGAGCATTCCAAGCATGTTCAATAGGATTCAGGTCAGGGGATTCAGCTGGCCAATCCATTTGTTGAATATCCTCGCTTTCCAGATATTCATCAATCATAGAGCCCTATGTGGTCACGCATTGTCGTCCATAAAAATGAACTCGGGGCCAACAGTGCCACTGAAAAGACGCACATAGGGCTCTAGGACCTCCTGCCTGTACCTCTGAGCATTCACGGAACCATTGTCAAACACATGGAGCGGTGTGCGGGTATCTTGCATGATCCCTGCCCAAACCATGAGTCCTCCACAAGCATAATGGTCCCTTTCGATAATGTTGCTGGGATGGTATAGGGTTCCAGGTTCCCTCCATATCAATAACCGTTCAGAATCAGGTTGTAGACTGAATCTGGACTCATCGGTGAAGAGAACATTAGCCCATTGAAGCTGTGTGAAATGTGCGAAAATGCTTTCCATCTCTTAATTTTGTCCACCAGTGCACTTTCAAAAATAAAGGTGCATACAAATCCAGTCATTAAATCTGATCACTACCTACTTTCGGCGTCAACGTGAAATAACCAATAGCAGAAGGCAGAACATTGAAGTGGATCGTTTATTAAGGATGTCTGAAAGGAATCTGAAAACATTGCAATTGTTGGCATAATGCAGAAATGGAGCGATTTATCCAAAAGGCATGATCTTCGGGCCAAGAGTGTAAGCATTTTGTTAATTATTCGCTTGCTGTCGTGGTAAAATATACCGTGCACGGCAAAATGGCACTAACCAAAATCAGTGATGTGACAAATGTGGTACACCTCGAGCCATTGATGACAGAGGGGAAAGACGACTGCCAAGATGCATTCGAGCGAGTATTCTGTGTGCTATTCAATGCTGTTCATGGACGACGAAGGCTAGAATTTGCATGCCAGTAATGCATTTGGACACCCATTAAGTTGCAACGGGTGACTTCTCCCCATACAATTTAGTTTTATGCTCTGTCGGACAGGTGGACGTCTGTGTGTAAGTCTGAAAGCAAATACCATGCAACAATTGCTGACGGAGGAAGCAATTTCTAGATGCGCTCATTATTGAAGGAGTCCTGATGTCCTGGCTGGCCATATCCACCTCTACATGCGAATTGTGTTCCCTCATGATAATGGCATCTCCAAGCAGGACAATGCGACGTGCGATAACGCTTGCATCGTTCAAAGAGCAACAAGAGGAGTTAACCGTTTTCCACTGGCCATATCAAATTACCCAGACTTAAATCCAATTAAAAATCTTTGGGACCACCTCGATTGGGTTGCTCGTGCTATGGATTTTCAACCACGTAACATAGAGCAGATCATGGCCCTGCAGTCAGCGTGACTCAATATCCCTGAGAACATCTTTAAGAACCTAATTGAATTACTTCCTGCCTGTCTCACAGCGTCCGCTTTGAAGAGATGGTTATTCTAGCTTTTAACTGATGGTCACATGAATAATACTAGATAGACTAACTTGATACTAGAGAATTAGAAAAAGAAAGAAAAAAACTATTATAATAATTTAACCAGTACTGTATACCATAAATGCCAATTTCTATTCTTTCCGAGGATAATTGCCTAGTGGTACAGTAACGATATAATTGGAATAAAATTGTAGGTAAAAATAGCTGTATTAATTTGTTAAAACTTGCTTAAACATACGATAATTTGAATATTTTGTATTCATATGCATGATTAATCTATTTAATGTCGTGATGATTAAAATGATTTCAAATTACAAATAGTTAAAATGAACTTTATTTCCACTTTATATAAATAAAACATTGCGGAGAGTCCATAATCGTTTACAGGTCTGAGTACGGTCCTTTTTGAGATTGCATCATAAGCTCTCGGAAATTATTTTTAATTTTAAGGACAGCGTATATATATCTCAATCATTTGGTTATTAGTGCAACTTTTTTCTATTTTTTTAATACATGTTTAAAGTGGTTTGTGTCATTGCAAGAAGAAAAGAGTTAGTCTGTTAAATTAATTGTCGTTTAGATTATTTGTATTAATCAAATATTATTTTAGAAAAAAAGCAATTTTATTCCTCTGTCGTTACATACGTTTAAAAAAATTTTTTAACGGGTTTTTATGATTTTTCTCAGAAGGTATAAGATTTTTTTTTCTAAAATAATTTTTCTGTTGATTTTACACCATTTAAAGCTACACAAAATCACGAGGGCGTCGTTTGCGGTAGCAGGGCGGTTAATGTATGTTCCTCTCTGTAGTTAGAAATCTCCAAAAGTCCCCTTCAGTATTTCAAACAAATAAAAACAATTATGAGTCGTTGTGGCTCAGGGGATAGAGGGCTCCGCCTTCCAACTAGGTGCCCCAATTTCGAATCCCTGTGGTGACTGGACGATAATTCTACACCCGGCTCGAACCAACTACAAAGCTAACTTAGAATATCCCAAGTGGTAGATCACGGGGGTTGCGCTATCCTTGGTGTTGGGCTTACCGTGGGAGGTTTTCGTGGTTTTTCCGTTCATGCAAAGTAAATACGGGTTAGTTCCAGCAAAAGTCCACCACAAAGGTTAGTTCTCCCAATGCTTGATCCAGGAGTTACCCTGTCTTCTGGATTGGGTTCGAAATTAACAGCGCTACGGAGCAGAACATTGACAGTTGTAAAAGAGTTGGGTCGACTGTTTAGAGCTAGTTATAAAATATGAAATGAAGAAAAATTTTCATGAATCATCGTTTTAAAATCTAAGTTAAAAATAAAAAAAAAAGCATTAAAAATAGTTTTTCTGCAGATATACATTTTCTTCCCTTGTGTGTGAAATTCACAGAACAATTGTGACTCCTGTAAGAAATTTTAGTTAATCCAAATATGAGAATGTATTTTCATTTAATAAATATGACTTATTCCGAATGGAAAGAGCTTAGGGCAATATAGTGATAAGCCATACTTAACCCGAAGAACGTTTTCACGTGAACCTGTTCCTTAGCATTTTTTTTCTTCCAGATAAGTACTTCACAAATTTCTGGAAGTACTACTATTTAACAGCATAATACACAGAAACATCTTATTGCCCATAAGAGAATCTGTTAAATCAAAATAACATTTAGAATAATTTGAAAATGTGGCATCTAATTATATTGACTTATAAATATATTAAATTTCCTTTAATATTTTCGTCGTTAGAACTTTTAATTATACAGATATTAGAAAAACTAACAGGTTTTGAAGCGTGTTTGTGCCTTACACACACAAACAGCAGAACTAGTTACTTAATAGAACCATTTGAACCTCTTTCGTCACTTCAAAGATAAACAAAATCAGAGGCAAACATTTCATCTACAATAAAACAGTTTGAAGATATTATCAATGCACTAAGACGATGTCTTAGGAAGGTTTTGGCATATGAATCCTTCAGAATTCAACATTATTTCTAAGTAAAAAGGATTCTACAGAGGCATTTATCCTCCCAGCAATCGATTACAACGTCGCTGTCATCAATATATAACACTTTGCGAACGATATTCATATGATTATCGACACTTGACTGAAGGTACGGAACTTTGCTGATTCTTATATAGGAGTACAATGCAATTTAATTATTTTTATTTCCTATCGATGTTGCCTCAACTTTATGTAGAATTTTTGCATGCAAGATTTGACTTCAGTCGTATTGTTCCTTGATTTGTCTAAACGTCAATAAAATAGATGTCATTAAAATTTTACTTAAAAATAAGCTAAATTCATTTAAACTTTAAAATTTTTTATTCCAACTACAAATAAAGTTATAGTTGTGTCTCATTAAATTAAAAACAATGTTCATACAGTTACATTAATTCGTCTATATAACGCAAAAAAACAGTAAAGTCACAAAATTCATACAATTTGTACAATTCATACAATTTTGTGTGGAATCACAGTTCATAGTTTTTTTACTAATTTTGATAGACATTCTCGAACGTTGTTTTCCTGAAAAGGTAGAACATAATTAGGATTATAATTAAGGTTATATAATTAAGATTATATAAACATTAAAATATCCTAAATATTACCTTAATTTTCTGCAACATTTAGGTCTCTCACTGTAACCACAGAATTATCAGAAGTTGAATCTCCAGAAGATGAATTTTCCTCAAAGAGCGTAGATTGCTGTTCTTGACAATTTGTCTCCATAATATTTTGATCTGCGTGATTCCATTCGTATAGGGGGATTTCATCAGTGAATGCTTTATACTGCAGCTTTATACTGTTCGCAGGTTTATTTATTGCCTCTTTGTTTTTCAAACTAAATACAGTGTTTTCACAAACACCTGTCCATTCGACTGGATCAGCATGTTTTCCATTTGGACTCAAAGACATACAGGCTATTATTTCATTTGGCTCATTTTTATCGGTTTCGGTAAATTCTCCAAAATTTTTAAACCATCGTTGCCGGACTGAAAGTAAGTCATTGCATTTAGCAAATTCAATTGTTTTATCTCCAAAGTCTACTTCTATCGGAGTAGGTTTTTCATCTTTGTTAAAAGAACGATCTTTGCAGTTAGTCTCTGAAATATTTTGGTTTGTATGATAAGTTTCATGAACCGGGCTTTCATCAATGAATGCTATTTTATGATAAGATTGTTGCAATACTTTTTGTAAATTATCACAGCTATCAGATTTATTTGTTTCAGATTTGTATTTTGGACTTAGTAATAATTCATTTTCAACATCTGTCGCTTCCTCTACATCTAAATGCCCGGATTTTAATGAACTTGAAGATGTGCATTTAATTTCATTGACTATGGGTTCACCTATGTCAATTTCTTCTGATTTCCTGTTAATTTCTTCATTTCCTTGTTTCGTTAAAGAATTATCAAAAGATTTGTATTCTTTTGTGGAGGAACGCCTTATTTCACAATCATCTATCCCAAATTGTTCATTATTTTCAAATTTAACACCTGCAGATAATATGTCTTTACCATTTGCTAATACCCTTTTATCGGAAAAGTTTAAAAATTTCTCAGAAACAAGTTTTACTTCACCAGTTACAAATCTATTAAGTACATTACACATGTCTGTAACACTTGAATTTAAATTTATGTCCGAACATAATTTTGTTTCATATTTTTCTTCTTTTTTAGATAAGACATCATTTCTTGTCATTGAAGAAGGAATTATCTTATCCAGAGATAAGTTTAGCACTGATAGATTGCTTTTAATTTCTTCAAATTCTTCCACCAAATGATCGACGCAAGAAAAATCAGGCTTATCTTCGCTGTGGAGAGTTTCACTGTACAAACTCAGCACCGCACTATTATTAAAAGCATTTCGTATGTGATCAGATACTGGCAAGGATTCGTACGAACTACAGCTGAAGACTCCTTTATCGTATGTTTCATCATTATGTTTACTGTCTAAGCTTATTTCAGATGAAAAAGGATATTTAATTTCTTTCAAACTTTTTTCATGTCTGGAAGTATTTTTTAGGGCATCTTCAATTAACTTCTTTTGAGTTAGTTTGAAATTCATAGCAGCAGTATTGGTTGTATTTAGCTTTACTGGCAAGGACAATCGTCGTTTCAAGTCCGTACCGAAAGCTTCATTTTCCCAGTTATCTAAATCAGTTCTTGTTCCTAAATCTTTATTCTCAGGTATTTGAGATTGATCAGCTTTAAACATACTTGAATTAGTACTTAAGTTCTGAGGATTCTGAAAATTTTTATTTAAAGGACTAGATGTTTTTGGTTTATTCGCAGCTTTATCGTCAGATTTAACACTTGTGTTATCAGATTCTGTTTCTTTTAAACATTCGAAATCTAAAGCTTCATTGAACTTATCACAGAAATATAAAGTATTATCGACATTTCCAAAAGATACTCTCTTATTGTTATCATTTTCAGCGTTTACAGTTTGAACTTCAGAATCTTCGATACAGACTAATTGACTATTAAATCCATCACTGTTTGCATTAGACGAAGTGATCGAGGAACTGTTACAACCACTCTCTATTTTTGAATCTACCACATCACTTTCTATTGACATGTAACTAATATTTGAACCGTCAAAACCAACAGATGGTGCCGTAACATTTTCAACTTTCTCTGATGTTCTGATTTCTGTAGCAATTTTACAATTTTCACATTTGTTACTTTTGAAATTTCCTTGAGTAATAACGAGTTTCTGAGTAGAGCTCAAATTGTAAATAATTACATCTGTACTAGATTTAGAACCAGCATTTTCAAGTTGTTTCGATTCATCCTCTGTTTGAACGAATGTTGAAACTTTAGGCCTACTGCTATGTGAAATGTTTTGAGTATCACTGTTTCGAGTAGGTGAACCATTCAGTAAATGTGATGCTGGCAATTGAAATATATCTGCAATTACTTTACAAATGCAAAGGAAAGTAGAATGCACGCTGTTAGCCAGTATAATAGCAATCTTCAAATATGTTAAGATTGTGAGCAATAAAACCTTTTTCATTAGTAGGTACATTGTGCTTTCAGGGCGAAAACATCTAAAAAAAATTAAATTCATTAAAAAAATTGGATTGCAAAACAATGTTGAAAAATAAAGTAGATTTATGTTTGTGTTTAGGTACAATGAAATAAAAAACATTTAAAACAAATATTGCAGTTAAACAGTATCTCGTCGATCTGTTTAAAAATATGGATGCAGCTCAAAACGTGCCTTTTCAGTTTTTAACCCAAATTTAACAACTAAAAGGAGGAACTTTTCTTACTTATTTAAACACTATGGACAGAGCCCCGGACTTCAGGGTGGGTAATTATAAATGTAGTTTTTCAGGGGTTGTCTTCGTATTCAGAACTCTAAACGATTAAGTGAGTTTAAAAAATCTTAATTCCTGCAACGTGCATTCCTACAACAATTTCTACAACGTAAAAACACTATTATAAATTTATAGCAACCGTGGTAATCTTGTAAAAACAATCGTGGACTTAAAAAGTCTATAAAAAAAGTTCTGAAGTCTTCAAAAAACAAGAAACAAAGTCTTCAAGAAACAAAGTCTTCAAGAAACAAAGTCTTCAAGAAACAAAGTCTTCAAGAAACAAAGTCTTCAAGAAACAAAGTCTTCAAGAAACAAAGTCTTCAAGAAACAAAGTCTTCAAGAAACAAAGTCTTCAAGAAACAAAGTCTTCAAGAAACAAAGTCTTCAAGAAACAAAGTCTTCAAGAAACAAAGTCTTCAAGAAACAAAGTCTTCAAGAAACAAAGTCTTCAAGAAACAAAGTCTTCAAGAAACAAAGTCTTCAAGAAACAAAGTCTTCAAGAAACAAAGTCTTCAAGAAACAAAGTCTTCAAGAAACAAAGTCTTCAAGAAACAAAGTCTTCAAGAAACAAAGTCTTCAAGAAACAAAGTCTTCAAGAAACAAAGTCTTCAAGAAACAAAGTCTTCAAGAAACAAAGTCTTCAAGAAACAAAGTCTTCAAGAAACAAAGTCTTCAAGAAACAAAGTCTTCAAGAAACAAAGTCTTCAAGAAACAAAGTCTTCAAGAAACAAAGTCTTCAAGAAACAAAGTCTTCAAGAAACAAAGTCTTCAAGAAACAAAGTCTTCAAGAAACAAAGTCTTCAAGAAACAAAGTCTTCAAGAAACAAAGTCTTCAAGAAACAAAGTCTTCAAGAAACAAAGTCTTCAAGAAACAAAGTCTTCAAGAAACAAAGTCTTCAAGAAACAAAGTCTTCAAGAAACAAAGTCTTCAAGAAACAAAGTCTTCAAGAAACAAAGTCTTCAAGAAACAAAGTCTTCAAGAAACAAAGTCTTCAAGAAACAAAGTCTTCAAGAAACAAAGTCTTCAAGAAACAAAGTCTTCAAGAAACAAAGTCTTCAAGAAACAAAGTCTTCAAGAAACAAAGTCTTCAAGAAACAAAGTCTTCAAGAAACAAAGTCTTCAAGAAACAAAGTCTTCAAGAAGCAAAGTCTTCAAGAAGCAAAGTCTTCAAGAAGCAAAGTCTTCCAGAAACAAAGTCTTCCAGAAACAAAGTCTTCCAGAAACAAAGTCTTCCAGAAACAAAGTCTTCCAGAAACAAAGTCTTCCATGAAGGGTTAAGATACTTTTTCAAAGTACGGCATCAAACAGTACCGAAACTATTATTCAAATACAGATTCGATTAACAGTAAATCTAAAGAAGATTTCTTGAAACTTTTTCTATAAGGGTAAAAAGTCACAGGTTAAAAGTTATAGACTCGAGGCAACACTTATAACTTTCATTTTGTCTTATATAAATATTTGGGCTTTAGAAAGGACTAACTGATAA
Source organism: Parasteatoda lunata (assembly GCA_949128135.1). Lineage (NCBI taxonomy): Eukaryota > Metazoa > Arthropoda > Arachnida > Araneae > Theridiidae > Parasteatoda > Parasteatoda lunata. The sequence goes on along the minus strand of OX421981.1, from coordinate 28,892,906 downwards.
TGTATTTTAAAGTCTCTTACATTTTTTTGAAAGTCACGCAAGGCAAGATTTAACACTTAGATTAAAATAATTGAAATAAATAATTTTCATTTTTTTTTGTCCAGATTTTATAAGTAATAAAATTTAGATCACAAATGCTTTTCATTTTCGCTGACCACAACTGTAGTTTTTCATCGCATGGCCGTTTTGTGATATTTTTATTAAATTCGTTCATTGTGATTTATCATTAAAACAGCTTTAATGGCGGAAGCGCTTGATGGGATTTTACAGTACCAAACACAAAGATTGAAAAAATATTTTCTTAAAAAAAAAAAACAAGGAATAAAATGAAGAAAAACCACTACCGTGTCTCTTTTCTAATTGTAGAATGGGTTAAAAAAAATGCTTGTTTATAAACTATATTCGATACAGAATTTGATACCGAAGTGGTAACTTAGAATTTAGGAAATACCATAAGTAATTGTATTTAATAATTTTGCGACGCTATTTTGAAGCTGAATATACGACATAAATTTCATTCTATGTTACGTGATGTTTTGATTAGTGAGGTTAAAATTTAAAACAACTGGAAAAAAAAAACCTCACAAGCATTGTACAATACAATTAAGTTAAATTTGTTTTCACATTTCCCCCGGTTACATCTGCATAAACTTGCTGAGGTACACATTTTTTAAAATTCAAAAATTGAAATATTTTTGTTCAAAACACGGTATTTGTTCACATTAAAACACCAAGTACAATCAAGATATATTTCTGAACTTAAACACAAACAAGCAATCAGGATTAATACTGAAAAAAATTTTTCTTAACTAATTAGTTCACATTCTTTTCTGAAAATGCTTTTTGTTTAACAGCAAATTAAAAAAGCAAGGTTTCACAATTTCATTACCAACGACATGAATGTGGCAATGTGGTCAGCATCCCTCACAGACCACCTCTACTTCGCAGACAAGTTGGTACTCAGCGATCTAAACCTGGGTGGGCTTCAAGCCTCCCCTGAAGATCGAACCCTAGTTCCTCGAATAGGTGGGGTAGATAATTTTAATTTTACACTATGAAGAGCTAAAAGCAATATAGCCCTAATATACAAATTGTATCGAAGAGTAAAATATTTGTGTACTGATCTAGTGAAAACTCTATAAATTAGCGATGTATCTATCTGGAAATAGTATTTAGGAATAGTTTGATGTAAAAATGAGGCTTATCACTATTGTGCTCTTCATACAGTGGTGCACATATTCAACAATTTCTCGGCGTCCACAGTATTTTTTCATTAAAACGAAAATTCGACAATTAACATTATGCTTAACTATTAGGAGGTACAATTTCTTTGCTATGAATTAACAAATTCAACAGATTATATAAAAAAACATCGACTTTATGAATGTTCATTTGGTGAAATGTTAAACTAAAGACATTTTAAGAAAAAGGTATTAAATTAAAATACTAATTTTTGTGTTAAATAATTCTCTTAAATTGTGAGTTAAACTTAGCTTCATATATATTTTTCTCTCCTGTAAAAAAAAAATAAATAAAATGAGTCTCATTTTTTGAAGATGTGTAATTTAAAAACTTCTGTAATAACAATTAGCATAAACACGTCTAACAAATAGATAAAACTTATTGCTAACATAAAACATACTTACTCACAAAAAGATGAATAAAACTGAAATATTTTTAAAAAAAAGTCAATTGAATAACAGTAAATTAAAATATTTAAAAGCCTGATTTAGCTCTTGACTAATAAATCAACACATCTAAAAACATAGCACAGCGAAATGAAATTTGAAAAGAAGTAACTTTTTCTAGCAGTTAAAGATATAATATGTGCCTCTAAAAATGCAGAGCGAGTGGTTCCTACTAAATATTTGTAACTTTTGAGAATAACCCGTTTCTTTTTTATACCGTTAAACTTTTTCAACTTTTTGAATTTAATATATTTGATATGGACTAATCGTATTAATTTCTTTTAAGCACTTGAGTTTTGATTCTAAAAATTATAGTCAGCTAAGAACCTGAAACGTGATAGAGAAAGTCACTGGTTCGTACCAAAGTCAGTGAGAAAACTCAGCACTTCAAGCAAACCACGAAATGACGGCGAATTACGCGTCCTCTAAAGGCTCAAATAGTAAAGCTGCATGATGGGCTATTGGTGACGATATGGAAATTTCTCTGAAGAAGATCCGAAGACATACCATCACATTTTTGATCCTCTGTAGAGAGCATAGCTCCGGACGTCGTAGCGTGTGAAGTCAACGGTAGAACTGTTTAACGTGGACCGATACAGCACACTCTCGGTCCCTTCACAGGCAGGTCAAAATCAAATCGAAGAACAGATAGTATATGAGAGAAGACAGCACACAGATACTCTCAGGCTTATGATGAGATTCGAACCCACTGCATCCCAGCATTTGAGCGTTTGGTGGAAAGACAGTAACTGTCTCGGCTACGGAGACAACTGTTAACAGTACCTTAATTGTTACGGGTGGGGTCCTAAATTGGATTGTTAAGTTGCAGGGCTACTTCAGAACCGTAAATAACAATGTAAATATCCATAAGTGATCCACTAAGCTAACATAAAAGTTTCAAAGTTATATGTCACAATTTAATATGTTATTCTCAACTTAAACATTTCACTTTTCAAAAAAGATAGCAAGTATCAGGTTTAGACTGTTTCGCTAAGTAATCTAGCTAATATTAGACATTGTACACGAGAGTATTATTAAAATCTGATAGCCTTTTCAAGATAGGTAGCGGGTTCGTAACCCGCCGTAATGCTGGATACATCTTTGAGATGTCCTCCTCTAACTTGTGCTATCTATTTGTTTACTTGATAATGGCTTACGCATGCCTGCGTATGTGTGCAATAAAAATTATAAAAAACATTAATTATTTGCATTAGAAAATAAGGAGGTTTAAGGATCGTATCAAGCTGTTAAATCTTGTTGAATTTATATGAAATAAAAGCAAAATGAAAGGATTTATTTTGCTTTTTTTTAAAGTTTATATTTGAGTAAATCGTCCTTTCAAAAGGTCGGTCCTTTTTCATAGAAGAAAAGGAGCTAGTATTGGAATATAAATATTTATATTTGGGTCTTTAGTCAACGAGCGTTGCTTATTGTGGCCATTTTTTCTTTGGTGATATGGCGTTGCCAAATGTTTCCTCCACACTCACCACAACTTATTATTTTTAATGTTTATTCTTTAATTAACATACACAGTAACACCCTGACAATTTATCGGCACGAGCCGTGGTGCCATCCAATGAGGTGAACGGGGTTCGAATCCCAGCGATGGCAGGTCGATACGAATTCCACACCCGGCTTGTACCAGCCACAGTGCTGACGTAAAATATCCACAGTGGTGGATGGATCATGGGTTACAGTCCCCTTGCTGTCAGGCTAAACGTGGGAGGTTTTCGTGGTTTTACTCTCCATGTAACGCAAATGCCGAGTTAGTTCAATCAAAAAATCTTCCAAGAAAGCAATTTTCTCCTAATACTTGATCCAGGAATTTTCTTGTCCATTGGATTGGGTTCGAAATTTCAAGGTTACGGAATTGAATATAAGTAGCTGTAAACCCAAGAATTGGGTCGGCTGTTCAATGACGGTTATTAAATAAAATAAAATAAAATTAATTTTATTTTATTTAATAGGCACCGGCTAGGATAGCCTGGTTTGTAAGGCGTTGAACTCATGTTCGTGCGAAAGGAAGTTTGAATCCTGCCGGCCGAAGAATCCCACCGGGAGAAGAATGTATTAAATGGTGATTAGTGCATATTTAATCTGACGAGGTCACAAAAGTCCTCTAAGTTTTCATAACAAATCGACACCTCTGGGGGTACTGATCCATGAGTTCTCTTGTCTTCTGAATTGGGCTCAAAATTACAAAGCTACGGAGTTGAACATTGGAAGTCGTGAACTCAAATTTGTTAATATTAAAACAAATTGAGTCGTAAACTCAAATTTGATAATGTTGTAACGTCGTTAAACTCTGTTTAAGACGGTAATAAAATAAAATAAAATTTATCGGCACCGTGGTATGCGAGCAACCCTTTTAGAGTCGTACCCGCTGGTTTGATCAATTGGTAACTTTTAGTGTGATGAGCATCCCAGAAACCAGTGGTATTTACCAGGACGCTTGGGTCATCACTTTAACAGAGCCACTGATTCAGTAATTAGTTTTTAGACTTTTCATTTGATAATTCAATTTTGATCTTACGTTTTCAGTAGTGTGAACCTATGCATACATCTAGTAAATATTAATCTCGATTTATTTTGCATATATAATCTCGTATAAATCTTAACTTGTTCTTATCGTGTATTGAAGTTGTTTATTATTATTATATTTTATCATTTCGTATTCTCAGAATGAATTCATCATCAGACTATCGTTTGTTTTTTAGCTTTACTTTCCCCTTTGATGTCCCTCTCCCTTCCAATATACTTCAGATATTTTCCAATTATCGACAAACTATCACAGACGAGCCGTGGAGGTGCAGGGGATAGAGCGTTCGACTTCCAATGAGGTGAACTGGGCTCGAATCCGAGCGATGGCTGGTCGAAACGAATTCCGCACCTGACTCGCACCGGCTACAGCGCTGACGTAAAATATCCTCAATGGTAGACGGATCATGGGTTACAGACCCTTTGCTCTCAGGCTAACCGTGGGAGGTTTTTGTGGGTTTCCCCTCCATGTAACGCAAATGCTAGTTATTTTCAAGAAAAGTCCTCCAAAAGGGCAAAATTTCTCCCAATACCTGAATCAGGGTTTCACTTGTCTTCTGGATTGGGTTCAAAATTAAAAGTGTACGTAGCTGAAAATTAGTAGTCGTAAACCCAAAATTGGTCGGCAGTTCAACGAGGGTTAAAAAATTAAACAAAACTCTCACAAACGAATCAGTTAACGCCGATTCATGGCAGTGTACTGAGATATACTCTGTTTCTAACTTTCTCACATGCGTTGCTTTTGCAAATCTAAAGTGGTAGATAAAAGTATGAAATATCCACTTGGCGGCTTGAACAGATATTTACTACCACTTTTTGTGTCTAAGGTTAAGCTGACCTCAGAATATTTAAGAAGAAGAAGCAAAACTTCTAAACAAACATTCGTAAGCTTGGTTCTCTAAAGACCTTTTTGCTTTTTTAGATATTTAAAGAAAAATATTTCCCTTTCGCAGAATATAAAATTAGAGAAGTAAAGTAGTGATTTTTCAAATAACTGTTTAGAAATTTTATTAGAAGGGTTTTAGTTTTCTGATCACGCTGATCAGCTTGCTCTTGATAGGGTAACTTACCAATCAAATCAATAGACCTATAACTTCATCCACAGTTTTTAACAATTTACACTCCAGAGGCGTCTCACCTCTGCCACCTATATTTTATCTACCATTCTAAAATTTTTACATATTAATATACTACTAGAGTTACTACTAGAGTTACTACTTTATATAGATGTTAATAAAATATATAGTAAAATATATAATTATATAATATATATAGTTATATAGTATATATAGTAATATATAGAGCCCGGATTTTGATGACCTAAAAAATCTCAATTAATACCCTTAAAAATTGCAAAAAATGCCCTTTAAAAGTGCAAAAAATGCCCTTAAAAAGTGCAGAAAATGCCCTTGAAATGCCAAACTTGCGCTAAAAATGCCTCATGGCATGACTTAAATAAAGTAAAAATATTGAACTAAAACAATTTTTTACTCTTTAAAATTATTATGAGTCATTTCAAAAAATATAAAGCAATGCAATACTTATTCTACGTTCTTGACTCCAAAACATTTTCATTTTGTATAGAAACTTTAATGAATATAACAACTTCCATCTCATAATATTACTAAATATCAGAATTACATTGGATTATTAATTTTTTTTTAATATTTTGAAATGTAAACGAGCGTCTCTTGTCTGAAAGTTAATTTTTAAACCTGAAGAAGCTTCTTTCAACGTCTACTGATGTTATTGGTGCGTACTTGAAAAAGACGATTCTTCTTCAATTTGAAAAGATGTTGCTTCACCTGTTAATATCCTAGAGATTTTTTTCATTGTTTGGAAGCCAGTGTAATAATGAAAAATGATAAAAAATAATAAAAATTGGAAAAAATTAACAAAAAATTTAAAAAATGCTTTAAAATGCAAAATATGCCCCAAAATTTAAAAAAAAAATGCCCTATAAATCTAAAAAAATGCCCTAAAGGACAAAAAATGTCCAAAAATGCAAAAAAAATGCAAATGTCATCAAAATCCGGGCCTTAGTAATATAGTATATATAGTTATATAGTTATACTTTGCCTAGCCTTCCCTCCAGATGTTAGATGATAAAGTAAGAGCTTTGCGGAAGAAGCAGGTAAGCGACATTTTCAAAAGTGTTTATTAATCAGGGAAAATAACAAAGTGATTGCATAATATGAGAATATTTAATTTAACAGAATTGATTTTAGTTTCAGAGAAATAAATCTATAATAAAACCATATCAGATACCACTTTATTTCGTTTCACTCTAAACTCTGAAAATGTCACTTACCTGTTTTATCCACTAAGCGTCTTAAATGTATGAATAATGAATTACGTCTAACAAACATGCGGTTACAACTATTTCTTTAACCACTGAAAGATCCTGGAGTGTTTAGGTTTAAATAAAAGCTCTATGACCAATTACAAACCATGTTTAATTTATAATTGTGATATTAAAACTTATCTCTCTAGGAATTTTATGAAATGATATTTAGAAAGAATTCAAAAACATGTATGACTGGTAATATAATATTTCCCCTCCATTTTTTTTTGGGGAAATAATTTTTCGTTGCCTGTCAAAACTTATTAATAGTTGAAGAGTTTAGTGAATGAACCAGGTAAGTGACATTTTTAAAGTGGCTATGATCAGGGTAAGAAAAACAATGAAATACGAACTCTTTTGTTCCAGATTTATTAGAAGGCAGGGTTAATAATTATTTTGTTAAAGATTTATTGGAGGGCAGGGTTATCAATTCTTTGCCTTCATTAATTTACCACTACCTAATTTTAAATAAAAATCCTGTAAGCATACTCAAAATTAATGTGTATTAGTTGCGTTAGAGATAAAGGGAAAGTGACTCTGTTACATTTAATATACCCATATTGATGTAACTATTTTTCGTTATTTTCTTTTATTAATAAATACCCCTAAAATGTCACTTACCTGCTTTAACCACTAAGATTATTATGTATAACTTAACTCATTAGAAATGTCACAAACAGGGCTGAAAGCCCATATATATCAAGACGGAAAAGAGTGAAAATTGGAAAAAAATTAATTTCATTTTTTAATTTTTTTTCGGGAATAATAAAAATCTATAACTACCGATTGTTTTTAATGGATACAATTTTTATATTGAATTGCTACTTCACCGAGAAAAAAATTAGTTACAGTGAATTGTTTATTGTTAAGAATGGATTAACTCCTCCCGAATATTATCTAATATTGAAATAGTTCTCCTACCAGTATTTTCTCTTTTCCGTCTCGCTTTCAGGCCTGATCACAAACTATTATATTATATACTTATAACAAAGAAAGTTAAGCGGAAATCGCAGACAGTTTACTTTCTCATAAAAAAGATAGAAATAAAATAGTCTTTCTACGAATTTTGTTTTATCTTTTCAAAATAATCAGCTTATAATTGTGACAGTGACTCTTGGCCGGTTGGAGTGATAACGATCAATTAATAAAAGTTCTATTTGTTGTAAAATCTATATGAGTATTTTTACACACCTATATAAACGATATTTTATTTTATTTTATTTTATATCCACCGTTGAACAGCCGACCTAATTTTTTGGGTTTACGACTAATGGGCCCAGGGCCCTTCCAACCAGACTATCCCGGCCCTATATAAACGATATTTTATTTTATTTTATAACCATCGTTGAACTGCAGACCCAATTTCATGGGTTTACGACTACTAAAGTTCAACTCCGTAGCCTCGTGATTTTGAACCAATCCAGAAGACAAGGAAACTCCTGGATCAGTACCCCCAGAGGTATTGATTTGTTATGGGAACATGGAGGACTTTGAGACTCGACAGATTTAACGTGCATCAGTCACCATTTACTACACGGAGAGTCTTCGGCCGGCGAGGATCGAACCCACGACCTCTTGGACATGGGCCCAGTGCCCTACCGACCAGGCTATCCCGGCCTTATATAAACGATATTTCATTTCATTTCACTTCATAACCGTCGTTGAACAGCCGACCCAATTTCATGGGTTTACGACTACTAATGTGTATAAACGATATTTTATTTTATTTTATGACCGTCGTTGAACAGCCGACCCAATTTTTGGGTTTACGACTACTAATGTTCAACGCCGTAGCATATAAACGATGTTGCCTTTAATTTGATAAGTTAAAAAAATATAATTATGTAAGTTTTTCTTTAGAAACTTGCCGCCCCATTAGAAACAAACCCCATTGCCGCCAAGCTAACTGTGGGAGGTTTTCGTGGTTTTCCTCTCCATGTAAAGAAAAGGTGGGTCAGTTAAATCAGAAAGCTCACCACGAAGACAATTTTTTTTTCTTACAAAATTATGCCAATACAATTCTGCAATCAGAAATTTTAGAAATATATTTAAATATTTAACTGTTATTAGTTTTTAGATTTTTGAAAAGTATCTTTACTTTTATGCAATAACGTTAAAGGAAATTTTTAGACAGTGTCATCCAAATAGCTTTTCATTAATTTAAGCTGTAATAAGATTAGATTTTTAAAAAATCAAAAAACTGAGAAACACATAGTTTTAAAAATTCTTACTCAAAACCCTAAATCGCATCATTTTATTGCTTTAAAGTTTTGAAGGAAAATTCATAGAAGTTCTATAAATTATGAAGCGCTATTTCTCTTAATCTAATGAAGTGATCCCTTTATTTTTTACTTTCTTAGAAAGGTAATATGTTGTCTAATAATACTTTATCAACAAAATTTTGTCAAGTGCAAAAAAAAAAAAAAAACATATTAAAAATTTAACCTAGAATCCTAGATGGCGATGGCACAGGCCACTTAAGTATATCCATACCCATGTATATTTAATATTGTCCATATATCATGTATATTTAATTTTGTATTTTATAACCGTCATTGATATTGTTTTTTTACTTTATTTCTAAATTAAAGTTTGTAAAATTCTTCAAAAAATCTCTTTTAAACTGTAAATATAAAAACAATACTTCTTTAAATATATGAATATCGTAGGGAGGAAAGTATATTATTTTATAACTGTCGTTGAACAGCCGACACAATTTTGTGTTTACGACTGCTTATGTTCTACTCCAGAGCCTTGTAGTTTTGTACCCAATCCAGAAGACAAGGGAACTCCTGGATTAAGTATTGGGAGAAATTTGCTTTGTTGGAGGTCTTTTTGATTTAACTAACCTGCATTTGCGTTACATGGAGAGGAAGACCACGAGAACCTCCCTCAGTTAGTCTGACGGCAAGGGGACTCTAACATATGATCCGTCTACCACTGAGGATATTTCACGTCAGCACTGTGATCGTTGCAAGCCGGTTGCGGAATTCGTATCGACCAGTCGTTGTCGGGATTTGAACCCTGTTTGCCTCATTGTAAAAGCACTCTTTATCTCCTGAGCCTTCGCGGCTCATATATCGTGTATATTAAATATCAATTATATTCGCCAACTATAAGAACACTCTGCTGCTCTAGACGATGTAACTTTAATTATAACTACCCTGTACTGTACCGCAAAAATAATATACATATGCTTCATTCAAACAACTGCTGTAGGTGAATTTATCATATTGATTAAAAGATTGCATAAAATATCCGATTATTTGTTTGGAAAGCTTGTTATCACTCGTAAACTCAGAGCATACGTCGATCTTTACAATTCCTAAATTTCTTTCTTTCTTCCATCCATTTGCTCATTCATTTATTCACCCATTCTCTTACTATAAAAGTAATCATTAAAAGACATCGTTTGATAAACAAACTGAATAAATAATAATAATATTAATAAGATGAAAGGTCGTCACAGGAACAGAAAATCTTAATGTCAAGCGACTTTTTCTCACCAATGTCTCGACTTTTTCTTTGGTTGCAATTTGAACTATTTATTATTGCAGGTATTTTTATACCGTTGTCTATTTATGGTTTATATCGACTTTCAATTGCAATCGTCATCTGTAACGGACCCTTTGTTGTGCTAAACAAGGTAGATTCATTTATAACCACTCTCTATTATTACACCAAAGAATAATGGATGCGAAAGTTTGATGTCATATATATGATTTCACTTAAAAAATTATTTACATACGGTTCATTCAATCAATCTCTATAGATAAATTGCAAACAATAGGTATAGGTAATTAAATATAGAGAATGCTATAACGGACTCTGTTGTGATAAACAAGATAACTTCAATTATTACTACCCTGTACTATTGCACAAAGGAATAATTGATGCAAATGTTTGATATAATAAAAGATATCATAATAAAAAATTATTTGCATTCGATTATTGATAAGAGTTTGCATATAACTTCCTATCATTTATGTCCGAACATTGGAATTGAAATTGAGAAGGAAAAAAAAAAAAAAAAAAGCCAACTGTCGTCGTAGTAGCGGAAATTTTTAATATTAAGAGACATTTTTCTCACCTGATGTTTGCAATTGGAACTATATATTATTACAGTTATTTTCATACCGTTGTCTATTTATCATGTATGCCAAATTTAAATTACATTCGCCATCTGTAACGAGCTCTTTGTTTTAAACAAGTTAGATCCAATTATCACCACCCTGTAAGATTAGACAAAAGAGTAACTAATGCAAAAGTTTTATGTCATAAATATGATTTACCGCAAAAATAATTTATATACGTTTTATTCAATTAACAACGGTAGGTGAATAGCTAACAATAGGTGTAGGTAATTGCAGCAAAGGCAGCGCTATAACGGACTCTATCTTGTTCCAAACAAGATAACTTTAATTATCACCACCTATTACATTGAAGAATAATTGATGCAAAAGCTTTATGTCATAAATATGATTTCACGCAAAAAATATTTCCCTACACTTTATTCAATCAACCGCTGTAGGTAAATTGTTAACAATAGGTGTAGGTAATTGCAACAAAGACTGCGCTATAACGGACTCTATCTTGTTCTAAACAAAATAACTTTAATTATCACCACCTATTACACTGAAGAGTAATTGATGCAAAAGCTTTATGTCATAAATATGATTTCATGCAAAAAATATTTCCCTACACTTTATTCAATCAACCGCTGTAGGTAAATTGTTAACAATAGGTGTAGGTAATTGCAACAAAGACTGCGCTATAACGGACTCTATCTTGTTCTAAACAAGGTAACTTTAATTATCACCACCCTGTACTATTACATTGACGAATAATTGATGCAAAAGCTATATGTCATAAATATGATTTCACGCAAAAATTATTTACATACGCTTATTCAATCAACCGCTGTAGGTAAATTTATCATATTAAATGAAAGATTGCATATAACTTCCGATTATTTGTTTCGAAAGATTGTTATCACTCAAAAACTCAAAGTATACTTCAATTGTTTTTTAAGAGAAGAGCTCAAAATGATATCTCAAATGGTTCTTTTTAGGAATGCCTTTCGAGGATAAAATTAGAGATAAGCTGGAATTTTTTGTAATAATCACTAAGCATAACTTCTTTGTTAGCTGACAAAACATGTGCGCTGACTGACGGTTTTCTACACCTGTGTTTTAGAATTTTTCTACTGATGACACCCTATTTATTTATTGTGAAGTGTTCTAATTAGTATTTTTTTTTTAAAACTGTGTTACTAATTAATGATGTGGTGTCAAAATCAAGGCTAAAGAGCTGCAACGGAATTTTGAATAGTTGATTATTGTTTCTGAACATTGTTTAAAAATGTCTATTGAACATGCAGAGGCTGCTTATGAAAGTCTACGATTGGAGCGTTTAAATGTACAGAAAAAAACATTTACAAAATGGGCTAATCTTCATTTGCAAAAGGTAAGTGAATGTGATGTTGGTTATTATAAAATGAAAATTAGCAATGGATTAAAAATCTAAGTTAAGTTGTCTGCTTAAAGCTTAATTGCCCCAAACGTATCTGTTCCAAACTCAAAGTATAAGTCATGCGGCTTCTTCAACTTTTGTAGAAAAAGAAAAACGAAAAAACCGCATGGGAATTATACAGGAAAAGTGCGGTAAAAAAGTTTTCTTTCTAATTTATATTTTCCATATATCAGGACAAGTAAATATTTAGTGATAACCATTTTTACACTTAATTATAACTTACATATTTATAACTTATATAATTGTAACTTACTTCAGAAACTTCGAAGAAGTTAATGTATAAAGAATTTAGTGGATGAAGTAGGATGATCTAAATTAAAGTATCTTATTTTCTCCAAATGAGTTCATATGTCATAGTGCTATCATTTTACACTATTTCAAAGCCTTGTCCAAACATTTCAACTTTTTATTTGCTGCTTGATGTATTTAAACTCTTTATTGCAATTATACCAACTTCTTACTTGCCAACTTTCTCTCTTTCCGAGAATGTATTTTCCTAATGGTAGTAAAAAATGGTTCATTAATTCATCCACAGATCGTAATTTTGACCTGAATAAGAGAACGGTTAATCTCCATTTCAGTAAACTTAGAAGTATGATTTATTGGGGGAACATGGAGGACTTTGTGACCCAATTGATTGAACGTGCAAAAGCGATTATTTATTACACGGTGAGTCTTCGGCTGGCGGGAATAGAACTGACGACATTTTGGCCCTACCAACCAGGTTATCCCGGCTATCGTTAAGACTATTATCATTTTTATTATTGTAATTATGTTGTCATTACTTATATGTAGAGGTGGTCCGACTTGTTTATAATTATTATTATAATTCAGAAAGTTTAATGTGATAACATGAGTTTCGCTACCACTTGTTGTTGACGTATGCCTGTTTAGGCAGAGGGGGTGTGATTGTTCTTGTTTTCCAGTGGTGCCATCTGCGGGAAAGAATTCGACTTTTACCGCACCATACGTCACACCAGTTTATAGGGCGGACCCATTCCTACATCCATTCATTCATCCACAGATCGTAATTTTGACCTGAACCAGATAACGATCAATCTCCAATTCAGTGCTCCTAGAGGTATGCTTTGTTATGGAAACATGGAAGACTTTTGTGACTCGACAGATTTAACGTGCATCAGTCACTTTACTACACGGGGAGTCTTCGGCCGGCGGGGTTCAAACCCACGAACTCTCGGACATGGGTCCAGTCAACGCTTCATATAACTGCAAGCCTCCACACGGTTTTTTATAGGTAGTCCGATCAGACCACTGTAAAGGATATCCACTTTCCGAACGAGTCACTTAATACAAAATCTAGCTAAAATAAGAAAGTGGTAACAAATATATGACTAAAAATTTTTTTTATTTATGATTATTATTTGTTTGCCTTATTCACTTGTCAACTACTACAGATTCAATTCTCAAATATATATGATGAATTTCTCTCAATTACTTTTACAAAAGGTTTTAGGTTCATGCGCACAACTGGTTCACTTTTTAAATAGTCTGCGTGGACTGATAAAAGACCGCGTAGAGGCTTTTTGATGTCGGAGGTGATGGCCCAGCGCGCTACCGACCAGGCTATCCCGGCCAGCCACTTTAAATATGAAAATAAAAACTTCCGAAAAACACCCCAAAGAGTTGGCAGCTATGCATCTTAAACTGTCTCCACGAAAAATGTGACGTTTATTTACATTTAGATTAAATATTTTCTTCTGTTAGCTAATATTTCACAAAGTTTTCATGGCCTTTAATATTTTTAAAAAACTGGTGACAAATTGTTATATTTTAAAACATTTGTGACCACCGCTGCACACGATTTCTTAAAGTAAACATGTATCTGAAAAATTATCCTGTTAAATACAGGATTCTCATTGGCCTTAAAACTTTATATTGTCATTTTACGTTTTACCATTTAAAGATCAACTCAGTTTTTATACTGATTTATTGTATTTAATATTAACACATAATGTGCCACGGTGGCTCAGGGGATAAAGCGTTCGCCTCCGAATGAGATGAAGCAGGTTCGAATCCCAGCTGTGGCTACCTGATGTCTAATCTGCTCCCAGCTTGCAACGACCACATTGTTGACGTAAAATATCCTCAGAGGAAAACGGATCCTGGGTTAGAATCCCCTCGCCATCGGGATTAAAGTAGAAGTTTTTCGTAGTTTTTTTTCACCATGTAACGCAAATTTAATTCAAAAGTCATCCACGAAAGCAAGATTGTCCCAATGTTAGATCCAGGAGTTCCCTCATTTTCTGGATTGGGTTCAAAATTACAAGGCTACGGATTTTGAGATTGAAATTGGTAAACTCAGAATTGGGTCGGCTGTCGAGGGAAAAAATTCAGTAAATAAAATTTTAAAAAATATATATAGTGGTGGTCACATATGTATTAAATCATCCATGTCAACATTTCCTGCTTCAGGGAGGAGATTTTTCTCAGATTTATTGTTAAGTGGTATAAATGACCAAGCTTTGCTAAAGCATATTTGATTTAACAAATTTGCTTTATAATGAAATTGAAAACAAGTATATCTAAACAGTTTTAATAAATATATAAGACCTGATAAGTATATTCTGAAGTTGAAGTTAAATTGGCAAACTTAAGCAAAATAAGGTTAGCTTTATTGTTACTTGACTATCACTTCAAATATTGTGGGTTAACATGCATGATTAAACGATTGAGACTCATCTTGGTTTTTACGCTTTTTGAAATTTTCATAGTCCATGAGAGCATTGTATTTAGCACGAATTTATTTTTGAATTAAAAAACTAATTATTCTGTGCATAAAAGAATTTTTTCGTTGAAATCGCTCAATAGATAAGAGGAAATTGCAAAGAGTCAAATTTTGAAAAAACATGCTTTTTTTTGCATGATTTCGTAACTTAAAATATGGTCTGCACTTAGTAATTAGAATATTAAGGCTATTCTTTCGAAATATTAAGATTGATTGTCAGTACATTATAATCAAAATTTTAGCTCAAACGTTACGAGCATATGCACTTTTTATTTTTCATAATGTACAATAATATTTATACGTTAAAAATATATATTTATATCTCTGGTCAATTGTTTTAAAATCAAATGGTCATAGCAATAATTTTAATAACGGAAACAAATGTGTTGTCCACTTTTTTTATTAAGTATAGATATGTCATTTCCAAAAATGAAAATTTTAAGTTATAACCATTTTCCTAAATACGCATTTTGAGGATGGCTCATTTTCTTAAACGTAAATTTTGAGCTAAATCCATTTTCTTAAACACTCGAGTTAAGTCCATTTTTTTAAGTATGTATTTTGAGTTATGCCTTAATAAAAAGTAGTTGCTCATTTATTTTTTATTTACCTGTATATTCTCGATTATTAGTAATCAATTAACTCAGAATAAGCCCTTAAACCATTAAGATGGAGTGTTAGTACGTGAAAATT
Source organism: Parasteatoda lunata (assembly GCA_949128135.1). Taxonomy (NCBI): domain Eukaryota; kingdom Metazoa; phylum Arthropoda; class Arachnida; order Araneae; family Theridiidae; genus Parasteatoda; species Parasteatoda lunata. The sequence goes on along the minus strand of OX421981.1, from coordinate 28,877,365 downwards.
TGATCTTAAGATTAAAAGTTATTCTGGGTGCTCGTTTTTTTTTTAAATTTTAGTCTCGTGCACTATACGTTATAAACATTTAAGTCAATTGAAAAGGTTAATCTAGAACTTCAACTGACCGGGATAGCCTGGTCGGTAAGGCGCTGAGCCCATGTCCGAGAGTTCGTGGGTGCGAACCCCGCCAGCCAAAGTAAATGGTGACTGATGCACGTTAAATCTGTCGAGTTGCAAAGTCTGGGGGTACTGGGTTGGAGATCGATCGTTCTCTGATTCAGGTCAAAATTAGGATGTGTGGATGAATGAATGGATGTATAAATGGGTCCACCCTATAAACGGGCTGTGACGTGTGTGTGGCTGAATGCGAATTCTTGGCCATAGATGGCGCCACTGAAAAACAAGCATATGCAATATGCATCATGATTTATTTATTTTATTGACCTAAACTAGGGTAAAATTTCGTGTAGCTATATCGCGTGATCGGCAACGAAAGTGTAAAAAGTGTAAGACCATTTTGCAGTAAATTGCGCCTCCGTGCTTTAAAACGTCGTAAATGTCCATATTTAAAAGTGCGCATGTAAACATATCACCCACTTCTCCTAGGAGAATTACTCCGGAGGGGGAACGAACGTGTCCGTAAACGAACATTATGAGATTTCAAGTAAACAAACCATCGAACTGTGGGCGTCGAAATATAGATATCAAAAATTCCTAAACGTATTAAGGTTTGTTTTTAATGTATTTTTTTCATTAAATGCAAAACTTTTCTTTGGTTATCTGAAAAGTAATTCAATTGATAAGATTCTTATCTAACAGTATCAGTTTTTCCGAGAAAAATAACAATGCATATGCAACGTCTTTAGATTATTATGTTTAAAAACTATATTTAAATTCTTTAGTTTACACTTAATTTACAAATAATAGTACACTTAATTTTTTCTTAATCTGTAATAATATTTTCCAATTCTGTATTTTAGTTCTTGATGACAAAGTTTTATATCAATTTTACAAAAAAATTTTCTCCTTATCTTTCAAATAAAAAAAGAATGTTTTAAGAATCATTGACTGTCTATCATATTAAAAAAAAATTAAGCTAATCAAGAAATTCAACTAGGGGAGAGTCGGGTAGCCCCGCCCACTTAAGGAGTATTGCTTATATTTCTGAATAATATTAAGTAATAATCAATATTTTTGTATGTTTCTATTGTTTTATCATCTAATTAAATAATGCAAAAAGAATAAACCAAAAAAAAGAGAATAGTTTAACTTAAAAAAAATAGAAATTTAAAAAATTCGACCACTGTATTCAACATATTTTCAGAACTATTGTTTAGCATGTTACCAGCTGCATAAATACTTGAAACTTTGAAAATAATCTTTTTTTAATATACTAATTAATGCCCGATGGCCCATTGACTTGAAAAAATATTCTATACATATGAAATTGACAGTGGGCGGGGGTACCCGACGTTCCCCTATCACACATTGTCTGATGTTCAAAAAATTTTATCTCTTCTTGCTATGTCTGAGCTACGAGGTTGAAGGCTATATATAATAAAGGTGGTTACTCATATCGTGTGTAAATCAAAATAAATAACTCGATAAGTGTTACTTATGCATTTATAATTTTTAGGTTATCTAGTTATAGTTTTGAAATGCTATAGCAAGATATCTTTTCAAATTGTCGCACGTAGAACCTAACAGTACGAGTTTAAATTATGTTTCAGAGTAATATGCGCTATTTTATTTAATTATATATTTTTTTATAACCGTCGTTGAACAGCCGACCCAATTTTTTACGTTTACGACTATTAATGTTCAACTCCGCAGCCTTGTAGTTTCGGACCCTATCCAGAAGACAAGGGAACTCCTGGATTAAGTACTGGGAGAAATTTGATTTCGAGGAGGACTTTTTGATGAAACTAACCCGCATTTGCGTTACATGGAGATAAAAACCCCACGAAAACCTCCCATGGTTTGTTTGGCGGCAAGGGTACTCTAACCCATGATTCGTCAACCACTTAAGATATTTTACGTCAGCACAGTGATCGGTGCAAGCCGGATGCGGAATTCGAAGAAATGCGGAAAAAACATGCCGGATGCAGAAGAAACATGCTTGAGTATGATCCAAAAACAAATCATCACAATTTGGATCCTCAGAAGAGAGGATGGCTGCCACTCTTTGGTAGCCCAACGACCTCACGAAATCGAGCATTTTACGGTAAAACGGAGTTTAACGTAGAACGATAACGCGCATCCTGGGGCCCTTTGCTTGCGGATCAGTTGGTTTCCCACCTGGTTTCGAAACACAACCAGCGGAATCAAAAGTTTTCCGCATTTTTCCCTGATAATGTGTTCTACATTAACGGTTGAAATTCCAAAGTTTGTTTCTCTAATTTCTTTGCAATAATGATGCAATTCAATTCTCTTCAACATAATTATCATAATTCTCATTAACTTGCAATAATATTTTAAACTGTTTGATTCTTTGTGTTATAATTATTTAATTGATTGTTCATGGACACCATTTTAATTATTTAATTGACTTTATTATAGTCATTTAATTGTTTGATAATAGATTCTATCAACTAATTGATTGATTGATCGATTGTATGAACTTGATTATTTAGATATTGAAAAATAAATGAATTACATTATGTTATTTTAAGCGTGCAAAAACGCTGCTGTAGTTAAAGTGGTTCAATAAAGATCTTATTTTCTCTTTAACGAGTGCCTCGTACACTGTAATAAAATTCCGGAAGAAATTACGATATTAAATACCGGCACTTTTAGTGCCTCATCTGTAAAGTTCATTTTATCATAAAATCCATTTTACCGTAAAATCCATTTTACAGTAAAAGCCATTTTGCCGAAAAATCCATTCTTACCGCAAAATATTGCACAGTAATTTTTACAGTATATATTTAATTAGAGTGATTCAATGATTTTACAGTAATTATTACTGTAAAATTTATGGTTTATCAAAATTTTTGTTTCGTAACATGGTCCGGTAAAAATGAGTTTTACAGTCAAAAGTACCGGTACCCTGAATGCAGGTAATGTGAGATTACCTAGGTAATTTGAGGAATTAATTTTTTTTCGGTATTTTAACGGATCACGTGAATTAATTTTCCCATTACCTAGAAAATCTGCGGAATAACTGATTTCCGCACTTTACCGATAATTTAAATACTTAAAAATTTAACATTACATTTAACAGCATAGAATAAAAGAATTCCGAACAATAAAGAAGCAAGTTTATTTTGTAGAAAATGATTTGAGATTTTATTACTACTTGTAGGATATAAACATCAAAAACTTGAGGAGAAATAAAATTCTATGTATCTTTTCGAAACAGGAATGAAAATGATTTTATGGCAGAAAGAAATCTAAGGCATTACAATTTGAGCTTCTATTGTCTTAGTGTAAACATTCTTATCTCACAAATACATATATTTATCAAATGAGCAAGATCAACAGACGTAAAAGTGGGTGTTTGAAAAGATAGATAATTATTTATAAAAAGAATTCAGATTAAAAATAATTAAAGAGAAATTTTTTAAGCCCATTTGTGCCCGAAAGCCTTTTAAAAATACAGTTTCTTTTTTTTAAAAAAAACATGGTAGTGCTAGTGTTTGATTTAGGGTTTAATTTGAAGAAGCAAGATAAGCCTGTCTACTAAAATAAAGAGGTTGTGCAAAAATATGAAACACTTCTGTACTACTCAATGTAAAAGATATTTTACAAAGCAAATCTTTTAAAGAGAATTCAGATTAAAAATAATGAAAGAGAAATTTGTTAAGCCCATTTGTGCCCGAAAGCCTTTTAAAAATACAGTTTCTTTTTTTAAAAAAAAACATGGTAGTGCTAGTGTTTGATTTAGGGTTTAATTTGAAGAAGCAAGATAAGCCTGTCTACTAAAATAAAGAGGTTGTGCAAAAATATGAAACATTTCTGTACTACTCAATGTAAAAGATATTTTACAAAGCAAATCTTTTAAAGAGAATTCAGATTAAAAATAATGAAAGAGAAATTTTTTAAGCCCATTTGTGCCCGAAAGCCTTTTAAAAATACAGTTTCTTTTTTAAAAAAAAAACATGGTAGTGCTAGTGTTTGATTTAGGGTTTAATTTGAAGAAGCAAGATAAGCCTGTCTACTAAAATAAAGAGGTTGTGCAAAAATATGAAACACTTCTGTACTACTCAATGTAAAAGATATTTTACAAAGCAAATCTTTTAAAGAGAATTCAGATTAAAAATAATGAAAGAGAAATTTTTTAAGCCCATTTGTGCCCGAAAGCCTTTTAAAAATACAGTTTCTTTTTTAAAAAAAAAACATGGTAGTGCTAGTGTTTGATTTAGGGTTTAATTTGAAGAAGCAAGATAAGCCTGTCTACTAAAATAAAGAGGTTGTGCAAAAATATGAAACATTTCTGTACTACTCAATGTAAAAGATATTTTACATAGCAAATCTTTTAAAAAGAATTCAGATTAAAAATAATGAAAGATAAATTTTTTAAGCCCACTTGTGCCTGAAAGTCTTTTAAAAATACAGTTTTTTTTTTTTAAAAAAAACATGGTAGTACTAGTGTTTGATTTAGGGTTTAATTAGAAGAAGCAAGATAAGCCTGTCTACTAAAATAAAGAGGTTATGCAAAAATATGAAACACTTCTGTACTACTCAATGTAAAAAATATTTGCATAGCAAATCTTTCAAAAAAATTTTTTTTGGCGCTAAAAACATGAACTGAAGTACTATTTCATTACCACTCGATTATTATTTTTTTAAAAATTGGTTTTAAATTATCAATCTTTCATCTATCAAAGGGTATTTTGTTGTTGTCGTCGGCCATTAAGTCAGAGGGGATGCGATTGTTCTTGTTTTCCAGTGGCGCCATCTATGACCAAGAGTCCGACTTCTACCGCACCCATACGTTGCACCCATTCATAGGGCAGACCGGTTCATATTTCCATTCATTCCTCCACAGATCATAACTTTAACCTGAACAAGAAAACAATCAATCTCCAATACAGTACCCCCAGAGGTATTGATTTGCCATTGGAGCATGGAGGACTTAGTGACCTGATAGATTCAACGTGCTCTAGTCATTTACTGCATGGGGAGTATCCGGTCGGCTGGATTCAAACTCCCGTTTTCACAAACATAAGTCCAGCGCCCTGCCAACCAGGCTATACCGGCCATCAAATGTTATGGAAAATTAGGTTTAAAAAAAACTGAAAATTTTGAATGTATAACTTTTTTTTTACCTCTCGTTTAAAAAATTGTTTTATGACTAGCAAGCTAATTAATAAAAAAAACTATTTATTTTTATCTACATTCTTCATGTAATAAGAAATTTGTTTTAGAAACAATGGCTTATAATTTTCTTCGAAAAGGTAATTTTGATTTAACGAATCTTTAAAAATATTTGAAATTTTACAGCGGCCTAGGCCAATAGACCCATACGCCGAATACAGGTGAACAACATATCATTAAAATAGGTCAACAGACCCTAATATATAAAATACAACAAAATTTTGCCTGTACCAAGATTTAACAAACCACAGGAACACAGTGTCGATAGCCAATTAACCTCGAGACAACCAGTAAAAGCTGAGTGAGCTGTGAGCCAGAGCTGGTTGACTTCTCAATACGAGGCAGACAATACAACAATTGCACCAAAAACAGTCGTAAATACATCTCATAAAAAAACCAAAAGGTGAGAGGATAAAATAACATAAACGAATATAGTGCTAAAATTGATAGGTTAAAACTGAGACAAAATCGAAAATGTATACACTTGCCAATAGGGCATTAAAAGGATCCAGCGATTCAAGCCAGCTTGAATCATGCTGGTAAAACCAAAATAGTGAGGGTAAAATAGTAACAGGTAGTTAAAATGAAGAACAACAAGTAAAACACAATAAAATCAATTAAAATACAAAAAATTACAGAGGATAAAATACCAATAGATACTAAAAGGTAAAAGCTAAAAGGGGGTGTATAACAATTTAAAAACCGTGTATAAAATACAATCGTAAGGTAAAATACCAAATGTATTAAAATCCAAAGGTTGTAAACAAACCTAAAAGCATGTGTAAAATGCAAAGGTAAGTTAAAACACTAAAATGGCAATGTGGTCCAAAAAAGTTTTGGCAAGGTGGCGAGATAAAGCAGGGGTGTTCAAAATTTTAGTTATTGTCAATTTCGTTTATTAATGTCAGCTGTTCCTCAAGAGTAGTTTTAATGATAATCTTAATAATATCTCTACAGATCTTGTCTGCAAAAATTGTATGAAAACTAATGTTATCTTGCAGAGGTCGATCAAAATAATTGAAACACTTCTATAATAACTCAATGCAATTAATCTTTCTTTTGGCAATAAATGTTTTGGAAGATTTTATAATGGCAAAACTGTTGTCACAATTCGAAAGACCATACTTGAAGTTTTTATAAATGAAATCATGTTATCCCACGCAAAATTCAGATGTACTAAAATGAGGTGGGAAGTTAATTTTGTTCTAGTTTTAATACCAGCAATTTTGAAATCGTATAGTATTGCAATATATATATGGGTGATTCTCACTAAATATGACAATTCACTGTCCCTTGCTCCAAGATCTAATACTATTATACTCAAAGAACTTTTTTTTTAAAAACTTAATAAATAACATCGCTGTTAGCATTTTAAAATGACTTTGCACTAGCAATGACTGTTTTGTATAGTAAAAAAATTTAATTGAGCTTCAAAATGTCATTTTCCTGGCATGTTCCAAACAATGTTTCCAATAATAACTAGCTTCCAAACTTCCCGTAAATTTTTAAATACCTATTTTTTTTTATCTTAGCCGTTGTAAGCATTTCTTGAATATACGCCGAGGGTATTATTTACAAAAACTTCGTTTAAAATAATTTTTGCTGTCAATAATTTGTTTGTCCCAAGAAAATCTGTTATTTTCCTGGCTACTTTTATTTAGTGGTTTATAACCAAAATAGTTAGAGCCAGCAATCAATATCTTACGTTAATAGATTGATTAGATACCCTCCTATATGATCATGCCTTGTTACATAAATAAAGAACCAATTTTCTGGTCCAAAATCTATTTCAAAAAATTTTTCAAGGTGAGTAGGTTTTTATGTTGTCATTTTCCTGGCTTCTTGAAATCATAAATAACATAAACTACATAGATTTATCTGAGTCATTTTAAGAAATCCTGTTGTTTTCTACAGAATATAACAGTCATAGGCCAAAATATTAAATAAAAGTTAAGTTATATACTATAAAATGGCGAATTTGTCATTGTCCTGGCTGTCATTTTCCTGGTTTATGAATGATATGACATTGAAACAGTTACCAGAAAATTTTTTAAACAGTTGATTGTAAAGCAAATATTAACCTAATATCAAGTTTATGTAAGATTGTTATATGACTGAATGTAATCAAATTTTTTTTCATTTAATGATTGATTACTACGCACAATTTTATTCTGTGCATATCAGCAACAAAAACATTTTTGATTCTTTCCACAGTGGATAAAATAATTGGTTTAGGCAATTCATGGTCCACCTAACGTAAAGGCCCAGGTTTTGTTACTTACTAATAGCTTAAAATGACTTTTTTTTCAAATTTATAAGCTAATATGTCATTTTCCTGGCATTCAAGATTTGGTGAATTTCTATGTTATTTTTTTCTCGAGCAAATGTCAATAAACTACACCGCTGTCTCTAAGGTATAATAAGTGTAACTAAAGAAGTATACAAAAAAAATTTAGATTATTTTAAGGACTTTAAATTTGAAGAAATGTTTTGGTCCGAATTGTCATGTTCCGTGAGAATCACTCATATACTAGAATGCTTTTTAATGTTAATGGTATTGAAAACGGAAAAAAGCTTTTAACTTCATATGCTCTATTTGATTAATGCTAATTTTGCATGAGTTTTTATAACCGCATTTCTAAAAGCTTCACGCATGATCTTTTAAATGGTGCCAACTGTTTTACCATATAAATTTTCCAAAACATTTGCTGTTAAAAGAAATTTTTCTTACGTAGAGCTAGTATAGAAGTGCTTCCATATTGTTGTTCAACCCCTGTATATTAAAAGTATAAATATTTATGTTTATATTTGAAGTAAACGTACTAATTTTTTTTAAAGCCAAATTTTTGGGTGAAAAAGAAGAATATCAACATTTTATGAACAAATGTATATCATCCTCCTTGGTAGGCATATCTTTCAACATTTGAAGTTTGCAAGTGAAGTACAACATTTGAAATCAACATTGAAATTTATTATTGGCAGTGAACAGCAATACTTTTTTAAACAAATAGAATTGTTATAAAACTTTTGTCGTGTATTTGGCAGTTTTTTCTTACACAGAACTGCCAAGTACTACGCATTTTTCAATATATTTCATAGAGTGATACACACTTATAAACTAAAGCTTTTACAATTTTGGTCAATTTTGCCAGCAATTTAAAAGCCTCATCACGCGGGAGGAGTAACGTAGTGGTGTTTCCATATGAACTTCTGAATCATATCCATGTAGCGGTTCGTTCGTTCGTTCGTTGCAGTGGAACTGGGCATCAGAGGCCTTACGGCCCTTTTCTCATTCATCCTGGAATTAAACTAAGAAACATACATGACAAATTTAAAGTTTGGGTACCAAAATGGAGTTCTCGAGAGAAGAAAGATGGCACTTTGCCATTATTAGTCAATTACAAAATTGCAAGTACTAAGAAGTACATGAAAAAAGGTAAAATTAAAATACAATGGAAAGATAAACACTAATGAATATTTACAGTATTTACAGTTTGGAAATACATACAAAGAGGCGAGTTAAAGGATTGTGAGGATGTGTGTATATGTGTAAGTAATTGCGGCTCTGTTAAAGTAGAGACTATTAAAGTCCTGTGTGAATAACTCAGTGAGTGTTAATGTTGTTAAATGTCTGTATGATATCAGAAATGTAGAAATGTGCAATGGGTCGAATTTTTGCATCCTCTTTGAGAATCCATGTAGTGGTGGGGAACGTAATTAATTTTTATAACAAAGAATCAGACATTAGAACATAAACTTAGTTGCTACAAGAGAATTTTTTTCCAAAAAGCGCTGAAAGATAGCATCCCTTATTCTATATATTTGTTTGAATTATTTATTAGCTTATTATTATCTCTGTATCTCTCTATCTTATTATCTCTGTATTATCTCTATTATACTCTGTATTTTAAAGTATTTATGCATCATACGGATGTATTTTAGATCTTCGTCAATATCTAATTAATGTAACTATTACGCGACGTCAACAACCTTACAAATGGATTAAATGATCAAGTTTTATTATGTTCTTAGAAAAATTTGATAATGATCAAGTCACTAATAAATTTTTTTAAGTCCCGATGGAACCACACGAGTAAGTTATTATTTACTAAATAAATTCACGTTTTCATAAAGAGTATGTTACAAACATTTAAAAAAAAAAAAAAAAAAAAAAAAAAACAGAAAATATATTATTTTTTAGCTAAATAATCAAAAAACTTATTTATACAGATACATAAAGAAGCTAAAATCATAATTTTTTTTCAGTATGGATTGCAAATAGATGATCTTTTTCAAGATTTGGGAGACGGTTTGAGGTTAATGAAACTGTTAGAATCTCTGACAGGAGAAAAGCTTGGCAAGCCTGCAAAAGGTCCAGCAAGAATCAACAAAATTGAGAATGTCAGCAGATGTTTAGCATTCTTACACAGCAAAAAAGTAAAAAAAAAAAATTTCTTTTCTTTCAAAATTTATTTATTTTACCTTATCATAATTGATAATTCATTTAACATAAAACCAGATTACTTATCCTCACACTATATATATATATATATATATATATATATATATATATATATATATATATATATATATATATATATATGATATGATTAATAATTTAAAATCAACAATAATTGAAGTAAAAAATAATAAGTTATGTACTGAAAAGAAAAATTAATGGAGAAATAGTACTAATTTGTATAGGAGAAACATTTAAATTTTATTGATGCCAATGATCCTTGATTAAATTTGTTATTAGTTAATATTTTAAAGAAAAAATAACCATGTTCAAGAAAGCAAAATTAATGGAGAAATAGCACTAATTTGTATAAGAGAAACGTAAAAACTCTCATTGATGACAATGGTGCTTTATTAAATTTGTTACTAGTTAATAATTTAATAAAAAATAACTATGTTCGAGAAAGCAAAATTAATGGAGAAATAGCACTAATTTGTATACGAGAAACATAAAAACTCTTATTGATGCCAATGGTCCTTGATTAAATTTGTTGTTAGTTAATATTTTTTTATAAAAAATAACTGTGTTCAAGGAAGCAAAATTAATGGAGAAAGGGCACTTATTCTTTTAGAGGAATTGTAAGAATCGCCATACTTTTGGCTCCAATATAAGACTGGCTAATTTACAATCCAGCGGACATTAAGGAATCGCGTTTTTTTGTGTGGAGATTTTCCTCTTGGATGTAGTTAGTCTCAATTAAAGTGCAAGCTTTTATTTCTTTAAGAACTTGTTACCTTAAATGAAAAAAAAAAGGCAAGATTCAAGTTTTTTATACGTTTCAAGTTTCAAGTTACGTTTCCTCTAAAGAGATAAGCTCCGGAGAAAATGAGCTGCGTTCATATCGCCGAAAATCACTTCACCGTCATATCACATCGCAGACGCCACTTTACCGACATGATCACTTCGCCGACATCTCAGATCACCGACAGCTCATTTCTCGGGCGCAATCTTTTTGTCGACCGAAATTTTTCATTTTTTTCCTATTTATTTAAATATGATTTTTACTTTGTATTTAATGTGCATTATTTTGTGATAGTTATAAATATGCTCTTAAATAACTTGTTTACATAGAATTTATTATTTGGCATTAAATTTATTAATTGGTTAATGCAGAAACTTGGGGAAGCAATTATTAAGTATTTGCACAGTAGAGAAATTATCCAAGTTTGAAATGGAGTGCATGACAACTTTAATTTTTGTTTGATTTTTGACTCAGGAAATATTTTTTTTTTTAAATTATTATTTTTTTTTTTGGAAAATGTTAATTTTTTTTTGATTTCTGACTCAGGAAATACAATTATTATTTTTTTTTTTTGGAAAATAATGCAAAAGTGCTTACGCAAAGTCTCATTTTAAAAACATTTGGAAAATGTTTATTATTTAAAAAAACAAATATTCAAATTTGAAAATAATTGTGCAATTTCGGAGTAGTTTCTAGCAGTTTCGGAATAGTGCGTTGGAAAATACGTTATCTGTTCCCCTGGCTACGATTCTACATATAATTTGTGATTGATTAAATTTTGATTGTATAATTAATTTTTGATTTTGATAATACTAATTAATTTTTAATTTTTGTATCAAGACAATTTTTTAATTTTTGTTAGATTTTTGATTCAGGAAATACTGTTCTTTTCGGAAAATAATGCAAAAGTGCCGATGCAAAGTCTCATTTAAAAAACATTAGGAAAATTTTTATTATTTAAAAAACAAATATTTAAATTGCTAACAGTTTCGGAGAAGTGCGTTTGAAAATACTTTATCTACTACGGCTGTACATATAATTTATGATAGAATTACATATAATTTATTATTTGGTTATTTTTTACATTAGTCATTTTAAATTCTCTCTTTTACACCTCATGAACTCTTGGTGGTTTGTAAACCACTGTTTGAGGTAAAATTGCTTATGGTTTATAGTTGGAATGGTTTAAATTATATTGGTTTTTATATCGGTTATATTATTTATCTATATCGGTTATAAACATATCTATATTGAATCTAATTAAGCGATTACAAATTGCAAATATTAGGAATGGATTTTGTTAATAATTAAGCTTTCATTTTTATAACCATTTTTCGAAAATATGAATCAAAATCAAATTGGTCGTGTCAGGAAATGATCATATCAAGAAATGAGCATGTTGGCAAACTGAGCAGTCGTCGAAGTGCTCTTGTAGACGAAAAGAGCTTTCGATGGAGTGATATAGTCAGTGAAATGAGCTGTCGGCGAAGTGATCTTGTAGACGAAAAGAGCTTTCGGTGGAGTGATATAGTCAGTGAAATGAGCTGTCGGTGAAGTGATCTTGTAGACGAAAAGAGCTTTCGGTGGAGTGATATAGTCAGTAAAATGAGCTGTCGGTGAAGTGATCTTGTAGACGAAAAGAGCTTTCGGTGGAGTGATATAGTCAGTGAAATGAGCTGTCGGCGAAGTGATCTTGTAGACGAAAAGAGCTTTCGATGGAGTGATATAGTCAGTGAAATGAGCTGTCGGTGAAGTGATCTTGTAGACGAAAAGAGCTTTCGATGGAGTGATATAGTCAGTAAAATGAGCTGTCGGTGAAGTGATCTTGTAGACGAAAAGAGCTTTCGGTGGAGTGATATAGTCAGTGAAATGAGCTGTCGGCGAAGTGATCTTGTAGACGAAAAGAGCTTTCGGTGGAGTGATATAGTCAGTGAAATGAGCTGTCGGTGAAGTGATCTTGTAGACGAAAAGAGCTTTCGGTGGAGTGATATAGTCAGTAAAATGAGCTGTCGGTGAAGTGATCTTGTAGACGAAAAGAGCTTTCGGTGGAGTGATATAGTCAGTGAAATGAGCTGTCGGCGAAGTGATCTTGTAGACGAAAAGAGCTTTCGATGTTGTGATATAGTCAGTGAAATGAGCTGTCGGTGAAGTGATCTTGTAGACGAAAAGAGCTTTCGGTGGAGTGATATAGTCAGTAAAATGAGCTGTCGGCGAAGTGATCTTGTAGACGAAAAGAGCTTTCGGTGGAGTGATATAGTCAGTGAAATGAGCTGTCGGTGAAGTGATCTTGTAGAAGAAAAGAGCTTTTGGTGGAGTGATATAGTCAGTGAAATAATCAGTCGGAGAAGTGATCGTGTTGAAGATATGAACTGCCGGCAAAATGATAGTGCCGGTAAAGTGGCGTGGGTGCTATGATCTGTCGGTGAAGATTTTGTTGAGAAAATTTGAATAATTTGAATGAAATGATTCCGTAAGAAATTTCAACTATCATGAGTTAGTCTCGAGCAACAATATGCCAAATGATTCTGCTAAAAACATGTTTTGCAATAACGTAAAGCCATCTGGAAGGACAAAATATAAAACTAATTTTAAAAAATGGAATTATTTTAGCTTTATTAATTGTGTTGATGTTTTCAGTTTTGTGCAAGATTTTGCAGTGTTGTCAAATTTTATTTATAAATTCAAACAATTTTATTTCAGGTAGAAATTATATTTTGTACGTATATTTTGCACATATATTTTTTTCTTCCAAAAATTGAAGTAGCAACATTGTTTTAATTTATCTACTCCTATTACTACTTTTTAGGTACATTTCAAAAGAGCTTTAATTTAGAGACTCAGCTTTTTTCGGACATCCAAAATTCATTTGTTTTTTAAATTTAGGAATTTGTTTTTTGAATTTAGATAGGAGCTTTAATATCTTAAAACATGTCCAAAAGTATATGCGCAAAAAAGCCATTCGAATTTTGAAATATTGCGCAGATCTTGTTCTGAAAACCTTAAATTTTTTCGAAGCTTAATTTTCCAGACTAATAATTCTATCGAAGTTTCATCGATAGACTTTAAATTTGCATTATTCATAGAATTCATAGAATTCATAGAATTCATAGAATTACCAAGTGTTATTTCATTTTATTGCATAATTCTTTTGTTATAAACTAATTCTGGCGATAATTTTAATGAAAATTGAATTTTTTTTAAATAAAAAGGTGCTTTTCTTTAGATAAAGCGTTGTTTTAAAATATATTACATAGCTGCTTTTATATATAATCAAAATATCTTTTTTTTTATCTCATCATTCTTGCCGTAAGGACTTCGAAAAGAAAAGTGATGATAAGTTGTTAAAAACAGCTATTTTATTTTACATCAACGCTTTTAAAAATTAATTTTTTAAAGTTCACGATGTAATAAATTATCTTTTTTAGAATTTAAATTTATTGCATTGTTGCGTCGACGTAAGCTTACAAATTGGGTTTCATTTTGTCCGCTGATAGGCTTGTCTTATCACTTAAATATATTATCTAATATATTGTCTAAATATATTGTCTAAAAGAGCCTGAAGCATTTTTTAAATTTTTTTTTATTTCAGATGAGGTTAGAAAATATATCGTCAGAGGACATTGTTGACGGCAAACCTCATCTTATTCTTGGTTTGCTTTGGACTATTATTCTCAGATGTGAAATATCAAAAACAGCAAATGTAAGGTTTACTTTATTGTTTCAGTAGTAACTCTCATAGTTTGTTGACATCGATGTTTTAATTCATAATAATTTTTAACACCTTACGTGTCATTACAATGATCTAAATGTTCAGCAGCCAATCTTAGATTTTAGAATATTAACTTTTTCGTTATGAGTGCCGTATTAATCCGACATCTGTCAGATACCCTGTGTGTATTAGCGCCGTATTTAACTGGCATCCACGCGATGCCCTGTGTGTACGAGAGCCGTATTTAGCATGCGTCAGCGGGAGACTATTTGATAACCTGCGCAATCTGCTTCAAACTGCCACTGGCCATTCCATTGATTTATATTGGGTAAATACCATTAAAAGAATATTAAAATGCGCTTAATATGCTTTTTATGTCGAAACAAGTTTATTCCGTGTATTATATTTAAGAGTGAGGTATTCAAGGTTTTATATATTACAAGAAATTGGAAAACAGCTATTAATTTTTCAAGGTTCACAGCATTTATTTGAAAATTTTATTTGGAGCTTTGCTTTATTTATTTTATAAAATACTTCTACACCCTTATTAGAATGCTACTAAGAATTTTTTGAATTACTCTAAATTGCATTTTTGTTTATAATACTTGCAAAAATCACCGAATATATTATTATATAACGCTTAAATAAGAAAATCCGAACATCAGCTTATTGACATGCAATGTGTACACTTCGTGTCGCGGTGCAATATTGAGTGACGTCACTTCAGCGGAGCGGACTACCGGAACGATAGGGTGTTACTTTGTTTAATATGTGGTAATGTTTATAAAGAAATTTATGTTTCAATTTATAAACAATTTATAATGTAGCAAGTATTTATCTGTATTGTCACATTTCTTAATTTTTTATGGTTTTAAAGAAACTTTTTCTTTAACAGCTCTAATGTAAAATGGAAATATATAAATTTTCTATACAAATTTTAAACACATTTTTTATAATAGAAAGACACTCTATTGCGCCAAATATTAACGATGAAAAGAGGAATTTAAAACTCGTAGCACTTTCGCATTTATACTATCACAGAATGGTAAAGAATTTACTCTAGCTTTCTGTAATCTTAGAAAAATTTTGACAGTGGTTTTAAAGCTATTTCATTTTCACTCTTTTTTTTTTTTTTCAAAGAAATTACTTATTCGTTTTTGCCACTAATATAAATAATTCATATGATATTTAGTACTATAACAAAATTTAAAAAAATGAAGTTGCTGCTATAGCGACGAATTCTCATTAGCCTTCATTAAATTTTGCCCACCTCTTTTTTACACGCAAGTCTATAACAGTTGAAATATTAGGGGACCGGTAAGTAATGTTGTTTCGGTGTATTTTATATTTGTTATCACGATTTTATTTTTAATCAACAATTTATTTACCCTCGTTGGCAACAACATTTTCATTGCCAGATCGAAAATGAATAGAAATGGATCGAAAAAAATGAATCGGTTCTTACGTCTAACGAATATTTAATACGCCGAAACGACATTACATTCCCATCCCCCTAATATGTTTTTTGAAGTATTATAGCTTAAGTTATCCTCATGTAATGGTCTAAGAGTTAACCAAAACTTCTTTTGCATCATTTTAATTACTAGCATTAAGTTGCTTTTCAAATTTTGTTTCAAACTGAGAAAATCTTTTTTAAATATTAAACATTTAAAATATTTTCTGAAAAATCCTGAATCTGTACAATCTTATATAAAAATCCTGAATGTGTGCAATCCTAAATTAAAATCTTGAATATGTACATGCCTAAATAAAAATCCTGAATATGTACAATCCTGAATCAAAATCCTGAATATGTACTTAAAATAGATTCTCGAACTGTTCAGCAGATGAATATGATATAATTGTTTATTTTCCAATTTTTTATTTATCAGCGTTTTAGGTTTAAAAGTTGGCCTAAATTTTTAAATTGTTTTACAGGAAGCAGAAACAGACTATACCATTCCTCCACCCCCACCTGACCAAACGTATTATCCAATTCAAAAAATCGCAAAAGAATCTCTGTTGTTGTGGTGTCAAACAAAAACAGATGGGTATGAACTATTTACGTATTATGTAATTATTATTTTTTTAATTTAAATTCTTTTTTGAGAAGGGGAAAGTTAAATGCTAGAATTCCACTTTAGAACAAAGTTTTTGTTGCCTTTATACAAATACTTGATCTAGCCTAGTTCGTATGTGGGGATTTAAAATCTGAAGTTAGTTTTACTCCTAAAGCTAAATTTTTTTAATGACATTTTCAGTCAATTTTTCGTCGAAATGTACAGATTTAAAAGCATTATCTATAGAACGGGGGTCACATAAATGTTGCGATAAACTTGTAGGGGAGTTAGAGATGCGTCATCAGGATTCAAATTGCATAGGAACTGATGTCCGTAAATGTCGTCATAAGCTACTAGAGGCGCTTTCTTTATAATGACCTGTTCAGAAGCACAACTGAAACATTTCATTAAAAGTAATCGCTCCTACAACCGTATGATGACATTTCCGGGCATTGGTCCCTATGTAGTTTTAATCCTGTGTAGTTTAATCCTCCTCTAAAAATTAATCGCAAAATTTTGAAACCCCCCGTTATATATATATAACGTTTTTTGAACTTGCACATTTCGACAAAAAAGTCTAAAAATGTCATTTAAAAAAAAATGTAGCTTCGAGAATGAAACTGATTGCAGATATAAAGTAAGCGACAAAAAATGATTTAAAATCTGTTTTTTTTTCTTCTTTTTTTTTTAAACTCATGCTACGTTAAAAAAAAATCCGCGTTATTATTTTTATAAGTTTCCCAGAAATTTTCCCTGATTATTTCGTAATGAATATTTAATTTTGAATAGTCCAAATTGAGCATTTAAGAAAGAAACTCATCAGAGATAAATGTAATAAAAAACCTGGTGGTAAAACCATTTTATTTTTAACTTGTATTCGTTAAGAGTTAAAAAATAAGCTATTACTATATTGAATTGTAAAATATTCCACACTATTTAATTTTTTTAGGTGAACAAAAAAATAATCCTATTTATATCTCTAACAGTTAGGGAAACCTTGATGGTCATGAATATTTAATTCTTCTCACTAACAAGTTATACTAAAATAATTTTCTTACCAGTTTTTACAAAACCAACATTAAATTAACCTTGTCCAACATTCAATTGGTCTTTTCAATATTAAACAATGAACCCAAACTTTTAAAACCAAAAAAACGTGAGAAGCATTTAATATAAAAGCTCATTTTATTTATTTAATTATTTTTTTTAAACATCACGAATAACACAGGAGAACAATTTTTTTTTTTTTTGCACTTGAAAAAATTACTTGATTGATTTTTGCATTTGAAAAATTATTTGCTTGATTTTTGCATTTGAAAAATTACCTGATTGAAATCTGAAATTAGTTTTATTCGGAAAGCTACAAATTAGTTTCAAAATAATATTTATAGTTGAGTTTATTTTTTGTCTGAATGTACAAGTTTACATGTATAAGGAACGTATAAGTTTATAAACATATATATACATTTTTCTACTTCTTTGAAAATAACATTCAGATAATAATAATAAGAAAAAACATAGGACCTTAATATATCACAAGCCTTTTTACTACCACTTCCTACCTAGCAGAGAAGTGGGGACACTAAGTATTCGTTCAATTTAATTTTGAAAAAATCCTGCTTAGGAATATATTATTAAATTGTATAGAAACTGTAGCTTGTAGAGAGAAGCCAATTGCAGATCCGTTTGAAAATCTGATGAAAATAGTCATAACCGCTCTTTCGTAATAACAGTTTTTTAAGAAGATAAGTCCAATGCTGTGCCTATTTATTTAAATAACTAGCCATTAACCCAATAACCATTTTATTAAACCGTTGGTAGAGCTTTGGGCTCATGTCCAAGCGGTCGTGAGTTCAATCCCCGCCGACCGATGACTCCCCCTGTAGTAAATGGTGACGAGTGCACGTTAAATCAGTCAGATTACAAAGTCTCCATGCTCCCATAACAAATCATACCTCTAGGGGCACTAAATTGGAGATTGATCATTCTCTGGTTCAGGTCAAAATTCATTCCGATCTGTGGATGAAGGAATGAATGTATGAATGGGTCAGCTCCATAAACTGGATCTGACTTGTGTGGCTGAAGTCGTATTTATTCGTCGTAAATAGCGCCAATGAAGAACAAGAAACGCATCACTTTGGTTTCACCAAGCAGGCTTGATGATATTAGCAAGTAGCATTAGAAACAACAACCATTTTTTTACTGAGTCATGAACGAAGTATAAGTCTAACAACAGCTCGCTTTTACTGTCTTTCCTGGGTGATATGCCACGATTTTATAGCGAGATTTAAACATTATACATATTGACATTACAAGTTTTAATGGTTCTTCGTGAGAAAACGGATTTTGGGGTAATGAACTATGAAAAGATTACATTGTAAAAACAAAAACAAAATCTGCAATGATATATATAAATCGGAATTTTTTTTTTTTTAGAGCTACTAATAAATTCTTTATCTCTTCATGCTTTGTAAATACATAACGTTTTGAAGGGTGCAGAAAACTTTGAGATATCCTTTTGGTATATATCTCATTATGATAGCATTATTTGTTGTCTTATCTTCTGTGAAGCTTTGATTCATTACGATTGCTATGCAATCTTGAGTAGGCGTTGATATTTTTGAGTTTTGCTGAAATGAAAACTGACCTTTTTCTTTCAAATATAAAAATCAAGACAATTAATAATAAAACTATGACGATTTTCAGTTACGTGTTTTATTTTAATAACTTTAAGGTGTGGATGAATTAAAATGTATTTTAATTATTGAAGAGGTGTTCCGTAATAACTGCCCTTAATATATATTTTTAAATTCCTTGACAAAAAGAAATAAAAAAAAGTACATGAGGGTTAGTGATATGGTTTTTATTTATTCAAAGTAACGTTAACTTTGAAAATGGAATAATTCCATTTTTTCTACTCCGAGATATTAGAGAGTTAGCGTTGGAATAAATTTAAAAATATTGGCGAAGGTTACAAGTTGAGTGTCTGTTAGCACTATGAGGTCAAAAACAATTATTAAAATTGTAAAAAGAAATTATTTTTATTAATTATTAATTAATTTATTTTATTAATATAAATTATTAATTTAATTTGATTTTTATTAATTATTAATTTATTTATTTTATTAATATAAATTGATAATTTAATTTGATTTTTATTAATTATTAATTTATTTATTTTATTAATATAAATTATTAATTTAATTTGGTAATTAAATTAATATTTAAAGAGAACAATGCTATCAAAATTTATCGAATCGCTAGGGAAGTAGACAGATCTGAAAACATCAAAACCAGTTTGATTACCTAATGAAACTTAGAGGTGTTATTAACAATCATTTTTCAGCTCTTTTTTGTTTGCCACAGGCAATTAAAAGGGTTTTAGTCTTTAATATCACCTTCATCGATAATAATTCGTTCTCATTCGTTAGTTTTTGAGATTTTTCACCTCCCCTAAAAATTGTACACTTTTTCGATTATATGTTGCATTTTATTTATTAATGTTGTATTTTGAAAGTGGAATAAGTCCATTTATCCTATACCGAGATATTTATGGATTATCGTTGGAATGATTATAAAAATATTGGTAAAGGGTAATCACTTAAGAATATTGTTGTTAGCACTATGATTTGATTAAACTTTGAAACTCCATATGGATTATTAAACTCGTAAGAAGAAATTAAAATTTTTTCATTCTAATTTGAACTATTTCACTTTCAAAAATAATTACTAAATTATTACTATTTAATTTATATTTTATTAGTATTAAATTAATTATTAATTCCGTAAATTCCATTAATATTTAAGGAGAACAATGCTATCAAATTTTTAGAAAATCTTATTATATATTTAAATTAAATAGGTAGGTAGGTATTTTATTTACGTCTCACTAGAGTTGCACAATGGGCTATTGGCGACGGTCTAAGAAACTTCCCTAAGGATAATACGAAGACATGCCATCACGATTTGTGAGGGTACTTCCTAAATATAGACAGAGATCTAAAGAGGAAGGAACTTTTCTCCAGATCCCTGTACCTATGGTGCTTTTTGCAAAATAATATCGTTCAACTTGACATCGTATTAAGGTTAAAATTTTTGAGGAATGCGTAAGGCTAAAATAGCTTAGGTGATAGAAAATAATAACTGAATAATCTCCATTATTGTTGTTAATATTAACATCTGGATAATCCAAACGCGCCAACCATTGACCTTTTGCGAATTAAGTCAGGATGGTGCGCCTTTCATTTGTCAAGAGAGCACCGCAAGGGTGAAAGTACGTGTTAGCTCAGAACCCCATTGATAGATGGCAGTGTTACTTATTCGTGAGGTTACTTCCTCTGTTTAGACGTAAATCTGAAAGGGAAGGCAATTGTTTTTCATATCTTTTCTCAGCCAACGACCAAAAGACTTTCTATTCCACAGATTTTACGCGTACGTATGTCACGTGTACTTGGTGAGAAAATAGCTTCACATTGTTGACTTCTATTCTTGACCCCATGTAACCTTTACTATGACCCTCATTTAGATAAGCAAAGCCCTTACTGTTTTTTTTATTTTCTGAAGTTAACAGCAGATGACTCTGCAAACCATAACGGCAATATATAAAAGCAAAATACTTATAAAGTATAATATATATATTTACAACAGTTTAAAAGAAGAAATATACAAACAAAAAATACCTCACCAATTGCAATGGCAACAAAACACTTAACGCGTTGTTTCATAATGTGAAACTACCGTTTATTTTGAAAGTACTGTTGTATGTTAAACATTTATGCATATTTTCTTTCAGGAAATCATTAACAGAATATGCAAACAAAAAATGCCACTCCACTGACTACAAAAAACTACACATTGTTCCAAAATATGAAAATACCGTTCATTTTGAAAGTATTGTTGTATGTTGAAGATTTATACATATTTTCTTTTAGGCAACCACTAACAGAATATGCAAACAGAAAATACCACTCTAATTCCATTAACTACAAAACACTTTACACATAGTTTAAAAATATGAAATATGTAAATACCGATTATTCTGAAAGAAAAGTTGTATGTTAAGGATTTACTAACTATACACATTTTCTTTTAGGCAACCACTAACAGAATATGCAATTACAAAATACCACATCAATTCCTTTCACTACCAAAAAACAATGCATTTTGAAACCATTAATTTGAAGAAAAAAAACTGTCGTATGTTAAAAATTTATACATATTTTCTTTTAGGTATCCCAATGTTCGAGTTAGAGATTTTCATCGTAGTTGGCGAGATGGACTTGCTTTCAATGCTCTTATTCATTCACATGTTCCGGCTCTTATCAACTTTCAAGATCTTAAGAAAAATGAGCATAAACGTAATTTAGAAAATGCATTTGATGTAGCGCAAAAACATATTGGCGTGCCACGTCTTTTAGATCCTGAAGGTAAAAACATTTATTACTTATTGTTAGTATTGTTGGTTGATACGCATACATTTATTAAAGCATGTAATTAAAATGTACTTTAAAATGAACTTCTATTTACCTATTCTTAACGAAAAAACGCGTGATTAAATACTTATGATAATACTATAGTGAATATTTTTGTATAAATAGTGTTTAGCAAAAAAGAACAAAGCTTTAACCTCTTCCCACTTACAATGCAAGTCTTAAATGGGTATAAATGACACTATTTCTAAACTCATTGACTTCAGGGGGCCGGGATAGCCTGGTTGGTAGGACACTGGATTCACGTTCGTGAGGACGGGATTTCGAATCCTCCAGCCGGTCGATGAGTCCCTGTGTAGTAAATGTTGGCTGGTGCACTTTAAATCTGCCGGGTCACAAAGTCATCCATGTTTCCATAACAAATTATACCTTTGGGGGTACTGAATTGGAGATTGATTATTCTCTGGTTCAGGTCAAAATTACGATCTATGGATGATTGGATAGATGTATGACTGGGTTCGCCCTATAAACGGGTGCGGCGTATGTGTGTGGTAGAAGTCAAATTATTGGCACCCTTGGAAAACAAGAACACTCGCTCTCCCTCTGCGTTAATGGCTGACGACAACAACAACAACTTTAACTACTATCACTCATGGCATGCTATCAGTTTTGAAGCATTGAATTTTTCCTAAATTTTATATCTAAAAGAAAGATAATTTCCAAAAAAAATAACACATTAGTTTTTCTATTTCACGTTCATAAATAAAACTATGAATTTTGAGATTCCACTGATTGAGCTATTCTTCAGCTTTTCATAATTTCTGACAGTCGTTTCGTCACGAAACCGCGTGTCGTTTGATGTCGAACTGACTTGAGTCATTTCAAGTACATTTTGAGAATTCTCCAACATTTTTTAAATGACTTTGAAACCGTATGAATAGTCTCATGGGATGATACAGTAGTTAGTGCATTCACTTTTCATGCATGTTTCTGGAGTTTGAATCCTGATGATGAATTCAATCACTCCTCACAATCACACCTCAATAATCCTTTTACTTTTTATTGTATATCTTACTCATAAGTGTTAACCAACATGTAACATTGAACCTCTTGATTTTGACGAAATTTGTATCTTCAAACAGGTCTATATGGTTATTTCCTCAATGAAGCTAAATGTTATTCAATAGTGTTAACCAACATGTAACATTGAACTTGATTTTGAGGAAATTTGCATCTTCAAACAGGTCTATATGGTTATTTCCTCAATTAAGCTAAATGTTATTCAATAGTGTTAACCAACATGAAACATTGAACTTGATTTTGAGGAAATTTGCATCTTCAAACAGGTCTATATGGTTATTTCCTCAATTAAGCTAAATGTTATTCAATAGTGTTAACCAACATGAAACATTGAACTTGATTTTGACGAAATTTGCATCTTCAAACAGGTCTATATGGTTATTTCCTCAATGAAGCTAAATGTTATTCAATAGTGTTAACCAACATGTAACATTGAACTTGATTTTGAGGAAATTTGCATCTTCAAACAGGTCTATATGGTTATTTCCTCAATTAAGCTAAATGTTATTCAATAGTGTTAACCAACATGTAACATTGAACTTGATTTTGAGGAAATTTGCATCTTCAAACAGGTCTATATGGTTATTTCCTCAATTAAGCTAAATGTTATTCAATAGTGTTAACCAACATGTAACATTGAACTTGATTTTGAGGAAATTTGCATCTTCAAACAGGTCTATATGGTTATTTCCTCAATTAAGCTAAATGTTATTCAATAGTGTTAACCAACATGAAACATTGAACTTGATTTTGAGGAAATTTGCATCTTCAAACAGGTCTATATGGTTATTTCCTCAATTAAGCTAAATGTTATTCAATAGTGTTAACCAACATGAAACATTGAACTTGATTTTGAGGAAATTTGCATCTTCAAACAGGTCTATATGGTTATTTCCTCAATTAAGCTAAATGTTATTCAATAGTGTTAACCAACATGAAACATTGAACTTGATTTTGACGAAATTTGTATCTTCAAACAGGTCTATATGGCTGTTTCCTCAATTAAGCTAAATGTTATTCAATAGTGTCAACCAACATGTAACATTGAACTTGATTTTGACGAAATTTGTATCTTCAAACAGGTCTATATGGTTATTTCCTCAATTCGGCTAAATGTTAGCTGACAGAATTCCCTAGCAAACAGTTTTGTTAAAAAAAAAGAAGAAAGACTTCGCTGTATTTTTGACCCTTTAATTTGAAAAGCTGACAAATTACGTATTCACCTGTGAAAAAAGATTTTTGGTTTCGAAGTCAATTGTTAGTGCTTTAAATTTTCATATAATTGATTAATTCGACTTATAAGTACAATTCTTTTAACATCTGTTAGAAAAAAAAATCCCAAATAAAATAAAAATACTCGGTTTTTAACAAAATTCGTGCTTTTAAATTTGGGGTACTACTTTAAACTTTTGATTTTGCTATTAAAAAAAGGATAAGGAAGTCCTAAAAAATTAAAAACTGCTTATTGTAGATAATAAATTGCTTTATGTTCATTTAACCAATTAACAAAAATTATCCCTTTATAAATTATTAAAATAAATTCAGAAAATTTGTTCTTTTAAACTGATCAGAGCAATTTTTACAGACATTGACACAGACAATCCAGATGAAAAATCAATTATAATTTATGTTTCGACTTTTTCAAAAGGCCTTGCAAGTTTAAAAGTAGGAATTACAGGTGGAAAACGAATCGCCAATGTAAGTGATAAATGTTATTATTATTGTTATTATTATTATTAATATCCTTCTTATTATTATTATCATTATTAATATTATTATTATAATAATGATAATAATAATAATAATAATTATTATTATTAATATCCTTCTTATTATTATTATCATTATTGCTATTGTTATTATTATCATTATTAATATTATTTCTATAATAATAATAATAATAATAATTATTATTATTATTATTATTTACATTTAACATATTACGAAGAATATTTTTTTCTAATAATCTGACTGATTGTAACTATGTTTACTTTTAACATTAAATTATCAAACACACAGGCTTATACTGTGAATAAATTCTTTTTTTCTATTTCAATCAATTCTCATCTCCAATGTGATTATTTCCTAAGCAATGAGTAATATTGGATGTACCACAAATGACTGGCGATTTGAAAAACCCAATTTAAAAAATAAACGGAGATAAAAAACATGTCCGGTTTAACGCATTCTGCTTCGGCAAGTTTCAGAATAAAAAACAAAGTTTTAAACAGATAGTGCTAAAAACTGAAAAACTATTAACCATGCTTTCAAAATAACTACTAAGTCTGAAAAAGTCTGAAAAAAAAAATCGCGCATTTATAATATTTTAGTTCGAACATTCAAAGGAAAAATTTTTTTTTTCAGTCTGCAGTACTCTCTATCAAATAATTTTATAACTAATTTTGAAACTTGGTGATCATATTCTGTTAAATTTAAAAAAATAATATTATGGTACAAATTAAGTAAATTATTTATATGTATAGAATGAATTGTATAATGATTGATTGATAATATGATGGTTTCGAAATTATGTAAATATGTACACATCATAATAAAATTATTATACTATATTGCAGGGCTGTCCAACTGCAAAGAGCCTACGGGCCAGAATTCCGGTCACTGATCACCTGGCGGGCTTCAGTTTGAAAAAGTTAAACAATACCCTTTTACCTTTTATACAATAACAATTAATAGTTGAATTATTAATTATAAAACAATGGAAAAGAAGGATTATAAAAGAATTTGCTTACATTTTAATGAGAAAGCTGAGGCCGATCAGCCTGAATAAGAAGTTGGCGGGCAACGCAATATGTGTTGGCGGGCCACATGCGGCCCGCGGGCCGCCAGTTGAACAGCCCTGCTATATTGGAATAAAACAAAATAGTATTTTGTATTTGTACATGTATTTAGATATGGTGATTGAGTGAAAAATCAGGCTATTATGGATTTCAAAGTACATAAATTAGGGCCGGAAACTGGATTATGAGTAATTAAAAAAGGGGAACGTGATCATTAAGAAAAAGTTGTAGTACAATGATATCGAGGGATAACAATAAAATAATAGGTTCAACAATAGGTTTGAACAAATTGGTGTAACCAAATTTGAAATAAGGTGAAAATTAAAATTAATCAAAATCATAAATAACAATATAAAAATGCAATGATATGCTATATTCAAATATAAATATACCATTTAACACAATTTACAGATATTTCCAAAGAGAAATAAAACAAATACTCAAAACAATAACAAAAAATACTCACCAGAAAAATAAAAACCATCACCAAATGAAGATAAATAAATTCACACATTCTTTTAATTTAGCATAACATTTATTTAAGAAAAAACTCTCAATTTTACCGGCAAAATAGTTAATTTAAATTTAAATTTTTAAGTCTCCAATATGATAATAAGATAAATACAGAAGGGGCGCTTATACTTGAAAGGGTCTTTAATATTAAAAGAAATTAAAGGCATCAAAAGTAGATATTCAATTTACAAAAAATTAATTACGGTTTGAGGATTTCATTAAAAATAAAGGCAAATAAAAAGGATGTAAAAAAAAAGAAATAAATTCTCTCGATATGACCGAAGTCGGCAAAGTCGGAGAAAAACAGAGTAACGAAGTCGGAGAAAAACGGAGCTCGAACCAGGGCTCGAAAAAACTCAGAAATTTTACCCGTCCCCGAGGACGGTTTGTCCAACAATGTACCCGTCCTCCTTTGAAACTAACCCGTAGGTTCAAAATAAATAAAACTATAATTTTCTTTTATTTACTTCAAACATTTATATAAATTACACAATGAATTAGTAGTTACTAGGATTACATTATACAGTAATAAAAGAAATGCTAGGTTACTAACAGTGACCTAGTATTTCTTTCATGAAATAATTTAATTAACAAAGGTCAAGTTATTTGTAATGTCAATTTATCCGAGGGTACTGCGTTTTTTTTTAAATGAATCAAATATGGCGTTTGCCTGTTCCATAATCAAGCCAATGATTTACAGAGGTTTCTGCACAGAAATCTGAAAGGGATTTTCCATTTAGGTAGATGTTCATAATTGCGTTTAACGCTTCTTGTTTAAGACCAGAACGTAATGTGTTTTTTTGTAAGTTCATTGCTGAAAAACCCCTTTCAACCGCTGCAGTTCTCCCAGACAGAGAAAACTTCAATTCCACCATACGCAGTATGTTGCTGTATTTCTAGATTAGAGGGTCATTTCAGAAGTGAGGCTCTAGACTCTTGTAAGATAACAAAAATTGAAAATGTATCACGAACATTAACGGGAAAATGGCCGTCCGCGCGGACGTCTGATTCGAGAAATTCATTGTCCGCGGGTAATTTTTGACCGCCGAGGACGGGCTGTTTTTCGAGCCCCGGCACACACCGTTTAGTATAACCAGCAAGAAGATCAGAGAGAAAGTGATAATTTATAAAAAAAAAAAAAAAAAAAAAAAAAAAAAAAAAAAAAAAAACTGGTATAGACTTAGAAAGGCGCAATTAAATTTAAAGTGTGGAAAGTTTGAAAATCGGATGAATCTGCTTAAGTAAGCCCACTTTTAAATAAATAAAAAAAAAAAAATTAAGAAAAAAGAAAGGCGGGGATGGAGGGATATTTCTCCCCACAGGAATGGAAATGACCGCGTTGACCAGCGAACAGAAAGTTAATATTCTTTACGAAAAGAAAAATTAAATTTTGCCAGACAAGATATTTTAAAAAATTATATTTTTAACTCTTTGCGGTCATATTAAGTTCATACATGGTTATCATGCTAACGGAATTAAATTTTGTTGAACAAACAGTAATACATAATATGCAAGATTATGAAGGAAAAATAAAAATTTATTAATTATTTTTTAAACTTTAGATTTATATAACACAATAATATGTTTCAATTTTATGCAAAAATTATATTTTATAGTTCTTCATCGTGTGGTATCTGTCAAGTCTGCAATATGAAACCGTGTCGAGAACATGTGTCGTAAAATTAATTAGTTCGGCGTCTTCTGCCGTTAATTTTTCAGTTTGAACATACAGAACAATCTTTACTCTTTACATCTTACAGTGCCGCAATATATGTAGTTTACCACTAAGCTGTGGCTAACATCTTTGCTGTGGTGGCTGAGAGCAGACTTACGACTGGAGCGGTCAAAAGCGTTGGTGGCTGAGAGAAGACATAAGACCGCAAAGGGAGAAAAATTTTATTGAGGCAACAAAATCCTAATTTAAGAAAATCACTTGTAAAATTTTACATAATAAGCATTTAAACTGTAAAAAGGAAATAAAGGTTTTTAAAAAAATAAAAGATAAGATTTAACTAAAAGAGTAAATTGTTACATTAGGCAAATTGTAAATGTGAATGTGTGATGTAAATGTGTAAATGTGTATGTGTGATTCTAAAAAGATGGGCAAAATTTTAGGAAGTGATAGAACACACCCAAGCAAACAATTCCTATCAAAGAATGCATGGTCGAAGACAAAGCACAAAACCGCTAGAGGGCGTCAAAGTTTATGTTCTTATATGAGGCAAAAACACACAAAGAACGATGAAGTTAAGTTATAAAAGCAAATTTAATGGCATGTGATTACAATAAGTGTTCAAAACAGTGGCCGGCAGCGGCTATGCACGCATACAACGGCGAAGAAAAGATAGGTGAACATTCTGAAACACACCAGGCATATCACGAACTTTCCCTGCAGCGGCCGAAAGCTTGGCGACAAGTAACGCAGCACAGTAACTCACAACAGGAGAGGAGCTTACACGTCTAACAACTTTCATCAAACAACTTTCCAAATGCGTCAGCACTTTTGCGTTTTGTTTTCGACCATGCATTCTTTGATAAAAATTGTTTGCTTGGGTGTGTACTATCACTTCCTAAAATTTTGCCCACCTTTTTAGAATCACCCTGTATACCTAGTTTCCTACGCACAACGCAGCAAATCAAACATTTTGGTTTTTTCCTCATTTCTTTTACTTAATGTTTCGTATCTCAGGTTGTTTTGGATACATTTTTGAGTTTTAAGGAATAGTTTCAATCATTTTGTTTTCTTGCATGAAGTCACTAATTTTACCTTTTTATAAACAGGTAATGCAGAAAATGATGGAAGTTGACAAAATGAAACAAGATTATGATAATCAAGCATCAGAGCTTCTTGAATGGATTCATTCTAAAGTATATGAATTCAAATATATGCCACCATTGGATTCACTAGAATCTATTCAACAGGAAATAATCAGTTTTAAGGAATATCGAACGAAAGAAAAACCATTGAAGTAAATTTAAAGCATTTTATCTTAAAATATTTTATTATAATGAACAGTGTGTTCCGTTAATGTCACCCTGTATATCTATTTTAAAAAAAGTCGTATCAAAAATAGAAGCACTTAGAGGTAACAATTTGAATTGAGTGAGGAAAAAAAGTTATCAATATCTGACGAATCATTTATTGAGGAAATTTGAGGAGGCTAGTTTAAAAGCATTAAAACCAGTTTGATAGTCACATTCTAAGTTCTTTCAGTTTTTCTCAGAAAGTACAATGTTTTTAATTTTGATTTCTGAGATAATTATTCGTCCTTATTTCAGAACGGTTATCTTTTTCCCTCCCCGGAAAAGAAATCATTTGCAGCTGCTATTTTGTATATTTTTTAAATTTGCATGTTACCGATTTTAAAAAATATAAATATAAGATATGGGACACTCAGTATAGAAACAAAAGGAACAACGTATTCAATAAATATGCAGAACAAAGAATTCAAAAATTAAGAGGAATTCAAATGAAAACCATCCAAGTTTACAAATATGTCATGTTTTATAGCTAAAAAAGATATGATCTATAACTTCATCGAGCTTTTTTGACTCAGGAAATAAAGAGCTCACCTTCCAATGAAGTGAACCGGGTTCGAATCCCAGCAATGGTTGGTTGATTCGAATTCCGCACCCGGCTCGCACCAACCACAGTGCAGATGAAAAATACCCGCAGAGGTAGACGGAACATGGGTTAGAGTAATATTTCCGCCAGGTTAACCGGGGGAGGATTCGGGGTTTTCCACTCCTTGCAACGCAAATGCGATTTAGTTACATCAAAAAGTCCTCCGCGAAGGTAAATTTCTCCCAATACTTGATCCAGAAGTTCCCTTCTCTTCTGGATTGGGTTCAAAATTACAAGGCTACGACGTTGAACATTAGTAGTCGTAAGTCCAAAATCGGGTCGGCTGTTCAACAATGGTTATAAAATAAAATAAAATCACTTCAGCGTCAGCGATCGGCATCAAACGTTTGCCCGTCAGTTTCTGTCATTTTGTTAGATTTTTTAAAATTTATTTCATGTTTTTTTGCAGTTTTAGAAGCTGTTTCTGGTTATCTGAGGTTGATTGTTAAGATAATTAAACACTATTTTTATCCTTAAGGAAATGACAGCAAAATATCCGTGAATTTCTTAAGCCTTTGTGTGGTCAGGAGCCGCCGTGTAATTTTTTTAAGAAATCAAAACTTTTTTTTTTTCAAATTATTTTTTGTACCAAACTATTTTTATATTGTCCTGCGCGAGTGCAATGTATATTACAGAAAGTTTTTTGTATATCACAAATGAATATCACAATGTATATCGCGAAAGCGTTTAAGTAATAAAATAATCTCCTAATATTTTTTTTTTTTGTATTAAATGCAGATTATTTAGTAGTATTTCCTCCCGCCCGACTATATTTGCTCGCCACTATATATATATATATATATATATAAAACTTTTTCCTTTTTTTTTTTTTTAAATTAATTCTTTTTCTTTCCCCAGTTGTTTGTTATTATTATTATTCCGCCCCCCCCCTTTTTTTCATTTGTCTGTAATTTACCTTTGTTTTATCTTCATATAACAAAGTTTACTTTCTATTCATTTTGAACTTATCTTATGAGTTCTATTTACTTGCAGCTTATGCGCAATAAATGATACTTATTGTTTTCTTAATTTTTTTCTGGTTTTTTTGTATTTATTTATTTTGCTGTATATATATATATATATATATATATATATATATATATATATATATATATATATATATATATATATATATATATATATATATATATATATATATATATATACAGTTCCTTACCATATTATAGACGCACTATAAGATTCTATGTAAAATTATAATTATCATGTGATACTATACAACTATACAGCTGAATTGTTTTAACTCGGATAAAACCGGTTTGCATTTGCTTACGTTGTTGTATCAATTGGTTAACAATCTAATACAATACCTTAAAAATAAATACAAATGGAAAGTATATAAGTATATAAAAAAAAAATCTCCTGAAAAAAAACCCATTAAATGTTTAAATATAAAAGTATTACATATAAAATCGTGCAGATCATGTAATGATTAAAAATATACAGTGCGCCGAATAAATTGATCTAATTTTTATAATATACAATGCTTATTTTTATAATATATAATGCTTGAAATAATTAATAATCTATATTTATATAATATATCGTCTAATTTATCCTATCGTCAAATTTATATTATATATCGTCTAATTTGACCAATTGATACACTAACGCAAAAAAGTGCAAACCGGTTTCAGTCACAAAAAAACAATAAAGCTGTATAGTATCACCTGAAAATTAAGATTTTACATAGAATCTTATAGTGCGTCGAATAATATGGCCAGGGGCAGTATATATATATATATATATATATATATATATATATATATATATATATATATATATATATATATATATATATATATATATATATATATATATATATATATATATATATATATATATATATATATATATATATATATATATATATATATATATATATATATATATATATATATATAAATGCACGTGTCTTTTCATTATATACATTTTATTAAAATACAAAAAAGGAAAAATTTATACAGGTGGGATAATCCAATATTCCTTAAATATAGTATGTAGTTGACCCACGGGTTATAGGTTACTCACTACTGGTTTAGATCAATAATTATCACCAAATATTTGTATTGTATCATTGTTCCTAAGATACTTAAAGAAAGCATATTTAAGTTATACATTTTTATAAAAGTGATGATTCCAAATATATTTTAGAAATCAGTCCAAAAATGAGATTGAAGCTCTTCTATTTGCCATTCAAATGAAGAGATTAGGAAAAAATGTTTGGATACCACCTGATGATTCAAGTCCTGCAGAGATAGAAAAGGCATGGAGTGATCTAGAGCATGCAGAATATCAGCATGAAATCGATGTAAGAGAACAACTTAAAGAACAGGAGAAATTGGAAAATTTAGCATACAAATTTGAAAAGAAGGTAATATTGAATGTGCTTCATTTATTTAATTTTTTTTGTTCATTTTTAAAATATTTTTAAAAGTTTATTTCATATTTTATTTTATAACCGTCGTTGAACAGATGACCTAATTTTTTTTTGGGTTTACGACTACTATTGTTCAACTCCGTAGCCTTTTAATTTTGAACTCAGTCTAGAAGACAAAGGAACTCCTGGATCGAGTATTGGGAGAAATTTGCCTTCTTGGGGAACTTTTTGATGGAACTAACCCGCATTTGCGTTACATGGAGAGGAAGATCACGAGAACCTTCCACGGTAAGCCTGACAGCAAGGGGACTCTAGCCCATGATCCGTCTACCACTGAGGATATTTCACATCAGCGCTGTGCAAGTCTGATGCGCAATTCGTATCGACCAGCCATCGCTGGGATTCGAAACCGGTTCACCTTATAGGAAGGCAAACGCTCTATCCCCTGAGAAATCACAGCTCTTTTAATAACAAATCTTTGCATACTTTAAAATGTGATCATTTGTTTGTTGCTTCCTCGTCTGGTACAAGAATAATACGTGAGGTGTAACTCGTCAATTGTTACCATTTTTTGTATACTTAATTTCCTATATTTAAATTTATTCTCTCCAAATACTAAAAAACTTTATTTTAGAGCATTGCATGCTCTTAAAATCTGACTCCTCTTCAAATTAAATAACTTATTATAAAGTTAACTGTTGATATTTTTAAAACATCAAACTTTTGCGCAAAATTTCACGTTCTTGAAATCTCGAAAGAAAATAGTGAATGATACGGCTTTTAATTAGAATAATTTCAAACTGAAGTAATGTCAAGTAGATAGATTTTACTGAAAACCTGATGATGTGTCCTGCTATATTTTGAGGTATTTATAATTCTGATTAAATTTATTTATATCGTACAAAATTAAAATTACTATACTCAATCAGAGCTATGGGTATAGCCATGGGTTTTAAACTAATTAAAATTTAACCCATTGGATTTTGAACTATAATTTATTTAACATTTGTGTTTTTAGTGATATACCTTAACACTGGTGTGCTGAATAGAATTTATTTAAAACCCATGTGTTAAAAGAATGCCATGAATGCCATTCAGCTCCTACTTGTGATCAACCATGAATGCCATTCAGCATACCAACCAACCATGAATGCCATTCAACACGTATATGTCCTCAATCTCATGCGTTTTGATTGGTATTCATTTAACACTTGTATTTAGAAGGGCAATTCATTTAATACTGGTATTCTTAATGATCGTTTGTTTAACATTGGAGTTTTAAATGATTGTTTTTTTTAACATTGGAGTTTTGAATGATTGTTTTTTTAACATTGGAGTTTTGAATGATTGTTTTTTTAACATTGGAGTTTTGAATGATTGTTTTTTAACATAGAATTATATTTTTAATCAGCCTTTTTTAACAATGGTATTTTCAATAACAATGTGTATGATTCATAGTTATATTTTAACAGTGGGTTTAATTTCTCTTTCAGAGAGCTGTAAGAGAAAGTTTTTTGAATGATATGCGAAATATACTAATGGATCCAAACTACGGTTCCAACATAAAGCAAGCTGATGCAACTTTCAAAAAGCATGAAGCAATCCGCACAGGCATTGTTGCAAGGGTAAATAAAAGTCATAAAAATAATAGCGTAGCACAAAACTTTATTATTTTTTCTTACTTATTTTTTTAACATTTCTTTAAATTTTTTTGAGAATTTGTGAACTTTTTGTGTCTCATTTTAGGAAATTATGATCAAAGATTTTGTTGCAATTGCTGATACCTTAATTCAAGGAAATTACAGAGAAAAGGAGAAAGTCATTGAAAAGTAAATGCTTAATTTTGTTTACTTATGACTCGTGTTATTTTGTAAGGAATAAATTGATTTTAAAATAGTGGGTTTTTTTCTGATTTTCCATAGCGTAAACTAAATTAATTAACTACATTGCACAAACGGCATAACCGTTCTGAATTCGTTGTTGAAAACCCCAAAAAACAGTGTGAATGAAAGCTTTATTTCATGTAAACACCGGATCAAGTGTTTACATACATTTTAAAGAGTGCATTTAAATCTAAACAGCAATAATGGTAAATGTTTCACCAAGCCAACAATCATTTATTTATTTGTTATCGACTTCGAAAACGCCAATTTTGGCAACGTTTAGAAAATTTCCGATGACAAAAATAAATTGTTTAGTATCGAACTCAAGCAGGTCTAAGTTTGATGGCGTCGCACACGTTACTAAACACTTCGCAGAGACAGAAGTTCACTGCTACAAAAGTCATGTATGTTTTCAGTTGATTAATAACGATAATTATGTTCTCATAAAAAGTCATTCATTGATCTGTCAACTATATTAAATAATTTTATTGGCTCAGAGGATAGACCGTTTATCTCCCAATGAGGTGAACCGGGTTCGAATCCCAGCTACGGCTGGTCGACATGAATTCCGCACCCAGATAGCCCCGACCACAGTGCTGACATAAAATATCCTGAGTGTTAGACGAATCATGGATTCGAGTCCTCTTGCCGTCTGGCTAACAGTGGGAGATATTCATGTTTTTCCATTTCATGTAACGCAAATGTGGGTTATTTTCATCAAAAATACCCCCAGGAAGGCAAAATATAACTCAAAACTTGATCAAAGAGTTCCCTTATCTTCTGGATTGGGTTCAAAATGACCAGGCTACGGAGTTGAACATTAGTAGTTGTAAACCAAAAATTGGGTCAGCTGTTCAACGACTGTTATTAAATGAAATAAAATAATTTATTGTTAAAATACTTCAGTGAACAAAAATATTTTAAATATAACTTTTCTCTTTAAAAGTGCGTTTAAAGAATAAAGTATTAAAAGCCTTTATTCGCATAATTGAAGGAATTACTTTAGGAGTTTTATGTAACTTAATTAGCAAAATCAGTTAATAAAAAATAGTTTGTGTTTGTAATCAATAAAAATAGTTTGTTTATTGATTTTTGAATGTCATAAAATGAAAATAATGTTTCTGTAAAAGTATATTGTGTTACTTATTTTTAATTACTTATTTTTAATTAAATTACTTATTTTTTATTTGAACAACAAAGTATTTTAAAGATATTTATAAAAGTAATTTTAACAGTATGTGTGTGTGTTAAAAAATCTAATGTTTATTATGTTTAGTCTCATGGAATGGAAGTAAAATTTCGAACTTTTCTTGAAAGAAAACGTGCAAAAAATCTTTCAAGAAAACGTTAGCTTAAGATTATTAAAAGAACCTGATTTTAGTGTAGCATAAGAATAATAGCTTTTATAATACAATTGTTTTAGTATATTAAGCAATAATTTGCTTTCTTAATATTTTATTATTGATACTTAAAATATAATTGCTATTTGTTGTAAGATATAATATTTATATTGTTTATGTAGAAAAGCAGTTCGTGTTGCGATCGCATAAATAGTAAAAAAGAAAATTAAAAAGTTATTTTCTACCTTAAAAACTGATTTTTCTAATTTGCAATCTTAACTATCTACTGTTTAAAAGTGAAAATGCATGTTTTGCAAAACTGCCAAATTTAAATTTTGCTGAGACATTTTGAATTATAAATAACAGAAATTATCCGTTTATCCATACAAGTCAAAAAATAGGGGGAAAGGCCAATTTTTTTTAAATAGAACGTATATGTAAATAATAAATATCATAAAAATACGAACTAATTTTAGTGTAGTTTCTTTTTCTATATGGTAACTAAATCTGTTTTTAAATATCTCTCCAGGAAAAATGAAATAGAAACACAATGGAACTATGTCATTGAGCTGCTTAAAAAATTTGATGAAAAATTCGCCAATTTGCGCCAAGTAATGAGCATTTTAGAGGAAATGGATTCCTTATGTGACGAAATGAACCAGATGCAGGTTATTATAACATTATTTATTTATTTATTTTGTAAATTATGAAAGTTAGGATGTTCTATCCTTATAATATAAAAAATTAAACTCTGCTTTCTTATTTTCTATGTTAAAATGATCATTCAAATGCGTTGCGTCTCTTTCAATTTAAACTTTATGTAGAACTAAAGCCTACTGGTGCACTGTTACATAATGCATAGTTTAAAATGAAAAGAACATGATTTTTTTTTAAATGACTGCCTTTCGGAATCATTTTCCAATTTTTATATTAAAACATTTTTTGTCTAACATAATAGACAATTTTTGAAAGAAAATTGTTTCCTCAGTAACATATTTTAAAGCTCATTTTAACACTCATAACAAACAAGGGTAGAAAAAGCATACTTTATATAGGTTTTTAATACAATAAAATAATTATTTTAAATTTAAGCATATAAAATGCACTTGAACATTATTTAATCATATTTTCATGTAATGACTTTAAATATTTAACCCATTGAGAGTTGTTTTACTTAAGTAACAACAGAAGTACATTTACTTAAGTTAGTACAACATGAAAATGATCGTCCAGAAAAGCTTGGTTGTCAGTGCTCTGGACTCTCTTTTGTGAGGACGGGAGTTCAAACCCAACCGGCTGAAGACTCTCCGTGTAGTAAATGGTGACAGGTGCACATTAAAATTGTCGGGTCACAAAGTCCTATATGTTTCCTTTACAAATCAATACCTCAGGGGGTATAATATTGGAGGCTGATCGTTCTCTGGTTCATGTCAAAATTACGATTTTTGGATGAATGAATGAATGGATGCATGAATGGGTCTGCCCTAAAAACGCGTGTGACGTATGGCTGTGACAGAAGTCGTATTCTTGGCCATAGATGGAGCCACTTGAAAATAAGAACAATCACTCCTCCTCTGCCTTAATGGCCGACGATAACAACAGCAACAAAAAATGATTACATGGGAGTCAGAAAAACTCTTACAAGTCTTAATTATAATAATATTTATTATTATTTTCTGTTTGTAGTGAATTTTAGCTAGTAACTTTTGGTCGAGTTGTATTAAAAAAAAAAAGGCACTGATTTTGGTAAAATTTAGACCATAAAAACAAATTGTGATAAAAATTAAAAAATATGTATACTCCGTTCAATCTCTACGTGATCGTATCTGGAAAAAGTGAGCAAAGTTATAATAATATTCATTAATTAGTTTTTGAAGAATCCTATCTCAACCTATTTAAGAAATACATTTCTGAGAAAATTTCAGTTTTTTAACTTTTTCAACGGTCAAACGAGTCGAATGAGAAAAGTTTCCAAACTCTTTTAATCTAGTGGTTTACTATGTTTCTTTAAAAATTGCTCTAGGGATGCTAATAAAAATGTTATTTTAAAACTAATGCAGTTTAATTAGATCAGCAATTTCTTACAATACATGTGTACAAAAAAATAATTACTGTAAAGTACACTTACGACTTTCCCGAGTCGGAATCTTTTATTTTCTCATAGTTATTTTAATTGATTTTTTATCTTATTTTGTACTGAATTTTGACATTTTCAATAACGACGTATTTTTCTTAAAATTACAGTATTTTTAAAATTGGATTTTTTATTAAGTTCTGTAATGATAAAAATTAATGAACATTGAGCTAAAGTTATCATAAAGCATATGAGTCATTTATGTTTTCATGAAAATATGTGTAGTTTAAAACATTTTCCTAGTAAAATAAATATGGATCTAAATTTGTTATAGATTTTAAATTGTTGTAGATTTTAAAATATAGATCTATTTCCAAAAATTATGAAATTTTGTGAAATATTCAAGATGTGCTTTTAAACACATTTTCTAACTTGCGACATTATTTAAAAACTATAGATTCAAACTGTTGTCCAAAACTGAATTATATATTGAAATATTCTTCGAATATTTTCTCAAAGATGTTTTTAAATAATTTCATTCAGACTTAATCATAAGCAATACTTATCTGAAAAAATAAGTTACCAATAGGAATAAAATTATCAAGAAAATAATTTCATGAATTAGCTTCCGTAAAATATTATAATCAATTATGTGGCAGTCGTTTTTGGAAAAAAGTTTTTGCAAATGACTATTTTAAATAAAAATTTTAATTTTATGATTTTATTTGCTTATATTGACGCCGTGAAAAAGAAATTACGGAGACCAGAAGTATCTCAAAACAGATATAAATATAAGGACAAAAAAAAAAAATAAATAAAAAATAAACACGAAGAAAAACAATAAGTTTTATTTACTGCGCATAAGCTGCAAGTAAATAGAACTCATAAAATAAGTTCCAAAATGTAGAGAAAACATGGAAAAAATTACAGAACAATGAAAAAAGGGGGGAGAAAGAAA
Organism: Parasteatoda lunata; assembly: GCA_949128135.1. Lineage (NCBI taxonomy): Eukaryota > Metazoa > Arthropoda > Arachnida > Araneae > Theridiidae > Parasteatoda > Parasteatoda lunata. The sequence goes on along the minus strand of OX421981.1, from coordinate 28,838,924 downwards.
AATAATAATAAAATAAAAATAATAAGAAACGGGAGAAAAAATTTGAAAAAAAGGAAAAAAATTAATAAAAATCCGGAAAAATAAAAGAGATAATCTTTTCATCAGCTCACACGATTATATCCGCAAAAAAGGAGATCTTTCTAATATTGTATCAATATAGCCAAAGCAAAAAAAAGCAATACAATAGTGTGAGGAGCACTCAAATTTTTTTTAATTTCTTTTTACAATATCGAAAAATCCGGAAATTCTTCTTACTTCCAATATATATTTTGGAAGTAAGAAAAAAGTTTTAAGTAAACTTTTTTTTATTTTTTTATTTTATTTATTATTTTTTTTTTTAAGTGATGGTGATAATTGATGTTTTGAAAATGAACGACTAAAATTACGAACATGAAATTACTATGATTTGTCTATTTTTTGTGGAAAAACTGAAACTGACTACACAATTTTTCGATATTTTAACAATGCATTATAACAACCGTAATGGCAACAGTGACATATTTTATTTATTAAAGGTCGACATAGAATCTGAAAGTGAACCTTTAGACCTTGAGGCTAGTTCTCAAAACCATGCAGTAAGAGAAGTACAGATAACATCATGGGGTGAATATGTTCGACGATTGGATGTTAAAGTGCTAAGTCAGGAGAA